>CM070614.1:22105102-23305102 GCA_036346395.1 Hsuehochloa calcarea | reverse complement strand
CTTTTCTCAAATTTTGCTCCTCTTATTTGGGTTCAGTTCAGCATCTCCTTTGGGCCCCAGCCCATTTCCTTCTTGGCCTCCTGGCTCAACTCCACCCGGCTCACCCCTTTCTTTCAGCCTTTTAGCCCAGCGCCTCCACGGCCCTTTCTCCTTTGGCCCGGCTCCCTTCCTTCCTCCCCATACCGTCTTCCTTCTTCGCCCGAGCGCCTACGCCCGCTGCCGTCAGCGCACTGTCGCGCCCACGAACTCCCTGCCGCTCCGTCCCCTCCACCACCTGCCCAGGCCAACGAAGTCGTTGCCTCCTGTGCCATGATGCCACCCGCGTGCTCCACCTGCTCCCTTTGCCGCCCGCGACTTCGTCACCCTCGCCTCGCCTTGTCCCATCCCCGCTCGTCCTCGCCAGCACCGCTCAGGCCCGTGGCTTTTTGGCCCGTGAAGTTGCCGCCGTGACATCACCCGCGTGCCAGCCTCGCCCTCGTCAAGTCGCTTCCCCCTGCTGCGAGCTCGCACCTGCCCATCCTCACCGCCCAGTGCCTCTTGTCCGCCTCGGGACCGCACGCTCCTCTCGCCGCCCCAACGGCTCTCCGCACTCCTCCCTCGGCCTATAAGAGCCCCAAGCCCCCTCTGCTCCCCCCTTCGACGCCCCTTGCTCCCCGGTAAGCCCACCAAAGAATCGTCGTGTTTCCCCTTTCGGCCAAGCCGCTTCCGCCGGTGTCTAGACACCCCGACGACACAGCCGCTACACCACCTCCGCCACCCCGCGCCCCTGATGCCAAGGAACCATTCCCCTCAAGACACTTTGGCTTTGGTCCACCGCTGAGCTCGGATTTCGCGTTCTTCCCCAACTCCGACCGCCTCCTTCTCCACCACCCTTCTCTGGCCACCATCCCTCTCCGGTGCCCATTTTCGTCCCGGTAGGTTCGCCTCGCCATGCTCTTCCCCATGCTCGCCCTCCTTGGCTCAGGCACCGCCGGAGCTCCTTCTCCGCCATTGCCGTGCCTCTGCCGCCGCTCACCTCCACTGCACTACCACCCTGGTGAGCCGCCGATCGCGCCACCACTGTCATCGCCTTCGCCTTGGTGTGGGCTTCCCATTTTGACCGCTCCCCGCCGCCGCCGTGCCAGCCCTCGCAATCGACGAGCCGGAGCTACCAGCACGCATTGTGTGGCACGTTCGGACCGAACGTGGAACGTTCGAACCATGCATAGTGCGCATGGTTAAGGAAAACAATTACTGTTGGCAAATGATTGCTTAACCATTTTAATTAATGCTTTAACTACCGGCTTAAAGCCCCCTTGACTCTCTACCGCTGGGCCCACTTAACAGTAATGGCAGCCAATTAATTAAAGCACCCGGTTCATTCTCCCCTCCTTTCATTGCCAAGTGGGCCCCGCCTACAGTGTGCACCCGGTGCACCGTGGACCGGTGCATAGTGCATGTTGACCTACCGGTCCATGCACTGCGCACATCGACTGAGCACTATTCATGGGTCTCACATGTCATTGGGCCATTCTCTCTCCTCCTTTTTGCTTTTCTAATTTAATTCCAATTCAAACTTCGAAAGCTCCGTTCTCCTCCGTTATAACTCCAAAAATTATGAATATTGTTTCTAAAATTTTGTAGATTCAAGACCTTGCTAATGGCACTAGTCTTGTTTCATTCGGAGTTCATTTGTTTTTCCTTTTGAATTTATTTGCTCTCTTTGCTTGTTTATGCCTTTTTTCGTACGTTCGTCCGAATAGGATTCCAAGACGCGGGAGATCTCCAACTTGATCAAGAACAAGACTATTAAGACTCTCTTACATTTAATCTAGGCGAGTCAATGCTTTGATCATATTGATCCTACATTTTATGTAAATTATATTCATTTAAATTACCAAATTTGCATGCTTTACTTCCTTATTCAAATATATGTTAAAGTTTAAGTTAGTTAAATACCCATTTGATGATTAATTAATTAATATATCATCATTTGAGAATTGAATCCATTATTCCATATCACCCTAGTAAACTATATGGTAATTACTAGTTATAGGTTGTACTTAAACGACATGCTAATCTTGCTTAAGTACCAGGATATTAAATATCCTAATCATCATCTTTTAAATATAAAAGTGGTTTTGGGAAGTCATTGTGGGTAAATTACTGAGATGGTTGAGATAATTTAGTTTTACTCCTCAAAACCCTACACTACTACAAAACAGGCTATAGAAGACACCTCATCACAGACGGATCTTTGAAACCGTCTGTGATAAGATAATCACAGACGGTTCTAAGACGAACCATCTGTGATATGGAACTATCACATTTTATCACAAACGGTTCCAAGACGAACAATCTGTGATATGGAACTATTACGGACGGTTCTCTAGAACCGTCATCTGTGAAGTATCACAGACGGTTCTAACCACGAACCGTCTGTGATACTGAGAATATCACATACGGTTCGTGGTTAGAACCGAAATGCGTGATACTTCGCGAGCAGTTCTAACCACGAACCGTCTGTGATACTTTCACAGACGGTTCTAACCTCGAACCGTTTGTGATACTGAGAATATCACAGACGGTTCGTGGTACAAACCGTCTGTGATTTTAGATTTACCATGGCTTGGATTTTTACCATGGTTTTAGAATTATCCTACTCTCTGATTTTACCATGACAGCCAATACTCTGTCGTGGTAGGGTTTGGGCAGCCAATACTCTGTAGTGGTAGGGTTTGGGCAGCCAATCCTCTGCCGCGGTAAGGTTTGGGCAGCCAATACTCTGTCGTGGCAGGGTTTGGGCAGCCAATCCTCTGCCGCGGCACATAATTCTCTGCCGCAGCACATAATCCTCTGCCCATCAATTGTGTGTGCGGCAGAGGATTAGCTGCCGCGATAAAGGATTGTGTGCCGCGGCAGAGGATTAGCTGCCGCGGAAGAGGATTGGCTGCCCAAACCCTACCACGACAGAGTATTGGCTGCCATGGTAAAATCAAAGAGAGGAAAATTCCAAACCATGGTAAAAATCCAAACCATAGTAAAATCAAAGAGTAAGGATAATTCTAAAACCATGGTAAACCCTAAAATCACATACAGTTTTATACCAAAACCGTCTGTGATGAGATACTCATCACAGACGGTTCATATTAAGAACCGTCTGTGATGAGACGCTTATGACAGACGGTTCATGATACGAACCGTCTGTGATACTTTTGTTTTGTTGGGCGGGAAAATAAAAATTTACACTTAATGGCGGGCTGCTGAAAATCTCTTTATATTAACAGAGTCCTCCATCTTCTCCTTTGCCATCTCCATCTCCTCATCTGCCATTTCTCCTCTGCCATCTCCGTCTCGCCCTTACCTTGCGCTCCGGCCTCCCCCGAGCTCTTCGCCCACGGCCTCCTCCACCTTGCCCCAGCCTCGTCGTCGTCGGCCTCCCACGATCTCGTCGCCCCCGGCCTCCTCCACTTCGTCGCCCCGTCCTCCCCAGAGCTCGTCGCCCGCGGCCTCCTCCACCTCGCCCCGGCCTCATCGTCGCTGCCCTCCCACGACCTCGTCACCCCAGCCTCCCACGACCTCACTCTCTGTACTCCCCCTTTTGCTCTGTGACGTGGATTACTACTGTGATGTGTTAGTGCTCTGTGAATGGATTGAGTTGATGCTACTGTGATGTGCGTGATGCAGTGTTGTTTTTAGTGCTCTGTGAATGGATTGAGTTGATGCTACTGTGATGCTGTGGCTAGCTAACGAAAAGTTCAATCCGAAAATCCATATCAGATTCATTCGCGAGGCTCCAGACAAAGTGAAAATCCGTTTTCGTTTTTTTTACAATAGAAAAAGCTATCACAGACGGTTCTAAACAAGAACCATCTATGATAGTTACTATCACAGACGGTTCGTGAATAGAACCGTCTGTGAAAATAGACTATCACAGACGGTTCTATTCATGAACTGTCTGTGTTAGTCTATTTTCACCGACGGTTCGTGAATAAAATCGTCTGTGAAAAAGACTACCACAGACGGTTCGTGAATAGAACTCACGAACCGTCTGTGATAGCCTTTTTCACAGACGGTTCAAAAACCGTTTGTGATGACCTCGTGTCATCACAGACACAAAAATTCAGACGGTTTAAAAACCGTCTGTGATGATGGTTTAGAACCGTCTGTGATGAGATTTTGTGTAGTAGTGCTAATAGATTGTTGTTACCGTCTGGGCGGATGGTATGTTGATGGGTGCTAATGTAGCCCAAGGAATATTGGTAGATGGAATGAACCGCCCCGATAACCCTAAGGACTTAATCTTGTCATGACCCCCTGTGTAAAACAAGTACAACTGCAAGTCTGTAAAGTGCAACTTGGCTTAGTAAATTTATTGGACCCTGTAAATCATCTCATCGGTGGCCGAGCAAGGTTGTGCAAGTAGTGGATACAATCCAGCTTGAATGGGACACCAAGGAAGAGTGAAGTTGCCAGCTACGCAAGTCGTGGTGGTAAACATCCCGCACAACTTATGGGACCCATCGCAAATGGGGACAACCCATATGGGTGAGATGACGGAAGAGGCGAGATACTTTGAAAGGTTACTGCGACGAGCGCTCAACTACATAACTACAGAATCATATGGGGTAACGAGTATGATTATCTCTTGTGGGTACAGTGTACAACCTCTGCAGAGTCTAAACTATTTAAACAGTCGTGCTACGGTCAAATGCGGACATGGATAGTCCTATTTCAAAAACCGTTGTGGTGGAATGAAAAATGTGGTGGGCTCACCTAGCCCTAAGACTGTATTTTTTCTGGGTTTTCGAACTCAGTGGTGTGAATAAATGGGGATAGCCCCAATCAAATTAAGCATAAAGGTGGAGGTAGCCTCTGCTGTTATAAATATTGCACAATTACTCTCTTTAATAAAATGCAATTTGTAAAAATGCTAAGTAATAGGAATTTATAATTATGATAATTGAAAATATTGCTTTAGCAAATAAAAGAACCCGAGCCATCCTTGTTTAACCTTGCATGTATATTATTGCATCTTGTGTGTTAGCTCGCGAACACGGAAGTTGTGCTCATTCTCGCTCTTTCCCCCAAAAACCCTCAGAAGCAGGAAATCCTAAAGATTACAACTACTATGAGGATCCAGAAGTTGCAGGGCCAGGAGATCATGAGGAGTAGTTTAGTTCTTTTAGTGTAGGTCTCGCCTCAGTCCAGCTGACTCTATCGGTGCTTACGTGCATCCTATATTATTTGAGTTTTCAGGTAATATCGGACGCACACGGGTTTCACCAGTCGCTTGCCTGTGGAGAGATGTGCTCTACACCTCTCCCTTTTGCTTTCGTTGTCGCTTCTGCTACTTTTGTAATGTAATCTTTGGTCTGTCCAGCCCTTATTGTAAAACTTGACCCGATGCGGTTTATATAAACTCTGATATGTTAAATTAATGAATGGTTTAGTTCATACCATGTATGAAAATGATTCAGCAATATGCCTGTGAATACTATCTACTGATCCAAAAAATACCATAATATTTTACAGAAGATTTAGAATTAGAAAATGCATGTCCGACAGAGCAATCTTCGTCACCAGTAAAGCTAGCTAGCGATCGATCGATGGATCTATCTTCGTCACCAGTAAAGCTCTAGCAGTCAATCGATAAAGATACTTAGCTAGCTTGCTCAACCGATGTACCGTCCGAAATGACACGACCTGTATATTACCATGTCAAATCAATTCAAATATATATATGCATGCTATTAACTATATATATATATATATATATATATATATATATATATATATATATATATATAATGTGTTCATGCTTACGGTATTCTAATATATTCCTACATTTTAGTATGGGTGCATTTGTGTTCATTGGATTGAAATCAGACGACAGTAGCCAGCTAGAGACTGTATTTAGCATGTCCGTTCAAAAAAAAAAAGTAGTATGTTCTAGACTGTATGCATGGTCTATTAAGTGCCCTTTTTTTCGTGTGTTTTCGTTCATTACATTGGAATTCGACGGCAAAGGAGAGACTTGTTCTTCAATTGGCTTAAATTAATAGAGATTAACATATGTATCTATCCTTCTTTTTGCCACAAGGACATATGGCTAGCTACGAGAGATTAGGGTTTGGGCCGGGGCATCATGAAATTAAGTGTACATGTGCGCCTGCAAGGAAGAGTTTCACAGACGGGGTCCGGCCGTGGCACCGTGTGCGCCACAGGAGTCGTTATCATATGTATGATATATTCCTATATGCGTATGTGCAGACACGGCAGGGTATGGCCTCCTGGCGCCCACGATGAGAGGTCGGTCTCCATGCGATAATGAGGGTGATGACATTATAATATACATTGCACACCACCGCGGAAGATTATTGGCCATCACGTACGTACATATGTTGACACACATCAATTGGTATCTGTGTGCGAGCAGTGGGCATCACTGGAGTCCGATAGGTGATACATTTGCGTTCATTGGATTCAGATCTGGTGTACTATAGATACAATGATATGTAGGTCCTCGGGAGCTCGAGCTTAAAGCCATTGCAAGCTTAATCTCTCTGAACATGATGCGGCATCCTTTTTTTTGTTTTTGTTTTTTTGAATAGTAATCTCAATGTAAAGAAGAGATGTCACATATGTTCATGACATAGTCATTGTTACAATGAGCTACCAATACAGGACAGCTGATGCGGTGAGGTAAGTTACAACAATTTTGATCTGTAGTGCTGTACGTAGGGAGTTCTTATATCTCTAAACACGACACTTTAAATTCCGCCTACTGTCCTGCACAGCACACACGTCGTTTACGGCCGTATGGGTGTAACCGGCCGGCGGCTAGCTAGCTAGCCAAAGTGCAGAGATAGGGTACGTACCTCACTGCATCTTTGCACGTGTGTTTAATATTTTAGCCCCGCCCGCGGAACGCGATCTCTTTGGTAGCACCAGTGTTCACGTTACTGGTTTCAAAATTTTACCGGAGATGGCCGGTAAAGCCGGTTTTCAAAAAAAAAAAATTTAAAAAAATCGTATTTTAATTTTAAAAAAAATTAAATTCGAATATAATTCATGCAAATTCGATTTTTTTTGGATAAATTTTATCAAATCCGAAATTTTGCCACCGGTTTGAATTTCTACCGGCTACTGGCAAAATTTCGCCGGTAAATCTTTCACTGGGTAGCACAAGCTGCATGGTGATCTGAAATCTGACCGGTTACTGATAAAGGCTAGTGGAAAAAAAAAAGCAGATGAATCTAGCATTTGCGTATTATATATCAGATTCAGGTCCTCCTAGGAACGTTTGCTAGTGAAATGTCAGGCCTGGCTACGTACTTTCGCTTTAGTAGCTCGATCAGTGTAGAAGAAGATGATGCTGAGCTCGGCTAGGATGGTGTTAGATTCGGAGAATCAATCTACGCCTCTCGGACTGATACGTATGCTTGCTAAAGGCCTTTAGGCCCATAGCTTACTTAAATGGTGCTGGGCCTCTTGGGCCGAGAGGTCAACACCATTCCACGTATGGCTCGAATGACACTCCTCTATCCGCTTATCTATTTATCTATCTATATCTATATTAATCTGAGACTCTCTTAGAAGCTCCCATATTAATCCTAGGAGGTAAAAAGGTAGAAATTCCCATATTAATCAAAAAAAGACTAAAAATTACCACATTAATCATAGAAAAAGGAAAAAAATCCTAACCATCCTATCTATCATCTATCTATCTATATCTATATCTATACTAATTGGAGGCTCTCCTATAATCCCCTATATTAATCTTAGGATGTAAAAAGGTAGAAACTCCCACATTAATCGGAGAAAAATAAAAGGCTAGAAATTCCCACATTAACTATATCTATACTAATTGGAGGCTCTCGTATAAACCCCTATATTAATCCTAGGATGTAAAAAGATAGAAATTCCTACATTAATCGGAGAAAAATAAAAATGCTAGAAATTCCCACATTAATTAGAAAAAATAGGAAAATCCTAACCATCCAATTTATAAAAAGGTAGAAATTCCCACATTAATCGGAGAAAAAGGAAAATGCTAGAAATTCTCACATTAATTAGAGAAAAAGGGAAAATACTAACCATCCAATTTGAACGCATATGGCTTCACCAAATAACCAGATACTTACTAAATAATGACATCCGAACACGTGAGAAATTAATATGGCCAGATTTCTAGATGAGATATTAAGGTTAACGTTAAGTCTATAGCGTTATAATATGGAATCACCAAAAATCGAAGGCGAAAAAATATATATTTGTCACTTGATATAAAAATTTTAAATTATATAAATTTAAAAAATTTAGAATTTTGAGAGATAATTTCAAACTAAAATATATATGTCAAATTCATATTAGTTATGAGCTAAAAGTTACAAAAATTCTTAGCCCTGAAAATAATATTTAAAAAGTGTCATGTCCGTGCGGATGCACGGGTTGATGACTAGTTCAATTTAATCTACATCGAATTTATATATCATAAATAGCATGCCACCCATGTTTTTTTGTGGGTAATGACATGGAAATTGCTATCTATGATGAGTGTCACATCCCCAATTTAATAAATGAAATTATTATGCATCTCATGATCATACATGATATTCTTGAAACACTTGCACCAATTTTTGCATTGGAAAAATCTCAAACAAAGTTTAAACCTATACTTCAAATATAAGCTCAAATAGGAAGTTGAGAAAAAAAATTTGGTAATATTTTGGAAATAAATTTAAATTATACAACTTAAATCATGAACAGTGGGGTTTCAACCTTTATATGGGTATAAGGTCACCCCAGGAATCCCTCTGATTTATTTTAGATTTTTAAGATTTTATTTGCTATATTTTGTAGCTCAATCAAACTAGAATCAAATGATTTCAAAATCAGTCAAACCTAGCACTCTTCATTGGGCTCGAACCAGACTCCGGCTCAGACCGCACAGTAGCCGACTTGACTCGACCGCACCGCCTAGCGCACTTGCAGACTACGCCCAGAGCCCGAGCCGCGCCGCGTCGCTTCCGTGCCACCGACCGTTGGCCCCCACCCGTCAGGTCCTTCTTCTTCCCCCGCCGGTGCGTGCGCAGAACAGGCGCGCCACGTCGCGCCTGAGCTATGTCCTAGCGCAGTCGATGCCGTGAACTACCACCTCTCCCGACCACTCCTGGAACTTTAGGAAGTGACGCCGCCTCTACTCCGTCATCTCCCCGAGGATAATACCCACTCCACACCGTTCGTTTCGCCACTTCTTCTGTCGGGCGTTGAGAAGAAGGGCGCTCATTCTTGCTCTGACCTAGTGTAAGCTTCGAGCAATGGCGCCCCCTCTCTTCTATCTTCCATGCCGTTTCCATTTTGGCTAATGCCGGGCCATGGTTTTGTTTGTAGCTCCCGGAATGTCGGTGCGTCTTCCTCAGCTTTGGTTTGCATCCAGAGCTTGCCCCCGAGGACACCTCCGCATCTTCTTCACCTCCGGTGAGACCCCTGCTAACTTTTACGCGTCATATCGTGTCATTTAGCATAGCGATGAGTTCCCCTCACCTAATTTCGAAATGCGTGATAGGAGCCCGTGAATTGGAAGCTTGGTCCATTTGTCGGCCGAAGTTCAACCTTTCGCCTCCCACTTTGATCCGGTAACGTGTTCTTCGATTCCTTGCTGCTATAGCATACTCTAGTGATCTGTAAGCTCTCCTAAAGCTTGATTTTCCTTCTTGTTGCTCATAGCAACCTCCTCGTGTGAAGACGTGCCGCCACCGCCACCATCTCCAACGTCGGCCCTCCGGCTAGCTCTTCTGCTCTCCAGCGCTCAGGTAGCCTCCTTGTAGTTCCTAGTAGCTTGGGCACCCACTGAATTGGACTTTGCGGATCTATAGCGTCGCATGCACGTTCGGTCGAAATGTCTCGCCACTTATCTCCGGCGCGCCACCGCTACTGGCCGCCGTTTAGGTCGCCGCCTGTACCGTAAGGTGCGCAAGACTATTGTGGTTCCATCCCTGCCGGTGGTTGGCACCGCCGTGGCTGGAATCGCTAGCAATACGTCGACGAGCGCAGCTCAGTATTATCGGATTACCGACAATACTGTAGCAACGCCCTTAGGGCGCAAATCAGGGTCATTAATGGCTAATCATTGCTTACTGTATTTAATATTGTCTTATGGAAGTAATGAGTGTATGACATGTGGGCCCCATTAATAGAAAACAAAGGCATTTAAGGGTTTTAAGATGAGAGAGTGACATGTGGGTCCCACGGACTTAAGTGCACAGTCGTGGACCGGTGGACCGACCCGTGGACTCACGGTTCATGCACTGTGCAATGGACCGTATCACTAACGAATGGGCCCCACCTGTCATTGCGGTTAAAATCTGAATTTAAATTTAAAAAATGAACTATTCACCAGGCCCCACCAGTCAACGACTGCGGCTAGCAGAGTGCTCGGTAAGAAAAGTTTTAAATGCATTTTTAATTTTCGAAATGAATTATTTTGCACATTGAAAATTCTATTAACTTCAAAAAATGCATAATTAATTCATTTTAACTCAAAAAACAGTGAAACCAATTTTGATAATTATCATTTTAAGCGAACTTTATTTAAAAATAGGTTTCAAGCATGTCTCTATAGCATAGAATATAGTTTTGGAAAATGTTCCAAAACTTTATTATTTTTACAATAGAAAAACCTGATATTTTGAAAATTCATAACTAATTCATAAAAACTCCAATTGAGATGAATCAAGTTATTTTAGTATTATTATAATATTATCTATCGATCCATATAATCTTTATCCTCACAACTACTCTACAAATTTTCATGAAAAATTTCAAATGGATGAACAGTAACCGATTTCGTTTTTGTGGAATTTCGAGAAAACTGATTTTCAAAAAGCTATATCTCTCTCATCTCAAATCCAAATTGAATAATTATTTCACCTAAATTCATCTAAGATCAGCATCTAGTTACTGTACAAATTTCATGCATTTTTAAGCAATTTGTATTTCTTGCCTTTTCTCGATGTTTATTCGGTGTTGTCTTTATTTAGATTCCGAAGCTATTGATGTTGACTCGTACACCACCGAAAGCGAGCAATTAATCTACCAGCAAGGAAAGCATCATTTGAACTTTTTTTTGCATCATATTGTTTCCAGTTTTGATAAGTAGTGTTTTGAAATGCAATGTTAATTGCTTGCATGCTATTTCTGTATATCAATATTTTTGTGATGTAGCTAGTTATATCCAAATCTTATTGTCATCCTTGTTAACTCCGGGACACATATATGCCTAGGAATATATGGTTGTGATGATGCTCTTTTATGTATTGAGTACTTAGCGATGCAAGTCTAGATTATACGTTAGTACAGTTGACGGGATTAACCCGTCAATCGTGGGAAACACCACACTCTTATCAATTATAAATTTTAGTCTAGATCATTGCATCTGGTTATTTTGAGTATAAATTTTGTTGTTTCAAGTAGTTTTGGTTTGGACAAAAGGTTGCTAGTGATGGTGCCTTCGTGCACGAGATCAGGTATGTGGTTGACTTGTCCGGACCGCTAAGGACTGAGCCATGGGCTGTCATTCCAAGTAACTATCATGCTACCACACGCAGGTTGGGAGCCGCTTGGTTAAATAGGGGGAAGGTTTCGATTGGGTTGGGTCTCAGGTGATTTCTAGTTATGTGCGGACATTTGTTTTCAATCATTTGTTCTTAGGAGCCAATGTAATTTTCTATAATGTGCATAGGAGCACTATTTTTTATATTTACATTGTACCGGTATATACAATATAACTTGTGAGCCCGCTTAGCAAGCGCTATCCATCGTTTGTACTAAGTTTGGGGTTCATCTTGTAAGGGGGACCTGGCTCAATACCACTTTCTTACCGAAAAGTACCAAATCTCGACGTCCCCGGCCGACAGACCATAGAAAGTGTGTTTATTCTGGTGGCTTACAGGCTAGTCGAGTCGTGTGGGTAAAGTAGTACTCCCCTTCAGGGATCAAGCTATTTGAATAGTCGTGTATACAGTTATGGACAACACTTGGTTTTGGGAGACGTCATCGCTAGTCTTTTCAATTAAAATTGGTGGTTACAACTTGGACTTCGGCATGAACGGGTGTTCATGCATTTTAGTGTATCTAAGTGGGCTGCCACTTTGGTATTTATTTGATTCAATTGTTTATCAATGTATTCCTTTATCACATGTTTTACTTCTACTTCAAATCTAATTTTGAAATAGCAAATTGAAAAACTAGTATAGGTAGGTTGAAAATTGTTGCGTCTTTCGCAAAACTAAAGACACTAATGCCATTCTTTGATTGACCATTATGCATAACTAATTTTACCTTTGTGTAAGACTTGCGAGTACGTTTTGTACTCAACCCGCTTACTGCAATTACAGGTGAAGATGAATTGCCAATCGATGAGTTCGTTAACACCGACTATGGTGACGCGGACGAATAATGCTATTATTTGACTCCTAGTCGGTTGCCTTAGGCTATGAGCACACCATGCTGGACCTTTTGATTTATTTACCTTGCTTCCGCTGCTACTTAGTACTCTTATTTGAATTTGGCCGGTCGGCCGTCTTGTAATAGTTGTAGACTTAATTATTATGTTGTATGTCTTTTGGATTATCGATGTATGAATGGTGTATGTTTGTGATCAATGTTGAATGAGAGTATGAGCGTGTTGGTCGCTGATCATGGAAGCTAACACGGTCTTATACTCACTGCTGTGAATTCCCTTCTAACTTATCTAAGTGCGAACTTGAATCGTTTGGAGAATCAATCATCATGTAGTACTCATAGAGGAGCAGTGCGCATCACTTGGATGAAGTTAGGATGGAATTCATTCACTTGAGACCCTTAGTTATTTCCATAAGACCGGGAAGACCTCGGTCTTAGACCTCGGTCTTACGGAAATAACCCGAGGGTCCTCACACTGAGTCTTCAACAGAGGTTAGGTTTTGGATGTTCATCGACTTCGGAGGAGGGCGGTGGGTGGCGTGCAGTATGAGAATGAAAGTGAGGTATCAGTACATAAGTTTGGTTTTGGGCTGCGGAAGGTGCGTCAGAGGCAACGGCGCTGAGGAAGAGGAGATGCAGGGGCGGAGCTTAAGCCAGTCCAAGGTGGGCTACGACCCCTTTCAAATTGATATCCTATTGTAAAGTATTATTTGCTGCTACTTACATACTAATCAAGTATTAAGTTGACAATTGCTGAGTAGTATTTTGGAGCACAATTAGCTTGATTGCTCCCCCTCGAAGTTTTGGTTCTAAGCTCCGCCACGGAAGAGCTGGCGAGGGAGTTTGGAGATGGAGTCAAGGCGGCTGGGGTATTGCAGCGACAACGGCTGTGAGGTAGAGTTGGTGTTTAGGTGGAATCCTTTAGAAATTGATTTAAGGAGCCAAAGTTCATGGGTTTTTCCCTTTTGGTGGTGTCCAGGGAGTACTTGAGTGCTTTGTTGCTAAATAGTACTTAAATTTTGAACTCTCGGATCTAGATTCAATGGATGAGATCACTTTGCCTCCTCTCCCATCTGAGTACTATTGGGGTCTCGGAGCACTCTATTTTTTGGACATTGGATGCATATGTTTCCGTCCACTAGTTTGTTGCATACCCTGCACTGATCACGTTTGCTCATATGTGATACATTGAGGAATGCTCCAATACAGATTATTATTGGCCTTTTTACATAAGTTATATACTAGTTTGACACAAATTAAGTTATGAAAAAAATGGTGTGATTGTTTGTGTCGTAGCGAACAAAGACTAAACAGTAAGAGAAAACGGGGACCTCTGGTACTCTCGGGGGCGACGAAGGATCCTCGGAAAGGGAATCAGCAGTCAGTGGGTTGATACTAATTGTTTTCCTTTTATAATCGATAAAAAAACTCTCCTTTTACATGAGGGGGTTGCTCCCCCTATTAATAGCCCTATGTTCACATTACTATCCTACCCCTACGGGAATGCAGTACGCGTAGTTCTTCCTGCGCTTGGTCCACCTGGCTGGTGCACCTGGTCCACTAGCGCCAGGGGTGCTCTGTCGCATGGGGTGCTTCGAGTCTTCCCCAGAGGTGGTCCGGAGGGCCTGCTGCTCCAGGCTTCGCGATGCGCGGAGGACCCTCCGGGGGTGCTTCGGACCTTCTCCGGAGGTCGCCCGGAGGGCCTGCTGCTCTGGCCTTCTCTAGGCGCCGAGGACCCTCCGGGGGTGTTTCGGGTCTTCTCCAAAGGTGGACCGGAGGGCCTACTGCTCCGGGCTCTGTTCGGCGCCGAGGACCCTCCGGGGGTGCTTCGGAACTTATCTGGAGGTGGCCCGAAGGTGATGAGGACATCGACCCTAAGGATACAACCACTGCTTCAACCTGCTCCACTGCATCCTCTACTTCCTTTACTTCACCAACATCTTCTCCAATTGGACTTTCGGCTAATGCAATGCCATATTACCCAATTAGATCGAGCTACGTCTACATGCCATGGTGCTACGTCTACATACCATGGTACTATGTGTACATGCCATGGTGCTACTACATGTGCCAAGCAGGAGTTCAAGCTGGATACATTTTGGTCGATCAGTTCGGAATCAGCTGTGGCACCAACTTAAAACAGATATAACTTTTGCAAGCGAGTCCGATTCGGGTGTTCTTGGGCTTGTTGGAAAGCTAACGACGATATCTTTCCAACGGATCCAGCCTCACCTCCAAATTCCTTCTGTAGACTTCGGAATCGTCAAAAGAAAATGCTATATCACTAATTTAGGCCGATTTGGGCCTTGTAATCGTACCGGAATTGGCCCATATGCCGCCGGCCCACCTGGGGGCGTGATTACTGTTCATGTGAACAGTAATTCGTGCCTTTAGTCCCACCCCTCTATTTCTTTTAGATTTGTGGCTCCTCATCCCCTATTTAAGGAGGACGCACCCCCTCTAGTTTCCTTGGATTTTGTTTAGTTAAAAGTTAGCCTTGTTGCAACTTTGTGTATTGGCTTGTGTCGACTAGACCAACCATAATACCGCTTTTCGAAATCCCAATTTTAATATTTCAATCTTTATTTGCAATTTCAGATTGCTTTATCTTGTTCTTGCGTGCTTCTTGGTGTATGCGAGGAATCGACCTTCGTGGTCGAGTCAGCGGGTATTCGTGCATGGTTGATAACGACTTGTCGATCGATTCGGCGATTGCGTGGTTTCGAGCCTTGCGTGTTCATAGCGAGGATCGTCGAGTTGAGCGGCGCCTCTACGGACTTATCGTTCTCATCGAAAGATCGGGCCAACAAATCAAACCTTAGGGTTCATCAAGTGGAATCGAGCTACTGAGTTTTTGGTGAGAGTTTCATGTTTTCTAGTAGTAGATTCGTTTTCATACCTAGAGTCGAGAAAATTGCCAAAAGAAAAAATTTGCATCTATCATCCATACCAAGCCCTTTGAGCCTTTGCAATTTTTTTCTTTTCAGTTTGCTTGTTGAATATTTAGTTACATTGTCGTGTCTAGTTCTTGATCTTTAGTTCTAGTTATTGTCTAGTTGGTCGTTGTCTAGATTGCTACTCGTGTTTTTCCTTTGCGTAAGCAATCGTTCTTTTAGGGTTCTTAGTTTTGCATCTAAAAGCAGAAAATTCGTGGGTTAGAACTCCTCTAATCTGCACCAAAAAAGAGAACACTTTCTTTGTATTCGTGACTTGTGGAAAACCCTAGAGCCGGCAAAAAAAAATAGAAGGAGAAAGAGGCGCCACACAAAACAAAAGCCGTGGTAGAAAAAAAGAAAAAAAGCAAACTTACACCAAAATTAGTGAAAACTGGTGGAGCCCTTCTACATATAGCCACAAGTTTGCATAAAAATTTCTGCAAGATTAGCCCACGGAATCAAAAGATATAGCAATTTAAAGATTGAAACCGAGTCGGTTTCGGTCAGAAATCGATTCCGTTTAGAGACCTTGATAAAAGCAGGTATAACTTTTGCATATGGTGTCCGATTTGGGCGTTCTTGGACTCGTTGGAAAGCTAACAACGGGCGCATACTTTCACTTAATGCACAATTCTCCCACCGGGAACCCAAAATCGGTCATTTTCGGCTCGAATTCGTGTCACAAGTTTTTGTTTGGTTTTGCCGTTTCTTTTAGTCTTCCCATCAGAATTTGGGGTTTGTCTCAAGCTGCAAAGTTGTAGATCTCATCGAAACCTTTCAAGCAGTATATATAAGCCATATAAAACTTTGCTTTTCATCTCTTGAGACTAACTATTGTTTTCTGCTTAAACTAAAAGGGTACATTTCTGTTGCACGTTATTCCGTTTTTTAGCTCTACATTGTGTGAACCATCTTGTGCCCTACAAAGAAGTTTGAGTAGTTGGTTAACATCTCTCCTAGCACCTGTTGTAAGGTTTTCCATTGCTTACATCAAGTCACATTTATCTTTGCGTGTGCATACATACACATCTCTTAGTGGGGCTTTGATTAGCTAAACTTTGATTAGACTAGGATCGGCACTTGTGACTAGTACTTTGAGCTGCTTTTCAACTTTGCATGCTAAATTGAATAATTGATATTCCTTTGTTACATACTAGCCTTAGAGCTCCACTTCCTACTAACTCGGCGGTGTCGTTCCTCATAATCGTTGGGTGATCACAAGTGAGAGTATCACGAACCGACCACCGGTTGTACCACTTCCTTCTTTGCATTGGTAGGCTGGTAGGCGGGTATAAGCTTGAGTGTGGCGACTTGTGAAACTCGAATCTAGTAGTTCATAGGGACATATACTTTGTGATTGGTTCTTTGTTTTCTACTAACAATGGCGGGATCACATGGATCTACACATGGTGTAGACAATAACGACCACTCTTTGGGGCATCTTGGTGAGGATCTTTCACACCTCGCACGAGAGAGCTCGTGCGGCACATTGAGCACTCGCTCGGTGAGAGTGTTCGCGATGCCTTGGATAAGATCAATGACAATCTCGTGGCGCTCCACACGCGTTGCGCTCCTCGGCGTCGACCACTTGCGACAACGGGACCCATGATCATGAGCCAAGAGTGGAGGACCCTCCGCTGCGCGCGCACCACCTCTGCTCGCCGCACACCACCTCCTCGTGCGCACACCACTGCGGTTCGCTCTTGGGCGAGATGAGGTGGAAGAAGATGTGAACAATTACTGCTAGCGTCGGAAGCAGATGGAGCCAATATGCACAATGATCGTAACTATCGTCGACTTCGTCATAATCGTCAAGGTATGGGACAAAATCAGCGTGAGGTGCGTGACCATAATAATGCATTTGGTAAAATTAAATTCACTATGCCTTCTTTTCTTTGGAAAATATGATCTGATGCTTATCTCACATGGGAGCTTACCGTAGAACAAAAATTTGCTTGTCATGAATTCCCAAAGATAAGAAAGTTAGAGCTGCTACTAGTGAGTTTTCTGATTTTGCATCTATTTGGTGGAGTGAATATGGTCGTACTCATCGGGACATACCTAGAACATGGAATGCTTTGAAAGAGCAATGAGACATAGATTTGTACCTTCATATTATTCTCGTGATTTCTTTGAATAAATTACAACGTTTAAGACAAGGTAGTAGTTACGTAGAGGATTATTATCAAGAATTGCAAAGCTGATTTATTGCGTTGTGGTTTAGATGAAAGCGAAGATGCTAAAATGGCTAGATTTTTAGGAGGTTTAAGCAGAAATTCAGGACATACTTTATTATAAAGAATACAATTCTATCACTCGTTTGTTCCATCTTGCTTGCAAAAGTTGAAAGAGAAGTGCAAGGTCGACAGTCTCGCCCTAGGGCAAATTTTGGAGGATCTTTTGCAGGTCGGCCAAGTCAGCAACAACACGTGGCACCCTTCTCAAGTCGTGTGCCCCCTTCTACCCCTTCCACTCTGTGCATGTCCCTAATGCATGCAACTCAACAGAGTACAAATCCCTACAAAAAGTGTTTAGTCATTTGCTTGACAGGCGATCTAGAGATGTACAATGTCACCGTTGCAAAGGATTTGGGCACTTGATGCGTGATTGCCCAAGTCAGCGAGCTTTACTTATTAAGGACAATGGTGAGTACACTTCAGCTAGCGATATTGAGGAAGAACAAGTTTTAGTTGTAACTAACAATGCAGGTGATGAAACTAAGGAAGAACATATAAGCCATGATGCCTCTGACATGTACCAAAGTTTAGTTGTCCAGCGTGTGCTAAGTGCCCAAATGGAGCTTCTTGAACAAAATCAACGTCATATTTTGTTTCAATCCAAGTTAAGTCATCAAGGAGCGTTCATGTAGAGTCATCATTGATGGCGGAAGTTGCAACAACCTTGCTAGCATAGACATGGTCGAGAAGCTTGGCTTGACCACAACACCACACCCTCATCCTTACTACATTCAATGGCTGAATTCTTATGGTAAGTTGAAGGTGACTAAACTTGTCTTGCGTACATTTTCTATTGGATCATATCATGACTATGTTGATTGTGATGTCGTACCTATGCAAGCATGCTCATTATTATTAGGTAGACCTTGGCAATATGATAGATATCTTGAACATCATGGTAGATCTAATCATTATACTTTCACATATAAAGAAAGAAAAATCACTTTACTTCCAATGTCTCTCTTTGCCATATTACGGGATGAATTAGAAAGATATGAGAGAACAAGTCGGAGAACACAAAAGATGATTATAAGATTATAGCTCCAAGTGAAATTAAATTGAAAGCTCCTGTTATGTTAGCTACAAAATCTAATTGCATTGATATGGAAAAATATGAATCTGAATGTCATACTATGATTTGCAAAGAATCTCGGTGTCCATTAGAAGAAGTGCATGTTTCTTTGCCTCTGTTGCTACTAATCTTTTGCGGAGAGTGATGACTTGGGAAAGCGAATGAGTCGAGGGCGACTCAAATTCAAGAAAGGGAGGATGATGAGGACATCGACCCTAAGGATACAACCCTTTGCTTCAACTTTCTTTGCCTTTGCATCCTCTACTTCCTTTACTTCACCAACATCTTCTCCAATTGGACTTTCGGCTAATGCAATGCCATATTACCCAATTAGATCGAGCTACGTCTACATGCCATGGTGCTACGTCTACATACCATGGTACTATATGTACATGCCATGGTGCTACTACATGTGCCAGCGGGAGTTCAAAATTTGGATACATTTTGGTCGGATCAGTTCGGAATCAGCTTGACAGCACCAACTTAAAACAGATATAACTTTTGCAAGCGAGTCCGATTCGGTGTTCTTTGGCTTGTTGGAAAGCTAACGACGATATCTTTCCAACGGATCCAGCCTCACCTCCAAATTCCTTCTGTAGACTTCGGAATCGTCAAAAGAAGGTGCTATGTCACTAATTTAGGCCGATTTGGGCCTTGTAATCGTACCGGAATTGGCTCATATGCCGCCGGCCCACCTGGGGGCGTGATTATTGTTCATGTGAACAGTAATTCGTACCTTTAGTCCCACCCCTCTATTTCTTTTAGATTTGTGGCTCCTCATCCCCTATTTAAGGAGGGCGCACCCCTCTAGTTTCCTTGGATTTTGTTTAGTTAAAAGTTAGCCTTGTTGCAACCGTGTATTGGCTTGTGTCGACTAGACCAACTATAATACCGCTTTTGAAATCCCAATTTTAATATTTCAATCTTTATTTGCAATTTCAGATTGCTTTATCTTGTTCTTGCGTGCTTCTTTGGTGTATCGAGGAATCGACCTTCGTGGTCGAGTCAGCGGGTATTCGTGCATGGTTGATAACGACTTGTCTATCGGTTCGGCGATTGCGTGGTTTGAGCCTTGCGTGTTCATAGCCAGGATCGTCAGAGTTGAGCGACGCCTACCGGACTTATCGTTCTCATCGAAAGATCGGGCCAACAAATCAAACCTTAGGGTTCATCAGAAGGGCCTGCTGCTCCGGGCACCGTGCGGTGCCGAGGATTCTCCGGTGGTGCTTCGGACCTTCTGTGGAGGTGGCCTAGAGGGCCTGCTGCTCTGGGCTTCGCTAGGCGCTGAGGACCCTCCGGGGGTGCTTCGGGTTTTCAATCTCCAAGTCTCGTGTAAATGTATTTCGATGCAACTGATATGAAAACTCTCAAGTCTGATGACTAAGATTCTCACCATCTAAACATATTCATTCATTAACAACCACCTGAAAAACTTATTCTCAACCAAATTATCTTTATAGAGATTCTAACTCCTAGAGGGTTACTCACTGAAGCCAAGTCGTACCTGGTAATAATTCAGCAATCCCTACTCTCCCATCAATTGACATTACAATCATATTTCTTCGCTAATACTGCTCTCATTAACTTATACCTTCATATATTTTTTTTTTGCCTATACAATCTGGCACATTACTCAATTCATCTGTAATAGACTAACCAAGATTTTTATGCTTTCAACAATTCTAATGTTCCACTCAACATGAACAAATAATCTTTGACCGCAAACACTATAGGTTCTATTAATTACAAATATTGCCATCGGTTTGGCCCCAAAGACGAAACTTTCTATTTAAGGTAAACCCTCTCCAAGGACTAGTCCAAGAAATCAACTTATCACTCAATGCATCTCAAACAAATTGACACGCAGAGTCTCACCCAAAATCATCTCCTTGACCACCACTATCAAGTTGCCATTATACATCCTAAAAGATATTGCAACACGAATCAGTTAATCTTTTCTCAAAAGAAGCTATAGTAGAAACACGTTTCAGCACGTAAAAACATTTACCACTCATGATGGACACAAAACCAATGGAGAGAGTCAAATAGCCAAGATCTCGGAAAATAGAGGGCGAGACCACAATTGAGCTCACAAATTCCACTAGAAGCGAATTTTCAACCCTCAACAAACAAGAATAAAACATTGCCATTGAAACTCAAGAAACTCTTAGCGACAACAACCAAAATGTTAAACACACTTTATTAAGTTTGCGGTGCAAAACTTAACTCCAAATACCTCTACCACACTCTTTTCCTTAACAACGAAAATAATTTTCTTTGTGTACCACATCACTTGCCACCTCTAACAAGAAGTGCCTTAAAACGAGCACACTAACACTTAAGAACCCAGTAGAACATTCTCACACCTCGATTAATCTAATTTTTTTTGCTCAACAGTTTAGCTACTACGGTAATCATGATTTACCAAAAGTTCATGAATACAAAACTCTTAAACTTATCATTTATCCGATATTACACAAGGCGGTCAAATTACTTTCTTTACGAAAGAATCATCACGCTCCATAAGTCACAATCCATTGCGGACAATCTCACTAACATTTAGAATAACACACTCTTTAACATGATTCCTTATCGTCAACTCTTCCATTGTAAAGCTCCAAAAGTTCACGAATTGGTATATACCACTTTATCATCTCAACTTCAAATTGAGGGTATACTAAAATCATGCAACCTCACTACAACAACTACTTTAATTTAGAGGAATCTACTACACAATTTAAAGGTTATACCAAAACCCTTTCATCGTGAGGCATACTATTATCCGACAATTTCATCGTCATGCAAACACACATCTCCTATTCAATCATATCATAAACCCTTCTAAAAGAAACACAATAAACTATTTCATAATATTTACATTATTTCAATAATATTCTAACGGTCAACTTGTCCTAGAGATTATCGATACACAAACCACACTATCAAAGCAAACCTCTTTTAACAAGGCCATGCGACAGCCAACTTTGATAAAACACACTTGAATAAATTACTTTTAAATTTCAACCCTTTACCTCTTAACAATGCTCACACTAATCTAGTACACACTAATTCCAATCTGGAGGTTATCATAAACCATTGATGGTTATCCAATCATGGACGAATCTATGGTTCTTTCTCTATTTGTATTCCCTCGGGCATACACAAGATCATCAAGTAACCAATCAAAGAAAGTTTCATATCATTATCTCTTGAGACAACGATCGAACAAATCCTTATGTCTCTCATTCTACACAGTTAGATTAGCCTATCGAGACCAAATAATCCAACAAGTTTAGCAAACTACACATTCTAATAATCAACCATTTCATCAATGTTCCACACTTTTAATAACTCTATTGATTCCAACAAAGTATAGTAACCCTCATATTCACGACTCATCAAGAACTACTAGAGGACAATATCGACTTACCGATTTCACTTCGAGGTACTCATTAAAATTTATTATGCACCATGCTGCAAACCCAGTGATAACCCATATCATACCCATTAATTTCTTTGATAGTAACCTCTCACTTAACCATGAGAATACATCGCTAAAAGGATTTAACATTTTCTTTCATAAAGAGAACCATTCAACTTCAACGCTCGAGAATACCCAAAGAGTTACATTGAGTCAAACCTTCCACATACTAAAAGACTACTTAAAGAAAACCTTCATTATCCAAATCATCAAGCGAAATACATGGGTCATGTTTACCAATAAGAAAGACAAAACTCAATTCAAAGGTCAACCTTGACAGTTAACCAAGCTCACGATAGCAAGAATAACTCAACAATTGGGAAAACAATAATTGCTTTAAGAGACAAGTTAAGCCAGCGGAAACACATTAATCTTTCTCGAAGCAACCATCAACCACAATGAACTTCTCAAGGACCAAATAGAACTTTTCAACACGTCGCTTTGTACCCACTAATCCATGAGAATTCATCAACCAACAATGGCTAATCAGAATATCCCAATGGAAACTCAAAGAAAACAACAAGCTTCCCAAGGAGACCCATTCCCAACTTTCATAACAAAGTTTCTCGAGTAAACACTTCCCTTTTCCCCTACCACCAACGAATACAACGACCATACCTATGGCCATAACCACAATCTCTACCTCTCGGCATCTACTATCATCACATATAACAATCACGTAACCAAATCATAAGCATTCATAATCAATTCATATCGGCAATAATCAATGCTACATAGCGAAGCGTAAATGCAATGCTTTGCCCATTCCCATCCCTCATGCACCCAGTGTGTCAAGTTTTAAGTTAATTAACCATTAACATATTTTTTGTACAAATCAAGTTACCTAAGTTGCTAACTTTGTTCACCACGGACCTAAAGCCGTGCTCGATACCAATGTAACACCCGATAACATTGAGCTTAGAATGCCACTAAACTACTATAACCATCTAATTTACATCAACTTACTATAAAATTTCAGCAAGCATAACAACATTAAAACCCATCCACGAATTCGCATTAACACAAGCATAACACTATGACAATCATAGATAAATTAGACCTAGGAGCATAGCAAAATAATAAACCAAGATTAAAATAAACCAAGCATCTATGGTTATTCAATACCATCATGTCCTAGATATAAATATTCAGGTTATTCTAAAAGTTTCTCATGTCCAATGAATCAAATAATTGGGTGAAGTGCATGATTCCAAGTCGCTAGCCCTTCCCGAGTAAAACGTCATCCTTTGGTCACCTAAAAACAACAATAGAGCAAGAATGAGTCAAGACTCGGCAAATACATAATAAAGCCATAAACAATAGTTTATTAACCATAATCAAAGTTATCATCATCATCCATTTAGTTAATGCCATTGTCATTCTCAAACAACCAAGCTATATTCCATATAGGTAAAGTTGCACAATTTAACAATTTACTTAGATATGCGAATGCACTAACATGCTCATCCTCATATGCATCTCATCGGTGATCTGGGTATAGCGGAGTGTTCACTGTCGATGACACACTCTATCCTTCACTCCGTGAAGTCCCCACCAAAGTAGGATTTTATCTAGAGCTCTCGGACTAGTCATGTATCTTTCTCACCGATCTCAGGAATAGTTACATGACTTTCTCACCGACTGGCTCATGCAATCCCTGTCATGATGAATGTAAATGATGCGACATCTTTATTTATTCATCAACATAGTCCATCTCATTAACTCAATATCTCCTCCTCATTATCTCAATATCATAATCTCATTCACTCAAGGTCATCAATATCATGTATAAGAATAAGCTGAGCAAGCATAATAAATAGCATGATAAGTAACAACAATGATCATAGTGAACAACCCATTGTTCACCACTCTACCATGTACTTGCCTTCCACTGTGTGACGAGTTAGGAGGCAACGGCGAATTCTCCACTCCACCCACCGCCTACACAAATATTCATTGAAATAAGAATAACAAGACAGGACGTGGCTACAAGCGTTTTACCATAACCCTCTATCTAATCAACAAAACCAAAAACTCAAAATAGCGAATTAACTAATCAGCCAATATCATTATACGAACAGCGATGCGAGAAAAATCATAATTAAATATCTGTAACTCCGAATGACTTAAAACCAGTGCTCAAATACTCTTAACGCATAACACTACGAAACTCTAGTTGACTGGATCTTTTGATTCGGCCAAAACAGTGGCCTAAACAACAGATGAAAATACAAACAGATAATTGTCCAGATTACAGAACAGTAGCAAAGAAAATGATGTAACTTTCAATATACTGATCCAATTGAGGTGATCTTTATCAACTCGGAAATATAATTTCAAGGGCTACAAAAACCTAGTTGGGTGGAAGTTCTGAATCGGACTCTAACTAGATCGAAACCGAGGGGCAAACCAACAGTTCCAAATTCTCAGGCAGACAGAACAGTGCGCGATTAAAAATTCATATCTCTTAAACCGTAAGGCGGAATCTAGTGATCTCGGTGCCAAAAGAAAGATAAAGACATCAGGAACAAAACTCTAGAAGACGAAAATAACAGATTCGGCCCCTATGTAAATCATAATGGCCCGACAAGAAAATCTTCCAAATCACGTCAGCTCTCCTGGACAGTCGCAGTAAAACTACCATATCTCCTAAACTGTAACTCCAAATCAGATGATCTTGGTGCCAAAAGAAAGCTAAGACAAAGGGCTACAACTTTCTAAGAGGTGAGAAGATCAGAAAACGTACAGAACTTACCCAAAACTGACGATCAACAGTGGCGCAGGGAAGAGGTCGGGAGAGGCGGCGGCCACTAGGGGAATAGGGGAGGAGGGAGGGTTTTAGGCTTTTGGGGAGGGGGATCCCCCCTCATGGCCGGCCCCCTCTTGGGCCCCTCCTGGGTTGCAGCCCAGGGCCCAGGTTGTCGAAATAATGTGAAAAACCCCTTCTTGTTTCATAATTTATACTCCTTTCTTTGCCCTTTCTTCTCCCGGCTGATAGTCCAATTACCCGATTCGATTCCGAGGTATTACAGCAAGATTGCCAACTTGTCCCTGGTACGAGTGCCTGGTTCGGAGGAGGCACCGGAGCCTCAGGAGGATGTAGTCATCTTTGTTGCCTTCTTGGACCCGAGTCTCTGGTTACCTTGTGTTGAACTGGTGGCCTGCGCGCTTCGGCTGTACCGAGTGGAGCTGGCTCAGCTAACGCCCAATTCCATTGTGAAGCTAGGCGCCTTTGAGTGGGCTATGCGATCGGTCGGAGCGGCTGGAGAAGGTCGTTTATTCGCGTATCTTCATGATGGGCGCTACCAGCCAAAGAAGAAGAAGAAGGATACGGGAGAGACGCTCAACTTCGGGAGCGTAAACTTTCTGTCGAAGACGCGCTGCCTTCGATACCTACTCGTGCCCGCGTCCCGCAATAGATGGGATACAGACTGGACTCGAAGGTGGTTCTACCATAAGTCTCCATCGGCCGACGGTCTTCAATCTTTGAGTGGTCCTATTCAACTTGTCCCCTCGCCAGATATTCAGTTGACCTCTCGTGAAAAAGCGCTGCTGTAGCTTTTGCTAAGCGTGACGCGAAGGCTCTCCACTCAGAATCTTATGGAGGAGTTTTGCACGCTTCGGTTATGGCTGCTTGTGCGTGGATGGGACATGAAGATTGGAATCACGAGGGGTGGCGTTCCTTCGTTTGATTTGCCTTGCGGGGAGGATGGTATGTATTTATTTCACACTTGAATTCTCAATGTACCCTCAATTTACTGAATTTATACCTAGGGCGACGGGCAGTGCTACCTATCGATGAGGCGGCCTGAGCTGCGGAGCAGCTGTTGGGGCCCTACACTGGGGAGGAGCACTCGAAACGAGGACTCGTGGTTCACGAGCCTCGCCTGAACCGGGCGTATTCAGATGAAGCCTCCCAGTTGGTCGAGCGGCCTGATCCTGATGATGGGAAACGGAAGAAAAACCGCACGCCGAAGGAGCTGGATGTTGCAGGGCCCATTGACGTGGTGCCTCTACAATGTGGTGGACCCTCTGTTCCCGGTAGGTCGGGATGCGCAAGGCTGGACTCGCCGTTTCGAGGCCTGAAGGCCACCTGTCGCCCCGCAAAACGGACTGAGCAAGTGTGCTCAACTGAGTCTTCCTCAGGGCCTCGAGTGATAACAACGTTGCGCCCCGTTGTAATCTCCAGAGCCCCGCTGAGGGCCACCAGCTCTGTTAAGGTTGCGAGCTTGGCCCTCGAGGAGTCGTCGGTTGGGACGCCTTCACACGTGTATGGGCGTTGCTCAACCGACACACTGGTTGAGGAACCCCCCTTCGCCGCGGGTATGTTTGGTTTGAACTCTTTTTATTCGTTTGCCGGCGCGATGCTAATTATGTATTTTTTTAATAGCTGCTTGTGACGAAGGAACCATTGGTGGTGAGGTTGGTGCCGCCGGTTCGAAGGATGGTTCCAACAATGGCGGTACCGGCGAACGGACTTGTGGGGAGGCGTCTGGTGGTCCTGCTGCTACCGTTACTCCCGGGGCTTCACCTACAGCTGATATTGGGCCGTTGTGCCTGAATGACTTCAAGCTGAGCTCCGACGCAGCTACTGTATGCGAGGAGGTGGCTCGATTCGCTGCCCCTCTGGTAATAGAGCGCCTGTTCGACAGAATGTCTCTGCAGGGGATGTTGTGTTCGATCGAGGCGAATGCTGCAAAGGCATGTCCCCTCTTCTGCCTTATTTTTTATTTTTTTACAATGTGTGCTTGCTGTGCAGACCCTAATGCTATCCCGTGCCCTGGAAGGGAGCATTGACCGTGGCTACGCGAAGATCCAAGGGCAGACTAGCCAAAATAGCCAGCTCCAACGAGAATCCCCCGCTAGGCGTACTGTACTGCAGGCTGCATGAGCCATCAATTACCCTGGAAGCATCAATGGCTGCCTCGGAAGCATCCACGACCAGAGCACCTTGCCCTGTTCTCCAGATCAACAGCACAGACTGGCGGAATGCCATTCGAGGCTACCTCGGAAGAGAAGAGCCCGACAAAGCAGCCGAGGCGAGCCACCTAAAGCACCGAGCCCGCAACTACCACGTCATCGACGGCCAACTATACAAGGGAGGCGTATGCACCCCCTTGCTGCGGTGCATCTCCCAGGCCGAAGGTCAATCCTTGCTGAAGGAAATACACGAGGCACTGTGCGGGGCACACCAAGCCCCCCGGAGCCTTGTGGCAAAATTTTCTGCCAAGGTTTCTACTGGCCTACAGCGCTCCGCGATGCACAGGACATAGTGCAGTACTGCCAAGGTTGCCAATGGGTTAGCCATCATTCCAAAGCACCGCCTACACCATTGCAGCCACTTGCTCCAATATGGGCCTTCGCGCGGTGGGGGCTCGACATCATCGGCCCCTTCCCCACGGCCAAGGGCAGCCCCCGGTTCGCATTTGTCGCCATCGAGTACTTCTCCAGATGGGTGGAGGCCGAACAAGTCGCCAAAATCACGACCTCGGCAGCACAACATTTCGTTTGGAGGAACATCGTGTGTCGGTACGGTGTGCCATGAGACATCGTCACCGGCAACGGCACGCAATTTGATTCCGCGGCCTTCCGAGCCTTCTGCCAGAGCATCGGCACCACAATATGTTTCGCATCAGTCGGCCACCCCGAGTCGAACGGGGCGGTCGAGTGTGCCAACGGCAACCTGCTGGCCGGATTGACCAAGCGGCTCGTGGGCCTCCCAAAGGGGCTATGGCTGGAGGAGCTCCAAAAGGCCTTATGGACAATTCACACTTCGCCAACAAGGGCCACAGGTTTCTCCTCATTCAAACTCCTGTTCGGGGACGAGGCAGTGACCACGGGGGAGATCGCAGCAAAGTCCGTCCGGGCAACCGAGGGCCGAAACACGGAGGATCGCGCGGTGTAGCTAGATCTCCTAGAAGAGCACCGCATCGAAGCCATTTCAACAATAGCGAAGTACGCCGAGGGGGTCGCTCGAGCGTACAACAGGAAGGTTAGAATCCGCACCCTGACCCCAGGCGACATGGTACTCAAGAGAGCAGAAACACCACGGCACTGGGAAAGTTAGAATCGAAGTGGAAAGGGCCCTACATCATCACCCGGAGCACAAGGGCAGGATCCTACTACATAGCGATGCTGGAAGGACAGTAGCTGGACCACACGTGGAGCACCAAGAGCCTCCGAAAGTACAACCCCTAGATAACACCGGTTACGCCCGGATCAGGGCTCCCCCCCGGCTTTGCACTAGGGAACCCTGTACTCATGTAAGCACATTTTGGCAAAGTAACAAGATTACTGACAGCCATGTACAAGATTGGCAAAGAAAAAAAAAAGGAGCCTAACGGGGCTCCGAGCCCCAGCGCACACTAACTCACCCCAGCGGTGTGAAGTGTATAAACCAATACTGTGCATGGCCCACGACCCCGGTACCAAACGCTGCCCCTCGCAGGCACAAATTAAAGAAAGAAAGAAAGACGCCTAACGGGGCTACGAGCCCCGGCACACTAACTCACCCCAGATGTGTGAAGTGTATAAACCAGCACCACACATGGCCCACGACCCAAGTGCCCAACGCTACCCCTCGCAGGCACGAGAAATGGGCTCTCTCGAAGCCCAATCTAAAAAATATGGGGGACGACGCAGGCTTCACCTCCCCCTCGCATAATGTACAAAGGGGCTCCCTCGGAGCCCAATCAAAAAATATGGGGGACGGCGCAAGCTTCGCCTCCCCCTCGCATAATGTACAAGGGGCTCCCTCGGAGCCCAATCGAAAAAATATGAGGGACGGCGCAGGCTTCGCCTCCCCCTCGCATAATGTACAAAGGGGCTCCCTCGGAGCCCAATCTAAAAAATATAGGGGACGGCGCAGGCTTCGCCTCCCCCTCGCATAATGTACAAGGGGCTCCCTCGGAGCCCAATCTAAAAAATATGAGGGACGGCGCAGGCTTCGCCTCGCCCTCGCATAATGTACAAAGGGGCTCCCTCGAAAAAATAATACAGTACAATTTTACAACCCCCTCCGCACAAGAAAAAAATAGTACAGTACAATGTTACAACCCCCTCCACCCAAGAAAAATAATACAGTACAATGTTACAACCCGCACAAGAAAAAATAATACAGTACAATGCTACAACCCTCTCCGCACAAGAAAAAACAGTACAGTACAGTTACAATCCTCTCCATACAAGAGAACGTGCATCACAAAGTTACGGCGTAAGGTCTCGTTCCACTACCTCGGCCGCCCAGTCAAGTAGTTCCTCGTCGGAGGCCCCGGAGGCAGCAAGACGGTTATATTCCTCCATCGCCCACGCAAACAGCTCTCCTTTGGAAGCACCGAGGCACACAAGGCGCTCGTACTCTTATTCAGCCTCCCGCCCTAAAGACGCCTCATCACAGACAGTTCTTTGAAACCGTCTGTAATAAAATAATCACATATGGTTCCAAGACGAACCGTTTGTGATATGGAACAATCACAGACGATTCTCTAAAACCGTCTTTGATATGTAGATATCACAGACGGTTCGTGGTTAGAGCTTATGCGTGAAGTATCACGAGCGATTCGTGGTTAAAACCGTGCAGTGATCTCGAGAATATCCTGAGCGGTTCATGGTTAGAACCGTGCGTGATCTGAAATATCACCGCGGCCTCCCGAGGCTAAATGCGCGCGGCCTCCTCCACCTCGCCCCAGCCTCGTCGTCGGCGGCCTCCCACGATCTCATCGCCCCTGGCCTCCTCCACCCGTCACCCGTCCTCCCACAGGCTCGTGCCGCGCGACCTCCTACACCTCGCCACGGCCTCATCGTCGCCGGCCTTCCACGACCTCGTCACTGACCTCCCACGACCTCACTCTCTACTCCCCCTTTTGCTCTGTGATGTGGATTACTCTTGTGATGTGTTAGTGCTCGTGAATGGATTGAGTTGATGCTCTTGTGATGTGCGTGATGCGTGTTGTTTTTAGTGCTCTGTGAATGGATTGAGTTGATGCTACTGTGATGTTGTGGCTAGCTAACGAAAAGTTCAATCCGAAAATCCATATTAGATTCATTCGCGAGGCTCGGGAGGCTCCAGACGAAGTGAAAATCCATTTTCGTTTTTTTTTCAATAGAAAAAGCTATCACTGACGGTTCTAAACAAGAACCGTGCGTGATAATTACTATCCTGACGGTTCGTGAATAGACCAAATGCAGCGATAACTTTTTCCTGAGCGGTTCAAAAACCGTCTGTGATGACCTAAATCATCACAGACACAAAAATTGAGCGGTTCAAAAACCGCAAATGCGTGATGAACTTTGTGTAGTAGTGTACCTTATAGCTATGTGTTGGACCGTAAAGGCGACTAGAGGGGGGGTGAATAGGAGCACGCTCACTTTTTCACAAATTATGAACTCAATACAATTTCACTCCGGTAGCTATTAGAAAGCTATGAAGATCAATATACCGATCTGTGGAAGACTAGTATTGAATCAATTAAACCCTAAGCAATGCTACAAAAATCAACTAAGATTGCAAAGACTCACGGCAGGCGGTCGACGGCTGGATCAATCGGTCGGACCGATTGCGGGTGATCGACCGGCGTTATCTTGTGATCGGACCGCTCAAAATCGATCGGCCGGTGATGGCGAGCGGTCCGGCCGCCGACTCGAACCGATCTGCAGCGATAAAATCGGCCCGATGAAGTTGCAATTAGGTGAAACTTTTGATTCTCAACTCTAATCTTTATGAAACTTTGCACACACCTTCTATATGCTATTGAGGACCTATTCCAATCGAATATTATGATAATTCTTGGAGCGATCTTGAGCAATTGCCAATTGATTAATGAAGGTCTAAAGCGGGCAGAAGCGAAAACTTGATCCTAAAGCTTGTTCGTGAGGATTGATGATCAAGATGATGCTAGATAGATTCACACATATCACAGCAAGCTAATTCACGTGAAAAATCAATCACAAACTCGCGGATCAAAGAAAGCCCTAAAAACACGAAATTGAAAGGAAGAACGAAAAGAGACTTATCTCAAGCAAACCTTGCATAGATTGATTTCGTGATTGTTGCTGGATGTAACATCCCAATTTTCAGAGCTTTCAAAATCCTTTAATTTAGTTAGTAGGAAGAAAATTCACCATCTGGATTTATTTGAATTTAATTTAAAAGCTTAATATTGGACTTTGGGTAACAAACAATATAATATGAATAATTCCAACATGGACAATAGTCAAAACTATTTTATTTGGATTCTATGAGCTTGGTTGTATTTTCTAGAATTTTCTGGAATTTTTCTAAGTTCATTTGCTATTTTCCATTGCTTATTTGGATTTCTGGTATTTTCTTAAAAAGAAAAGCTATTTTAAATCTCCAAATAGTAGTTGGGCCGAAATCCTTCGGCCCAGTCCTGTTCATCTCAGCCCGATCCTTCGCGGCCGTCCGATCTGCATTGGACGCTTGGATCTCCGCGCGCGCGCGTCTCTCTCCCTCCACGCGCTCCGTTAAACCTCAGCCGTTGGATCGCGAGCGGACGACCAGATCTCCGTCTACGCGCGCGCCTCGCCTTCTCTCGGCGTGTGGGCCGCCGAGGTTATCGTCCCGAACCGTTCTTCTTCGTCTCAGCGTGAGCGCCGCGTCGCCATTTTTGCGTCGCCGAGCTCCATCAAACAAGTTCGCAAGCGGCCCGATTCTTCATACAGACGGCGCCTTCTAGAAGCCCTCGTCCGGACTCTTTCAAACACTTTTGAGTTCAAATCCGCTGCTGCTATCCCGTTTTCTTCGCGCGTTCGTTTCGGACTCCGTTGAACCCCGCCGCCATCTCGCCACCCCAGTCCACCCCAGGGCCTATAAATAGGTCCCAGGGATCGCCAGCACCTCCGTTTACCAGATCCGCCACCCACCTCACCCCAAGAGCCCTAGAGCCGCCGCGGTTTAAGATTTGGGTTTCGGTCACCGAAACCCTAAAAACTTCAATTCTTGCGCCGCGGTGACATACGCCTCCGTGGAGCGTCGCCAAGTCCGCCGTCCCAGACCTACCTCGGCTACCACCACGCCGCTGGACCTCACCGGAGTAGCCACCCGACAAAACCCGAACGCCTCCGCCGCTTCGAGCTCGCCGCCGGCCACCTCCGTCGTCCTCTTGTGCCCAGACCAGTACCAAAAGGTTCGCATCAGAGTGAGCTTCCCGCTGGTGCCACCCACTCTCGCCGGCGATCACCGCTTGTGCCGTTCTTGCGGTCCGTCGAGAGCCGCCCGCGGCCGTTGTCGTCGTGGCGTGGGCGCCCGTCGACCAGCCGCCGCCGCCTCTCCTCTCAGCGTGCGTGTCGGCTACGTGGCGCGCGCGTCGGCGCAGCGCGCCGCGCGCGCCCGGCTCGGCCGACCGGATCTCGGAGGCTCGGTGGACCTGGTCCACCGTGGGCCGTGTCCCTGACGTGTGGGCCCCACACGTCAGGATTTCTTTTTATTTATATTTTCCGGTTTTTCCAGGGCTGACGTCATGCTGATGTCATGCTTGCGCAATAATCCGATTTTTCTTTTGAGAAATAATTCGGAATTCCAATAAATCCTATTTTTAGGGTTTTCTTTTGTTTCAAACTTTGGAACCTCATAACTTTTGCATCCTAACTCCAAATCCATCCATTCAAATTTCTAAATTTGTATAAAATCAAGATCTATCTATTGGAGATTTTTAATTATTTTATTGGAGTTAATTGCTTCTGTTATTTATTTATTCTTGTTGTTTGCTTCGTTACGAGTAGACTTGACGATATACGGAGGTTTGAGGAAGAAGGAGCTTTCCAAGACCAAGACCAGCACCTGAACCTATTCCAAGGCAAGCTATACCCTTGACCATCTTGATTCCCAGTTTGCTAAAAGTATTTTAATTTAAATTACTGCATCTTAATTCAAGTATTTATTTAAATGTTTTGGGTGTAGTAGTTAATTCCATATTGTTATGCCTTCCTTGTATAATTGTTATGCCTTGATCCTTTGTCACCCTAGTTGATATTTAGTTGGTAAATATTGTAGCACCAACGTGGGTTGGTTAGTGCGATTAGATTGCTTAGCCATGCCACGAATCTCCATGTCATGTGAGGCTATGATTATTTAAACTGACTAAGTGAATATGCAATCTGTGTGGTAAAATCTGTGTGTCTTGTGTCTTTGTTATGGCATGTGTTGCACTTAATCAGCAGGGTGGAAAAAGGATTTAGGCGAGGCATGTGGTGGATCTTGTGTGAAATGGTGGGTATGTGAGCTGTGTGCATGGGAGCTAATCTGTGTGGCATAGTTAGCAAATGGTAGTCTTACCTTGGTCAATTAAGGACCTCACCATGTGTGCCCTTGAACTGAGCCTATATGTACAACCACATATACATTTTGAGGCGGGCCTAGCATAGTGCGATGCGGATCCGAAATGCTTTGTTATGGTTAGTGCTAGCTACACTAATTATATCTTGTGGGTAAAGTGTACAACTCTGCGAGTATAAAATAATCTATTCGAATAGCAGCGTCATGATCATGGGCATGCTCGAGATTTCACACTAGGGGTAGTTTTTCATAAAGCGTGTGGGAGGAGGGCTGTGTGATATAAATCATCGGCTATGTGAATAATCGGTTAAGTTGTAATGCGTCTTTGTGAAATCAATTATCAAATTATTGTTATCTAATTGTTTTACTTGTTATCAATGTATATTTATTATTCAATTGCAAACATTGCATTTATGCAAAAGAACCACCGAATGCCTTTCCCTTGTAAAAAGCCAGCATGTATATATATATTGCATCTCTGTGGTGTGGCTTGCGAGTACGGTGTGTACTCACGCTTGTTTTGACGAATCAAGCAGAAGAGGAGTCTTCACTAGCTTTCGAGGAGGAGTTTATCGAAGGTGCCTAATCGCGAGGTCTTGACCCCAGTCGGTTGCCTGTGGTGAATCGATGGGATGCCGCTGTCGTTTATGTTTCCGCTGCTTTATTTCTCTGTTAGCCCTGCGTGGCTTAAATAAATGTAAACTCGACCGTAAGGTCAAACCATTATTTATTTATCGTTTACGCTATTATTCGCTTGTGTGGATCGATATCCACCTTTGTTAACACTGTGTGCACTAGCGTGATCCTGGACTAGTGCACGAAACACAGAGGATTCCGAATCGAAATTTTGGGATCCGACACTGGATTACATCCACACCATCATGGATCAGTGGACAATCAAAGATCACGAAATTCACCACAAACCATCAAGAGCCCTTGCCTCCACCTCAACTCCCCTAAAGACAATTAGGGTTTTGAAACATAAAAGGCGAGAGAGAGAGTGCGACCACCATCTCCTCCTATTTATAGTGGAGGCCTAAAACTCTTAGGGTTTGACTCTCTTGGGCTCCGTTAAGGCCCACTAACAAGCGGGTCACACACGCGCGCCATGCGCCGTCTTTAACCTTTTGACCTAAACCGCGTCACCATGCGCCATGGATTCGCCAATAGGTCACCCTTGTCCATCTTGTGTCACGCTTGAGTCGTTGACCTCGCTGGCATCATCGATCGTTCGGACCTCAACTCTTCAAGTCTAGTCCGATTCTCCTCGCCGTTGACCGTCGTTGACCACCAAGCTACCTGCACATCCACAGACAAGAAAACACGTATTCGGGAACAAGTTCTTCACAACTTGACCTATGTTAGTCAAAATATGCATCATGCAAATCATATGCCATGAAACCAATGACTTTGACCTAACAAAACAACATCATACGAAGTTGGCTGCGTTCAAGTAGAAACCGGTCTAACTGGCTCCGGGTGAGCGGTCGGACCGCTTATGGCGGTCGGACCGCTCCACGTGAGCCGTCGGACCAGCGCCTTGAGACTTAGCGAAATTCATACTCCCAAAATCCGAAACCTTCTGGAAATTAAAAACGAATAGAACTTCTTCCTGGAGACTCCAAAAATTATGAGACCAAGTGCATTGGGATCCCCTCACTTGCCTACAACACCTATTTTTGGCCCAGCTCGTTTTGAACACTTTTAGGTCACCGTCGGTCCGCCAGCCCCACATGGCGGTCCCGACAGATTTGGGACCGATCGGACCGCCGATGCAAGGACCCGGTCGGACCGCCCCATCGAATACTTGTAGCTTTGTCGAAAACACGTGAAACTACAAACCGTAAACGCCATTGCCAATTGTCACATCATCCTAAGATCTGTAACATATTCCCATGAATTCCACAATCTCCCCCTTGATGAACACATTGGCAATTATCCAGAAAATGTAAGTAAGAAGTTTGAAAACGAGTTTACTCGCAGTTTTCGCACAAAGGCACAACTTGGTCCATAAGCAAGAAAAAGCAATGAACATGACCAAGCTGGCATCAGAATAGTATAGGCATGTGATACAATGCAAAAGAAAGCATAAAAACTTTGATTTCCAGAAAAGGGTCAAAATTCTCACATGAGGTCCAAATGAAAGAACAATTGTTCAATTGACCTATAATCATTGTGAGTATAAAAGAATGCAATTTAAGTTCAGAATATTCAATAAGACAATAAGAATGCAACTCAAGAACTCCCCCTCACTATGATCCTCAAATTTCAAATTTTCGTTTCTCCCTTTGTACAAACTTCTCCCAAAGAAAGAAATATATTCTCATTAACACATCTTCTCTTCTCATTTAACACATCTTCTCCCCCTTTGACAATGGATTCATCAAGGAATCACACCTTCCTCTCATCCAGAGATAATAAATATAGAATAAAGGAAGAAGCAGAAACAAAAGAAGCATAAAGAGGAATATGCATGAAATGCAATGGAGTGACTTCAATTTTTGTATTTTTCAATTTTTGATTACAAGAAGCTTTGGAGATTACCCAAAAGAACAAGCTAGTATCTCTAATATTGCACAAACGACATATCAAGCTGACAGTAGCTAGCAAGATCATGGTAAGACATATATATCAAAGCTAAGCACAAAGGCTCAAAAGTAAAGCGATAGATTTGATCAATTTAAGCAACGCTTCAAATTCAACAAGTTCATCAACAGGATCCTAAAGTGAAATTGGCCATGTCAAAATGTCAAAGTGAGATCAAAAATCTAACAAAGACCACATTAAGAGTCAATCAAGTCCCGTATTGAATCATTTTGCTCAATATTTTGTAAACGCCCATTTGTTAACATTTTTCTCATTTGCATTGAATATTGAAGTTGACTAATGATCTAACTTAGTGACAAGATCCTGGACTAGGAGCCATCCACAAACTCATCCTAAGCTTCGACCAAAAGTTGATTAAAGGTATATCTTAGTAAAGAAGATCCTGGACTAGGAGCCATCCACAAACTCTTTCTAAGCTTCTACCGGGGCGATAAATCTTGATGTTCATGTCATTTCTGACAAGCAGTCCCCATGAGATCGTCTGGTTCATCAAACTATCTCCAAGTTCATGTCATTTGACAAGCAGTCTCGTAAGAATAGTTTGGCACAATTTAAGCATAAGACAATCTTGATTTTCATTTTTCACATGAGCGGTTTTAGAATCTCAAGAACACCAAAGCTCAAGTAATGGTCAATTCTAGATCAAAGAGCTAACAAAGTAATTCTGACAGGGCCAATGTCACAAGAGGAGCACTACTTACGCAACTCGCTAAAACATCCACAAATTGCAATTTCTTAGTTTGAGTTGTTTAAAAGGTTCTAGCTCATATAGCAAAGACTTAGCTACACATGTAAAAGCATGATAATTCTAGCAAGTCAAAGAACTAGACATGACATTGAGCAAGAATTGAAATACAAAAGCTCTAAAGGGTAATAGGCAAAGCTTCATCAATTTTTAAAGATAAGCAGAAAAACTTATATTACAATGCATTTTTTTTCATACCATTTGTTGTAACCACTTGTTGGAGTTTTCATATGAATGCAATATGACACAATGAGATGCAATTAAAAAGCCTAACAGCCTAAAATGTTCGAAAAGATCACTAAGTTCAGAAAAAGAACAATAAAAGATCAAAAGAACAAGGAAAGATAAGAAAAAGATCAAACTCCCCCTCAAACCAACCCATAAGGATAAATTACCCTAACTCGCTTCTTAAGGAGGAAAATGCGGTTTGATCTAAAGGCTTGGTAAGAATATCGCCAATTGAGCTTGGACTCTCTGAAGTGCATCACAATATCACCTTTTTCAACATGATCTTTAAGGAAGTGAAAGCGAATGTCTATGTGTTTAGTCCTAGAATGTTGCACTAGGTTTTTAGCAATATTAATAGCAGAAGTGTTATCACAGAAAAGAGGAACACTAGCAAAGTTTAACCCATAATCTTTCAAAGTGGACGTCATCCACAAAATCAGCTCTGACAACTAGCAGCAGACTACATACTGCCTTCAAAGAAGTGGATTGTGCAATGTAAGACTGCTTCCTAGAAGACCAAGATACAAGAGAAGTGCCTAGGAAGTGACAGGTGCCTGAGGTACTCTTCCTATCTAACCAACAGCCCGCAAAATCAGAATCTGAAAAACCTCTAATGGACAAAGCTGAAGAGCAGGAATACCAAATGCCATATAAGAGGGTAGAGTGTAAATACCTGAATATGCGCTTAACGGCTTGGCGATGGGAAGTTCTCGGAGACGCCTGAAATCTTGCACAAAGGCATACCGTGAAGTGAATGTCTGTCTCGAGTAGTCAAATCTGAAGGAGCCGATCATGCTACGGTACTCGCGTTGATCCACGACTTCTCCTTCCTCATCTGGATCCAAAACAGTCGAAGTTGCCATGGGAGTGGAAATTGGCTTGCAGTCACCCATGTTGAAGCGTTTTAGTAGATCTTTAGTGTACTTCGTCTGATGGATGAAAGTTCCTTCCTTGCATTGCTTGATTTGAAGTCCCAAAAAGTAATTAAGCTCTCCCATCATACTCATCTCAAATTCCCTGGACATAGTGTCAGAAAAGCTGGAAACAAGAGCATTAGAGGAACCACCAAAGATAATATCATCCACATAAATTTGAGCAAGCAGGAAGTCATTGTCACGTCTAAGAATGAATAGAGTTTTATCCACTTTACTCATTTCAAAATTATTTTTAAGCAAGAAGGTCTTAAGTCTATCATACCAGGCTCTAGGGGCTTGTTTAAGACCATACAATGCTTTAGATAGCTTGAAAACACGATTTGGATATTTAGGATCCTCAAAACCAGGGGGTTGCTTAACATACATTTCCTCATCTATGAAACCACTTAAAAAGGCACTTTTAACATCCATCTGATATAATTTAAAACCTTTTGATGCAGCAAATACAAGCAGAATGCGAATGGCTTCTAGTCTAGCAACAGGAGCAAATGTCTCATCAAAATCTAACCCCTCAACTTGGCTGAAACCCTGAGCTACCAATCTGGCCTTATTTCTAGCCACAGAACCATCCTCACCTTGTTTATTCTTAAACACCCAACGGGTTCCTATAACATTATGACCACTAGGAGGTTCTACTAGGTTCCAAACTTTGTTTCTTTCAAAATTCTCTAACTCCTCATGCATGGCATTTACCCAGCTAGAATCAGATAAAGCATGTGATATATCGCGGGGTTCAAAAGAAGCAACAAAAGCCGAATGAGAGTAGAGATTTGGATCATTATACCGAGCGAGTGACTCGCTCATGTAGATTACCTATTATCATTAGGAGGATCTTTGTCTCGAATGCGAAGTGGGCGCCGGGTGAGATCCGTTTCTTCGACCTCATGATCTGCGATGATGAAGATGCAGGAGCCTCAAGCTGAAGGTGAGGTAGACGTAGCGAGTTCTTGTATCAATATGGGCGCTTGATGAGTGCAGATGACGGAATGATATTAGCTTCGTCCTCATCTTCCTCCACAAAAATGCTCTCTGTCACCTGTAAATCATCTGTAGCAATTGATATAGCTCCAGGGCTAGTCTCATCAAAAGTGACATTACAAGTCTCCTGAATAATGTTAGTCTCAGTATTAAAAACTCGAAAGCCCCTCGAATGAGCAGGATAACCCAGAAATAACCCATCAAAAGTTCTTGATTCAAATTTATCTAAATTGCCTGTCTTAAGAATAAAATATTTTGATCCAAAAACTCGAAAATGCGAAACAGAGGGTTTTCTACCAAAACGAAGCTCATAAGGAGTCTTGCCTAAAGAAGGTCTCAAAAAGACACGATTTGCAATATAGCAAGCAGTAGCAATAGCTTCGGCCCAAAATCTCCTCGGTGTGTTATACTCGTCTAGCATCGTCCTAGCCATTTCGACCAAGGTTCTATTCTTCCTTTCCACCACGCCATTTTGTTGAGGGACGTGTGGAAGAGAAGCGATGCTCAATACCACGCTTCGGCACAAAAGAAGCAAAGAAGCATTTTTGAACTCCGTGCCATTATCACTGCGAATCGCTCTCAAAGCACCAGGAAGCTCAGAAGCCAAACGAAGAACAAGGTCATGAAAATAACCAAAAGCTTCATCTTTTGAAGTAAGAAAGAACACCCAAGTATATCTAGAAAGATCATCGATTATGACAAGAATATACCATTTTCCACCGATCGCCGGACTCTAGCGGGACCAACGGTATCCATATGAAGCAACCGTCGGTCGTCGGTCCATAACCATAGTCCGAGAAGGGTGTGGCGGCAACTTATTTGCCATGCCTACAAAGCGCACATCTGACATCTTTGTGACTTTGAGCTTAGGCAAACCTCTCATGAGATCAAGGTTGCTAACTCGTGTCGATGATCAAAACCAATGTGCCCCAAACGTCGATGCCAAAGCCGTAAATCGAGAAGAAGATGTAAGCAAACATTTAAGAGATCCGACAAGAGATTACGAAAAATCGGCTCCAAAATTCTACCAACTCTAGAGATTCCAAACACAAGCTCACCCGGTAGAATCAAGCACACGACAAGCATTTTTCTTAAAAGCAGTCTCATAGCCATCATCAAGAAGTCGAGAAATAGAAAGGAGATTATACCTAAGCTTGTCCACAAGAGCGACATCCTTTAGAATGAATTTATTGTTTACCCTAATTGATCCGTTCCTTCAATTCGCCCTTGTGTATCATCTCCAAAGGTGATGAAGTCACCACCTGTTGCCGCGTGAAAGAGGTGAACCATTTTGAGTTTCGGTCATGTGGCGTGAACATCCGAGTCAACGAACCACGTGTTCTTCCCTTTCGCGGTAATCACGAAAATCAAGGAACAAAGAACGATGTGTCTCAATCATTGGGTTAGATAAACATGATTTAGGAATCCGATCTTGAGACACACGTCTGCAAGGAGTATACAAACCGAAGTATTATCCTTGATTTCATCTAACATTCGGTTATGAGCAATGTTTAAATTAAAATGAGACTTGAAGCGTCCATGGCGGTTCGGCCGGCGTTGGGTGGCGGTCGACCGCGACCAAAGCGGTCGGACCGGTGATCACCAATGATCGGACCGCGATCGATAAACATTAGAATTAGGATATTTAGGAACATAATGATTTGCATGAGAGAAAAATCCTAATCTGAGTTTATTCTTTTCAATGTTACCATGTCTTATAGAAGCTCTAGGTTGCATGAATGAAATTCTATCAAAATTTTTCCTATCATTTTTCAACCTCGCCAATGTAATTCAATCAAATGTCCACCTTTTTGCAATAAGTGCAATGGTACTTGGTACCACTAGAAGAAGCACCATTTGAATTAATACAAGGTTGGGCAAAACCTGCAGATTTAAAAGATGTTTTTGTTTGGTTGGGTTTTGAATTCAATTAAACCTTTTCCAAGACTTGAATGACTTTTGGGTTTGAATTGTCTTGAAAAGAATTGAATCCTAAACCTTGCTTCTTATAAGGAGTTTTAGACTTGTCAAGAATCATGTTTAATTGTTTCTTACCTTTAGAAAATTTCTCTAATGTATCATGAAGGTAAGCATTTTCTTTTCTCAAGTTAACACAAGCATCACAAGTTTTATCCATAGATTTCTCCTTATACAAAGCAATTTCAAGCTTAAGAGCGGAACAAGAAGCACAAGTAGTATTTTCAATATTGTCCTTAAGCTTAGCATATTTGACTCTAGCGACTTCTAAGATATCTTTGATTTCACGTTCCTTTTCTAAACATGAAGTGCAAGGGCTAGAATCAAACACATCAAAAGCAATCAATTTACTAGATTCTAAACATTTTTCACAAGGAGCACTTTTAATTTCATTTAGTTCGGATCTAGCATTCTCAAGTTGTTGTCTGAAATATTATGAGCGGTTTGTAACTTAGTAATTTCGAGTGCATAGCATGACAAGATAAACATTCATCGAGTTCAAGAGTCTTAGCATTTTAAGCTCTACTTTTAGTTTGTTAATCTTTGACTCTAATTTCTTATTTTTGTCATAACAAATTCTAGCGCTTCATCTTGACTAAGCAATTGCTCAACTATAGAATCATATTTAGCGTAAAGCTCATCATAAGAAAAAGATACCTCATCATCATCAATGTTGTCGGATTGTCGACCATGAAGCACATGCCGGTGAAGTCTTTGGCCTTCCCTTTCTTTTGCCTTGAGGATCTCCTCCTCCTTGTCCTCCTCACTCCCGGTATCCATATCGCTCAAGGATTGATCCTCAAAGCGGCAAGGACCGGTGGCGGCCTTCACAAGCTTATTAGCCTCATACCTTGATTTGTTGAAAGGAGGCTTCTTCCAAGTCGGCTTTCCTTCCTTATGATTGCTCTTACCTTCGACTTGGGGCAATTTGCTCGGATATGATTGAGCTCACCACATTCATAGCATGTCACCGGACCACCTCTCTTTTGTTTCTCACATTATTGTAGGCCGTGTGAATTTTTTAGCTAGAAGAGCTAACTCGCTTTGAGAATACTTTCAAGCTCCTCTTCATGAATAGCGGATAAACAAGCAAATGAAAATCCGTAAGAAGATTCAAAAGAGTCATCAAAAGCCTTTTGAGAGGATCTGCTACCAAAGCTAAATTATCTTTCTTGGGATGATCAACTCTTTTAATTTCATGAGTCTTGAGTTTACTATAAAGCAATTCTAAAGTAAGACTTGAAAGATCAACATTTTCCTCTATAGCGATAGCCTTCATCTCCCACTCCTTGGTGTTGATTGCGGCCAAGAGATGGGTGGCATTTTCGATTGAGAATATTCAATATCAACGACTTTCATTTGATTAATTACTTTATTAAAGCGTGAAAATGTCATCGATGCTTTCTCGGGGCGCATCTCGAATTTATTGTATTCACGCTTGTAACCTGTTTGGCGACCTTTTGATTTGGGACGAACCCTCATGATATGTTTCGAGAGTGTTCCAAATTTCATGCGATTGAAAGATTGCAAATTCTATCATATTCTTGTCTACCAAGTGCACCATATAAAAGATTCTTAGCCTTATTGTTGTTAGCCAAAAGAATTGCGAAGCGAGTGTAGCAATTTCAGAATAACCAGTGGGCTCTAACAACATCCCAAATAGCTTGTCCTCGCTCTCAAGAAAGACGCGCATACGATTCTTCCAATAGGCATAGTCGTGCCCATCGAAGATATGCGGTTTAGTAGAAAACTTATCCATCGCCAAAGTTCGGTGACGGTTAAGATGAAGATTGAACTAACAGGGCTCGATACCACTTGTTGGACCGTAAAGGCGACTAGAGGGGTGAATAGGAGCACGCTCACTTTTCACAAATTATGAACTCAATACAATTTCACTCCGTAGCTATTAGAAAGCTATGAAGATCAATATACGATCAATGGAAGACTAGTATTGAATCCAATTAAACCCCTAAGCAATGCTACAAAAATCAACTAAGATTGCAAAGACTCACGGCGCAGGCGGTCGGCCATGGCTGGACCCAATCGGTCGGACCGATTGCGGCGGATCGGCCGGCGTTATGTTGGCGGTCGGACCGCTCCAAAATCGGTCGGACCGGTGATGACGGGCGGTCGTGAGCCGACTCGAACCGATCTGCAACGATAAAATCACCGATGAAGTTGCAATTAGGTGAAACTTTTGATTCTCAACTCTAATCTTTATGAAACTTTGCACACACCTTCTATATGCTATTGAGGACCTATTCCAATCGAATATTATGATAATTCTTGGAGCGATCTTGAGCAATTGCCAATTGATTAAGAAGGTCTAAAACCGGGCAAGAACGAAAACTTGATCCTAAAGCTTGTTCGTGAGGGATTGATGATCAAGATGATGCTAGATAGATTCACACATATCACGACAAGCTAATTCACGTGAAAAATCAATCACAAACTCATGGATCAAAGAAAGCCCTAAAACACGAAATTGAAAGCAAGAACGAAAAGAGACTTATCTCAAGCAAACCTTGCATAGATTGATTTCGTGATTGTTCTTGGATTACATCCACACCATCATGGATCGATGGACAATCAAAGATCACGAAATTCACCACAAACCATCAAGAGCCCTTGCCTCCACCTCAACTCCCCTAAAGACAATTAGGGTTTTGAAACATAAAAAGGCGAGAGAGAGAGAGGTGCAGCCACCATCTCCTCCTATTTATAGTGGAGGCCTAAAACTCTTAGGGTTTGACTCTCTTGGGCTCCGTTAAGGCCCACTAACAAGCGGGTCACACGCACGCACGCGCCGCGCCGTTTTTAACCTTTTGACCTAAACCGCTTCACCATGCGCCATGGATTCGCCAATAGGTCACCATTGTCCATCTTGTGTCACGCTTGAGTCGTTGACCTCACCCGGCATCGTCGATCGTTCTGGACCTCAACTCTTCAAGTCTAGTCCCGATTCTCCTCGCCGTTGACCGTCGTTGACCACCAAGCTACCTGCACAACCACAGACAAGAAAACACGTATTCGGGAACAAGTTCTTCACAACTTGACCCATGTTAGTCAAAATATGCATCATGCAAATCATATGCCATGAAACCAATGACTTTGACCTAACAAAACAACATCGCCACGGTTGGTCGTCGTTCAAGTAGAAACCGGTCGACCGCCCGGTGAGCGGTCGGACCGCCCCTTGGCCGGTCGGACCGCTCCCTGTGAGCCGGTCGGACCGCCCCTTGGGACTTAGCCGAAATTCATACTCCCAAAATCCGAAACCTTCTGGAAATTAAAAACGAATAGAACTTCTTACTGGAGACTCCAAAAATTATGAGACCAAGTGCATTGGGATCCCCTCACTTGCCTACAACACCTATTTTTGGCCCACTCGCTTTGAACACTTTTAGGTCACCGCCGGTCCGATCGCCCACATGGTCGGTCCGACCGATTTGGGACCGGTCGGACCGCCGTGCAAGGACCGGTCGGACCGCCCCTGTCCAGAATACTTGTAGCTTTGTCGAAAACACGTGAAACTACAAACCGTAAACGCCATTGCCAATTGTCACATCATCCTAAGATCTGTAACATATTCCCATGAATTCCACACTATGATAGCAAGAATGAATTTGAAAATGAAATTTATGGATGATGTGCCTACATATTTATATAAGTCACTAGATTCTAGAATCTTTTTTGAAGATTCCAAAGGGACTAAAGTCCCATATATGAGCGAGAAAGAACATTGCAACATGTATAGTATTAAGTTGCAAAAGTCACTACGAGTTGAAACAGTCAGGTCGTATGTGGTACAACTGACTGAGTAAATTATTTTTACAAAAGGGTTACATAAACAACGAAGTATGTCCATGCATGTTCATAAAGAAATCCAAGAATGGATTTTGCTACAACTATCACTTGGAGATCTGTAAAAACAATCGATTGTTGCTATGTCAACTAATTATGTTGAGATAAATGCACTATATGAGACAACTTGAGATTGCATATGGTTTAGAAGACTAATTTGCCATATCCAAGGGTCTTGTGGTGAAGAGGTGGATAAAATTCGTATAGTTCTCCATGAGAATAATGCATCTTGCATTGCACAAATGAAGAATAGTTATATCAAGGCGCATATGACAAATATACCCCCTAAATATTTATACACATATAAGTTGTAGAAAAAAAATGAGAATATAGAAATACAGAAAATCCAATTAAGTCAGAATCTTGCGGATTTGTTTACTAAGGTTTTGCTATGACCGAGTTTTGAGAAATGTGTCCATATTAGTATGAGAAGACACAAAGAGTACTTGTCTTCAAGGAGAGATATATATGATCTTCATATGTATTCATCATTGGATGAATAGATGTTGTACTCGTTTTCCCTTGTTTGAGTTTTGTCCCAATTGATTTTCTCATTCGAAGGTTTTTAATGAGATAGCATTTGCAATGGCAAGAACGTAAACTATGTATTCTTTTTTTTCTTACCTTTTTCCCATTAGATTTTCGAAAGAAGTTTTTAATGAGGTATAAGCATGACTATAACAAAGTGTCCAAGGGGAAGTATTGTAAATATGCCTATTTTTAAGGACCGATTATGTGTGAACACTTTACCTAAACAAATGCTCATTTAAAGATATCGGTGCACAAGACTTATTAGTTAGTTATCTCATACTTCTTATTCATGTATGAAGGGATATCTTCTCCTCCTGTATAAAGGGAGACATAGCACTCTCATTGTACACATTAAGCCCACAGACAAATAGATTAATAAAGAGATAAAGACTGATTCAGTCTTTCAGTCTTTGTGTTTTTATCAATTATTTTTTGTTGATACCTTCTTTCGTGGCCAACACCACCTTGATTATACAACATCTCGATATTTTTTAGCCAGGGGCAACAACTTGATTACCACGCCTTCAAATTTAGAACATGGGAATTACCAAATTTGGAACATGGGAATTTTTTTGGCAATCAGTACAATTTTCTACTGGGATCCTTAATTTGTTCCAAACGGGTCCTCTACGTTTAAACTTTTAAGCCAGAATTTGTTGCACAAAGAGGGGCAATTTGCACATATATACTACATATTTACGTTACACCAAACATCCACGGATTCCACACACGACATATTTACACCGAAGCAACCAAACACATGATCACCATTATTATTATTATGCTAGTGTAGTAGGAGTACTGTATACGAAAGTCTTAAGACTAATTTGATGATTAAGCACGTATTAAGCATATCCAAATCAACCTTAAACCCCCACCAAAGAAAACATCAAAAGCCACCGCCAACTAAAAGTACAAAACCAATCAATCACTAGTCTCACCGATTAGTGGGACCCCCAGAGGCCCCACCCTCTCCAGTTGAGCACGCCGGCCACCGCGTCCCAACCCCGCCTCCTCCGCTCCTCCTCCACGCCGGCGGCGGTAGCCTTCTCCGCCTCCTCTGCCTTCGATTCCTCCCCGACGTCATCAACCTTTGCCAGTACGGCAGCCGCGGAGGTCTCCTCCTGCTCAGCCGGCGGCGGCGGCGGAGGCTCAACAGCGGCGAGCTCCTTGCCCTTACCGGCCTTGTCCTTGCTGGCAGCGGCAGCGGCAGCGGCGCGCTTCTTGCGCCGGCGTCCGCCCTTGCCCTCCTCCTTCTTGTCGAGGTGCTCCTCGAACGCCTCGATGGCGCGGTGGATCGCCTCGCGGTCGCGCTCCGGGGACCCGTCCCAGCGGGACCAGTACGCTGTGTAGCACCCGAAGCATCCGCACCCGAGCTCCGGCCGGTGGGACGTCCTCCCGTTCCCGGCCACCTCCGCCTCCTCCCTCGCCATTGTCGGCGGCGCCGACGACCGCAGCGACGCCAGGACGAGGTACGCCAGCACCTCCTTCCCCTCCGCCCCCAGCGGCGCCGCCATGGCTAGCACCACCGCGGGCAGCAGACGGAGGAGGACAGCCTCCGCCGTCTCCCCTCCGGCGACTGGCGCCGGTGGCGACGGGTGGACCTTGCCCTTCCCCATTTCTTGGTTCTTGGTGGCCTCCTCGAAAGCTTCTCGACTCTTCGGCTTTGCTTTTCGATTCCTTACGTTTTTTTTTTCCCTGGTTGGTTTGCTTCGGATTTAAGCGACTTTTGGGTTCGGGTCGAGTCGAGTATTTTAGCGAAGGGCGGTAGGGTAGACTGGATTAGATATGGCAGGATCTTCTGTGGTGGTGATTGCGTGGACCTGTTGGGGTCGGTGTCTGTGCAGCGTTGGATTACGGAGGGAGGGTCGATGGGGTAGGGGTTTATGCCGTTTAAGCTCCCTGATGGCGTAGTTTCTTACGTTACGCTTTCGGGTAATCCTATTCCAATCGCTTGTACAAATTTAACTTTACAACCTCTTGTTAATTTCGGTTATGAACTCAAGCACAAAACGGATAGCCTGGCTAGGCCGGGATTTACCCAATATTTTACACTTCCTCCTTCACGGATGTAGGACACATTAGAAAGTGTAGTTAAATTTTTATAACTTAACTAATAATATTTATAAGGGAGATCCAATTTTCTCGGTGAGGAACCGTGGTTGATTGATACGAAGTAGACGATATCGCTAGCTGAACACTTGTGTTTATGCACGAACTCTCAACTCTTTGAAAAACGCTAAAAACACATCAGATAGTTGATTGTTTTGAGACCACGAACGACGAACGCCAAGTTCTCAATTCCCAATGGAACGACGGTTTGACCTTAAATTGCAGAACGAATCAATAGATTGCCTAATCCTCTATCAAAATCCTCGAATTACCCTGATTTTGAAAGAATAACCAATAGCTATGTTTCTATTCTTATGCATAAAGTGGTCTAATAGATACAAGGGAGGGCCAATGGTACTTATGGCGCCCTCCACGACTCACGCACGGCTTAGGGCCGGTTGGACATGCCGAATCAAACTCCAATTCGGCTAAGAATCAAAACGCATAAAAAATGGAAAACCCAACTTTAAACCGTCAAATTGTTTTGGCCATAGCAGCGCGACCGTAAGTCTTCTGAAGCTGAGGCTATACCCATTGCATGGGAATAAGCTTTCAAACAAGTCCAAGAATACCCCAATCAAGTCCAAGAATACTCCAATCGGACCCCGTATGTAAAGGTTATGGTCTTTTTATTACAGGCTTGTTGGGTTGTTCCGAACCGAATCTGAATTAAATTTTGAGTTGATTCCATTGCTTGTCCCACATAAGCTTCTCCTCCATTGCTTTGGCTCTGGCCTCCCTCTCCTCCCTCTCGGTTCCAAAGGCTTCACAATGTTCAAATCTGATAATGCACAAAACATTTACATAAGGTAGTATCTAATTCTCATCAATGACAATAGAAGACCCATTAAGAAACAAAAACACATGTTGATTTAGAAGTTTAGCTCTTACTCTAGTCAGTGGACCAACATGTACTTTTACACTTGTATTACTTGTAGCTTCACTTATGGCTTGTAGATCAGTATGTGCATCACCACGAATAGGAGAAGATGTATAAGTGTTAGGGATGCCCTCATCAAATATGTGAAAAACTATTTAGATTGGTCATGACATAATAATATAATTATATTTTTGTCATGATAAATATTTTTAATAATATAATACTTTTGTAATATTTTATTACCATAATCATATTAAAAATAGTGGTCACGATTGGATACTAGAGACCGTATCGATATCCAAAATGTTATATATTCTTGGAGAGAGAGAGAGAGTAGCTGATTTCGATGTATTCAGTTCAGTCACACGAGTTGATGTATATTCATTCTGAGGCCTAATTTAGCATGCGAGATTTTTCGGTGATTCCTGTATTAATTGAATTATTTTATGTGAAATTAGGACCTAATTTTATTAGGTTGTATAAACATATTATAATAAAAATTTGTGGCCATGGTTACGTTTTAAAGACCAAGTCGATATTAAAAACACTGCTTTTACTTGACTTGAGAGAGTACTATACATCTAATAGATTGAACTAATTTTCTCCGAGCTTGACTTCTACGAGGATTACTGTAAAAGGTGAGTTTTTAAATTACGGAGGGGAACATGCTATGCTATGCCTTAGGCCATTCTCTCCGACGTTTAATTGAAAAGCAACGATCTAGCAAGAGCCGCAGTACGTTATGCACGCGGATTTGCTACAGTGCACACGAAATAGTGTAGAACAAGGAAAATGTTACATTTTCGTACGATGTTCTCCTTTGTTTGTACGTCCCCATGGGAAAGGGAAGAAAATGTTTCGCCTGTAGAGATGCATAGAAATGTTTCGCCTGTAGAGATGCGATAATATTGTTTTTTATAGATGGATAGGTAGGTAGATCATCGATATATGTTGCTTTGCTATATGTTTTTTTTTTCTGTTTTCTCCCATTACCCATCTATTCCTATCCTTTCCCATTTTTTTCGCACGTGAACTAAAATGAAGGAAAATTGCATATAGCAAAGTAACATGGATTCCGAGTGACTTTTACAAATTTTGCGAAGCTGAGCGAGATTATCCTAATTGCTTTGTTTTCAAGTGGCATGTATCAAATTTTGCCTTAATTATTCTCACTAGCTATTCGCAGACCCAGACACCCCTCGACTCGTCGTCTACCCTCCCTGCCACCAGCCGTTCGACCACCAGAATCCCGCCGTCCCGTCGCACCATTGCGCCCGGGTTAGCTGCCCTCACCGATCGTACCTACCCGCCATCACTCGCTCCCACAACCTCGCCCCCACCACCAAAAAGCACCATAGTTTTTGGCTAAAATAGCGTTGTTGCCGTGCGCAATAGCAAAACTAGCCCCTCTAGGCATCTAAAGCAAAAATGACACCTTATCCATACCTTTAGAGGACTGGATTTACGATGCGGGTGACACATGACCTCATCTGCCCTCCCGGGCACAGATTCCTCCTCCAGAAAGGCTAAGAGTTGTAGAAATTTCTAAATATAACAAATGAGCTCCAAAAATTATGAAATTTTTTTGTGAACACTCCTGATATAGTTTACTCGTGAATTTTTTCCAGAATTTTATATATTTTTTATTTTTCTCAAAAATTCCTTTAAGACTACTGTTTGTATGCAAATGTAATAACCGATTTGAAGAAAATTTAAAAACATGCTCAAAATATATTTTACATTTATTTTCAGTATAATTATCCTAAGTTTATAACTTTTTGATGTTACAAATCGAGTGTTCAGATCAGACAAATAATAAAAAAACCGTATATAGTAAAAGTAGTAATAGGATTAATTCTACTTGGAGTATGAAGGAAAATAGTATTAGTGCCCGAAGTCGATCATGATATAGAGGAAATCGTACTCCTACTTCACGACAACATTTTGATACAGTTTTTATATTCTTTACAGAGTTTAAAAAAGAATAAGTAAATATTATCACATATACCAAAAATTTAATTCTACAATTTTTTTCATGTGGTTGGCCGCCTGGCCCACCTTGTTGATCATATCAAACTTTCGTTGCCGAGTGGGGGGGGGGGGCGATTATCACATGTAATGAAATTATATCAAATAATATTTTTTAGATTTTAGCGAGAATTGGGGACGCCAAAAGCAAAATTTTGGTTAAATAAAAAAAAAACAAAGTTTGAGGGGCTATTGGACCCTAAGGCCCAATAGTTAGGACGAGGCAAATCCGGCCCTAGGGTTAGAAAAATTCAAAAGAAATATAAATTTAGGATAATTATTCTGAGAATAAATGTGAAAAATATTTTGAGCCTGTTTTTAATTTTTTTTTCTCAAATTGACTATTTCATTTGCATACAAACAGTAGCTTTAAAGGAATTTTTGAGAAAATATACATAATAGATAAAATTATAGAAAAATAACACAACTAAGTACACTATGTCAAGAGCTCTCACAAAAAATTTTATAATTTTTAGAGCTCATCTTGTATTTAGAAATTCGTACAACTCTCAGCCTTTTCTGAAAGAGAAAATCCACACCACTAGAGCCGAACGAGATATTTCCATACCCCTGGGGTCGGACGGGGCCATATATCTGCCACACTGCAAATTCAGTACTCTGGGTGAACAAAGTGCCATTTTTATCTTTAATACGTAAGAGTGCTAGTTTTGTAATTGCTTGCACCACGCTATTTTAGCCATAAACTCACGGCGCCCCCTCCGGGAATTAACAGCCGCCGGTCCCGCACCTCCACAGCCCCACCCCGCCCCGACTCATCCAGCGTCCCGGCGCCCCGGGGGATTCCAGCCTGCGGTGGTCAGCAAGTCTGCTCGGCTAATCTGACCCGTAAGTATGCGCAGAATTCGTTATCCCCCCTTTTACATTTTTTTCCTCTCTTTCCTTTATCCTCTAAAATTTGCTAGTTTTCTCATAATCAAGAACTAATAACTCCCTAGGGCACTTAGATTTATGCAAATTCAAGTGCAACAAACAATTGGTTTCAGGGAATTTTACCTGAAATGAGCAATTGCTAGTCCAATATGAGGAGGCCTATCACATCGTCCTACTGGAACACGCAATATTTACTTTAGGAAAAAGGGAAAGGAGTGTAAAAGAACAATGTTCTCTCTTGCAGCTAAGAGTGGCGAAATAGATGTTGATTTGTGTGTCGGCTTGCTTGAATAACAAGCCAATAGGACCTGAAGTCTTCCGATAGCCTACAGAAGCATGACTTGTTGGTGTATGGTCTTTGTGTCTGAGTCGTAATAATTAATAAAGCCTTGTGGTTTCGACTAACCATATTATTGTTATATTAATAAAGGCATGTGGTTTCGACTAACCATATTAGTGCGACCTGTATACTGTACATTTGAGTACTTCAAAGTTTGACAGGATCCTGTGGCTAATTGACTGCAACTGGTTGTCCCGAGTCCTAGGACACCAGACTAGTGCTGATGGAGTTACACCTTGACTGGTTAGTTATTTCTATTGACCCAGTTTTGTATGTTAGGATTAGAAAGTTAAGGGATTGCAACTAAGAAAGAAATATTTTGATGAGGACATCCCAAGCTCCACTACTATGTTGTAAAAAAAGGTGGTTTTAGCAAATATTCAGAATTAATTCCAGCATAATTAACAATAATCAAAGTATAATTCCAACAACAGTTAAATGTTAAAATTAACATATATTGTTTCGGCCAACAGGACATCAAAAATGATCCCAAAACAGCACTCTAGTCAGTTAACAGAACTCTATGAATTCACAGTGTAAAAAAATACACAGTTCACAAGTTCAACAATAAAGCCCTTTGGTTAACAGAAGAGCTAGCAATGTTTATTGCTAGAGATCACAGAACAAACAGGGTTCAATTCAACTAAACACAACCAAAACTAACAGACTGAAAATAGAAGAACAAAGTGACAACACTAAGCAACACTTTAGAGCTCAAAATTGAACTAATTACCAATTCAATTTCAATGTGTGACCATTATCATCACAGGTCATTAAACCCAAGCCCACCATATCACTTCGCAATATATTCTAGTAGAGATATAAAGACTATTACTCACAGTATGCAATTCTGACTAGAACAGTTCATTTGCAAAGTGATAATTAAAATGGAATACTGGTATACTTACAAAGCTGATGGCAAGATGTTGTCTTAGAAAACTAATCGTCTCGCTGTGCCGCGCAAAATAGACGAGGTTGACGGAAACACAATGCCGATCTTTGCACTTTCGGACACACTAAAGAACGAAGCTGAGATACAGGAGTATGCCATACAAGACCACAAGGATGCACTGGTCGAGTGCACCTCACCACCGAGCACCAAGAAATTGAATTGACAGCTTCTTCTCCCTCAAGGTCAAGCCAAAGCCGACCATAAGAGCTCCAATCACACAACACCGAGGTTCCTTTCGAGTACCTACACAGAGAGTATGGCGCAAGAAGGAAGCCAACCGGATGTGCACACAACAAGATCAAGAGTTCACCACCGACAGTGTAAGGACAACCACGGTGATGCAAGAACTCCAAATCCTCTCAAAATCGAAGTCAAAACGGAGGAGAAGAAGCAATCAATCAAAAGGGGAACTCACTGAAAATTTTCAGGGTCTAGAAAAGAGCTAGAGCCTTGGGCTTTGAAAAGGATGAGGAAGGTCAAACGACACGGTTGCCACGAACAACCGAGACCGAGATCTCCGGGCCGCTCGCTCCTCCAGCGCCGCCATCTCATCCCCTCCATCCGCCGAAATCACGCACCCATAAGGTGAAAGAGGAACCAATCCTCTCGATGTGCTATCGGCCGGTTGGAGCTCCAAGCCTTATCTCCTCATGCCTCCCACTGATAGGTGGGCCTTGCCACTTTCTTTTATTTTCTTTTCTATTTTCTTCTTTTCTCTAATTGAGATATTACCAAAATAGCCCTAAAAAATATACATAATATTCATGATGATTCTCATCCTATTTTGAATGATTCAAACTTAATGATGATATGAATGTATATAAAGGTCCTATGACAAGAGCTAGAGCTAAACACATATAACATGAGGTGACTTCTTTTTTGGTTGATCATCCTTGTTATATTCATGAGAATTGCTTACTACCTAATTCAAGTGTGTTTATTGTACTTAGCTTTGAAGAGGGAGATTTCAAGGAGGAAACACACACAAGGGGAAATTACATGGTGCCACAAGGAGAAGGAGAACCCTATTCGGCCAAAGAAGAAGAAGGCAAGGGAGGAAAGCCCATGCGGCCAACAACGGAGTCATTCCAAGCCCAAACCGAGGGAAGGAGACCAATCACGCCTCCTACACAACCAAGGGGAGTCCAATTCAAGCCCATACGGTTGGTGGAAGAAATCCCAGCGCAAAACACCTATTTGGCTGAAAGGAGAAAGGAGAGTTGGTTTCAAATTGCAGACCGAATTGAAAGTCCACATGAAATTGGATGAAGGAAACACATGGGCCTGCGTGCCATGCATATTGAAGCCGATATTTCGATCATGTACCTCTTTTTGAACCCTTTTAGTAAGTTTGAACATACATTAGTTTTTCAGATTATGCTGAAAAACACTTTCGGCCACTTGGGCCGCATAGACCATGACTTGGGCTTAGCCCATGCGTGGAGGAGAGGGGCGTCGCTACTTACCCTAGGGAGCCGGCCCTAGCATTGTTTACCATGAAATTTCATGAAAAAAAACAGATTGCATCTTGTATGTTCTAGAGTTCTTGCTAGATGAATTGCTGCCCTTGGAATTGTGCAATTCCTTTGTTGATTTTCTTGCTTGCCCTTGGGTTGATTGTGAGGAGATCATCTTCACTTGTTCGTGGCCAAGTGGAATCATCAAGCGTGTGGTTCAGCAAGTTCGTTCATCGTAGGTCGTTGCATTAGCATCGAATAACTTTGTCAAATTCGGTGGGTTTTTTACTCGATTATCTCATATCCTAAGTTGTGAATATCAGGCACCCTGTATCATTTTTCCCAAAAAAAGTGGTGTGGCTTTGCTATGAGAGTAAAGATCAAGTATTGTGAGACCTCGGGGTATTTAACTTGTAATACTTAACCAATGAAATAATTAATGCGTTACAAATCAAATATCACGGCTCTCGGCGTATATGTACTTCCCAGAAGTGCAGTACACACACCCTATACAAAAATTATGCATCAACTCCATTCATCACATAGAATCCATAGCACAACTAAACGATACGAAAGACATGTAATATAGAGTTATTACAAAAAGGGGTCGACCGGCCAAATGCAACTAAAAAAGTCTAAGACAACAACGGAAGCAAGGTGCCATAAGATGGCTATAAACAAAAGCCAATTAGTGTGCCTTGAACCCACAAGGCAATCAACCGGACCACCGAGCTAGTCGTTAAACCCGCAGCACATCTCACAAAAGTGAGGCCCTTGGGGCTCACCTTCCTCCTCTGCAATAAATAGTTAAGCAAAGCAAATGAGTACAAAAATTGTACTCCGCAAGACTTACGTGTAGAGTAACAGACCTATACATAGCTACATGCAAGCTCATTTGAGTGGAGGCTGTATGTTTCATTTTCAGCACAAAGCAATCTTTATTTGCAATAATGTAGTACATTTAAAAGCAAGTTTATAATATATTTTTATTGTTCAAATAGCAGTAAATAACATCATAATAACAATAAATAGATGACAACAACATCCTGGAAGTGACTAACCCAATAGTCACCACAACAATAGCATGAATTACCCATTCATACCACCCATGTCAAGTTTTAAAACAAAGGTTGTAGTCTAATTCTTGCGGGAAATAACCAAGCTTGTCAACCTAGGACGAGGCTATTCGAATAGATTTAACACTGCAGGGGTGTACCAATGTACCCACACGTCAGACCGCCTTTTCACCATGCAATAGAGCACACTCCCTTAGGTATGCCGGCAAGGCTAAGTCCTACGAGACGTTTCCAATATTATGTATTAACTACGAGTCACCCATATGGGAGGAAACCCCATACGTTGATGCGGAGTCATCAAAGATGCTCATCTCCTTATAAAGGACGATGCTCCTTGCAGTGGGTAACCCCCACTACTGCTCACCCAAACACACAAGTTATCTTTTTCAACACAACGCACGCAACCACCATGCGACCCGGAGCGAACACACGTCAAAGTACTAAGTCAAGAGAGGTCCCATATCCTTCTCGTGTTGTTAGCACGCAAAAGTGCTTGGATCAATGGCACAAGTAATTCGGTCCTTGTTGACTCAGGCGCCTTTCCATGTCACACCAAACAATCACTCCAACATACCATTATGTCCAAGTCTAAAGCAATTTTATTTTCAGTTTTAGATTTACAAATTAACAAAGAACAAGGTGCTGGACATAATGGAGTAATAATAAGTTTTGTGTGATCAAGATCATCAACTAAGTCGATGATCGCCCAATACTACCGATAGCTAAGCATGTCTAAGCATATTAACTCGAAATCTACTAAGTGACAAGAGCTCATCCAACGAACTCTAATCACAGCAAATAACCTAGGCTCAAGTAGTAGAGAGTAATCATTTGCCTACAGAGTATGCAACTATAGGATCAAACCATATTTTAACAACAAAATAGCAATGCATACATACAAGTTGAAATCAATATATTAGACTTGAAAATACTGGGATTAACATGATCAAACTGCTTGCCTTGCTGAGGATTACTATCTTGCTGCAGAGGATCGCTCTCAAATACAATAGGGTCGTCGGAACCTACCGAAAGAAGTCGAAAGCACAATAAGAACGAATAATACCGAAAAGACCCCAAAATACAAACTCATCCAAAAATTATGAAAAATTCACAGAATGAAAATCATGATTTTAGATGAATTTAACAACAAGAATAAATTCATTTGGGTATTCTATGCAGAAGTTATAGCCGTTTGAAAATTAGTTTTCAGAAAAATCCAATTTAATTATAATCTGCCACTCTTCACCTCATCTAAAACTTTCGTGAAATTTTCTGGAGTAGTGGTGGACATGAGCATTACCAAAATGGATAGAGAATATTATTACATGACCAAAATAATTTGGTTCACCTCATTTGGAGTTTTCATGAATTAGTTATGCATTTTCAAAGTTAAAAGCAATTTATAATGTATTAATAATTCCTTTTTGAAGCACTCTCCACAAAACATGTTTTCTGAAATAGTGACAAGGTTGAAACATATTTTATAATAAATCTTATTAAAAATGAAAAATAACAAAAGTGGTTTCACTGTTTTTGGAGTTAAAATGAATTAGTTGTGCATTTTTAAAGTTAATTGTATTTTTCAGTTAACAAATAAATCCTTTCGGGATTTTAAATAATTACCTAATAATTTTTGCACCGAGACCCAAGCTAGCCACGGTGACTGACGGTGGGGGTCCAAGAATAGTGCATTTTCTGATTTTGATTTTAGAATTTACTGCGCTGACAGGTGGACCCCACTTGCCATAGGGATGGCTCATGCAAACAGTGCATGAACCGATGCCCGTGCGCTGGGTTCACTGGTCCACAGCCCCGTGGACAATCCCACTTAAATACTGGCCCCACATGTCATAAACCATTAGCTAAGCATTAAATGATCTAACCCCGGATTCCGGCAGTGATCTCGTCATTAATATTAATTAATATCCTAATCACGTTTCTACAGTACGCTGTCGGTTTTCTGACAAAACGGCAGCGACTCTCGCACGCTTTGTCGGCGGCTCGCCGGCATCGCTGGCCACAGCGGCGTCAGCCAAGGGTAGGGATGAGTTTCTAATAGTCTGACGGTCCGACTGGCGGCCGGTACTTGGTCGGGGAATGGCTGAAGCGGCGGCGCGACAACGGAGTGCGGCGGTGTAGGTATGGCTCGGGAGGACTCACCGAACGGACGACACCAAACAAACAACGAAAGCACACCTAAGCTCCTACAGGATAATGTGAAGCTACCTGAGCTGAAGAAATGACCAGAGACCCACGGAGGAGCTCCGCGACGTGTGACCGATCAGCGGCGAGAAGGTCCTCACTAGGCACGGCGACCTGAGCAAAAAGAGAACCAAAGCGATCGAAACACTTAAGTAGACCCAGGAGGTTCTACTACCGAAAGGAATTGATGAACAACCCACCCGTTTGAAAATGGACAGGGAATAGTGCTGTCGGCCGAAATATGGGAAAAACTCCAATTTCAAATGTCCCTGCGCTGCATCGACTGCATCGACCAAATTGGTCGAGGGGAAATCATTAGATGGCTCCAAGGAAGGGGATGACGCAATTAACCGAGAGAAACTCTCACCGGAGTCGATGATAACCTAAGGGGCAGTCGCGGCGCGCTCTGGAGGCAGTGAAGACACGAATTTTGCCCAGGGTCCTACAAGCAACGGCAAACACCCCAATGAGCGAAAACGGGAAGACTATGGAAAATATGAGTCGGGGGACACTGTGGGTGGAGATTTACCCGAGAGAAATGCTCGTGCGAGCTTCCCCCTCCTCGGCCACCGAGAGGAGAAGTGGGGAAGAAGGTGGCATTGTGGGCCACTTAAGCCGAGCCGAAGGACGGAAGGATAGGCGGCGTGAGTGGGTGAAACCCTGTGATTGGTAGCCAAGGGCGGTGCGGCAACTTCGTTGTCGGACGTGCGCAGCATGGAACGGCCGCGTGGAGCTCAGCTCCTGCGCGGGCCTTACCGAGGTGGAAGAAGGCCCTGTGGCGCAGGGGCGATCTGGGGCGTGCGATCGGGATCGGACGGTTCAAGTGAAAGGGGCGATCGGCCGGTCCGATCGGCCACTCAATCCAGGCCGTTGATATCCAAATCGGACGGCTCCCAATCGGCGCGGGAGCTTTCGGACCTAGCCGAAGGGTTACGCGATCTGGACCGTTAAGTTTCCATCGGACGGCTCACAATTGGTTGGGTCGAGCCAAGCCGGCTCGAGTCGGACTTTGACTCGGGTATGAGTCTGAGGAATAGTGATTCCACATTTTTAATTAAAAAGGCTGAGTTGGGTTGGGAATTTTCAGAGGTAGCTCCACAGCTCTAAAAATTCTGAAGTTTTAACTGAGTGATCCTGATTTCAAGCTCAACCGTACATAAATTTTCAAGAATTTTTTATGCAGTGAATTGCCTGCTAGAAAATTCACAAGCTGCTCGACAGGGAGTTTGACCAGGGAGAACAGGTTTGACCAGCCCTTAAGAAATAGCAAATAATTTCTAAAAATTATAAAATTTCTCAGGGAGGTTACCAGGATGACCAAGAATTTAGGAAAAATGTTTCCAGAGGATGATCACCAGATTTGACTAGAATATCTTGAATTTCAACACTTCGAATCAATAAACCAAATTGAATTTGAAGTCCACATTTCAAGGAGGTAAATTCTAGAGAATTCAAATGACAACAAGGATGGATCTAAAAGTTTTAATTTATCCTCATTTTTATACATTCAAAACACAACCCTAGAGCTTTGGGATATTACAAGTATTGAAAGAATCGAGGACACTGCGGTATGGTGAGTAATTGATTTCCTTGTATTTTGCCAACCAAATTTCCGTTCTTTTTTCCATCCAAAAAGATCTGCTTTCTCAACCTTAAAAACTTTCCTTTTTCCACTCCAAACAATCTGCAAAACCTGCTATAGAAGTAATATCTTGATGTGCACTACGGAACTGAAACCTTGAACTTGCATCCGGAGGGGAGCAGGTGGTGGCAGAGGGCCAGAAGGCGCACGCGCAGGGCCGTGGCGCTAACGTGGCGGTGGGATAGGCGATGGGATTGGTGGATGGGATGGGGCAGCAGAAGACTAGGGGGATGCACTGGTTTGACTGGGCCGGAAGGGTTAAAAGGGAGGATGCGCCCGGGAGACGGGAGAGGAGGTGGTCGGCCGGCCCAAGAGGGGGAGGAAGATGGGCGGAGTCCAAAGAGAGAAATGTTTTGAAATGGAAGTATAAGCTACAGATTTTAAAAATACAACTTAAGTTGAAATAAGTATTTAAAACCAACCGACAAAAGTAATTACAATTCATAAACCCAAAAACGGGATGTTAGCGACCCTACCCTCCAATAGAAGTAGTATCTTGATATGCGCTACGAACCGAAACCTTGAACTTCCATCTGCCCTTCAATTATAGGTCGGAACAAGTCCGAGGTAGCAACGTAGCATCCCACAGACTGGTACACGCATAGTCCCATAATACTGGAAAAAAGAAAAGAAAAAATACTGCACAAAATGCACGGATAAGGATTTATTTACACACAAAGAGCATCAGCACATGCAACAATATTTTCCCGACATTTTCGTAAATTCACAAATCTAACAAGACTAAATTCAAATACACTTTATTGGGATGACGTGACATTTTCCCTATATAAGCCAGTATTCTTTACTGAGCAAAAAGGGCAGGCATAATGAGTGACATTAATTCTTTGTATTGCCAAGCATTGGCTAGCTTAGTGCATAAAACCACACAGCTATAACTCCTTCCTCCTTTTTGTCTTCTTTTAACACGGTTATCCCTTACCCTGCACATCTCAGCTGCTGCATCTCTCATGCACATCCTCCGTGTTGGTGCCTGCTTGCTGCATGACAGAGCAACTTTCGGGACAGAGAGCAAGGCATTGCTGACATATTCCATTGTGTAGCTTCCACCATGCAAATTAGTTGCATAAAGCTTCTTCCATGGATAGTAGGACTGGATCAACAATCTTCAGCAGCATCCCTGGAAATGTATTCTAGGTGTGCTTCTGAAGCGATACGGGTAGGCTACACTAGTACACAATTAAAAAATTCTACCACGTAAGTCAGTAGGCCATAAAAGTAAGAGATTATAAATTGTTACCACTAGATACGCAGTGCAACAGAAGAAGAGTTGGAGCAACCTGGTCTAACGTCGAGCGTGGCGATGTGGTTGTCGTAATCGATATTCTAATGTCATCGGTCTCCGATAGTCTCCTCCAGCAATCTCTCACGGTCTTTACGTGGACGTTATCGACCAGCGTAGTAATCGCCGTAGTGTCTCTACGGTAACCACATATTCAGGAGTAGAACGCCGTGCTTTGGTGTGTTAGCACCAGCGCGCATGGTGGGATATTCGGGAAGGTGATGGCTATGATTTCTGTGGATGATGTAACTCTTAATTCTCAAACAAAAACCCGTATGCCTCCCCTTATTAAGAGTCAATAAGGGATCATATCCGAACTAGTTTGTTCCAACCCATTAAGTGTGTAATCTAGTAGGTTCATGTGTAATCGGCCGTGACTCGGAAACTCTTTTTCTGATCACAAGTCGATAGCGGTTCCTAACAGAATATAACGACTCTCGAATACACACAAATATTATATCGGACGAACTTTATGCAATATGATCTTTGACTAGATCCTTATCACCTACGACTAGTTTGTATCTCCGTACGACCAGTTCGCATATAGTCACGACCAGTTTGTGATCATGTACGACCAGCTCATGACCAATCTGTATCCCCATACGACCAGTTTGTATCTGGTCGAAACAAACGACCTACTTGTGTATTCTCCTTTCTCCTCACGATATCTGGTCGAACTCTAGGTGTGATATATGTCATCCATGGACTGTTCAATCTTATCACGATCTAGTGACGGATAAACTTCATGTGATCGGCTCTTCGACCACTTGTGGCACAACCATGTACTTTCTTTATCCGACCACATCGAAGAGCCCTGTGATATCTCTCTTTTTATGTTAGGAGGGGCAAATCTCATATCCGAGTAGTCACATTCCTCCACATGTTTTATAGTCTACCGAAAGTTACCTTTATAATTACCCAGTTACGGAGTAGCATTTGATAACCCATAAATGTACTATTACACATGTAGAAAACCATGCCGATCTCAGGTCTAAGGATTATACATCATCATTGCTTGAGACCAACTGGTGACACATAGAATAAAAACAATCTCAATAGTGTCTCAAGGTGGGTCAATCTAACACCATGTTCTCTAACATATGCTCACATTATTGATATGATATCCCTATATCTATTACCGACAAAACATAGTTATTAATCCATACATGTGTTGGTCCATAAGTCACTAGTGTCCCGACGAGTGACATCCGACTAGGGATACTTTTAGAATAACATCATCGTACAACTATTAACGAGCTTCACCAACAAGTTACATATTTGTTAATATTTATAAATGATAATTCATCCAAGGAATATAATAATATTTATTCTATAACTAATAAAAATAGACATAATACAATTATCTCTATAATTATCTCTTAGAGCATATCTCCATCAGCCTCTGCAAGTTCTACCCCCTCTCTGAACATGTCATGAGTAGGTATAATTCCAGTAAACAACTCCAGGATGACAATTCCGAAGCTGTGTAAATGTCCAAATGGAGAAACTTGACCACAGTCCCCGTATTTTACATCACAATAGACAAAAAGTAGTGATTAGGCATGCAAAATTTCTGTTACTAGAGTACGGAATGTTAGAGAAAATTTGATTTACCTAGAGCGACATATTCAACTGTTCCTATTATTCCAATAGACCTCCTTGAATTAACCAGTTGCTCACCTTCTTGATCAGAAAGAATATTTGCAAGGCTGAAGTCCCCAACGCGAGCAACTAAATCCTGGGCTTAGTGTTGGGCTGGGGTGTTACAAAAAGGCTATTAGGAGTTTCAAACCAATAAACCAACATGAAACCATGCCATATGATATCTAATTTCCTAGTAATGTGTGCATAAAAGGGTTTTGGTAACCGGTTCTTTTTTTTTTACCAGGGTTCACCGATAGAACCGGTTATCCTGATTTCTGAAAAATTTCAGACGAAAATTTCAAAACAAATGTGGAAATTTTAAGAAATAGGCTGAAAATCCATGGAATCGACCAAAATCGACTGAAAATATCGGTGGAAAGTTGGCCAAAAAAATTGAAAACAAATGCAAAGAAGCTGAGAAATTGAGGGCTATGAAATCAGCCATCATCAGCTCCACATAAGATAACTGTCGGGACCTCGATTTACACATCTGAAACCTTTTGTGTATTTTGAACTATAGCAAGATCATTAGCTAGCTCACACATAAAATATCGATAAAATACCATCATTTTATCGATTTAACTAAAAAGATCTCAAAGTAAAATAGTAATAATAACTGGGCCATAAGGAAAACTTAGAAAGACCAATCAACATACCCACGTGCACTTGAGTGGAGAACATGTCCTAATTATCCTTAGTACAGACATACTGATTGGGTGCTAAGATCCAAAGTCGAGAGGGAAACAACCCAGATCGTACGCTAAGGTCCCTAGGCAATCACTTAGTGGAAAAGGAAGTGATCGAGCGATGACAACCAGGAGGTGGGATTGGAAGCAACCATCCTTTCAAGAAAGTATAATAGCTCACTGGTCCAGCTCCACGGCAACGAAAATGTCTCAGGGCTCAAGTGATTCACTGAAGCGACGAGACCTTAAAAGCTGCTTTTTCAAGTGTCAGTAGTGGGACGTTCTATCTATCGGGGAAGGTTTAGCCTCATCCTCTCCTTCCTCCGGCTTAACACCGGCGGTCTGTTAAGGGTTCCAAACTCATAGTGGCAACTAAACACGAGGGCTGTGCTCGTTGCGAGACTTAACCCAACACCTTACGGCACGAGTTGACGACAGCCATGCACCACCTGTGTCCGCGTTCCCAAGGGAACCCCTCTCTTTCAAGAGGATTTGCGGCATGTCAAGCCCTGGTAAGGTTCTTCGCTTTGCATCAAATTAAACCACATGCTCCACTGCTTGTGCGGGCCCCTATCAATTCCTTTGAGTTTCATTCTTGCAAAGTCTTCGCAGAACTCCTTATCGTAGAACTTTTGAGTAGCTTGATATTCTTCTACTGAGCAATAATGTTTAAAACTATGTGTACATAGAGTACTCAACAAGTCATAAGGAACAGTATGTAGTTAATATTCATGCATGGCTTGAACAAAGGGATAGTTGTATGGTTCTTTTGCAAAAAGCTAGTATTGACAGTAATTACAGTAAATATATTGAAATACGTTATTGAAAAGAATAACAAATAAATAAACAATTGCTTTGAAATAACCAGTGAACCTCCCATTCACTTCCCAACCAAACCACCAAGTGAACATCTCATCCACCTAGCGAACATCATGTTCACCAAGTGAACTTCCCATTCACACTTTATAAAAAAACTCTATGTCGGATCCGGATTTCACAAATCCAAATCCTTTATGAAAATACTGTGCTATTCCCTGGATCAGTAGATAACACTCATAAGTACATTACTGAAACATTTCATACACGATGAAAACCATACCATTTATTATATTACAAAACATCAGAGTCACATAGACAGCATTGGGTCGAGTTTTACAATAAGGGTCGAACGGACCAAATAGTTATATTACAAAGGTAGCAAAAGCAGTAGCGGGAGCAAAAGGATAGACTTGGATAATATTGGATGCACGCAAGCACCAACGGAGTCAGCTAGACTGAGGCGAGACCCAGACTACACGAACTACACCACTCTTTGTCGTCTCCGGGGCCTCCAACTTCAGGATCCTTGTAGTATGCGTAGTGAATTTGGTAAGCAACCCTTTTCTAATCATATCTCTATATGACTCTTGTTGTTAGGCAGCATCTCTATGCTCCAGCACCCAATCCTATGCCCCAAAGTCCATAACCGTTATGATGACCTTGTCAAGTTAAACCAATGCTATGCGTGTAAGTGTCCAACACAAACCCATCTAGCCAAGGAATATTAATGGCACTCTGCTTTAGAAAGACCTACCATTAAAATACATGACTTTGAATCGTGCAGCTAATTGGGAGGACATCAATTTAACTTAATATTATGTGAGAGAATTTTACTTCTACCATGTTAAAAGCATTTAAAGCAATACATGCATAGAAATAAACGAACATGAATATAAAGGCATTCACAGACAATCAAATTGCATTGTGATATAGTATGACCCTTCCACATGGTGATCTGCATCGTCGAGCTTCCTATTCGCCATGTCTCCAAGTGGACAAATCCTCCAAGCACTCCCACTAGGCCATTACCCTTACCAGTACTAGTAATAAATTACAAGGAGTGAAGAAGCACCACAAGTCGACACGCAGGTCGTTATACAAACATAGACAGCCTTGGGCTGCAATAAACATGACACACAGGCCATGAACATTACACACATACATGCATCTCATACATCATGGGTCATACTATTCACAAAAACTTGCAAAAACAAGTTAGGCATATAATCGCATTCTAACGGAGGGTGTGAACTAGCAATACCAGTCATCAAGGTCCCTTTCGACTGTTCCGCTCGCCGGTCAGCAGAGCAGGAGCCCCTGCTGTGAAATTTTCTAGACTACATAGATCCAATCTACTATTCCATCCATGTAAATCGCATTGGATTAATCACATTAACCCTATTCTGAACCAATCTAATAATTGCCTTGATACGACCACACACTGCGGCATACTCCGATGGTGGAATTCCGACCGGTAGGAGTGTTATGCAGTGTGATCGTGAACAAGCGCAATAAACCATTTGGTCCTTTTCGATCGCAACTCCTATTCGATCAACCAGATTGATCTTCGCGTGCTCCATAGATTTACGATCACTGTCTGCCCCGATGGCGAAAACCGACCGGTAGAGGCAAGTCATGACACGACTGATGAGGACATCACTTCTACTGATACGAACACTCCTCATATGCAAGGTCCAATTACTCGGGCACGTGCTCGTCAACTTATTTATCAGGTAAATTCGTTTCTATGGCTGAGTGTATTATTTGAGAACTCTATGATGCTGCCTAACGGAGATGATTTACTTGTACTTAGGAATCTAGGACTACGACCAGAGCAAGAAGGTCTACGACCAGTTCCGCAGGGTCTACAACCACTTCAAGAAGGTTTACGACCAGAGATAACATGGACTCCTCAAGACCACCCCAGAACCAGTCCTACGACCAAGTCTTCGACCAGAGATACGCGACCTGAATAGTGAATAAGGTGCTGCGTCACCGTTTTGGCCTAATATGGTCTTGTAAGCGTGTTAAGGTCGAAGTCCAGGTTATGTACGCCTCTTCCCGCGGCCGCACAACCCTAGGTCGACCTCCTCACGTCCCCCTATATATACAGTAGCTGTCATAGTTTAACGTAGGTTTTTCTTTGAGATTATTCTGCTTAGCAGTCTCGCCGCACGTTCGGTTGAGGAACCCCACATTGTGAGCTTCATCTATATTCGCAATACAATATCAGATTGCATCTTCTACTTTCTTGCTTGTGTTCTCGATTCGCATGCAGGAGATAGCCTTCTTGGCGAGGTTAGCCACGTTCGGCACGGTTGATAACCATCGGAGTAGTGTGTAGTGATTGCAGGAGGTTTGATCTGTTCTGGTCGGAGCCTTCGGATCATCAACGTCGAGTTCTCCACAATCGACTTATTAGTACCTTTTGGAAGATCGGGCCACCGTTACATCAACGATCATGTAAGTACGATCACGGAATAACGACATGAACCCATCTTACGACCAACGCGCATGGACGATCACATTTACCATCGCTAAAAACGATCTGCGACTAGCAGAAACAGTGATAGATCATATATATGACTTCCACATATCACAATATGCATCTAATCCGAATCTAAAACTAGACGGGATGGCTCTGATACCACTGTTGGGTCACAGGTAGGCTACGATAGCACAAAACAAAACTTACCGCCCAACCAAGAAAACTCTGCTAGTAATAGATCATGAGATTACCAGTAGACGCGCCGACTCGTAGCGAAAGTAGAGTCGATGTAGCGAGTAGATGCGGTCATAGTCGTACTCACCGTGCGTCTGCTCCTTCAAGTAGTCGTACTCGCCGCGCGTCTGCTCCTCCGAGTAGTCGTACTCGCCACGCAACTTCTCCCCCTGCTCCGGTGATCATCACGAGTTGCGGATCGTCCTAGTGCTGATGCTTCGCAACAACACCTTCGAGGTATCCACACGTACGGGGCAGGGACACCACGCGCTGGGGTGCTAGCACCGGCGGTGTGGTTGAGGAAGGCGTGGCTATTAGGGTTTCAGGAGTTCTTCAAAAGATCATCCGAAAGATCATCCTTAACCCCATGCAACCGTCCCTCTATATATAGGCATCCATGATGGGTCTTGAACTTGAAGCACATTAGGAACTCGTGACCTATACAGATTTGGATCACCATCCAAACCAAATCCTTGCCCTTTAAGTATGCGACCCTACAGGTTCATGTGTAATCGGTTGTGACTCGAAAACTCTTTTCCGACCACTAGTCGTTAGCGGTACCTAGCAGCACATAACGATTCCCAAACACACATAGAACATATCGGATGAACCTTAATGTAATATGATAAGGTCCATATCACTGACGACCAGCTCGTATCTCTATACGACCAATTCTCATTTGGTCTAGACCAATTCGTAACTCCTTACGACCAGATTTCAACCACTTTGTGACCATGTTCGACCAGCTTACGACCAGCTCGTATCTGATAGAACTGAAAGACCTTCTCGTTTATTCTCCCTTTGCCTCACGATATCTGGTTGAACTCTAGGTGAGATATTGTGTCATCCATGGATTGTTCAATACTTTCTCGATCGAGTGTCGGATAACTTCTTGTGATTGACACTTCAACCACTAGTGGCATGGCCATGCACTTTCTTTATCCGACCACAACAAGGGGCCCAGAGATATCTCTCATATTATATTAGGAGGGGCAAATCACATATCCGACTAGTCACATCCCTCCGCATGTTTCACAGCATACCCAAAAGCTACCTTTATAACTACCCAGTTACGAGTAGCGTTTGGCAACCCCTAAGAGTGCTATTACACATGTAGGGAACCATGCTGATCTCAGGTCTAAGGATTATACATCATCATTACTTGAGACCAACTAATGACACATAGAATCATAATAATCTCAATAGTGTCTCAAGGTGGGTCTATCCAACCCCATGTTTTCTAACATGTGTTCACATTATTGATTCGATATCCCCATATCCATGATCGGTGAAACATGGTCATCAATCAATACATGTGCAGGTCGTAGAGTCACCCTTTATTCACCAAAGTGACATTCGACCAGGGATGCATTTAGAATGACATCATATAAGTTAAAGAGTTTCACCAACAAGTCGCATACTCATTGATCTATAACTGATGATTCATTCAAGGAACATGATAACATATTATCCAATATCATGAACATAAAGAAATACAATCATTGCCACTAGAGCATATTTCCAACAGTGCATCCTTCATAGAACAAGCAAGGTAGGGTTTAGCCCTCTCAGTAAGCCACTTGCGCTTCCGTATCATATTCGCATAGATGTCCGACATCTCTAAGGCCAACCTAATGTTTTCCTCTAGCTCACAGAACAAGTGTGAGTCAGTTTGGAACAAATAAAATGGCAAAATACATATATGTTAATAAAAAATGGCGTACACAAAGGCGTAAACATGATAAAACTACTCATTTACAAAAAATTACGGTTTCCTAACATGCAAATAGTATAATTAATTATGACACAGAATGACGCCTAGACGAGTTTAGTCTGTCGGGGCAATCCCTCATGGAGTGACCAAGGATCGGCACTTCCTCATGTGGCTGAGGCCCCAATGCTAGCTGTTATCCATGTCGTTTCAGAAGTGCCGCATCTGCCGTCATCCTGTAACATCCCAATTTTCAGAGTTTTGAAAATCCTTTAAATAGTGGTAGTGAGAAAATTCACCATTTGGATTTATTTGTGTGGATATCGTGAGGATATGTGCACGATCTCAGGATGATGAGTCAATTGGCAATGGCTTTGTTGGTTTGCAAAATCTCGCGTTTTCGGGTTTGCTCAGGTTGTCGGACCACAGTGATCGGACGGTCGTGTCGTGGTGGTCGGACCGCTCGTGGAGAGGTCGACCGATCAGTGCTTGCGGTCGGACGGCTGACCTAAAAGTAGTTTTTGGAGCTGAGCCAAAAATAGGTTGTGTAGGTAAGTGAGGGGAGTCTCCTGGATGTGGTCACATCATTTTGGAGCTCGGTCAAAAGTTCTATTCAATTGAAATTTCCGAAGGTTTGAATTTGAGTGAAAATTTGGCTAAGTCTTTTCGGGCGGTCCGACCGCCGTTGTGGAATCGGTCCGACCAGCCTGGAATCGGTCGGACCGGCCTTGTGGGGCGGTCAGACCGCCGATGACTTGGAGGGTAGCCAAGTTGGCATTGAGTTGATTTGAATGTGTTTATTGTATGAACTTCAATGCTTTATTGTTGCATATTGCATTGTGGAACTAACGTGGGTCAAGTTGTGAAGAACTTGTTCCTGGAGACGATTTGTTTGTCTATTCTTTGTGCGGTGGCTTGCAGTCAGCGGCGTCAGCGGTGAGGTGGATCGGGACTACGCTTGGAGAGCTGAGGTCCAGAACGATCATGGATGCCGGGTGAGGTTGTGTGACTTAAGCACGGTGCAGAATGGGCAAGATGGATCGAACGGGTAGTTCGGTACATCTGGTTGGATCAGGCGGTGCGAAAGTCGGTGCGAGTCTCTGGAAGGTTCCGATGGGATTCGGACAGGAGAGACTTGGCGACGTGATGAGAGCCACTGATCAACCTACACATGGTGAAGCAGGCGATTGCTTCAATAGTTGTATGTGTGTGGGTCCCATGTGTGTATGGGTCCCAAATGTGAAACCCTAGGCCTCTCCTATAAATAGAAAGGGGGGAGAGGAAAAACCCTCTAAGCACTCATTTGGCCTTCTTCATCTTTTTCTAGGGTTTGGAGGAGAGGAGAGGAGAAACTAGGGTTTGGAGATTGTGTGTGTGCTCTTTGTGTGAGCTCTTGTCCTCCTTGTTGGAGAGGCTTTGTAAGCATCTAGTGTGATCAATCAATCTTATGATGCTTGTTTGAAAGATCATTTGTCCCCTTTGTGTTCTTCTCTCTTTTGGATGAATTTGGTGCTTCCATGATTCAAGTGTTTAAGCTTGGTCTCTTGACCCATTTTGTCTTGCTTTGATGTGTGGGAATACCCCTAGATTCATCTAGATCATCAACCCACACAAGCAAGTCTTGAATCAAGATTTTCATATTTCTAGGGTTTGTGCACTTCTTTGGTAAAACATTGAGAGATCGATTCTACGAAGTGGATCTGAAGGATCGTCGCTAGAAATAAGTCTCTAATATCCTTAGGGAGGTGTACTCAAAATTTGGTCAAATTTCATTGGTTGAATCAAAAGTTGGATCAAATTTCGTTTTGGAGTTGGCCTTGGCATTTCAGTACTGGACAAAATCGGTCTTACCGGTTTTACAACGGCGGTCCGACCGCCCAGTAGTGGCGGGTCGAACCGATATCCAACGGTCCGACCGGTAGTTAGTAGCCGATCCGACCGCTGGTTGACCGTCGGTTCGACCGCCAGCCTATAGCCGGTCTGACCGCCTGTACCCAGTCCAGAACAGTAAGTTCAATTCTCCACATTTGTGTCGTGTGGTTGAGGGGATTATCAAATTCAGCACAAGGCTTCCACTCGTAAACTTCGATCTTCTTAGCTTTCATAGCTAAAGGAGTAAAGTTCGTGTTGAATTTGATTAAGGTGAGAAAGTTGAGAAAGCGCCTATTCACCCCCCTAGTCGCCTTTACGGTCCTACAAGTGGTATCAGAGCCGATTAGCTCTTCTCATAGATCTTAACCGGTCTTTGGAGCCATGGCGACTGACAAGTACTCAACCAAGCCACATATTTTTGATGGAGTTGACTTTGCATATTGGAAGGCTCGTATGCAAGCTTATATCGAGGCTCAAGGACACGCTATTTGGCTTAAGGTAAAAAACCGTTATGTCGTGCCAGCCGATGACGATATGATCACTCCAGATGTGGAGGCCAACAGCAAGGCTCGGAATTATTTGATCCAAGGCCTTAGTCGATCTGAGTTTGAGCGTGTTGCTCACTTGCGGTCTGCTCATGAGATCTGGCGGACTCTTTGTGACTATCACAAAGGGTCCCTGCGATCAAGGAAGTGAGAGAACCGACTCAAGAAAGTATACTCTAAGATCGAGCAAAGACACGGTGAGTCTTTGGATGAGTGTGGGGAAGATTTTCTAAGATTCTTCATGATCTCGCTATTTGTTGATTTGGTCTTTTACGAGTCGAAAATGCACTTGACTTTTGGGTGCTCTTGATGTGAAGGTGCAGGGAATGAAGATCACTTCCATCAATGACAACATGTCATGAGTGAGCTTACCATGGATAAGCTATACTCGAGGTTGAAGACGCATGAGATTGATTTTATCTCGCGTCTCCCAAGATGAGTCAATGGCATTAGTGGTCGACAAATCCAAGGGTTGTTCTTCCGATTCTCTCGATTGTAGCTCATCGGTTTTTCATTATACGCTTTACATTCTTTGAGCGATGAGCAACGAGAAACTACCCGAGGAGGACTTAGCCCTCATATCCACCAAATTCACGAGCATACAACAAGGTGAGGAATAGGAGGAGAAGTGGACCTATCACGTGCTTTGAATGTGGTGAGCCAAACCACATTCGTTCCAGGTGCCCCAAGCTAAAGGGCAAGGAGGAGAAGGAGACACGAAGACATCCCCAGGAGAGGGATGCAAAACCCAAGAAGACAAACTATCGCAAGTTTGTCGGTAGGGTCCTTGCCGCTCTAGAGAATGTAAATATGAGCGATGTGGACTCGGAAACGGAGGACGACGAGAGTGACTCCCGTGGCAAGAAGAAGGCTCATGACTTCACAGGCATGTGTTTCATGGCCAAGAACAGCCACGACAGCGACTCCTCCAACGATGAGGATCTTTTAGTGATCTCGATGAGGTATGCCCTTCAATTCTTGACATGAAAAGGGCTTTGGTGCTTCTTTGAATGAAATTGCATAAGCAAGTAAAAATGATTAAGAAGCAGGACATTATGATTGATAATTTGAACTTAGAAGTTGTTAGGCTTAAATCTATTAATCCTGATGATATTTGTGATTCCTGCACTAGCTTGCTTAAAGATTTGACAAGCTTGAAATCTGCACATTCCTCTATTGCTAATCAATTAAAAGATGCTCTTGATGAACTAGAATCTCTCAAGTCTAGTTCTGTTTGCTTAGATGCCATTTCTCTTGATGTGACTGCCATGGAAGCTATTCCTTTAACCTACTCTAACTGTGCTTTACTTGAATTAAAATTGGATAGCTCCTTGAAAGAATTGCAAAAATTTGATGCTAGTCACACATGCTCTCATTGTAAGAATAATAGGATTAAGATGCAAGAGATGACTGAAATGGTTGTTTACTCTAGAGCTGCCTCTTGTGAAAATTGTCCCAAACTTACAATTGAGATTGAAGCTTTAAACAAGACTCTTGAAGAAAAAGCTAAAATTGATAAATCCATGTCTTTTACTGCTTCTAAGAAAGTCATTGATTCTAACTCTTGTGTTTTGAATGCTAAAGTTGAAACCATGATTGGTCAGATTCAAGAGGCATTTAGAGTCAAGTTTAAGGAGCAGTTGAATAGGATTAAGGAATCCTATTGTGTGTCTTGTGAGGCCTTCAAAGTGGAAGTGGCCCTTCTTAAGAGTAAACGTGATGAGGTAATCAAGTCTAGCAAGTGCACTAGATGTAAGGGTCTAATTAAAGAGAATGATTACCTCAAGGTGACTCTTGAGAAGTTTTCGAGTGGGAAAAAGAAACTCAACATGATTCTTGATCAATCCAAGGTGAGCGTGAAAAATAGTGGCCTAGGTTTCAATCCCCTAGAGCATTCCAAGAAAAACACACCTAAGATCGCTAGAGTTGTGAAGGATGGTCTGTTTGAGCTAGAACCTCCGAAGCCATCCAGGGTTGTTTTCAAATCCGCTGGTTTTGCTTAAACTCTTTCTGGCAAGGAAGGTGCTTTTACTTCTTGATGAGACCCTCAAAGGTCAAGTACCATTGCACCTTCGCAAGAAAGAAGGCCACTGTATTGAGTTACGCTTTAGGAGAGCAAAACTTGAGAGAAAAGAGAGGATGAGCGCCTTTAGATCCATTAGAGGAGTCCCTTCTCAAGCTGTAGTCTCTAGAGCTAGGCAGCCTGTTTATCGTACCACTTATAGGCCTAGATTTGTAGAGAACTTTGTAGACTCTTTTGGTGGGTCTAGGCAGCATGTTGGATTAGGATATCGTGAGGAGAGACCACGGGTAGCACCTAGGCAGGGGAGTATCGATCTTTTGGTAGATCGTTTGGAGAGGTCTAGGTGGTGCTCATGTGCATCCTTATGATTTTATTCTGATCATATTTTCTTTGTTTCTCTGCTTGCTCCCGGACATCGTGCTTCTCGATCTTGGATTCCTAGATCATTTATCACTAACTTGATCTTGAGGCACGGATGTTTTTCGATTGTGCTTTTTATGTCCGTCGTGCGAGGAAGGAGGACATATGGCTTGTTGACTCCGGGTGTTCTCGACATATGACCAGAGATTCTAGATGGTTCTCCTCCCTCACACGTGCATCCGGGAACGAATTGATTACATTTGGGGATGCTTCTACGGACCGTGATTGCTAAAGGGCCTTTGTCTTGCGTCAACGACAAGTTCATGCTTAAGGACGTCGCTTTGGTAAGTAAGCTGAGGTATAATCTTCTATCTGTTTCTCAGCTACTTGATGAGGGTCTAGAAGTAAGGTTTAAAAGTGGTGAGTGTAGAGTTCTAGATTCCTCGGGTGAGCTTGTGTTTGAGATCTCCAGTTTTGAGAAGATCTTTTGTGCTAATTTCAGTATTTCTTCAGCTTCCAGTCCTAGGTGTCTTGTAGCCTCTGATTCTCATGATCTTGTCTTGTGGCATCCTAAACTTGGGCATATAGGTTTTGACCACTTGACTAGAGTCAGTTGTAAGGATTTGATTAGAGGTCTGCCTAGGCTGAAGGCTGTTAGAGATCTTGTGTGCTCGCCCTGTAGACATGGTAAGATGGTGTCTGCTTCCCACCCACCTCTTACTTTGGTAATGGTGATGAACCTGGATGACTTCTTCACTTAGACACAGTTGGTCCTTCTAGAGTTCAGTCAGCTGGTGGGAAATGGTATGTGCTGGTGGTTGTGGATGATTACTCTAGGTATTCTTGGGTTTATTTTCTCGCTTCTAAGGACGAAGCATTTGGATTCTTTAGAGATTTGGTCCTTAAACTTGCTGTTGATATTCCTAGAGCCTTGAGAGCCATTAGGAGTGACAATGGGACAGAATTCAAGAATTCTTCTTTTTCTACCTTCTGCACTGATAAGGGAATTGAGCATCAGTTTTCTTCTCCTAGAGTTCCCCAGCAGAATGATGTTGTAGAAAGGAAGAACATAACGCTTGTTGAGATGGCTCGGACTATGTTAGATGAGCATTCTACTCCTAGGAGATTTTGGGCTGAGGCGATCTCTACTGCTTGTTATATCTCAAATAGGGTTTTCTTGAGATCTGTGGTTGGGAAAACCTCTTATGAGCTTAGATTTGGTCATTCTCCCAAAGTCTCTCATTTCAAGATTTTTGGTTGCAAGTGCTTCATTCTTAAACATGGCAACCTTGATAAATTTGAGTCTAGATGTTTTGATGGCATATTTCTTGGATATCCTGCTCATTCTCGTGGCTTTCGTGTTTTTAATGTTGACACTAACAAAATTGTTGAGACTTGCGAAGTCACTTTTGATGAGGCTAGTCACGGTACTAGACCCGATGCTACTGTGTACAGGTTCGAAATTCAAGGAAGCATCTTCGTCGATGATGACTCGAGGATGAGGAACAGAACCATCCTCCGGCTACCTCCGAGAGGCGGAGAGCACTGCTACTACTACTCCGGTTTGGTGAGCGACCTCCTCCTATCCCCACCGAAGCGATCCGAGTGGCTCTGTTCCTACCTCGATAACTCATGAGGTAGAGGCCATACGCACTGGGAGCACCTCTTCACATTCGTGACAACATCCACGGCGGATGATTGGGGATCTTCAAGAGCGAGTCACTCGCTCTGGTTTATTTTCTGATTCTCATGCACATTCCGCTTTTGTCGCTTCTTTTGAACCCGAGATATCACCCATGCTTTATCGATGCCTCTTGGGTCAATGCCATGCATGAAGAGCTTGAAAATTTGAAAGAAACAAAGTCCGGACTTTAGTTGGCGTCATTCGATTCTCGTGTTATTGGAACAAAATGGATTTTTAAAAATAAGCAAAGTGAGGATGGGTTGGTTGTTCACAATAAGGCTAGACTGGTAGCTCAAGGTTATTCCCAGGTAGAAGGCTTAGACTTTGAAGAAACCTTTACTCCTGTAGCTAGATTGGAAGCCATTCGCACTTTTTTAGCATTTGCAACATCCAAGGGTTTCAAGCTTTTTCAAATGGATGTTAAAAGTGCTTTCTTGAATGGTTTCTTAGAAGAAGAGGTCTTTGTCAAGCAACCTCCTGGTTTTGAAAATCAAAAATTCCCAAACCATGTTTTTAAACTCTCTAAACCCTGTATGGATTGAAGCAAGCTCCTAGAGCTTGGTATGACAGGCTTAAGAGTTTCTTGCTTGAAAATGATTTCAAAATGGGAATGGTTGATAAAACCTTGTTCACTCTCAGGCATGGCAGTGACTTTTTGCTGGTTCAGATTTATGTGGATGATATTATATTCGGTGGTTCTTCTCATGCTTTGGTGTCCAGATTTTCAGATTCTATGAGCAATGAGTTCGAGATGAGCATGATGGGAGAGTTGACATTCTTCCTTGGTTTACAAATCAAGCAACTGAAAGAAGTCACCTTCGTTCACCAGAGTAAGTATACCAAGGACCTTCTTCGGCGCTTCAATATGGGAAGCAGTAGGCCAATGTCTACTCCCATTGCTACAACCATCGTGCTGGACCCTGATGAGGATGGAGAGCCCGTGGACGGAAGAAGTACCCTTGATATGATTGGCTCCCTCCTCTATCTTACAATACGAGTAGGACATACAATTTGCCGTATGTCTGTGCGCTCGCTTTCAGGCTTCCCCTCGTGCTTCTCATTGTCAAGCAGTACGTCGCATCTTCAGGTATCTTCAGGATACTCTTGACTTTGGACTCTGGTATTCTTCTTCTTCAGCTCTCTCAATTCGAGCATTTTCTGATGCTGATTTTGCGGGGTGTAGAGTGGATAGGAAGAGTACTTCTGGCACTTGTCATTTCTTGGGCACATCTCTTGTTTCTTGGTCTTCTATAAAACAGTCTTCGGTTGCACAGTCCACAGCTGAGGCTGAGTATGTAGCTGCAGCCAGTGGCTGCTCTCAGTTTCTCTGGATTTTATCCACGCTGCGGGACTTTGGGTTATCCTTAAGAAGTGTTCCTCTTTTCTGTGACAACACTTCTGCGATTAATATTGCCATAAACCCAGTGCAACATTCCAGGACTAAACACATTGATATTCGATTTCATTTTCTCAGAGACCATGTTGAAAAGGGTGATGTTGTCCTTCACTTTGTAGAGTCTGAGCAACAGCTTGCATATATTTTCCCTAAAGCTCTTGATTCTTCTCGTTTTGCTGCTTTGCGGGGAGAGTTAGGGGTTATTGGTCCTATTGGGCTGTTTTGAGGGGGAAGTGGCTCTTTTTGCACTCATTGTATCATAATGCATGTTTCATTTCAATTGTCTTGCATTATTTAATAAAATTTGTGGAGCTTTGATCATTATCCTTGTATGACTTGATTTCATTTTCTATACCTTGTCATATCAAGTGATAGTCTGCTAGACTTCTTTGATGGCTCTTCTTGTTTAGCTTAGCTTTTGCCTTAATAGCTTTATATCTGTGAGCAAATTGAATCAAATCATGTCTTGTTGGATCTTGTGACTAGTTTTGCTCTAGTGATCCTTTTATGATTCTTGCCATGTCATATAGGTTGAATTGAGTCTTGAACTTATTTTGAGATGAAAATGAGCTTTTTATCTTCTTAAGTCAAGCAAATGAAAAATGAGATTTTCTGTGCGAAAAAAACTGATCTCACCAATCCTCTCTCATGAGACGGCTTGCCATTGCACTAGGCATGAACTCAGGGGGAGTTTTGGATGACCTAGACCACTCTTTTAAGCTTATCGCTTGAGATGGTCGCGGCAAGGCTTGAGATCTAACACAGTGAGAAAAAAAATTTCTTTTTAGGAAAATGCTCAAAATGCTAAGTGCTTGAGTTTTGCTTCAAAAGTGTACTCTTAATGCTCAAAATGTCTCAGTTCTTGTTTTGAGTCTCTTTTTACTTATAGACATGGCTTGACTCATTTTTGGTTGCGTTTAGTGAAACTATGACATTGAGCAACCTTTCATGGTATTAATTCTGTTAATCTCAGATGACTGCTATTTTGGTTTTAGCTTGGCAGTACATGTTTTGCCATGATTGAATATAGCGTCCACTCTTTATATGGCTTGGTATAATACTTGTACTGTCTACATGTATAATGGTCATGGCTCTTTTTTACTAAAGTTCAAAAATAAAGTCATTCCTTCATACTCTTTCTTTTCCCATGCATCTTGATGAATTCATTGTCAAAGGGGGAGAAAGATTGAAGAAAATGCTGTTTTGGAGCGTTTGGTTTCATACTTAAGGTGGTTTAATATAAAAGAACTTCATAAAATAAAAAATTGAACCTTTTGAATTTTTGTGATCATGGTGAGTTCTCTTGATTTCATTGCCTTTTTCTGATTATATTTGCAATTGAAGAAGACTCACAATGATCAAAGGTCAAATAGAACAATTGTCTTTCATTTGGACCTTAGTGAGATTTTTGGCTACTTTCTGGAATTTGATTCCTTTTGTGATTTCATTGCCTTATCTCACTTGCTTATACTATTCTGAAGCCAGCTTGGTCGGTTACTAGGTTTTTTCTTGCTTATGGATCAAGTTGTGCCTTTATGCGAAAACAGCGATTGTTTTTACTTTTCAATCTGAAAAACCACATTTTCTGGGAAATTGCCAATGTGTTCAACAAGGGGGAGATTGTGGATATCGTGAGGATATGTGCACGATCTCAGGATGACGAGTCAATTGGCAATGGCTTTGTTGGTTTGCAAAATCTCGCGCTTTCGGGTTTGCTCCAAGGCTGTCAGACCACAGGCGGTTTGACCGGTCGTGTGGGGCGGTCAGACCGCCCATGGAGAGGTCGGACCGGCCGTGCTTGGCGGTCGGACTGGTCTGACCTAAAAGTGGTTTTTGGAGCTGAGCCAAAAATAAGTTGTGTAGGCAAGTGAGGGGAGTCTCCTGGATGTGGTCACATCATTTTTGGAGCTCCCAGTCAAAAGTTCTATTCAGTTGAAATTTCCAGAAGGTTTCGGAATTTCGAGCTGAAAATTTGGCCAAGTCTTTTCGGGCGGTCCGACCGCCGTTGTGGAATCGGTCCGACCGGCCTGGAATCGGTCGGACAGGCCTTGTGGGGCGGTCAGACCGCCGATGACTTGGAGGGTAGCCAAGTTGGCATTGAGTTGATTTGAATGTGTTTATTGTATGAACTTCAATGCTTTATTTTTGCATATTACATTGTGGAACTAACGTGGGTCAAGTTGTGAAGAACTTGTTCCTGGAGACGATTTGTTTGTCTATTCTTTGTGCGGTGGCTTGCGAGTCAAGCGGCGTCAGCGGTGAGGTGGATCGGGACTACGCTTGGAGAGCGTGGTCGTAAGCGATCATGGATGCCGGGTGAGGTCGTGTGACTCAAGCATGGTGCAGAATGGGCAAGATGGATCGAACGGGTAGTTCGGTACAGCTGGTTGGATCAGGTGGTGCGGAAGTCGGTGCGAGTCTCTAGAAGGTTCTGATGGGATTCGGACAGGAGAGACTTGGCGACGTGATGAGAGCCGCTAATCAACCTACACGTGGTGAAGCAGGCGATTGCTTCAATAGTTGTATGTGTGTGGGTCTCATGTGTGTATGGGTCCCAAATGTGAAACTCTAGGCCTCTCCTATAAATAGAAAGGGGGAGAGAAAAAACCCCCAAAGCACTCATTTGGCCTTCTTCATCTTTTTCTAGGGTTTGGAGGAGAGGAGAGGAGAAACTAGGGTTTGGAGATTCTGTGTGTGCTCCTTGTGTGAGCTCTTGTCCTCCTTGTTGGAGAGGCTTTGTAAGCATCTAGTGTGATCAATCAATCTTGTGATGCTTGCTTGAAAGATCATTTGTCCCCTTTGTGTTCTTCTCTCTTGTGGATGAATTTGGTGCTTCCTTGATTCAAGTGTTTAAGCTTGGTCTCTTGACCCATTTTATCTTGCTTTGATGTGTGGGAATACCCCTAGATTCATCTAGATCATCAACCCACACAAGCAAGTCTTGAATAAGATTTTCATATTTCTAGGGTTTGTGCACTTCTTTGGTAAAACGTTGAGAGATCGATTCTACGAAGTGGATCTGAAGGATCGTCGCTAGAAATAGGTCTCTAATATCCTTAGGGAGGTGTACTCGAAATTTGGTCAAGTTTCATTGGTTGAATCAAAAGTTGGATCAAATTTCGTTTTGGAGTTGGCCTTGGCATTTCAGTACTGGACAAAATCGGTCTTACCGGTTTTACAGCGCGATCCGACCGCCGCTTTGAACCGCCCGATGGCGGCGGGCGAACCGATATCCAACGGTCCGGCCGGTAGTTAGTAGCGGTCAGGCCATTTGGTTGACCGTCGGTCCGATCGCCGACCTCTGACCGATCGACCGCTGCTACCGATCGAGCAGTAAGTTCAATTCTCCACATTTGTGTCGTGTGGTTGAGGGGATTATCAAATTCAGCACAAGGCTTCCACTGTGCGCTTACTGATCTTCTTAGCTTTCATAGCTAAAGGAGGAAAGTTCGTGTTGAATTTGATTAAGGCGAGAAAGTTGAGAAAGCGCTTATTCACCCCCCTAGTCGCCTTTACGGTCCTACAATTTGAATATTAATTTAAAAGCTTAATATGGACTTTAAAGACAAACTGATTTAAGGTGCTTAATCCCAACATCAACAAAGGCCAAACTTATTTTATTTAGATTCTATTTGCTTGGATATATTTTATAGAATTTTCTGTAATTTTTCCAAAGTCATTTGCTATTTTCTATTGGCTCTTTGTATTTCCTGGATTTATTTAAAAGAAAAACCAAAAGAAAATCCCTCTAGAACAGTGCTGGGCCGAAGCCCAACACTATTCCAGCCGCACCAGCCCATCTCGCCCCGGCCGCGCCCTCGTCCGTTGGATGTTTGACGCGTGCCCCCTCCTTCGATCGGACGCCTGCGAGCTCGCCCACCTTGCCCCGTTGGATTGGCACCGCGTGGCTCCCGCTTGGATCTCGCCCACCCGCACCGCGCCGTTTCCGTCTCTCTGTCAAGTGGGACCGCCGAGGCGTCGCCTTTTGCCACACACCTTCGTCCGAGCCGCTGCCGCTGATAAGTGGGTCCCACCGAAGCACTGTTCATCGTCTCCGATCGGGACTTCGTTCCGATTCTCCCGCGCGCGCCGCCGCCGTCCTCGACATGGGTTCTTGGGTTTCTCAGCCCTATTTAAAGCCGCGCCCGTGTCACGAGGATCGCATCCACCCCCGCCGCCTTTTCCCCACACCCGCCAACCCTAGCTCGGCGCCGTTTCGCCGAAAGAGGAGCTCGAACCTCGGCGCCGCCGTGAGCTTCCTCGCCGAATTGCACCGCCATCTCTGCCGCCGCACGTTTGTCGAGCACACCGTTGAGTCCGTCGTCGCCACCTCTATCTCTTGAGCCTCTCCACATCGCCGGAGCACCGCCAGGGACCCCGTCCGACAAACCCGAGGCCACCTTGCCACCTCAAGCTCGCCGCCGGCCATCTCAGACGACCTCAGGTGCTCAAACCGGTGCCCACATGTGCACAACAATCCCCTCTACACGCTGGTACCACTCACCGCCGGCGAGGAGCCGCCGTTCGCCGTTGCCGTTGGGTTTCGAGCCGTCGTCGCCGTCGATCTGATGTGGCAGCCCGCGTTAGCGTCCACCTCAGCAGTCAGACATGTAGGCGCAGTGTCAGTGCCACACGCACGCGAGTACACCACCTCAGCCCCGACCCAGATCAAGAGGCTCGGTGGACTTGGTCCACCGTGAGCCGAGAGGCTGACAGGTGGGGCCCACCTGTCAGTACGGTTTTTATTTATTTTCTTTTCCTGGCTGACGCAAGCATTGCGCAATAATCCGATTTTCCTTTATAAAAATAATTCGGGAAAATCGTTTAAATCCAAATTAGGGTTTAATTTGATTTTCAAACTTCCAAAGCCCATATCTTTTGCATCCGAACACCGATTGAGCCCATTCAAATTTGTAAATTCATATAAAATCAAGATCTATTTAATGGTGAATTGTATTTGATTTTTGAAGTTTGTTTTGCCTCTGTTATTTATTTGTTTTTGTTTCTTTTGTCTCGTTTGCGAGTAGACGTCGATACTTCGGGGAATTTTGCAGAAGAAGGAGCACCTCAAGACCCAGACCAATATCTAGATCTATTCCAGGGCAAGTTCTACCTTTGATCATGTTGAACCCAGTTTGCAAATTACTTTCTTTTAAATTACTGCATTCTAATTTAAATATTTATTTAAATGCTTTTGGGTGTAGTTATTAATCCAATTTGTTATATCCACCTTCTCAATTTGTATATCATATTCTTTTGTCACCCTAGAATGGTTCACTACTAGTTGGTATTATCGTAGCACCAACGTGGGTTCGTTAGATACGAGTAGACTGCTTAGCCATGCCACGAGTCATCACTTCATCTGAGTCGCAATTATAAACTTGACTAAGTGATTTTGGAACTGTGTGATAAAATTGTGAGTGATGTGTGCTATTACTCGTTGATGGCATGTGTTGCACTTAATCAACAGGGTGGGAAAAGATTTAGACTGAGGCTAGTGGTGGATCTATGTGAATGGTGGAGCTGTGTGCTTTATAAACTTTGTGATTTGGGTTAACACTGGAAGTCTTGCCTTGGTCAATTAAGGACTTAACTTTGTGAGCTATTGAACTGGGCCTTACTGTACGACCACATGCCTAGTATGGGCTAGGCCTGACTTAGTAAGTTATGGAGTCTTGACATTGACAACTCAGATTGTATTTAAGTTGTGTGATGGGCTGGAGGTGTGATATGTCACATCGCGGGACGGTTCGCTACATCCCTGTCCAACGATGTGTGTCGTAACCAAACGCTGTGTGTATCGGTTGACCGGCAGGAAAGCACATCGGGAGTGTCATTGTTTGAGATGAGGTCTCTGAAAAGTTTTGTTATGGTCAGTGCTAGCTACACTGATTGTATCGTGTGGGTAAAGTGTACAACCTCTGCAGAGTGTTTAAACCAATCTATTCGAATAGCCGCGTCCTCGGATATGGACATGCTCGGGAATTTCACACGAGGGGTAGATTTTCATGAAATATTTGGGAAGTGTCAGCTGTGTGAGACAACTTGTACAGCTGTGTGAATAACTTGTTTAGATTGTGTGTCTTTTGTGAAACCAATTGTTAAATTAATATTCTTTAATTGTTTTCAATTATGTTTTCAATCTATTATTGTATTCAATTGCAAATGTTGCATTTCCGCAAAATAACCACAGAAGCCATTCATTTGGAATAAACCATCATGTATAAATGCATTCTGTGGTATGACTTGCGAGTACGGTGTGTACTCACTCTTGCTAAACAAATCAACAGAAGTGGAGGAGTCGTCGCCTGCTTTTGAAGAAGAGTTCTACGAAGGTTGATCGTTAGGGTCTTGATCCCAGTCAGTTACCTATGGTAAATTGATGGGAGCCCACTGGAGTTTATTTCGTTTCCACTGCAGTTTCTTCTTTATTGTCAGCCTTGCATGGCTTAATAAATGTAAAACTCGATCGTAAGGTCCCAACAGTTATTTGTTATTCAAAGTACTCGTTTATTCTTATATTCGTTGTATGAATGTGATATTTCATCGATGTTGACACTGTGTGCACTAGCGTGATCTTGGACTAATGCAGAATACACAGAGGGTACAAATTTGCATATTTGGATCCCGACAGAGGTGGTATCAGAGCCATACTGACTGTAGTTCTTGACCTTAGTTAGATCGTCCGTCGTAGTATGTCCAAAATTATTTTCTAAATCAAATATTAACTTGCAAGATTAATTGAACTCTTTAACTCATCTCATCTCTCTCTTGACTCGACTATTACTGAAATTCTTTCTCTCCCCGCTGTTTTAAAGTTGTTTTCATCTCCTTGTCCATCTTGACAGATGCCTCCTCTTCAGAGTTATGGAGAGCCAAGGGAGGACTTGCCACTGATCTTTGGAAGTTGTTACAAGCACTTGGAGGATTTGACCGTCCAATGTACCGTGGCAGTGCTTGGATCGTGAACGGCCGAGATCGTGGAGTGATTTGTCATTTGACCATTTACGCCAGGAGGAACACCAAGGCAAGCAAACCCCTGAACATCTCAGCTCGAAGGAGTGTTTGGATTGAAGCAATCCAGGAGTCTTCGCGCCTTGCCATCCTGAGGATCTGCAACATCTACGCTCGAGAGCTTCGGGACACCGTTTTCCGTTACCATCCTCGCTCATCCGATGTGGATCTTGCCGCACGCTACCCGTCTACGGAGGGAGGAGGCAACGGCACCGTTGTGCATCTTGCCCAGTTCGCCGCTGCCCAGGAGGAATCATTGGAGTTAGCCGCCACAGAGCTGGAGTGTGCCTACGAGATCCTTCAGAGAGCCGAGGAGAGAATCGCCATGCTGGAAGAAACTCTCTATGGACAGCACGATCACGAAGAAGACACTGATGAGGAAGACCCAGAAGAAGCCGATGAACCTGCTGAACCAGAAAAGACAGCAGAGGCAGCAGAACCAGAGGAACCAACAGTACCTGCACCAGAGACACCTGCTCCTGTTGCACCAGCCCCGGGACATCAAGATCAGTTTGCAAGGATGCCAGCTCACTTTCAGGTCTACAGCAGGCGGGAGCACCGTCAAAGCTATGGAGGCTATTTAATCGAGTAGTCTGTTCGAGCTTGTTTCACGCATAGCCAGTATTAAGTCTTGAGTCACCCTTTAGGCGGTAGTTTGTATGCTTAGGTTCGTCCTTATTTTTGTGTGCAAGTATGAGCTGCAGAGGCCCGTTGGCATTTGTTGCAAGCCATACTATTATCTTAATTAATATAAGAGTTTCAGTTGAGCTTTCTTAAATTTCTGTTGTTGGGTTTTACCTACCCCGCTTAGTTCTACAACTCATCTTGTGCTTGCTACCTTATCTAACCCTTGGAGATTCACGGATGGTTCGGACTCGTCAAGGCTGCGCAAGTGGTCCGATACTCGATGTCGAAGGGCGAGGCGGACCCCCCATGACAGTTCCACCACAAGCATCTTCAATTGATCTGTAGAATTTTGGAGCATTCATGGCAGCTCAAACCCAGCTGATGTACACCATGATGAATCAGATGCAAGCTATGAATAACCAGAACAACAGCAATCAGCATCACAATGGAGCCCCAGTTGCTCATGTTCACAACGGGTCATCCAAGTTGGCCGAGTTTATGAGAACCCGTCCACCAACTTTTACGGACATATCTCACGATGAAGGCGATGGTAGCCGTGTCATTGAGAGGAAACTGCTGATCACTCAATCCAGCGATTATGAGAAAGTTCTGTACGTCTCTCACCAGACGGAAGGCATTGCTGCCGAATGGTGGTAAAACTTTTGTGCAGCGCATGGAACACCGCAAGACATTACTTGGAAAGAGTTCACAACTGCTTTTCGCCAATATCATGTGCCAGAAGGAATCATGGAGCTGAAGAAGGATGAATTCCGTGCTCTCAAGTAAGGAGGAATGTCAGTGACTGACTACCTCAACAAGTTCTCACAACTTGCTCGATATGCCGCAGAAGATGTCGCCACCGACAAGTCTCGCCAGAGTCGTTTTCTGAAAGGATTAAACACTGTACTTCAAGTCAACTTGATCGCCCACACCTTTCCTGATTTCCAAGAGATGATAAACAAGGCTTTGATTCTTGAGGATAAGCGCAAGGAATTGGAAGATCACCGTAAGCGCAGAATGGCTCAGCAAGGAAGTCACCAACCCCAGCTGAAGGCAAGAATGATTCCACCGCAGTTTAGCCGTTTTCCACCACAGAATTCTGCGAGACCACCTGCACCAACTTCAGCACCTCGTCCAGTTGCTCAGAACTTCCGCAACCCCGCACCAGTCAACCCCAATCCAGTAAGCAACCCACATAATATACCCAGAGTTTGCTTTACCTGTCGTCAGCCAGGGCATTTCGCCAACCGATGTCTGCAGAATGGGACAATCACTCCAGTACGATTCAACCTTGGGAATACACCAGCCAAGACACCAGTACAGAACAATCATCAAGGAACTTCTCATGCTGCCGGTCAATCCGGAGGAGCACCGCAATCAGTGGTCAGAGGCCGTGTCAACTACGTCACTCTAGAAGGAGCTCAGGAAGCACCCGACGTTGTGCTGGTTAAGTTTCTGGTAAATTCAGTACCTGCATCAGTTCTGTTTGATTCTGGAGCTTCGCATTCATTTGTCTCTGAAGTTTTTGCAACCAAGAATAATTTGGGAGTTATGCATCTTAAACATACTCTGTTAGTTCAATCTCCTGGAGCAGAGCTAAGCTCTAAAGTGGGATGTTTAGGAGCTAGGCAACTCATAGCTGGAGTTGAGTTTCTAGCTAACCTAATAGTTCTAGACACTCAGACCATAGATGTCATCCTTGGTATGGATTGGTTATCCAAACATAAAGCAGTGCTAAATTGTGGCCGAAGAGTCGTAACAATTGAGGATACCATCGGAAGGAAAGTTGAATTCCTAGCCACCTCAGTACGTGATGGACATTTGGTAGTCCACAGTCTGAAGACAGTTTCTTTGGAAGATGTACCTGTAGTCAGAGATTACCCGGACGTATTTCCCGAAGAATTACCAGGAATACCACCGGACCGTGACATTGAGTTTGTCATCGATCTAGTGCCAGGAACAGCACCAATTTCCAAGAGACCATATCGGATGCCAGCCGATGAACTTGTGGAAATGAAGAAGCAGATAGAAGAACTACTGGAGAAAGGTTTTGTAAGACCTAGTTCGTCGCCATGGGGAGCACCAGTTTTGTTTGTCAAGAAGAAAGATGGAAGCATGAGGATGTGTATCGATTATCGTTCTCTCAATGAAGTTACCATCAAGAACAAATACCCTTTGCCCAGAATTGATGATTTGTTCGACCAGATGAAGGGAGCCGGAGTATTCTCCAAGATCGATCTGCGATCCGGTTACCATCAGTTGAAGATTTGTCCTAAGGATGTACCTAAGACCGCTTTCTCAACCCGGTATGGACATTTTGAGTTTTTAGTCATGTCTTTTGGACTGACTAATGCCCCTGCTTATTTCATGAACATAATGAACAAGGTATTCATGGAATACTTGGATAAGTTTGTGGTAGTATTCATTGACGATATTTTGGTATACACCAAGTCATAAGAAGAGCATGCAGACCATTTGAGATTAATCCTAGAGAGGCTCAGAGAACATCAGTTGTATGCCAAGTTCAGCAAGTGTGACTTTTGGAAGAAGAAAGTTGACTTCCTCGGTCATGTGATGACAGCCGAATGAGTAGCAGTTGACCCCGGAAAGGTTAAAGCTGTAATGAATTGGGAGCAGCCCAAGACGGTTACTCAAATTCGTAGTTTCTGGGGAATGGCAGGATACTATCGTCGTTTCATTGAAGGATTCTCAACGATTACTAAGTCTCTTACACAATTGTTGAAGAAAGAGAAGAAGTTCATTTGGACCCCAGCTTGTGAAGAAAATTTTCAAGAATTGAAGAAACGTTTGACTTCAGCCCCAGTACTAGTTTTGCCGGATATCAGCGCGAATTTTGATATCTATTGTGATGCTTCGCGTCAAGGATTAGGATGTGTCCTTATGCAAGAAGGAAGAGCTGTCGCTTATGCATTAAGGCAATTAAGGCCACATGAAGAGAATTACCACACTCATGATTGAGAATTAGCTGCCGTAGTGCATGCTTTGAAGATTTGGCGTCATTATCTCATCGGTAATCGCTGTGAAGTTTACACAGATCATAAGAGCCTGAAGTACATATTCACTCGGTCTGATTTGAACATGAGACAGAGAAGATGGCTGAATTAATAAAGGATTATAATCTTGGAATCCATTACCATCCTGGTAAGGCCAATGTAGTTGCAGATGCACTGAGTCGTAAGAGCTACTGCAACATTCTGGAAGTAAAAGAGTTGTGTTCAGAACTTCAGGAGGAATTCCAGAAGCTACAGCTAGAAGTTGTTTCTGAAGGATTTGTGGCCAATCTGGAAGTGCAGTCTACTCTGGAGAAGCAGATTCGTGAAGCACAACACAAGGATTCTGAGTTTGCCGACCTCAAGAAGAAGATGGCAGAAGGAAAATTTAAAGACTTTACCGTGGATGATCAGGATATACTGTGGATCAATGGACGTATCTTGTGTACGGATATTGATGGATTAAGACAGCTGATTCTGAAGGAAGCCCATGACTCAAAGTATTCGATTCACCCTGGAAGTACTAAGATGTATCAGGATGTTAAGAATAAGTTTTGGTAGCCAAACTTAAAGCGAGAAGTCGCAGAGTTCGTTGCCTTATGCGACGTATGTCAGAAAGTAAAGGCAGAGCATCAGAGACCAGCAGGTTTGCTACAACCGCTGAAGATACCAGAATGGAAGTGGGAAAAGATCGGTATGGATTTTATTACCGATTTACCCAAGACTCAATCAGGTTATGATTCGATTTGGGTAATAGTGGATCGTTTGACTAAGGTTGCCTATTTCTTGCCAGTCAAAACCACTTACTCAGGAGACCGCTTGGCAGAGTTGTATATGTCAAAAATCGTCAGTCTGCGTGGTGTGCCTAAGAAGATAGTGTCAGATCGAGGATCTCAGTTCACCTCTCGTTTCTGGCAAAGTCTACATGAAGCCCTGGGAACTCATCTGAATTTCAGTACTGCTTATCATCCACAGACAGACGGATGAAAGCATCTAGGCCCCTAAAAATGGTTTTGGTAATTAATGATAATATGTGAATATGGGATTAACAAGTTTACTAAGAATGTGCAAGGTTAATTCCATTTGATGAACATGATGAAGCAAGGATGCATGCTAAAGGAAAATGTGAAGATCAACAAGGCTTAAAGTCAAGGTACAAATAGTCTAGGATCCTTTTCTATTTTACCGGTCTAAGGAGAATTGGTTGGTAGACCGGATTATAGGATAAATGCCGTACTATTAAGGGGGATCACGACTAGTAGCTTGATAGCTTATTCTTGTGCCATATGGATCAACTTAGGATCATGCATGCATTTAAAATTGGACTTGAATTTAAGTTAGAATGAATTAAGTGCTTTAATTCTGGAATCGGATGAACCGAAGGCTTAGCAGCGGTTGTACCGAAGCGCGGTTGTTCCGGCGGCATGTGAGCGGTTCAACCGTTAGCCTTTTAAATTGAAAATCAAGCCGATCGTCGATCTCAATCTAACGGCTAGGATTAAGTGGGCGTTCGGACCGTCCGAAGTGGCAACGCATGTGGATCGTTGGATTAAAATCAAGCGGCTCGGATCTTGTGTCTTGGACGGACCACTAGACGATGAGTCCATCGTGGCCTTCCACGTGTCATGATCTCGTGGTGATCGATTTAAGTGTGGGCTGCGGTTGTACCGATGGCTTGAGCGTACGACCGCATCCCGTTGTTCCGATGATATTACGGCGGTTGCAAAATAACGATCGAGTGTAATCTCCTTTGAAAACCTCTTTTGAGAATCGGCCGCATCGCACGTATAATCGGATGAACCGCAATACGGATGTTCGAAATGTATTTGGCGGTTGTAAAATTCGAGCAGATGCAAAATCTACGGTTTAGAAACCACGAAATCGGACGATCCGGTGTTTGCTGCGGATGAACCGCAACTAAATCCAACGGCTATATCGGTGCATTTAATGCGTGTAACATAGCCATATTCTTGGCATTGAGCATAGCGCGGTTGTACCGATGCTAACACGCCGGTTGTTCCGATATGTCTTTGAACTTTGGAACTTCTTCCCAACGGCTAGAATTGTTTGGTGGAGGCTATAAATACCTCCCCAAGCGCACAAGGGAGATGTTACAGTGCATTGAAGATATCTCAACCCTTGTGAGCATTGTGCATTCAATTCTACTCCCAATTTACTCTTGCATTCATTGAGAGGAGATCAAGTGCATTCATCTTTAGTTGATTCATTGGCACTTGAGTAAAGTCAGCGAGGATCGTTGATCTATTCTCTTGGGGTGTTGCCGCACTCCTAGGCGGCTTGGCGGTGAAGCACGGTGATCTTCTCAAGTGAAGCTTGTGAGAAGACCCGAGCAAGATTGTGAGTGGTTGGTGTTCACCATCTCGGAGCGGAGGAAGAACAACCCAAGTGATCGAGGAAGGCTTAATTCGTGGAGCCGGCTTGGGTGATCAAGCTTCCTCAACGTGGACTAGTGAAGACCGGCAAGTCTTGATACCACGGAAAAACATCATTGTGTCTTGTGGTTATTTCTTGTCTTTACAATTCCGCACTTATATTTCTAGCTTGCTTATTGTGATTAAATTGCCTAGCTAGGAGCATAACTTGTTTAGACTAAGTCATTAATTGAATTGGATAAATTGTTAATTTGTTAAAAACTTTAAAACCTCCTATTCACCCCCTCTAGTCGGTTATCCTTGATCCTACAAGTGGTATCGAGCTTGGTCTCTCCGTTGTTGGACTTAACCGTCTAGGAGAGCAAGGATGGCTAGTGAGGAATGGCTTTAGGAAGGGCTCCACTCTTTGATGGCACAAATTATGCTTATTGGAAAATTAGAATGTCAATCTTTTAAGGGCCATGAGTCCAAGCATTTGGAAAATCGTAAATGATGGTTACACTATGCCTCTTAATCCACTTGAACCCACGGATCAAGACACGCGTAACTCTCATTTAGATGCCCAAGCTATGAATGCTCTCTTTGGGGCTTTGACGCGGATGAGTTCAATAGAGTGAGCAATTTGGAAACCGCTCATGCTATTTGGACAACTCTCTCGGAAATCCATGAGGTACATCCACGGTCAAAGAAGCCAAATTGCATAGGCTTCGGATTAAATATGAGACATTCATAATGTTGCCTCATGAAAACATCAATGAGATGTATTCAAGACTCAACAACATTGTGAATGAGCTCAAAGGCCTTGGGACTAACCTTTAGATGTTGATATTGTGCGCAAGATGCTTAGGGCTCTTCGACAAATATGAAACTTTGGTGGCGCTCTTCATCAACTCTCCCGAATTGCCAAGGATGACACCAGCGGGCCTTTTGGGCAATCTCATCACAAATGAGTTGTTCAAGAAGGACAAAGAAGAGCTCGTGGAGACATCCTCCTCAAAGAAGAAAATTACCGCTTTCAAGGCCAAAGCGGAATCAAGTGATGATGAGGATGAAGGAGAAGATTCCGATGAGGAGTATGCACTCCTTGTAAGAAAAATGAAGAAGTTCATGAAGAGACGCCCCAATAGAAGCTACAACTTTGACAAATACAAGAAGGGACAATATTCAAGTGACAAGAAGCGTTATAGCAACATTCGATGCTATAATTGTGATGAAAAGGGCACATCTCATCTCGTTGCCCGCAAAGAAGGATGACAAGGACAAGTCATTCAAGAAGAAAGAATATAATGGCAAGAAGAAGCTTTTCAAGAAGCTTCACAAGGATGGCAAGAATGAAGCTCACATTGGAGAGTGGGATTCAAATGATGAATCAAGCGACTCAGACTCAGATGAGGATGAGTCTTCCAAGAAGAAGGGACTAGTTGGCATTGCTATCAAAGAAACTCCTTCACTATTCTCCACTCCTACATGCCTCATGGCAAAAGGAGATAAGGTAAAATCCATTGATAGTGATGAACCAACTTATGAAGAATTATTGGATATGCTTGATGAATTAAATGAATTTAATGGAAAAGAGAAATCAAAATTTAAAGTCTTGAAGAAAGAATATCTCTCTCTAAAAGACTCTTTTGAGGAGCTAAAGAAAGCTCATGATTCTCTCATCTTAAAGAATATTGAAAAATCTCATTCACATATTGGAATTACTTGTGATTTAATGAATGAGATGTCTAAAGTAGATATTGCTTTAAATGAAAAATCCATGTCTAGCATTTCTACTTCATGTGATGATTTACTTGCCATGCCATGTTGCTCTAGTGATGATTCAATTGCTAGTTTAGCAAATACTTGTGATCCTTTACTTATTGTTGAGAACCATGAATTAAAAGAACAAGTCAATAAACTAAGCAAAAGTTTGGAAAGATGCTTTAAGGGTAAGGCCACCTTAGACAAGCTTTTGAGTGAGCAAAGGTGCTCATTCAACAAGGAAGGTCTCGGGTATGTGCCTAAGAAAGGTAAGAAGCTGCAAATAAACCCACAAGGTATGTGAGGGAAAATGGTAAGTATTGCTATAAGTCTTGGAAATAGGACATGTGCAACAAAATTGTCCTAAAGGTAAAATTGCATCTTTTGGTATATATGATTCATGCTATATGCTTAGAAAGACTAAGGATGGTAAAATACTTGCTCATTTTATTGGCACTTCAATTTTAGGCGCTAAAAGAATGCTATTTGGGTGCCTAAAACCTTGGTCACTAACCTCCAAGGACCCAAACAAATTTGGGTACCTAAAAGAACTTGATTCTTGTTTTGTAGGTGAACTACAAGACCGGTGGAAAACATTGGGTGCTTGATAGTGGTTGCACTCAACACATGACCGGTGATAGAAAAATGTTCACCACATTCGAGAATGGGAAAGGAATGGACAAAATCACATTTGGTGACAATAGCAAAGGAAAGGTAATTGGATTGGGTAAAATTGCTATCTCAAATGACCTTTCCATTTCAAATGTATCTCTAGTAGAATCACTAAACTTTAACTTGTTATCCGTAGCTCAAATATGTGATCTAGGACTAATTTGTTCCTTCTCTAAAGAAGGTGTTACAATTTCAAATGAAAATGATAACTCTTTAATTTTTAAAGGATTTAGATTTGGAAACCTTTATTTGGTAGATTTCACTTCAAATGATTCATGCTTAAAAACTTGTTTGATGGCAAAAACCTCCTTGGGTTGGCTTTGGCATAGAAGGCTAGCTCATGTAGGAATGATTCAACTCAAAAGCTTTTCAAACATGATTTAGTTGTTGGCTTGAAAGATGTGAAGTTTGAGAAAAACCGACTTTGTAGTGCATGTCAAGCCGGTAAACAAGTCGCTAATTCTCACCCTTCCAAAAGTATCATGTCAACTTCTAGACCATTGGAACTCTTACATATGGATTTGTTTGGGCCAACAACCTATAAGAGTATCGGAAATAGCTATTGTTTGGTTATTGTGGATGATTACTCTAGATATACATGGGTATTCTTCCTAGATGATAAAAGTGAAACCTCAGGAATTTTCAAAAACTTTACAAAAGGGCCCAAAATGAATTTGATTTCAAAATAAAGAAAATCCGTAGTGATAATGGTTAGAGTTCAAAAATACTAAAGTTGAAGACTTTTGTGATGAACTTGGAATAAAGCACTAACTTTCCACAACCTACACCCGGAACAAAATGGAGTTGTAGAAAGGAAAAATCGTACATTAATTGAAATGGCTAGGACAATGCTTGATGAATATAATACTTAGATAGTTTTTGGGCGGAAGCAATTAACACCGCTTGTCATGCCATAAATCGTCTTTATTTACATCGTCTTTTGAAAAAGACTTCCTATGAGCTTCTTGTAGGAAGAAAACCGAACATCTCCTATTTTCGTGTCTTTGGTTGTAAATGCTATATTTTAAAGAAGGGTGTTCGGCTATCAAAATTTGAAAGTAGATGTGATGTTGGTTTCTTGCTAGGTTATTCATCAAATAGTAAAGCTTATCGTGTCTTCAACAAAAACTCCGGTTTAGTTGAAGAAAAACATGATGTTCAATTTGATGAAACTAACGGCTCTCAAGAAGAGCATGAGAATTTGGATGATGTAGGCAATGAAGCTTTGAGAAGGGCAATGGAGCATATGCAAATTGGTGACATAAAGCCGAAGATGATTCATCATCCTCCACACAAGTTGAACCACCAACATCTTCTACAAACCAAGTTCAATTTGACAATAAGGAAGATGATCAACCATCTAACTTACCACCAAGAATCCACAATGCAATTGCTAAGGATCATCAATAGACCAAATATTGGGTGATGTAAGTAAGGGTGTTCAAACTCGATCTCGTGTTGCTTCTTTTTGTGAATATTACTCTTTTGTCTCTTGTATTGAGCCAAAGCATGTAGAAGAAGCACTTGAAGATCCGGATTGGGTGAATGCTATGCATGAAGAACTCAACAACTTCACCGGAATGAAGTTTGGACATTGGTGGATCGACCCAAGGAACACAACGTCATTGGTACAAAATGGGTCTTTAGGAACAAGCAAGATGAAAATGGTTTGGTTGTTGAAACAAAGCAAGATTGGTAGCTCAAGGGTATTCACAAGTTGAAGGTTTGGATTTTGGTGAAACTTTTGCTCCGTAGCTAGATTAGAATCAATTCGGATATTACTTGCTTTTGCATCATGCTTTGATATTAAATTATTTCAAATGGATGTTAAAAGTGCTTTCTTAAATGGTAAAATTTCGAACTTGTATTTGTTGAACAACCTCCGGTTTTGAAGATCCTAAAATCCAAATAATGTCTATAAACTCTCTAAAGCGCTCTATGGCCTTAAACAAGCTCCTAGAGCATGGTATGAACGACTTAGAGATTTTCTAGTCTCAAAAGGATTCAAAATTGGGAAGATTGATTCAACCTTATTTACTAAAGTTATAGATGATGATTTCTTTGTATGTCAAATTTATGTTGATGATATTATTTTTGGGTCTACTAATCAAGATTTTTGCAAAGAGTTTGGTGATATGATGTCTAGGAATTTGAAATGTCGATGATTGGAGAATTAAGCTACTTCCTTGGATTCCAAATCAAGCAACTCAAAGATGGGACCTTCGTGAGCCAAACCAAGTATGCAAAAGAATTGATCAAGAAGTTTGGTATGGAGGATGCAAAACCCATCAAGACTCCCATGGCAACAAATGGTCATCTTGACTTAAATGAGGAGGTAAATCGGTAGATTTAAAGTTTTATAGATCTATGATTGGTAGTTTGCTTTATCTTACCGCATCTAGGCCCGATATCATGTTTAGTGTTTGTATGTGTGCTCGCTTTCAAGCAAATCCAAAAGAATGTCATTTAATGGCTGTTAAAAGAATTCTAAGATATTTAAAGCATTCCTCTAGCATTGGCCTTTGGTTCCGAAAGGTGCTAAATTTGACTTAATTGGATATTCGGACTCGATTATGCGGGATGCAAAGTGGATAGAAAAAGCACCTCGGGTAGTTGTCAATTTTAGGAAGATCTTTAGTATCATGGTCATCCAAGAAACAAAATTCGTAGCCCTATCCACCGAAGCGAATATGTTTTCGGGAAGTTGTTGTGCTCAATTGCTATGGATGAGGCAAACATTGATGGATTATGGAATTAAAGCGATAAAATGCCTCTTTTGTGTGACAATGATAGTTTGTGAAAATTGCTAATAATCTGTTCAACACTCAAGAACCAAGCATATAGATATTCGCCACCATTTCTTGAGAGATCATGTGATCAAGGAGACATTGAAATTAGCCACATAAGAACCAAGACCAATTAGCGGATATTTTCACCAAGCCATTAGATGAAGGCCGCTTTTGCAAATTGAGGAATGAATTAAATGTCATAGATTATTCAAACATTGTTTAAATTTTTGTTATTACGATTGCTTTTTATTTGGTGTTATTTAAATATTTTGTAAAAGAATTTCTCAAATCTCATATTAAATTCACTATAATTATAAAAACTATGTTTATATATAATCTTCAGTATATTATATGCATAATGATCCCTAAATGATGTTTTATTGAGTGTAAATCTAAGGATCATTTGCAATTATTCAAAATTCCAAAGAAATCCAGAGCTTTATCAAAATCCCAGGACAATCGGTACATCCGGAGTTATGCGAACGGTACGTCCGCAGTGCGGATCATCCGGCGTTATAATAGCGGAACGTCCGTTTTCCTTTTGACCTTATCACCCAGTGCTCGTCCGTTTCCTTTTCATCTCGGTCGCTCGGGTTCCTCTCTCCCGGTCGGCGTCTCTCAAAACCCTCTCTCAAATCGAGTGGTTCTCTCGGTGGATCTCCAAGTCCTCGCTGATCCTTGCATTTCCAGTGCTCTCCTTCCTCAAATCTCAAGATGCCTAGAATGCGAGGAACATCCAAGAAGTCTCAGGGATCGTCAAGACAAGGGTCTTCGGCACCTCAACCTCCACTGCAAATTGAAAGAGTTCAACCCGACATTCCTGTTCGTCAAACTCGGGCTGTTCGACAGAAGACCCTGCAGGGAAAAGGAAAGGGAAAGAGACCAGCTCCAGAAACTGAATCAGAAAATAGCTCAGGAAGTAAATCAATTGAGGAATCTGAATCCGAAGAAGAAGAAGAAGAAGAGGAAGTTCCTCCAAGGACAGCAGAAGATGATGATTTGATTGATCCTCCGGGGACTCCTATTGACCTACATCTTCTGTCAGCAGATGACTATGCCATCAAGCGCCATGTCAATCAATATCTTCTGAAGAATGACACATTAAATCCAAGATTCCACACAATCTTTCAAGAGCAAGTGTATGAGCAAATATATGGTAGGCACAAGAAATTTGCCGATCATAAATGGATTAAGTGGTCTAATATTAACACCTTGGACAAATACGATGGAGTCTATCGACTTTTCTACAATGTGGGTCTTCATGATCTTGTGGGCATAAAATGAATTATGATGACAAGATCATTCGACGCTTTATGCCACCTTGCATATGTCCCATGACTTGAAGACTTTTAGATGGTGGTGGTGCGTAAATGTGGAAAGCACCAAAGAGGAATTTGCGAGTGTTGAGAATTGATCCAACTCTTGGGACAAAATCTTTGAGAGTCAAACCCTACTTGTTCTGCTTGGGCGTGCATTATGACTCTTGACCAAATGCAAGTTAGGGACAATTCATTGGATTGAAGCAGTGAGCATGATTAACAGGATAATTAATCATACTTTCTACCCTAAGAGTGGGAATTTCGATGCGATGCGGGGCATGTTTGGAACATGATAGATCATATTGTGGAGGGAGTTAAATTTGATGTAGTGGATGTTATTCTTCAAGGCATAGCCTCCTCCAAGAATGACAGAGTTAAAAGGATTTATTATGCTCCTTACATCATGGCATTGATTGTTAGAAAGATCGAGTACCGTGGTGGCTTGGGATCTCCTCACAAGCCATATAAACCACGAGATGCCATTCCTCCTCAACAAGTCTCACGAGGATGCCCCTACGAGGTTGATGCTCCTCTGCCGCCGCTATGCCCGATGCAAGTGCTCTAGTGCAAGTACTTCAAAATCGCAGATCTATTATCAAGACTTTGCAGAAATGAAGGTGAACAAGTTGCCTTCAGATGAGACTCGTCATAGGCTTACCGAGATGGCGGCTATCCAAAATGACTTCTTTGATGAGACTCATAACAGATTATCGGCTTTGTCCGAGGGCCTAAATGACTTAGAACATTTTCTCAAGACCCTCGGCGTTATGTTCGCCGACCTCCTCGACGCCCAAGGGTCCTTCTTCTTGGACAGTGCACCTACCTCAACTCCTGTTTGCACCTCGAGTTTGAGGCTCCGGCTACCAGCAGCTCCTCCGGCTCCTACCACCCTCTCGGTATCTCGGGATCCCGCCCTGCAGTGTCGCCTTCTCCGGATCTGCACGATTGGGCCACTTCTTTGCTTCTCCCGCTCTGCTCCATTTCGGGACCAGTTTCTTCCTCTCAGACCCCTGTTTGATGCTTTTGGTACTTTGATGCCAAAGGGGAGAAATTGTGAAGATGTGAAGACTTAGTTTTAGGGGAGCTATGGGCTTATGTGATTTATATGTGTTTTGTAAAACTGGTTGATTGTTGATCTATTTTGTGCTGTAATAGTTGGTAACTTTTGTTGAACTTGTGGAATGTGGTTATGTCTTATTATCTTTTATGCAATGCAATCAATTATTTGACATATCTTATCTTGTATTGCTTCCTCAAGTTCATAAATGCAAAAGAAACTCCATAAAATTTTCAATTCTTTACATATGCTTGCAAATTATTTACTATCCATATGCATTTGTTTAGGGGGAGTCTTCTTTTAATTGGATTTGACAAGAAAAATAATTCTCAAAATTTACTTATGCTCATTGCAAAGATTATTTTACCTATCAAAAGACTTCAAAAGAATATACACTCTTAGTATATTCAAAACAACTTTTCTCACATATTAAGTGTGTTGTCATCAATTACCAAAAGGGGAGATTGAAAGCATCTAGGCCCCTAAAAATGGTTTTGGTAATTAATGATAATATGTGAATATGGGATTAACAAGTTTACTAAGAATGTGCAAGGTTAATTCCATTTGATGAACATGATGAAGCAAGGATGCATGCTAAAGGAAAATGTGAAGATCAACAAGGCTTAAAGTCAAGGTACAAATAGTCTAGGATCCTTTTCTATTTTACCGGTCTAAGGAGAATTGGTTGGTAGACCGGATTATAGGATAAATGCCGTACTATTAAGGGGGATCACGACTAGTAGCTTGATAGCTTATTCTTGTGCCATATGGATCAACTTAGGATCATGCATGCATTTAAAATTGGACTTGAATTTAAGTTAGAATGAATTGATGCTTTAATTCGAATCGGATGAACCAAGGCTTAGCAATGTTGTACGAAGCGCGTTGTTCGGCGGCATGTGAGCGGTTCAACCGTTAGCCTTTTAAATTGAAAATCAAGCCGATCGTCGATCTCAATCTAACGGCTAGGATTAAGTGGGCCGTTCGACCGTCCAAGTGGCAACGCATGTGGATCGTTGGATTAAAATCAAGCGGCTCGGATCTTGTGTCTTGGCCGGACCACTAGGCGATGAGTCCATCGTGGCCTTCCACGTGTCATGATCTCGTGGTGATCGATTTCGTCGCGGTTGTACCGATGGCTTGAACGGCACGACCGCATCCCGTTGTTCCGATGATATTACGGCGGTTGCAAAATAACGACGAGTGTAATCTCCTTTGAAAACCTCTTTTGAGAATCGGTTTGCATCGCACGATAATCGGATGAACCGCAATACGGATGTTCGAAATGTATTTGGCGGTTGTAAAATTCGAACGGATGCAAAATCTACGGTTTAGAAACCTCAAATCGGACGATCCGGTGTTTGCTGCGGATGAACCGCAACTAAATCCAACGGCTATATCGGTGCATTTAATGCGTGTAACATAGCCGTTCATGTGCATTGAGCATAGCGCGGTTGTACCGATGCTAACACGCCGGTTGTTCCGATATGTCTTTGAACTTTCGAACTTCTTCCCAACGGCTAGAATTGTTTGGTGGAGGCTATAAATACCTCCCCAAGCGCACAAGGAGATGTTACGAGTGCATTGAAGATATCTCAACCCTTGTGAGCATTGTGCATTCAATTCTACTCCCAATTTACTCTTGCATTCATTGAGAGGAGATCAAGTGCATTCATCTTTAGTTGATTCATTGGCACTTGAGTAAAGTCAGCGAGGATCGTTGATCTATTCTCTTGGGGTGTTGCCGCACTCCTAGACGGCTTGGCGGTGAAGCACGGTGATCTTCTCAAGTGAAGCTTGTGAGAAGACCCGAGCAAGATTGTGAGTGGTTGGTGTTCACCATCTCGGAGCGGAGGAAGAACAACCCAAGTGATCGAGGAAGGCTTAATTCGTGGAGCCGCTTGGGTGATCAAGCTTCCTCAACGTGGACTAGTGAAGACAAGCAAGTCTTCGATACCACGGAAAAACATCATTGTGTCTTGTGGTTATTTCTTGTCTTTACAATTCCGCACTTATATTTCTAGCTTGCTTATTGTGATTAAATTGCCTAGCTAGGAGCATAACTTGTTTAGACTAAGTCATTAATTGAATTGGATAAATTGTTAATTTGTTAAAAACTTTAAAAACCTCCTATTCACCCCCCTCTAGTCGGTTATCCTTGATCCTACAACGGACAGACTGAAAGAGTCAACCAGATATTGGAAGATATGTTGAGAGGCTGTGCCTTAGCAAATGCTACCAGTTGGGATAAGAGTTTACCGTATGCAGAATTCTCGTACAACAACAGATTATCAAGCGGTTTTTGAGATGTCACCATTGGAAGCTTTGTATGGTCGTGCCTGCAGAACTCCATTAAATTGGTCAGAGACCGCTGAACGTGTAGTGTTCGGGCCAGATATTATTCAGGAAGCCGAAGAACAAGTTGCTATGATCAGAGAAAGACTAAAGATAGCCCAGTCCAAGCAAAAGAGTTATGCCGATAATCGTCGCCGCGACCTCAGCTTTGAACTAGAGGATTTTGTGTATCTTCGAGTTACTCCGCTCAGAGGTGTTAAGAGATTCCACACCAAAGGGAAGCTTGCCCCAAGGTATGTGGGTCCGTTCAAGATTTTGGAACGCCGAAGAGAAGTTGCGTACCAGTTGGAGCTACCACAGTCGTTGGCAGGAGTGCATGATGTCTTTCATGTCTCTCAGCTGGAGAAGTGTCTTCGTGTGCTAGAAGAGCAGACCCCATTGGAGTCAATTGAATTGAAGGAAGATCTCACGTACAAAGAACAGCCTGTCAGGATTTTGGATGTCGCAGAGCGTCGTACCAGAAGCAAGACCGTTCGTTTTTGCAAAGTCCAGTGGAGTAACCACTCAGAAGGAGAAGCAACGTAGGAACGTGAAGAAGAGTTGAAAGCCGAGTTCCCCAGTCTTTTCTCTGGCTAACCTGAATCTCGGGGTCGAGATTCCCTTAGGGGGGAGGTTTGTAACATCCCAATTTTCAGAGTTTTGAAAATCCTTTAAATAGTGGTAGTGAGAAAATTCACCATTTGGATTTATTTGAATATTAATTTAAAAGCTTAGTATGGACTTTAAAGACAAACTGATTTAAGGTGCTTAATCCCAACATCAACAATGGCCAAACTTATTTTATTTAGATTCTACTTGTTTGGATATATTTTATAGAATTTTCTGGAATTTTTCCAAAGTCATTTGCTATTTTCTATTGGCTATTTGTATTTCCTGAATTTATTTAAAAGAAAAACCAAAAGAAAATCCCTCTGGAACAGTGCTGGGCCGAAGCCCAACACTATTCCAGCCGCACCAGCCCATCTCGCCTCGGCCGCACCATCGTCTGTTGGATGCTTGACGCGTGCCCCCTCCTTCGATCGGACGCCCGCGAGCTCGCCCGCCTTGCCCCGTTGGATTGGCGCCGCGTGGCTCCCGCTTGGATCTCGCCCGCCTGCACTGCGCAATTCCGTCTCTCTGTCAAGTGGGACCGCCGAGGCGTCGCCTTTTGCCACACACCTTCGTCCGAGCCGCCGCCGCTGACAAGTGGGTCCCACCGAAGCACTGTTCATCGTCTCCGATCGGGACTTCGTTCCGATTCTCCCACGCGCGCCGCCGCCGTCCTCGACATGGGTTCTAGGGTTTCTCAGCCCTATTTAAAACCGCGCCCGTGTCACGAGGATCGCATCCACCCCCGCCGCCTTTTCCCCACAGCCGCCAACCCTAGCTCGCCGCCGTTTCGCCGAAAGCAGAGCTCGAACCTCGGCGCCGCCGTAAGCTTCCTCGCCGAATTGCACTGCCATCTCTGCCGCCGCACCTTTGTCGAGCACACCGTTGAGTCCGTCATCGCCACCTCTATCTCTTGAGCCTCTCCACATCGCCGGAGCACCGCCAGGGACCCCGTCCAACAAACCCGATGCCACCTCGCCGCCGGCCATCTCCGACGGCCTCAGGTGCTCAAACCGGTACCCACATGTGCGCAATAATCTCCTCTACACGCTGGTACCACTCACCGCCGGCGAGGAGCCGCCGTTCGCCGTTGCCGTTGGGTTCCGAGCCGTCGTCGCCGTCGATCTGATGTGGCAGCCCGCGTCAGCGTCCACCTCAGCCCGTGTGCGTGCGTGTCAGCCATGTAGGCGCCGCGTCAGTGCCACATGCACGCGAGTACGCTACCTCAGCCCCGACCCAGATCCAGAGGCTCGGTGGACTTAGTCCACCGTGAGCCGAGAGGCTGACAGGTGGGGCCCACCTGTCAGTACGGTTTTTATTTATTTTCTTTTCCTGGCTGACGCAAGCATTGCGCAATAATCCGATTTTCCTTTATAAAAATAATTCGGGAAAATTGTTTAAATCCAAATTAGGGTTTAATTTGATTTTCAAACTTCCAAAGCCCATATCTTTTGCATCTGAACTCCGATTGAGCTCATTCAAATTTGTAAATTCATATAAAATCAAGATCTATTTAATGGTGAATTTTATTTGATTTTTGAAGTTTGTTTTGCCTCTGTTATTTATTTATTTTTGTTTCTTTTTGTTTTGCCTCTGTTATTTATTTATTTTTGTTTCTTTTGTCTCGTTTGCGAGTAGACGTCGATACTTCGGGGAATTTTGCAGAAGAAGGAGCACCTCAAGACCAAGACCAATATCTAGATCTATTCCAAGGCAAGTTCTACCTTTGAACATGTTGAACCCAGTTTGCAAATTACTTTCTTTTAAATTACTGCATTCTAATTTAAATATTTATTTAAATGCTTTTGGGTGTAGTATTAATCCAATTTGTTATATCCACCTTGTCAATTTGTATGTCATATTCTTTTGTCACCCTAGAATGGTTCACTACTAGTTGGTATTATCGTAGCACCAACGTGGGTTGGTTAGATACGAGTAGACTGCTTAGCCATGCCACGAGTCATCACTTCATCTGAGTCGCAATTATAAACTTGACTAAGTGATTATGGAACTGTGTGATAAAACTGTGAGTGATGTGTGCTATTACTCGTTGATGGCATGTGTTGCACTTAATCAACAGGGTGGAAAAAGATTTAGACTGAGGCAAGTGGTGGATCTGTGTGAATGGTGGAGCTGTGTGCTTTATAAACTTTGTGATTTGGGTTAAAACTGGAAGTCTTGCCTTGGTCAATTAAGGACTTAACTTTGTGCGCCATTGAACTGGGCCTTACTGTACGACCAGATGCCTAGTATGGGCTGGGCCTGACTTAGTAAGTTGTGGAGTCTTGACATTGACAACTCAGATTGTATTTAAGCTGTGTGATGGGATGGAGGTGTGATATGTCACATCGCGGGACGGTTCGCTACATCCCTGTCCAACGATGTGTGTCGTAACCAAACGCTGTGTGTATCGGTTGGCCGGCAGGAAAGCACATCGGGAGTGTCATTGTTTGAGATGAGGTCTCTGAAAGGTTTTGTTATGGTCAGTGCTAGCTACACTGATTGTATCGTGTGGGTAAAGTGTACAACCGCTGCAGAGTGTTTAAACCAATCTATTCGAATAACCGCGTCCTCGGATATGGACATGCTCGGGAATTTCACACGAGGGGTAGATTTTCATGAAACATTTGGGAAGGGTCAGCTGTGTGAGACAACTTGTACAGCTGTGTGAATAACTTGTTTAGACTGTGTGTCCTTTGTGAAACCAATTGTTAAATTAATATTCTTTAATTGTTTTCAATTATGTTTTCAATCTATTATTGTATTCAATTGCAAATGTTGCATTTCTGCAAAATAACCACAGAAGCCATTCCTTTGGAATAAGCCATGATGTATAAATGCATTCTGTGGTATGACTTGCGAGTACGGTGTGTACTCACTCTTGCTAAACAAATCAACAGAAGTGGAGGAGTCATCGCCTGCTTTTGAAGAAGAGTTCTACGAAGGTTGATCGTTAGGGTCTTGATCCCAGTCAGTTGCATGTGGTAAATTGATGGGAGCCCACTGAGTTTATTTCGTTTCCGCTACAGTTTATTCTTTATTGTCAGCCTTGCATGGCTTAATAAATGTAAAACTCAACCGTAAGGTCCCAACAGTTATTTGTTATTCAAAGTACTCGTTTATTCTTATATTCGTTGTATGAATGTGATATTTCATCGATATTGACACTGTGTGCACTAGCGTGATCCTGGACTAGTGCAGAATACACAGAGCGTCCAGATTTGCATATTTGAGTCCCGATACGTCCCTTCCCAGTTGCCTCTGAGGCTATTTTCGGGCCACATTTCACCATGTCCGCAAAAGATCCCTATAGTTCATGTCCATACTATATGAGTGAAACTCAGCACTCCATGTTCCGAAAAGATAGTGCATATCATACTACTCGGAGATGTACGGCGTAGATATATGCATGACTTACGCACACGCTTTGTACATATGCGAGCATAACTTGTGCAGGAACTTCGGCTTTTTGCATGTGCATGTAGCCACATCACCGAGGGTGCAAGCATGTTTCCTTTCCCCCATAGCATGATTGTTGACATATTTTTGCCTCGGTCGGATCTTGTACTTCCTCCTCATGCCAACGATCACCTGAATGTCGTTCATACGAGCTTTGTGCATCTTCTGGTCCATATACATCTGCATGTTCTCGAAACACTGCTTCCCTTTCTCCAACTGTCGCCTCGCTACGATGACTCTATTGACAAAGTAACTGACTGTACAGGTCTAGGACTCCTCAACGATCGCGGTGATAGACAGGCAACGTACACCTTTAAGCACGTTGTTGTACACCTCAGACTTGTTGGTCATCATAATACCGTACCTTGCATCGTCGGTGTCATACAGCTGGGACTATTTCTCCAACTCAAGAGCGTGGAGATTAATCCACTCAGTGAAACTTATGGGGCGCCTGGATTCCCTGTTCGCAGCCTACAATCACTCTTATGCCCCCGGAGGGGATTCCCTTGTATGCCTCGTGGTCCAATGTTCGAGGTCTCTCTAGATAGACTCAAACTTCCACCTATGGTTTTGCATGCACAACACCTTGAACATCTTTATTAGTTCCCGACTGTGGAACCACGTGAAAAAGTTCGATGCAACATGCCTCATGCACCACCGGATTTCCACATCGTTCGACTGGTACAGGGGTTCTACCCTATTCTTCATCGTGTTCAAAGCAGACAATAACCCGTCATTGCGGTCTATGATAAAACATATGTTGGGTCGGTCTCCCACAACTGCCCGCTTGACATTTGCCGGGAACCATAGCCAACTACATGTGTTCTCACTCTATACAATGGCAAAAGCAACAGGAGGAAGTTTTTCATTCGCGTCGGCCGACACCACGATGAGAATGGTGCCCTTTAACCTCTCGGTGAGGAAAGTGCCATCCATAGTGGGCACCGGACGACAGAACTTGAAGCCCTCAATGGCCTGGAAGAAAGCCCAAAACACATGGTTCAATATGAAGCAGTTAGGACCTTCATCAGGATCTTCACTTTCAATCTTGTTTATGTACATGTTGTGACTTGCTTCGGCAATCTGGTGAAGCATCCTTGGCACAATGTTGTATGCCTCCTCGTATTACCCGTACATGACCTAGATAATCTTCTGCTTCGCTCGTCGGACTTTGCTATAGCACACTGGAGAACCAAGCACATTGGCAACTTTTGACAACAACATCTTGGGGGAGACAGACATGTCCTTGGCAACTCGATGGCTGATGAGGCTTGCCACATATGTAGAAGTCACATTCCAATTTTGCCGCAGTGGCTAACTCAGCTTACAAGTGTGGTCGATCACCGGCTTCACTGTGAAGACCGAACCAAAGAACTTCACCTTGCGACCGCTAACCATGCCATAGCAGCCTTCCACTAGGCACTTTACTTTCTAATGTCCTGGGTTGGACTGGTGCACCTGGTATACATGACTAATGGACAAGGCGTACCATACTATAGCTTGTTGCACGACCGTCTTGTTTGGGAAGTGCTACCCAACTAACAAGGTGTCAGCATCAAACCCCCATTGCGATCCTTCTTCTTGTGACAGTACGAGTGACCGTAGTGCAATATCATCAAATCTAGATGTCACGAAAGGCACCTCTGATGACATAATTCCGTCGGTCGGACCACCACCCTAGGGTATATCCTCCTCGCTGCCATATGAGCCTAGGTCGGCGTCCTCGTTGGACTACAACCCGAGCGACTGGTCCGGTAGAAACTCATGGCAATCAAAGCGGACTGACCACCATTGTCCACACCCTCATTTTGTACAAAATTATGTTCAAATCTTCTCTCGTAGTCTTCACCCAAAACAAAACATTTCGTGCTCACAGCACATTCCGTGGTACCATCTTCACGCACCGCTTGCGGTTGCCCGCTTCCTAAGGCACCAGCATCATCAAGGTTTCCTGAAGCCATGTGCACAAAATTCACATACACCATCGTCTTCCCGTAAATAGTCACCTCGTGCTGGGAAGCAATCTGCATGTACTGGCGACAGGGACTAAATCTATGAATTGCTCTTATCTAGAGAGGGCATATGCCACTAGAGAAGTCACTGTCGCCAATTGAATTGGCGATAGGAGTTGTCACCAAATCAATCGGCGACAAAGTGGCAACAAGGCTACAACTACCAATTAAAATGGTGATAACTTCTTGTCACTAATTGAATTGACGGCAGGAGCTGTCACCAATTCAATCGACGACAGAGTAGCGACAGGGTTACTATCGCCAATTGAAACGGCGACAGCTTTCTGTCGCTAATTGAATTGACGACATAAGTTTACATTTGTTTTTTTTTACTATTTATTATTGTAATTTTTTTAAAAATATTATTTAAATAAAATCCTAGGGCAGCTAAGGGGAAAATGGTACTTTCCGGTGGCAAAAAAGGGAGCTTTAGTTCCCAAGAAAATCGAGGTAATAGTATACGTCGAATCTAAACCTCTTTTTAGTGGCATTACCCCTCTACAAAATGAGGGCCGTTCCTCTCCTGCTCTCTCAGCAGTCAGCATGCAGGATCGATGGATGATCTAATTTCCAGTTCTTCATGGGTATCGACACTACTAGCTAGCTAGAGCATCATCGATCAAATCTCGACCCCCATTTGAAACAAAATATCTCCGGAAAAGTGTGATGACCAAGTGGGATTACAGCGCCACGTATCAAATCACTGTTCGTGGGGCCACATATTCAAGTTATCTTGCACCCAAAAACTCGAGTGGCTAGCATGTACCTCTTCTTCCTGCAGAAAGCACTACGATAGGGTCCGATCCCACCCACGTGGGAACCGCCCCGTCCAATCTGGAGACGGTCCAAGCATTTAACTCAATTTGGTCTCTCTCTCTCTCTCTCTCTCTCTCTCTCTCTCTCTCTCTCTTTTCGAATCAAAACGCAAATCTAACGCTTCCGCGACACGATAAAAATGATTTCTCTACTGTTCTCCCCGTGCGCACGGAAACCAACTTCCCCTCTCCCCATGCGTCGCAGAGGAGACGGGGGCAGGTGGCCAAGGAACACGGTACAGATGCTGATTTTATCATTTTGAATATATTAGAGGACTGATTTGGTATTCTGTTCCTAAGAAGAAGAAGGGGGAAAAAAAGACTCGAAAACTCCCCCTATCTAGCACAAAAAAAAAACTGTCCGTCATGCAAGCATCTGTGATGTCTATGCGAAAGTCTGAAATGAGCCCCTTCGACGCAAGCTAGCTTACCTACAAAACTTTGGGAGCTTACCAGCCTCTTGATAAATAATTGTGTGTGGTAATACAAAAAAGATAATCTTACTCACATTACAAAAGGAGATACATGGCATAAGAACCCTAGCTCGCTCTATCGGGATTCAAATCCTCTGCATTTTTATCAAACGAAATGGGTCCATGTTCAAAGGCCAAAAAGATCGTATGATCACCTGAATTTCGAACAATGCTCCGATCTGAATTGTACGGCAGAGGATATGAATCCGATTTCTTCCTTTTTACACCCCGAACAGCGCCATTTTTGCAAAAACACCCGTCAAGAACTCGCAGCCTTAGCAAAACGGCCTCTGTCCACCACCGGTCGCCGCAGTCGTGTTCCCCCGCCGGGACACCGGCGGGATCCTGAAATGCCACAGCCGGCCGGTCCCGCCCACCCGGAACCCGTCGCAGAGGAACTCCTGGGCGTACGTCTTCTCTACCCTGCGGTCCACGTCGTGCAGGAACACGTCGGTGTCCCCCTCGCCGCGCCGCGCGCGAGCCATGACCGCCGCCGTCCATATCGCCGCCATCCTCCCGGGCGCCGACGCGAAGTAGCCCTTGGGCGCGTCGACCATGATCATGTCCCACTCGCTCTCGTACACCTCCGGCGGCAGGTTGTGCAGCGCCAGCGGGCACTCGGCGTTGCCGCGGACGCGCACTGGGGTGCCGGCGTCGTCACCGACTCCTGGGAGGCAGGAGGGGTAGTGCTTGTAGGAGGCGAGGAGGAGGTCAGCGTGGTCGAGCCGCGTGCGGTAGGCGACGAGGTGGGCGCGGAGGAACGGCGACTGCGCGCGCACGATGCGGTACCACTCCGGGTCCTCCTCGAGGAAGACGGTGGCGCCGCCGGGGTTGAGCGCGTGCCACAGCCGCGAGTCGCGGCCGAGGCCGAAAACCAGCAGCCGCAGCGGCGCACGGCTGCGGAGCACGGCGAGGGAGAGCGCGATCTCGGCGCTCGACTGCTGCGGCACGGTCGGCGTGGTGGCGTAGTGCAGGGCGGCGTCGGCCAGGGCCGCGAGCCCCGCGGGCTCGTACCCGGATCCCGAGGGCGCGGTCACCGCGGGCAGGCAGGGGAGCGACGGCAGGAACGGTAGTGGCGTGGTCAGGAGGGTGGCGACCAGCAGCGACGCCGCGAGGAGAAAGGCGGCAGCAGCGGCAGCGAATAGGCGGCCAGGCAGCTTCATCGCGGTCGGGAATGGAGAGTGGGCGGTGGGCGGTGGGTGTGTGTCGTTTATCTCCTACCTTCCCTTGGCTTTGGTTTTTGTAGGGGGCGGAGATTCCAACCTTCCCTTGGCTTTGGTTTTCGTAGGACACGCGGAGATTTCTACCACCCTTTTTTGGGCCGTGTTTCCGTTTCTTTCTTTTGGTTTTGGTGTTCCTTTCTTGACAAGTGTTAGAACTCGGCATTGGTAATTGTAGCAAAATGTTAATCGCTAACAAGTCGAAGCTTTATAAAACATTTTAATTTTTAACATGCTAATGGAGAAATCAATTTAATTTCAGGCGGAGAACTCCACCGTCAATTCCTGAACAAAACTTTGAGTATATTTTAAAAGGAAATTCTCAACTATTATTATCAGAATTCGGTATGTGAGAGTTTTTCTTACAAGTGGAAGTGTAGCGTATATTAAAGTAACATTCACAACAAAGGGACATATGCGAGTTTTTGCTAACGCTATATAACTCGGTTCTAACATGCTGATCCTTTCAATTAAGCCATTAAATCAAATTGAAGTTGACAAAAACTTTGTAAAGATAGCCGTCCTTGCCTTCTACATTATTATAAAATGGGAATTGATATAAGCCTTATGTCCGAAGCAATCGGACGGTCTATACCTACTTCACTCTTTTTTTCCGTGCGCATTCTCAGCCACATATTCATCATCACCGCTCGTTCTTATCCTTCTCCTCCATTCCCCTTTCTCCCCACAGCTCTCCTCTCCTCACGCTCATCTCTCACACGCCTCCTCTCCCGTCCGGTCACCGACGCTGGCTCCTCCCCTCTGCCTCCCCCCACCGCCAGCTCTGGCTGCCTCTCCCTCTGCCCTGTCGCCTCCCTCCCACCTTAATACGGACATCCTTAGCTATCTTATTTCATATAGTGTTTTCAATTCATTAAATACATCAGAACAACATGAGCTTACTAAGAGATTGAAAAACAAGATAAGCTTATCCAAGAGGTGAATCTGTTCCCTGAATTTCTTTTAAATTACTTAAGAATATTATACTACCTAATAGCGGGACATCGCTTGTTTTCAGGTTTGAATAAGAAGGTTTATTGGAAGACAAATAATACGATGCTTCTCAAGTTCAAGATGATCTTCGCAGAAACTCGGAAGGATCTACCATACACAATATATATATTTGGAAAGCTTATCAAGTCTACTTTTCAATGGATCAAACGGCATGTGATTTGAAGCTTTATACCACAAGTTATGGCTATTTGAGTACATGCTGCACATTCAGACCGACCAACGCGCGAGAGTTGATAAAGTTAATGATTATGTGGCTTGTACAACATCTTGGGAGGATATCAAGCTATGCCGTGGCTTTCCAAAGGTTCACAAAAGTCTCTTTCTCAAGTTTCACACGAATTCAAATCATTTCAATTAATGAAATTGAAGATAGGAAGGTTTGGATTCAATTCGGATTCGGAATCAACATCAAATTCGGATTCGGAATCAGCAGGATAGTCCGGAAAAAAAACGGTCATAACTTTTACAAACGGAGTCCGATTTGGGTGTTCTTGGACTTGTTGGAACGATAACTTCAAGACCAATCCAATGGATCCTCCCTCACTCTGAAATTCATCTTGTATCAAAAGATATGATCAAAACAATATGACAGCTGTAAAATCAGAGTTTCCTTTTTGTTTTGGAAAGTGTCGAAATTGGAGTAGGACTCCTAATCCGAATTAGAGTAGGTGTAGGGCCTCTTGGCTAGCCATGAGGTAGAGAAGGGGCAATATATATTGAGAGGTAGATCTCCATTGTAACCTCAGACCACGTTTGAGAAAAATCAACCTACTAAAGTTTTCGAGTTTAGCTTTGCTACCGAAATTCCATAGGGAATTTGGAGTGTCTTCTTCAATTAAGATCGTTCAGCCTTTCCGCTGGGAATTGGGTGCATGATAGATCTTCGCTTGGTGGTCGGCGAAATCAACACGAGTGTGTTTTGGCGGATTAAAGAGTGTCCGTCCCTTGCACTATCATTGGAGGATCATTACAATTCATCAAGACTCCCGTGAGTATTCATCCTACGTCGAGAAGATCGGGTGACCCCGTATCATCTTGGTATCAGAGCGCGGTTTACTCGGTAAGATCTTATCCCTTCAAATTTTAGTTTATTACTTACTGTCCTATAGTCCATAAACCAAAAAAAATCCAAACACTAGTTTCGCATCTGTTATTTTCGTGAGTCTTATTAAGTCTTGATCCATTAGAAAATTTGTTTACGTGCTGATTTTAGTGTCCTTTGCGTAGCTCAATCTTTGCATATTATATCCTTGAAAATCCGCTAGTTGATCCTTCAATTAGCATTAAAAAAAAAGAAGATTCAATTTACTTATCGGAATTCGTGTTCTTGCTTCAATATTGGGGATTCTTTTTCATGTTTGATTCGGCCGGCCGCAAGGACTCCTAATCGCCCTGAAGAATCCTAGTCGGACACGTTCGGACCATCCAAAGGTTTGCGCGTCTGTTGAGAGCTTCACTTAAATTCTTTGATACTTGATACTAGTCTTTGATAATTGCATTGTGGGCTACTCTTAAATTATATATCTCGACTGAATATCATCATTTGATAGTGCATCACCCTCGGCTGAAAAAAAATCAAAGTTTAGAGAGAGAGAGAGAATTTTACCCCTGTGTTTTCCCAAAAAAAAAAAGGGAGGCCAAAAAAAGAAAAATGAAAGAAAAGAAGAGGTCAAAAAAATGTGGACCGAACTTGGGTGAGTACTCTACACCAGATATTCAGTTAGAGTATTTAAATTTTTTTTAAGTAATTCCGTGCCCTTATTTTCATTTTAATTGGCTAGCGTCTCTCCTAGTACTTGATGCAAACGAGCTATTGTTTCTATTTAGCTCATTCCTTTGTTGCATTGAGTCACATTGATCATTGCGTGTGCGTTCAGACACTTCACTTACATCTATTGGATCAACACATATGCAATATTTTTCTAGCTTGGATTATTACTTAATTTTACAATATAGTGAAATTCAGATTGTGTAGGATAAATACCTCCTAACCAAGCTCCACAAAATATCCTTTACCGTACAATGGTGAGTCACTTTTAAATCCGCTTGATCATCACTCGTTATTATAGCCACCACCAAGTGTAAGTTTCTTTTGGTCTCAATTCACTTCGGAAAGGTAAGAATGTAATTTGATAAGACAAGTGAGTTTGAGAGATACACACACAGCTACATACATATTCTTTGCTTTGTTACTAACAATGACAGATTGCGAGTATGCGTATCTTCCCTTCTATGGTAGTAATGATCCATAGGAGTATCTTGAGTGGGTACAAAATATGGAGTTCGAGCTTGACTCTCAGAAGTTCAAATCAGAAGCCAAGGAAGTGAGAGTGGCCACTATGTTTTTTATGGACTATGCCTCTAGTTGGTGGCAACAACTAAGTGGAAAACAATTCATTACATCTTGGGTCTATTTAAAAAGGGTCATGACAAGAGAATTTGTTACATCCTATTATGAGCGGGAACTACTACGCCACATGGAGAGCATTACACAAGGATGCAAAGTTGTCCAAGATTACTATATTGAGTTGAACCATGCAATGCGCCGTGCCAATATCACTTGTGCATATCAAGAAAAGGCATACTTCAAAGCAGGCTTGAATTATCAGATCGTTGCTGCACTTCAAGATGAATATTTTTGCAGTCTGCAAGATCTTGTGTAATATGCTACGAAGGTGGAAAAGAGACTTAAAGACATGCAAGCACATCAATTAAATATGCACCGGATCTTTAGTTCTTATTCATCCACTGGTGTGTCACTTGAGAAGAAGATCGAGCATGAGAATTTTTCTTCGACCGAGGTGATGAGTAGTGCTGCCCCGTCACAACCCGCAACACGTGAGGATGTCGTGGTTGGTGGTAGTTGTGCCATTGCTGGCCCACGGTCTTACAAATATGAGATGTATCAAAACCCATGTAAGAATGAGAGCCTCATAGCCAAATTGAGTGAGAGTGATAAAAAGAGTGAGTTGTGTGATTCCACCATATGCGAGGTTGAGAGCATTCCAATTGAGAGTGTGAGAGATACACCAAAAGAAAAGAGAGATATAGGTGATATGATAAGTAAGATTATTTTTGAACCTAACAACTTACCCTCTATTTCTAGTATTGTATATCACATTGTGCAGATGGACCAAGCAAATAAGGAGTTGGAGATTCAAGAGCCCTCACCATTGGAAGAGAAAGATAAAGAGATAACCATGGATGGAGAGGGAATACCTGAAGATCAAGGTAATACTATTGATACTGAATTGACAGTTTATAAAAACAAGGTGCGTAAAACTGATAACTCTATTATTCATTTGATGATTCCACGTTCTAAATTTGATATGCTTAATTTGCATAATGTGAAATTGATTACTCAAAAAGAAGTTCTTAGTAGAATACACATTAATGATTTTTGTGTTATATCATATTCGATAGTCCTAAACAGCTATCTAGTGTGATTAAGAAGGTTCTTGAAATTTCATACTTAAGATCACTAGTAAATAGCTACATAGACAGATATAAATTCAATTTGATTGGAGATGTTGGTTTAGATAATATGTTTCAAGTTTATCGAATATGCATTACTTGTGATAATCTTGCTGATTTAACATTGCATGTTTTGCACAAACCATCTATTGGGCAATGTCATGGTCTCTTTAAGATGAGTTTAAATACAAGTGTCTATTATTTAGAACGCAATACGATGCCTACTTGTTTATCTTTTAAATGTATAACTAATCAGAATAGCACAGTTAAAGCATGGAATGGTATCAATTTATTTTCACCCACTTTAGTTGACTTTGATGTTGGAAAGGTAAAATTTTATCATATGAGTCAGTTGGGCAATTTAAAATATGATTTCGAGTTATCGATTGTGCAAAACAACAAGAAAAACACAATAATTGATTCATACATATACCATGCATATACGTTGTTTTCTTCGTCTAGCACATTTTCAGGCTATCAAAAGCCGAGGACAGCTTTTTTTGACGAAAGGGAGGATGATGCGGACATCCTTAGCTATCTTGTTTCATATAGTGTTTTCAATTCATTAAATATCTCAGAACAACATGAGCTTACTAAGAGAGTTGAAAAACAAGAGAAGCTTATCCAACAGGTGAATCTGTTCCCTGAATTTTCTTTTAAATTAGTTAAGAATATTATACTACCTAATAGCGGGTCATCGCTTATTTTCAGGTTTGAAGAAGAAGGTTTATTGGAAGACAAAGAACATGATGCTTCTCAAGTTCAAGATGATCTTCGCAGAAACTCGGAAGGATCTACCATACACAATATATATATTTGGAAAGCTTATCAAGTCTATTTTCCAATAGATCAAACGGCTTATGATTTGAAGCTTTCTACCACAAGTTATGGCTATTTGAGTACATACTGCACATTCAGACCGACCAACGCGCGAGAGTTGATAAAGTTGATGATTCCGTGGCTTGTACAACATCTTGGGAGGATATCAAGCTATGCCGTGACTTTCCAAAGGTTCATAAGAGTCTCTTTCTCAAGTTTCACACGAATTCAAATCATTTCAATTAATGAAATTGAAGATAGGAAGGTTTGGATTCAATTCGGATTCGGAATCAGCATCAAATTCGGATTCGGAATCAGCAGGACAGTCCGGAGTAAAACGGTCATAACTTTCACAAACGGAGTCCGATTTGGGTGTTCTTGGGCTTGTTGGAAAGATAACTTCAAGACCGATCTAATAGATCCTCTCTCACTCCGAAATTCGTCCTGTATCAAAAGATATGATCGAAACAATATGACGACTGTAAAATCAGAGTTTCCTTTTTTGTTTTGAAAAGTGTCGGAATTGGAGTAGGACTCCTAATCCGAATTAGAGTAGGTGTAGGGCCTCTTGGTAAGCCATGAGGTAGAGAAGGGGCACTATATATTGAGGAGTAGACCTCTGTTGTAATCCTAGACCACGTTTGAGAAAAATCAACCTACTAAAGTTTTCAAGTTTAGCTTTGCTACCGAAATTCCATAGGAAATTCGGAGTGTCTTCTTCAATCAAGATCGTTCAGTATTTTCGCTGGGAATTGGGTGCACGATAGATCTTCACTTGGTGGTCGGCGAAATCAACACGAGTGTGTTTTGACGGATTAAAGAGTGTTCGTCCCTTGCACTGGTATTGGAGGATCATTATAATTCATCAAGACTCCCGTGAGTATCCATCCTACGTCGAGAAGATCGGGCGACCCCGTATCACGCCTGGTCGCCTTCTCCCGCCTCTATCCCACAGACGTCGCCTGCTTCGCGCCTCCCCTTCCGTCCGCCGTCTTGTTGCCTCCCTCCCGCCTGGTCGCTGACGCCGATTGCTCCCCTTCCGCCTCCCGCTGCCTCCCAGCACGGATTTGCCTTCTCGGACCGCGCCGACTCACACTAGGAGGCAGCTGCTTCGCCCGGGTGCTGCCATCCCAAGCCGCCAGGAGGCAGCCGCTCCGCCAACCCGCCACCACTGCCTCCTCCCGTGCCCGCCGGGTGAGTACCCAGTTTTTGTTTTTGATATGTTGCGGCCCATATAAAAAAAAATGCAAACTGTTCTTTGATATGTTGTGACCCATTGAAAAAAAAAATGTTGCATCCCGTTGAAACAAATGTTGCATACTGCTCACAGGAATGTTACGACCCATTGAAAAACAATATTGCAGTTGAAATGTATATATGAAATTTTGATATGTTGCGCACGTTCTACATTTTTGTTGTGTATAGCACATGACAATGTTGGCGCTCGGGCGTATGGCGCTGGCGCTCGGGCCGTACGTCCGAGCGCTAGTTGCTCCCATACATCTAATGATATAGTTTTTTTATGATCAATCTAAATATTTTTAAACATATTAATAGTAACACTTTACACGGATTGTAGGGTAGCCCTTACAAAGGAAAGGAGAGAGCAATACTGTATATCCGTGAGCCATGGGAGTAACCTCTTGATCGTGTACCATTTCATCCAGGTCCGTGTGAGTTGCGTGATTTATGCGGGGGTTATATTGTTTCATGTAAAATCGTAGCATTCCGTATAGGATATGGAATTAATACGAAGTACCAGAGCATCTTTCTCGTGTAGTATTTGATCTGAAAACAACATTAATTCTAGATACAAATCAAGAGGTCAAAGCAATAGCGTGAGGACTTCCACAAAATCCCTTTTTGCCGTAGCAACTCACTTGGACCGTTCAATTTTTTATTTTTTTAAAAACAGTTTTATTTTAAAAGAAATTTATAAAAATAAATAGTTAATTTTTTTTTACAAAACTATACTACTATCATCAATTAAAATTGTGAAATTGTCATGTCGTTGTTTTAAATGGTGCCAGTAGCCTAGGGAATGACGACAGTAGCCTTGAATAGTGTAGAGAGGTCTGTGTCGCTAGTTCAAACGACGATATGACCTTATCGCCACTCCAACTGGCGACAGTGACATCTGTCTGTTTTTTTACTGTTTATTTTTGACTACATATTTTATCGACAAATCACACTGATATTACAAAACATTCATCACAAACTCACCACCTAGTTTTTCGACAAATCAAAATAATATTACAAAGCATTGAGCACCCCATATTTCAATAAGACGAACATTTCCTGTGGCCGCGACCTCAACATCTGCCATATTGATCGCCTCGAGTGTAGCAGTTAGATGAGGTCTCCGCGGCGTCGTCCGGATTCCCGATGTCTCCTTCATCATGTGGATTTCCTATAGGGCATTTCTTGAAGGTGTGCTCAGACTCCCTATAAATGGAGCACTTCTTCGTACGATTCCCGACTTCTGCTTCGTCCATGTCATTCCTGATATGTCATACCTGTCGCCGGTCAACCTTTCCTTTCAGCCTATCAATGTTCGCGGTCCAGATAAGTTGCTCCCATGTCGGATGGCCAGTGAAATGACCAACCACATTATAACAATACAGTTCTACACTCCAAGTTTGTATAACATCCTCCTTGTTGAAATAATCAGATAGGTACTAGCCGGGATGCTGCGCCACTGTCGAACATACGGCCATAACATGTGAGTAGGGCTTATGTAGAAGAAGAGACTTCACTGCTATAAAAAAAACTAATACTGGATGCCTCATTACAAATAGTTTTCCAAAACTGTCAGTGTTAATGGTAATCATAAAAGGTTTTACCAGTGCAACTGTCTCTATTACCGAATACACTAAGAATCATCTGTGATGAGATACTTATCACAGACGGTTCTTTATATTAAGAACCGTCTGTGCAGTATCACAGACGATTCGTGACACAAACCATCTGTGATATGTCGTCATATCACAGACGGTTTGTATCACGAATCCTCTGTGATACTGGATAGATGAATTTTAATACGAACCGTCTGTGATAAGTATCTCTCGATTTTACATGATATTGTAACTTGAAATGACTAACTCTCTGATTTACCATGACTACTTGAAATGCCTAACTCTCTAATTTTACCATGACTACTTGAAATGCCTAACTCTCTAATTTCAAGTCATGGTAAAATCACAGTCACAGACGATTTTTAATATGAACCGTCTGCGATATTAACTCATCACAGATGGTTTTTTTGTTTAAAACTGTCTGTGATTCGCAGAAATTTTTGAAAGCTTGCGCAGGAGGCGAAATGTTTTGACGCTGTCCTTATATATTATACCCACTCCTGCCTTGTCTTCCATTAGTTTCTCCCTATCCCCTCCCCACGTCGAGCATCGGCAACCGCCCTCGATTCCCCGACGCGGTTCGGCGAGGAGACGCAGCCGACGACGATGAGGAGGATGAGGGACACACAGGAGCTCCATGTCTACTGCAGGAGGCCGACACGCGCCCGCAGTCTGCTATTTCACAGCACCTCCGGTGAGCGGGGCACTGCGGCTCGACCAGTACCACCAGATCTGGACACCCCCCATCTTGGCCTCAGGTGTGTACGAAGTTTTGCCTCCAAATGCACATCTAGGTTTCCTTCTCACTCTGATTTCGACCCCTTCATCCTGTCAGATTTTGTTCTCAGTGAGGACCCCCATTTATGGTCGACAAGGGAAGTTGATTCGGTTCAAGATGGACGCCTCTACTCAACCTCGTCCTCGTCAGAGAGTGATCCATTGATTGAGAGAGAGTATCTTTTAATTACCTTCTTGCAAAATATCGAAAGAGCATATGGAAACTACTGTTCAGCAATTGATTGGTTCGGCTCTAAATTCGATTTTTTTTGCAATAGAGAAAACTATCACATATGTTTTACTAAAAAAACGTCTATGATAGTCTACTTTCACAAACGGTTCTGAACAAGAATCGTCTGTGATAATTGACTATCACAGACGATTATTGTTCAAAACCGTCGGTGATAGTTTTTTTCACAGACGGTTAAAAAACCGTATGTGATGACCTCATGTCATGACTGACCTATAAACTCAGACGGTTTACGAAACTATCTGTGATGACGTTTTTTAACTGTCTGTTAAAATATTTTCTGTAGTAGTGCTTGTTGCAAGTGCATACACGCTTTGTTAGTTCTGCATCCTGCAGAATCTTCCTGGTTTCGTTCGGTCTAGCTCGTAGTCGCTGGAGATGGAATCTCATCGCTCTCCATGGAGACCGCACCTAGAGAATAGTTAAGAAGAAGAAAGTCACCCAAATTTGGCGGCGGGCGTGAGGATTTAAACACGACGCATCTCCCACTAACCGAAGCGATTTTATTTCTTGATGCAGAGGATCGATCAAGGTTAGAAAAAAAACATATTTTATCTTGTCTTATTTGATCTCGAATCTTACCATATTTAGGCTCTGTTGGCATTGCGTTGGTTTTCAAAATAACTTGTTCGTTTCGTTTTTGAATGTCACACTTAGTTGAAAACACACTTAGTTGAAAACATCATTTTTTAGTTGTAACAACAAAACCTTACTAGAATTAGTAGAGATTTCCTAACAAACTATATTTCTCTCGTAGTTGTTTTTTTCTTCTTTTTCGCCTTTTTCTCATTCTTTGGGAAGGCAAGAGGAGAGGAAATGTCAAAATTGCCTTCCACCAAGTAGACTTGAGCTAGAAATAGGTTCTACCCACAACCCCCGCCTCACGGATTCACATTCTCCGCCTTCCTCCACGAGTAAAATGACCTTTGTTGGCGTCGATGCTCTCAATAGCAAATTTAGCATCCTCTCGACATCAAATGCAAAAGGGCACCATGAGCCTCTGTTACGCGACACGTCGCTAAGTCTATGCCCCAGCAGTAGGACCCCTCCTCCATTTTATTTCTTGATGCGGAGGATCGATCAAGGTTAGAAAAAAACATATTTTATCTTGTCTTATTTGATCTCGAATCTTACCATATTTAGGCTCCGTTGGCATTGCGTTGGTTTTTTCAAAATAACTTGTTCGTTTCTGTTTTTGAATGTCACACTTAGTTGAAAACATCATTTTTGCAGCTGTAACAACAAAACCTTACTAGAATTAGTAGAGATTTCCCTAACAAACTATATTTCTTTACGTAGTTGTCTTTTTTTTCGCCTTTTTCTCATTCTTTGGGAAAGCATGAGGAGAGGAAATGTCAAAATTGCCTTCCACCAAGTAGACTTGAGCTGGAAATAGGTTCTACCCACAACCCGGATTCACATTCTCTGCCTTCCCTCCACGAGTAAAATGACACTGTTGAGGTGTCGATGCTCTCAATAGCAAATTTAGCATCCTCTCGACATCAAATGCAAAAAGGGCACCGCAGAGCCTTTGTTCGCCTGACACGTCGCTAAGTCTATGCCCCAGGCAGCCGGACCCCTCCTCCAGATTTTATTTCTTGATGCAGAGGATCGATCAAGGTTAGAAAAAAAAACATATTTTATCTTGTCTTATTTGATCTCGAATCTTACCATATTTAGGCTCCGTTGGCATTGCGTTGGTATTTTCAAAATAACTTGTTCGTTTCTGTTTTTGAATGTCACACTTAGTTGAAAACATCATTTTTGTAGCTGTAACAACAAAACCTTACTAGAATTAGTAGAGATTTCCCTAACAAACTATATTTCTTTACGTAGTTGTCTTTTTTTCGCCTTTTTCTCATTCTTTGGGAAAGCATGAGGAGAGGAAATGTCAAAATTGCCTTCCACCAAGTAGACTTGAGCTGGAAATAGGTTCTACCCACAACCCGGATTCACATTCTCTGCCTTCCCTCCACGAGTAAAATGACCTTTGTTGAGGTGTCGATGCTCTCAATAGCAAATTTAGCATCCTCTCGACATCAAATGCAAAAAGGGCACCGCAGAGCCTTTGTTCGCCTGACACGTCGCTAAGTCCGTGCCCCAGGCAGCCGGACCCCTCCTCCACACACGACCTAGCCACGTTCGCGCCTCCCAGGCCCGGCGCTGCCTCCTCCGTGCCTCGGGACACTAGCCTCCTACTCCGTACTCCCGGGGCACGGAGAAGGCTCGTCCGTGCCCCTGAGGCCTAGAGCTGCCTCGGCTCATGTGCACGACGTGAATCGTATCATCTGCCATTCCAAATTTCGACCGTACAATGATTTTTAATTTTTTTAGCTCGTACAGAAAAGGTAGAAATAATGTGTTACACAATGATTTCCCAATTATGTAGTAATTAATACCATGTTACCTCGTGGAAATTAATGGAGTGCTGACTCCATAGCAATCAATCTACTCCGTTTCTTTTTCGATCAGATGGCTCACGAGAGAACCCAAAGTCAAAGCATCTTGCTCCTCTAACAATGGACATGAGCCGAGGTGGCTATGGGGCTCAAGGGCACGGACGAGCCTTATCTGTGCCCCGAGCGCACAGAGGAGGAGGCCAGTGGCTCAGGGACACGGAGGAGGCAGCGCCAGGCCCGAAAGGCGCGGATGTGGCCAGGTGGCGTGCGGAGGAGGGGTCCGGCAGCCTAGGGCACGGACAAGTAAGGTCCGGTACCCTAGGGCAAGGACTCGACGACGTGTCGGGTGACGGAGGCTCTGCGGTGCTATTTTTGCATTTGATGTCGGGAGGGGTTATATTTGCTATTGAGGGTGTCAACAGTGCCATTTACCAAAAACTCTCCCTCCACAACTCAACAACAGCAGAGGAGCAGAAAAGGTAGAGATAAGAAAGGCAAAGCAACATGAAGAAATACTGTAGCAAGCTCCTGTACCAAAAACACTATAACAAAGCATTATTTTCTATATTGTTTTGTAATACCTCGGCCCAACAATGAGCCCAGAATGTCAACATACTACACTAGCAACAAAATTAAGCATTAAATTACAATAAATTCCAACAAGCATATCAAGATTAAAACCCGTACACAAGTCACAAGACGAACGTTTAAAGTAATGCTAATCAATTAAAGAATTTACCAACTAGTTTGAAGCACTATTCTAGGCAATAAATAAGTCCATGAATATGATAAATACCCAAGTCTCTAGTTTTATAAGGGAACACTCTAATCAATGTCGCACGTGTAATTGATTTGCATGTGCTGCTCGTGATCTATTCCCTCCCATGAATCACACCATCAACGATCACCAAAAATCAGCAACAAAGCAACACTAAGTCCAAGACTCGGTAAATACATAAATAAATCCATAAACAACGGTGTATCAAGCATCATCAAGGTTATCCTTGTCATCTATCTATTTAATGTCATTCTCATACTCAAATAAATAAGTTGTCGGTGTTTTAGGACCAAACTTACATAATGATTGTTTGATTCGAGGGGTGTCGACGATCAAATCATCGAACTTACAAATATATAAAAAACAGAGAGAAAATAACACGTATCTCCTAGAAAGGAATGGGGTTGCTCTTTATTGCTACGAACTAGCTATTACAAGGAGTGCCTGTAATCTGGACAATGAGGCTAATCCTAGTAACACTAGAGCGTAATGCATACTATGATGTTGTAAACTAATCGAATGGTGGTCTCCTGAAGTGCCTTCCAATCGATCTCTCTTCTCATCCCCCCTCTCCACCTTCCGCGATCCTACTTATGTAGTTGATGAAGTGTTGGCAGTTATCCCTTGGAGAGACGCCTGTTGGGAAGTGACGCGTCTGGTCGGAGAGAGGCGTTAGTTGACAATGTATCAACTGTTGTGCGGTTATATATCAGTGAGTCATTTAACTATACTCCAGTGTCTTATAATTATATAACGTCGCATGGTATGGAATATACAACACGTGTTCTATTCATCACACGGTAAAGGATATACCTGAACTCAGACCCAGATACCAGTTCAAAGCCTTATGAGCATTTGACTGGTCGGAGACTAGGTTAGGAACCTTGTTCGACCGGGGTATGTATTATGTAACCTCTAGAATCCTTATGACCAGTTAGGTATGTATTATGTAACCTCTAGAATCCTTATAACGGTAGGTCGGATCGCGCGCATGGGCCGGTCGGCCCATACCGGCCGATCGGGCCGGTTATGGCCTGATAGCACTGAACTTTGCCGAAAACACGTGAAATAACAAATCGTTAACGCTATTGCCAATTGTCACATCATCCTAAGATCTGGAGCATATCCCCATGATATCCACAGAGGGCATCTTCTTATTTGAGGTTGGAAGTATCCCCGTTGCGAACAGTCTTCGAGGGCTCCTCTGGATCCAGAGGAACCACTTTGACCTCGTCGTTCGGCTTTAGTGAAGCTTTCGACTTTAACTGCTTGGTCGGAGACTGCTCCTTGTTTTCTTCCCGAGTTGGTATCTGGCCAACCATCTCGAGAGATCGACGGTCGCACATATACGCCATCTTCTTATCATAGTGAATTATGATTATTCCTTTCAGACCTAGCATCTTAAGACATTGATACTCATAATGAGTAGCAATTAAGAATTTTGCCAAAATTGGTCGTATGAGTATGGCATTATATGCCGTATCGAAATTGGCCACATCAAAGGAGATCCTCTCTGTCCTGAAATTACTTGGTGAACCAAATGTTAAAAGAAGAGAAACTTGGCCAAATAGGTTTGGCCGAAGACCCCGGTACAATACCATGAAAAGAGTATCATACCGGTCTTACCTTAGTCCTAGGTACTTGCATCTCGTCCAGGGTTCTTGTCAATAAGATGTTTAACGAGCTTCCACCATCAACTAACACTCGATTTACTCGGCGGTTGTTGAGGTGGGCTCATTCACGATGGGAAAACGACACAGTCGAGTAGAAGGATCGGCGATCCTCTTCTCGAATGAGATGGAGACTTAGACCACTTTGGCAACTTATTGACAAGAGGATGGTCAATGGAGTTTACCTCACATTCGTCAACCTTAAACTGTTGTTTTGACTCGTATGCCGATGACCCCCCCCCCCATATATATGCTCGGGATCTTGGAATGACATCTCCTCATTGTCATCCGATTGCATACAACCACTCACTTGCCCTACCTCTTTGATGGTAGGAAGTGGTCATTTGCCGTTATAGTAGTCTTCGCGTTTTCGTTGGAAAACCCGGCTGTTACGAAGGTTATGTCCTTCCTTTTTACAGAAACGGCACCACCTAGACTTGTCGTTCTTCCGCTCGGGGCGCTTACCTTTGCCTCGATCGGGATATTGCTTGGAACCTCATGGTTCCTTGTCACCTACGGCCAAGACATTGTGAGGACCCTGGATTATTGGGCTTGTAATGCTTAGTCACCAATTGACCCTAGCATTACAAACAAAATAACCCGTGTCTTCGAGACATGTATACTTTCCAGAAATACAGTATACACTCCTTTACAAAATTCATGCATCAATTCCATTCATTCACATAGAACCGAAGCACAACAACAAACCAGAAGTTAAAATACATAAAGGATAGTTATTACAAAAGAGAGGCCAACCGACCAAATACAATAAATACAAGAATTGAACAGCGAAAGCAAAAGTGTCATAAGATGGCCATAAACAAAAGAGCCAATCAGTGTGCCTTTAACCCACAAGGCAACCGACCGGACCGCCAAGCTAGTCGTCGAACCCGCAGCACATTTCACAAAAGTGAGGCCCTTGGGGCTCACCTTCTTTCCCTGCAACAAAGAGCCCAGCAAAGCCGGGTGAGTACTTGGAATGTATTCGCAAGACTTACGTGTAGAGTAACAGACCTGTACATAACTATATGCAAGCTTTTTGAGTGGAGGCTATATGTTTCCTTTTTAGCACAAAGCAATCTTTATTTGCAATAATGTAGTACATTTAAAGGCAAGTTGACAAATCTATTTTTAATATTCAAATAATCGTAAATGACAACAATATAACAGTAGATAGATGACAACAACAATCCTGGAAGTGACTAAACCATTAGTCACCACAACAATAACATGAATTACCCATTCATGCCAACTATGTCAAAATTTTAATTTAAAAGGTTGTAGTCTAACTCTTGGAAGACCTCCCCAAGCGTGTCCATAACCTAGGACGAGGCTATTCGAATAGTTCTATACCCTGCAGGGGTGTACCAATGTACCCACACGTCAGACCGCCTCTTTTGCCTCCGGAATTAGCACACTTCCTTTGGTATGCCGGCAAGGCTGAGTCCTACGAGATCTTTCCAGTATTGTGTATTAACTACGAGCCACCCGTATGGATAGAAACCCATACGTTGTGTCGGAGTCATTGTAAAGCCTCGGTCAACTACCCGTCTCAGGTAAAGCCTTGGACAACTACAATACTCCTCGAGGTGGAGAGCCTACCCGGAATCTCCACCACCGCACACCCAACACAAGAACACATATCCTGTTTCACACAACACACACAACCCCCTCCTGCGACTCGGAGATAACACACGCCAAAGTACTAAGTCAAGAGAGGTCTCATATCCCTCTCGCGTGGTTAGCACGCAAAAATGCTTGGTTTAGTGTAACAAGATGTTCAGTCCTTGTTGAACCGGGCAAGACATCCACAAACCCAATAACCCACCATACAACCACTTGCCCAAGTCTAAATCTTTTATTTGCATTTTTTTTTGTTTTCCAAAACAAATTAGCACAAGGTGCTGAACAAAGAGTAATAACTTGATTCGTGTGATCTAGGTCATCGACTAAGTCGATAACCGCCCAACTCTACCAGTAGTTAAGCATTGCTAAGCATGATATCTAAAAGACAATAAAAGAGCATAATTAAATCACCGGGCTCTAATTCACCAGCGATATTAGTAACTTATGTTTGTGGCAGGGGATGATAATTTGAGAGCAACAATGCAATAGGAGTAACTACCTCTAATCGGGAAAATTAATTTGACACAAAATCATGCATACATATGATTTGTAAACAAGATATTAGACTTGTAAATAATGGAAAATTTATGATCAAACTGCTTGCCTGTTTGCTGTGGGTCAAGATGTTGCGGAGGATCACTTAAGTTATCAACGTGCTCTTCGGAACATAATCGAGAAAGCGAAAAAGAGCCGATAAGAACGAAGAAAACACCAAGACTCAACAGCAAATTTTCTCCAAAAATTCTGAAAATTTTACAGTAGCAAGATCATGATTTATAAGGAATTTATCAACAAGAACCAAATGATTTAGATTCTTAATACAAAAGATATGAGCAAAACAATTTGGCTCAGCCTTATAAATCAAAATGCTACTATTCCTTGCACTAACATTTTAGCAAAATTTTCTGAAGATATACTGAGGTTAGAATCATTTTTAGATTAAAGTTTAGTTAAAAATATAACTAACAAAATTTGAATCAACCAAAAAGGAATTAAAATGAAATAGTTATGCATTTTGCAAGTTAACTACATTTTCCAGTTGACAAATAAACCTTTAGGGAAAAATCAAAAATTAAAACGACGTGGACGAACTTGGATCATTGATCTTGGATCCAACGGTCCAAGTTCACGGGAGGACGCGCGCACGCGCGATTCACAAATCCTAAACGCTCACTGTTGGATCTGGATCCAACGGTTCACGTGGATCATGAAGTTCGGGCGGTCCGAACGTTCACACGCATAGGAGCCGTTGATCTAGGATCCAACGGTCCACTGATCAAGGCGTTCATTCGATCCTGGGACGTAGATCTAAAGATCGACGGTCCACAGCGAATCACGTTCAAACATCCATCCCTGTTTTCATCCGACAAAACGACGGTGAAGGGAGGGTCGTCGCCAGCGACTTTGGCCGCGGCGGAGCGAGCAAATGTCCAAAATGGGTTGCTAACAACATTGCGCACCCCATGGAACCCACAAATTCAGCTGCGGCGTCCAAGAACGCCGACAAGCCGGAGATGACAGAGATGACCGAAAACGGTCAAAAACGAAAATGGCAAATGAGCTCTGCTGCGGTCCAAGGGAGCGGGTGCCAAGCAACTAGGGACTAATAAGAAGTTACCTGAGCACAGAGAATGCACAGAAGAGGGTCGATTCAGCTCTGGTGAAGAAGAATGGGGATTTCGGCCGAAAATGGGGAAATCCAAATTCGATCAAGCCACGAGCGGCAAGAACAAAATTGAGTGAGGGTTAAGCTTCAGAGAGTAAAGGTGGAGCAGAGGGAACAATAATTGAAAGGAGAAAACCCCTGCTGTACCGCCTTCACCGAAGCTCAAAAGCTCAACAATGGCGGCCGAATGGTTTCGAGAGATTGCAGCTCAAACACGCTCTGGAGTGCTAGCTGGAGTTGCGGAGTTGCTAAAGGAAGCCAAGAGCGAAGCAATGGAGCTTAAATAGAGGAATGGCAGAGAGCAACGGCGATATTTTTCATTCGGGTCAACACTGCCATTCGAGCACGCGAGAGCGACGGGAGCAGTTGAATCATGGACTTCTGAGGGAGGAGCATGACGGGCATTCAATGCGCACTGAGATAGCCGTTTAAAGGTGACCACAGTGACTCCACATCTGCGCTTCTCCTCTGCTCACGCTATGGCCTAACTTTCGGATCGCGGCTCAGGCAGGAAGGAGATGACTTTTCCACCGTTGGATTGAAATCGAACGGTTCAAATTGATCGGGGTGATTATAACGATTCGATCGCTCGCTCAAAACTGGGCCGTTGATTTGGATCCAACGGTTCACGTGGATCGGCGCGCTCGGATGGTTAGAATGTTCACGCGATCGTGGGCCGTTCGATGCTGATCCAACGACGATCAACGCTCGCGCCCAAACGACCGAGGCGGTGCAGTTAGTTGACTAGGCCGAGTCAAGTGGCTCGAGCCCGAGTCCGATTTGAACCCAAGGAACAGTGAAAACCAGTTAGGGTTTAAATTAACAGCTGATTTTTGAGGAGTTTATTTAAGGTAGCAAACAAGCTCCAAAAATCATGAAATTTTAACTAGAGGTTGCTGACTGACAGATTAACCTTACATAAAATTTCTAGAGATTTTCATGCACTGCATTCTTCTCCAGAAATTCCAGAAGGTTACACCAAGAGTTTGACCAAGGTTTGACTTGCCTCCAAAATTATCAAATAATTTCTGAAAATTATGAGATAATTCAGAGGTGTCAAAAGTCATCCCTAGAGCTCAGGAAAAAGTTTACATGGGTTTGGCACAAGATCTTTGCTAAGGAGGTTTTTGATTGGAGTCAATTGAGGATTTTGATATTTGATTTCCATAATTCCTTTACAAGAATTACAGAAATGCTCATGGACTTCAAGATTCAAGAAAATTTTTAATTTCTTCTCATTTTCTTACATTTGAAATACAAATCCATATTTGGGATGTTACAGACATCCTTAGAACTATTGGCTTGAGGTTTTTGGCCCTTCACCTTGTTCTTGGATTTCTTGACCTTTTTGTCCGTCTTGTTACCTCCGCCTGCTTGTTGAGAATTCTTGTTGTCTCGATCGATGATTTTGTTCCACTGAACTGCTTCTGCAGCAGTCGCATATCGATTGGCCATCTCGAAGTGTTCAACGACGGTATCCAAAGGATTTAAAGTAATATCCTCTGTAATTCTTCTGCTGTTGACTCCCTACTTGAAGGCTCTGATAACAGATGAGTTAGAAACCTCAGGAATTGAAATGCGAACCTGGCTGAAACGCATGATGAATTGACGCAAGGTCTCGTGGTCGTTTTGTCTCATCCTATGCAGGTCGTCCTCCTTTCCAGTGTGATTGTAGGTACCCTAGAAGTTAGCCAGCAGAAGGTCACAAAGGTGTTGCCACAAGTAGATCGACTCAAGTGGTTGGTTCAGTAACCACGATCGAGCGGACCCTTCGAGCACAGTCAGAAGGTAATTCGCCACGACGCGCTCTCCTCCTCCTGCTGCCCAGAAAGCAGTCGTGTAGATTTGGAGGAACTCGATGGGATTCTGAGACCCATCGAATTTATCCATGTTCACTGGTCGAAACCGCAGCGACCAACGAACTGCTGGGAGGTCAGGCGAGAATCCCCTACATCCGGTAATTACCCGTGCGCCTCCTTTGGAGAAAAGAAGGGTTATCGTCGTCGGTGATCGTATCTGACGATGCAGATAGTGGGTGAACCCGACTTATGATAAGTCTTGACTCTCACGAGGTAATACTCCTCGTATCTAAATGCTCTACTACGGACCTCCATGTCGGAGTGGTGAGCGATCACCTCTCGAGAGCTTGTTTATCCTCAGCGTTAGAAGAACCTTTCTCTCGTTAGAAGAGCGACATACACCGTTGTTATTCGCCGATCTTCATGCGGTGAGTTGTTCGAACGAAGGAAGGCGATGAAATCGCATCGCTATGACTTCAAATGATGATGGCAAGAGTGCTCGAGTCTCGTAATCGTGCTTTCAAGCCTTCTTTGCGATCTTTTGTGCGAATAGGTCGTAACTGGGCGCTCGGGCAAGCTCTCGAGTTGGGTTCTCAAGTAGATCGTTGATATGTTGGAGTTCCTGAGCTTCCTCTGACTGATACTAAAAGCGCCGATAGGTTTCTACGAGTGCTATTCTTCTCTGTCGAGTTGTCTCAGGACCGTCCATGTCTGATCCTTGAATTTGCCTCAATGAAGTGCGATTATCTCAAGGATTTCTTGCACACTCATTAGAGTGTTGACCCTGTTCATCACCGGAGGTGTTCTTACCATTGCCATGAGGGGTTGCAATGTGTGATTGTCGGGAGTGTCCTCAATCCACGCCTCTAGGAGAGTGATCATCACCGAGGGAAGGACGAAGACCTCCTATTTGATGACTTCCACTTGCACTTGAGGCCTAAAACCTGGGAAGGAGTAGTCGAAAGACACCCTTTGGTGACTTGGAACAAATGTTGCCCTCCAGAAGCCATTCCTTTGAAATAAGCCATCATGTATAAATGCATTACGTGGTATGACTTACTCGAGAAAAGTGTGTACTCATCTTGCTAAACAAATCAAGAAGTGGAGGAGTCTTTGCTTTTGAAGAAGAGTTCTACGAAGGTTGATCGTTAGGGTCTTGATCGATCTTCGTGGTAAATTGATGGGAGCCACCGAGTTTATTTCCTTTCGCTGAGTTTATTCTTTATTATCACCTTGCATGGCTTAATAAATGTAAAACTCGTAAGGTCCCAACAGATGTTATTTAAAGGACTCGTTTATTCTTATATTCGTTGCCATGGATGTGATATTTCATCATGTTGACCTTTGGTGCACTAGCGTGATCTGGGCGAGAATACCCGATTGTCGATTTGCGGATTGACCCTTGCCCTTTAAGGAAGTTGGTTCCTCATTTGAACGTAACGTTGTGGGGGATAAGGATCCCTCCTCAACTCCATCAGTGGTATGGTCTCCTGGAAAATGATCTCCAGAGGCGACATCACCATCGGATGATACAATACTCGGCTCGTAGTCGAATCCAGCATCCATGTTGTTATCTGCGTAATCGACCAAGTCAAACCAGTTCTCCTCATTCCATTCTCCTACCATAGAAGCATTAGAGTTGGAAGAAAATGAAGAAAACCCAATGACCAGAAGATCTCCACAGTCGGCGCCAGCTGTCGGTATTTTAGGACCGAACTTACGTAATGATTGTTTGATTCGGGGGATCTGTAAGACTCAAATCATGCAGAGAGAACGACACAGTGATTTTTATACAGGTTCGGGCCTTCTCCGTTGAGAATAACAACTATACTCCTGTGTGGCTATATTGAGTATGCTAGTTACAGATCAAGAGAAAGATTGAAAATACAATATCTTGTCCTCCTGATCCTCCTCTTTCTTTTTCTCTTTCCCCTCCTCTGTCGTCTAGTGATTCCTCTTTTTATAACGTTTTTGGGCGACAGTCTCTCTAGCCGATAGGACGCATCAATGCTTCAGATGATGGCGCTGTTACTGGAGATTACTGCTAGAGAAGTAACGTTCCCACGTCGCCAAACAGTTATCACCGGGACAGAGAGATTTATTGTGCAGTTATTTCGGAGAATAATGGCATATACTGACTATTTTAGATGCCTTAATCAATCGGGTCTACTTGTCTGTAAGCTCGATTGATTATAGGGTGGTCGTAACTGACTTGGTCGTAAAAGGACTTACAACCATGAGGTGATCGTAGAAAAACTTAGGATCATGTATCAGTTGTAGAAGGGCTTACGACTATAGGGTGGTCGTAGAAGGACTTACGGCCATGAGGTGATCGTAGAAGAACTTACGATCATGTGCTAGTTGTAGAAGGACTTACAACTATAAGGTAGTCGTAGCTGACCTGGTCATAGAAGGATTTACGACCATGAGGTGATCGTAGAAGAACTTACGATCATAATGTAGTCGTAGAAGATCTTACGAATGCAGTTTCTCCTTTATAAACATTAAAGGGTATACTCAAGAACCATATAATGACATTATTATCTATAATACGGATTACGGATAAATAATTGAGGATTTGTAGATCCTTGTCACAAGTCATATTTAATATAGGTAAATTTACACAATTTAACAATTTACTCATATACGTGAATGTACCATCATGCTCATACTTATCCGTGTCTCATCAGCTGATACCGATAAAGTGAAGTGTTCGTCCATAAATGATACACTTCTGTACATTATAGGAGTTTGACTAATCCCTACACGTGTACCTGCGGCTTCGCCTTCCCTAATGAAGGCCCTCTCCTCCCATCCCATCGCTTGGTCTTCGACGAGAGCACCTGCAACACGTACGCACGGTGAGGACGGCCATTCCATCAGGCAGAGGAGACCAAATCTGGTCAGAGTTATCGAACGTTTGGTAACCCAAACATTGGTTTACATGGGATTCGAATTAAATAGCCCCAATCTCTCCCTACGAACTTCCCTCTTATTTTTAATATCATGTATATATAAAAAAAGATTCTGTGAGGTCCTTTGTTGCATTGCAACATGCATATAAAAGAATTCGGCCCCCAACACATTTATTTTGCAACGATAGTGAGGAGCTCCGCCCCATTTCAATAGAAATAGAAATGACACTGTACGAGCACCAACCCAATATAGCTAAATACACCTGTTAAACAAAGATAAAATCATATCACAAACACCAGTCCAACACGGACGAATACATCGTAGCACGCCACACAACCGATAGCAACACCAAACACAAGAGTATAAGCGCACGATAGCATCGCAACCAAAAATAATAATAACTAGAATAACATAATTGTTATATATCATTTGAATGATAATTTTTGTGCAAATCATTCAAAATTTTGACCGCGGGTGGCAGTAGCTATACCGCCGGTCGCGGTCTTGGGGGAGGTTGGTGGACCGCTAAAGGTGACAAGAAAGAGAGAGGTTAGGAGGTGGCGGGCAACGGCGACGATGGATCCGACGATAGTAGCCGCCGGAGACGTGGAAGAAGGGCGGGTAGGGGAGATTGAGGCGGATGGTACAAAAGGGGGAGGATGCAGGCAGTGTCGACGGGAAGGGAGTTGGAGGCGGTAGTGGCGGGGGAGGCGGCGACTCGTCGGGTGAAGACAGGGCGGCGGCACTTGGGAGTGGGGAGGCTAGGAGGTAGGGTTTGTTGCTTTGTTAAGAGGGTGGGGGAGTCAGTTGGATCGTTGGATTAAGATCCAAGACCAATGTTATTTTTTTAAGGGAAGGAAAGAAATGATACATAGATTGAAAGGGGAAAAAAAAGTAATTCAACTGTACATTGATAGTTTCGGGACTCAGGAGGACATCTAGAAGGACGTGACCCGGTCCTCATCTCAACTGAGTAGAATCATCGATGCTTTACTGCTTTGAAATGATAAATTACTAACTAACATACGACGGGGAAACGTACTGTAGTTCGTCCCGTTGGAGTTTACACAGAACACGCGCATGTTAAACCTCTTCAATTATGAATTGTTGCTATAGAATCTTCTTGCGTTTATTCTTGAATCTAGCTCTCTGGATCTGACCCTGTCAAGCTGTAAATAGGGATGTAAGTGAGACCTGTCTGCTGGCGGCCCGCACCGGCCACGAGGCATTTTGTCGGCCTACAGCAATGTGGGCCTCACGGTGACATGCGGGCTTCGTGCGCTCCACGGGTAAAACAAGGTGAAAGCTGTAGCAAGCTTGCCCTCCCCGAAGAAAGGGGACACTGTTTTCGTCTAAACTCTGCTCAAGGGGGAAAGTGTAGCACCTTGGTCTGCTCAATATTTAGCCCATCGTCGAGCAGATCTGCACACACAATGTGTCTTACTTACATTTTTTATCTTTACTTCGTGTAAAAGAGTTAATCGAGAGGTGTTATATCTGTACCCAACCGACATTATATACTACTACAATTCACTTTAGACAAGTAATGTGGACTAATACAACCACACAGCTCCACATGTACTACACTACAAGCAGGTCGAGACATTACATTCACCCCCTTAAGGGTTGATGCCCTCGGCAGCACACCACACACGTGGCAGATGCCCATAACCATCCATCAATATACGTCCGTACGTCCAGTTGTACAACACATGTCATGTCGTGTGTCCACTTCGGGCCGACACGCGTCATGCGCCATATGCCCTTGCCCCTGTCTTCCACGTACCTGTGCAACGAAGGTTAATGCTCTGATACTTTCAGTAACACCCAGCCCACCGTGTGATAGACCCGTGTATATATAGTACCCACTTACACTTTTTTTCTCGTTTCATGTAAAATCGTTAACCCGAAGGTGCTACACTTAAACCAACAGATATTATGTACTACTACAACTCACTTTAGTAGGACTAATCACAACACACAACTCTACATGGCCCATGTAGGCCATACTAAGAGCAGGGCAGAGTATTACCAAAAAAAAAAACCTCTGTTTTCTTTCCCGTGAAGAAACTAGAAGAGACTAGAGAACACTTTCTGTGTCTGGTTATCCCATCATTAATTGTTTGAAACCTGCTAGCCCACGGTATACCGTTAGAAGCCCTTCCCAACAGTTTAGCGGTACATAAAGTTTAATGAAGTTTACAAATTTTAAGATCGAAGTTTCATACAGGTTTCACACAAAGATTCACACCCGGATTCACTTCACGATGTTTCAAGAGTTTCATAGGAGTTCCGTAGAAGTTTCAAATGGATTTCAGTTAGTTTTATGAAATTTCTGAGGGTTTTAAGGAAGTTTCAAATGTTTCCTTCATGTTTAAGAAAGTTTGATTATCATATTAAACTGGAGCAAGTTTCGCAGGGTTCCGTAGAGGTTTCAAATGGATTTCAGTAAGTGCCAATAGCGGAGCCAGAACATTCCCATTTTAAAAAACATCTCCAAACATCACCACCGTGTCATGTTTAGCTCACATATGGGCTCACATATCTCAAAGAAGAAACCAAGAGCAACGCTAATTACTGTTTAATTTGTGCCCATCACAAACTCATAGACAAGACAAGAGGCAGCCATAAGATCTGTGCAGCTTTCTTTTGGAATTACACAGAAATGCACACGACAACATCTGGAACTAATCTGTGTTAACTGATCACTGCTTCTGCTGTTGCTGCTGAAGGGAGGTGTCGAAGGACCTCCTCCTGACGAGCAGGCAGGTGACCCTGGACGGCTGCGAGTGCGCGTCGTTGAGCGTGCACAGCACGAAGTCCGGCCGGTGCAGCGACAGCGGGAGCCGGTCCTCGCCGACGACGAGCGCGGTGGCATCGAGGAGCACGTGCCACGCGTTGCGGTGCGCCTCGGAGACCCAGTGCAGGGAGTACCGCGCCGCTCCCCCGTCGGAGACGGCGGGGTAGGCGAAGAGGCCCTTGGGCGCGTGCTTGCACTTGCGGCGGAAGTACTGGCTGAGCTGGGAGCCCTTGATGCGGAGGTCGAGCCAGGACTCCGGCGCGGCGATGACCTTGGCCTCCTTGTACGCCGCGAAGGCGCGGATGCAGTCGCCGTCCTCGTCCAGGATCGACATGTAGTAGTTGCTCCGGAAGAAGGGGTAGCTCTCGCCGATCTGCATCCATGCATGCATGGGAGGTGGAGTTACATACAGTTCAGAGTTTGGACCCAGGGTTTTCAAAACCGGTTCCAAATTTTTAAACGGGGGCGGGGGCTGTAGGGCCGAAAATTGGAAAATTTGGGCCGAAATCGAATTCAAACAGTTTCAATTTTTTTCGGGCCGATTTTGACTGGCTTACCGGGTCCGGTAAGATCGATATTGCTTATTTTTGAATAACCTAAATAAAAAGCACTGTGTATTCAGATATGGGAGGATATCGTTGTGGTTGGGTAATGATGTGAAGAGAACGCTGCAAGTTCTCTTTATCTAGCTAAAATTCATATAAAAATTCAGAAGTTAATTTTCTTCTGAAAAAAAAGAGTTGCACAATCAAGAAAGAAATGCACACAGAATCCTCGGAATGAAATGAAAGTTCAGATGGTAGTGTCACCCTACCAGCATCATGGCGTCCCTGGGCGTTGGGGCAAAGAGCACGAGGTACTCGCCGTCGGTGAGTCCACAGTGCCGGAGCACCCGGTTCCTCGCCTGGATCTCCGGTATCGAGATGAAGCTCCCCGGGAACGACGACTTCTTGGTCAGGATGTCCAGCAGCCGCGACGGCTCCAGCCGGACCATGTCGATGTCGGCCCTCGCCGACGGGGGCGACCCCACCGGCGACGACCTCGGCCGCTCGCCGGAGCTCTCGGGGGGCGTCATGCTGCCGGTGCTGTAGTAGGTGGAGTAGAGGTCGTCCTTGTCGCAGCTGCCCTCCTCGATGAGGCCGTGCGAGTACTGCGGGTACTTTGCCAGCATGTACTGCTCGACGTAGAGCTGCTCGCTCGGCGTGATCGGCCCCGACCACCGTAGGTCGAGGCCGTGTAGCGTCGAGATCGCCTCCGCCACGATGTGCGGCGGGATGAACTCCCGCGGGCACACCTTCTGCATGGTGGTTGAAATTTTTTCTATAAAATTCATGTGTTCTAAACGGGAATTAATTATACGATATGTAATGGAGTTTTGGTTACCTTGACAACCATGCTGTTTGGCCTTGATGTGCTGCAAGGTGGAGGTTTAGGAAGTGAGGCACAAATCCCCTCTTTAAATTCTTCACCAAGCAAACCCTAAAGTGAATACAAATCAACAACAATTATAAGAACAACGTGCTACTAAAATTTTAACAAAACAAAGATAGATTGCCTAGCTAGAAGAAAGCTAGCTAGCATACCTTGTGTTCCATTTCCATGTGTAGGTGAACCTCATGCTCCATCTTTCCACACATTTGTGCCCTTAATTTGATGGTAGAATTATTCCAGGGTTAGGTCCATTAAGAAGAAGCTGAAGAAGGTGGTTTAAGTAGCAAGAAATTAAGGTGGTCTTGATGCTGGATGATCTGTCACTTGGGTTGCTTCTAAGTTTAGTTTTGTCGGAAGATGATATAGCAACAGCTGTTTAACAATTGTTCTTATATAACATTATGCCACCCCGGTTGTGCACTAATCGATGAATACATAACAAATAATCATGTCCCTGTCAATGTAGCATTAACTAATTGTTCCGACAAGAAATCTCAAGCTGTTTTATGTGCTGTGTAATTGTAATGTGGGTCCGTGGCACCCAGCTATAGGTATATGCCATATTCCTCTCCATTATTGGTTCCTTGGTCTTTCTTAGTTTTTATAATATTTCAACACTATACATGACTATTAATTGGACTTACCAGAGTGCTAGCGTGCTGCACCATGCAAAGCATTTTGACTTGGTCTTAGCTTGCTTCCTACTATTATTTGGTCTAGTATGATAATTGTATTCAGGCTCACACACACACACACACACACACACACACACACACACACACACACATATATATATATATATATATATATATATATATATATATACACCTAGTAATTGTAGATATAGAGTTAAAAGTCAAGTTTGTATTATGCTTGGACTTGCAGCAGTATATTTATGGAATTTTTTAAACTTAAACAGTCCTGGAGAAGGTTAAAGTTTCACACACAAAAATAGAAACAAATATTTGCAAAATTACACAAAACTAAATAGTACAAAGGGGTCTGGTGACTGGGGATAGTGGAAAAGTTGAAGAGTAGTTTTAAAGGTTTTGAGCAAGACAATGGTATCTTTTGTCATTCAGAACAGTATATGATGATCCTGTTTTCGCAGTTATGTTCTCCGTGTGTGTATATATATATATATATATATATATTTATTTACATTGCACTAGGATATGGCCAATCCGCAATTTTTCCAGTAATTTTTCAAGACAATACTCTCTTTTTTCAACGTTGTTGTATTGTTTCTTCTAGTGTGGGACAAAGACCTATAAAGGGAAGGAATCTAAATCTAATGTTTTAATTTTCAATTACTGATAGATATATAATACTATAATTAGGTAATACTGTTGCAAGCACCCAAAAAGGTGCTCCTTGGATTTTAGTGCATTTGACTACAGCTGCTAAGTATCGCATTTTCTCTGTGACATTTATTAAATCCTTGTAGTCTGTTTCCCTTACGTACGATCTTGCTATATATGCGAATTGGTACATAGCTTTCATTTTTGTTCCTGTAAGCAGTCTACCATTCAACTTATTACTTTGGTTACAGATTAGGAGACCAGTTCGCTTGGAATCCAGTTCAATGGAAGTAAACAAATCCAGCTGTTTGATTCAATTTTAGATGCAAATGACCTCAACTCCTAAACCAAAACATACAGGTATTCAGTCCTACAACATCCCGTTTTCGGTCAATAAATAGTAATTACCTTGATTTCCGATTTTCATTCGAATTTTCAAATTTGACGTTATTTTCAAAAACTCTTAGTTTCCATTAATCTCGGGTTTGTGTTTCAAATATTCTTTCAAATTTCATATTCAAAATTTGCTTTGAATTCTCCATTTTTTTTAAAAAAAATCAAAACTCTTTCTTTTCTTTTTGGGCCGGTATTTCCCCGGCCCATCGTTTCTTCGGCCCGGTAAACGCTTGCTTCGGCCGGTTTTCTTCTCGGCCGGCGCATTCACCCAATGGCCCATCTCCTTCGCCCGGCCTCTTTTCTCTCCTCCCCTTCCCTTTTCTTCTTCCCCTCGCCCTTGACAAGGCCGCCGCCACCCAGTCGCTCGCCTCGTGCGCTCCGCCCCCTCCTCCCGCACCCGCCGCCGCCGCAGCGTCCTCTCCGCTCGGCCTCCGCCTCGGCCGCGTCTTCCCTTCCGCCCGGCCCATCTTCGCCGTCTCCCGCTCGTCCCACCTCGCGTCGCCTCGCGTCGGCTCCCCCCACCGCTGCCCGGCCAGTGCTGCACGCCACTACCCATGCCCACCAATCGTCGCCATGGCCGCGCTGCATCGCCCGGTCCCATCGGCCCCGACCTCTCCCCCGTGCATGGCACCGCCCACCCTCGCCAATCGTCTGACTACTCCACCTGCGCCGCCTCGGGACCGAGCGCTCCTCCGCCGCTCCCGGCTCCACCTCCACCTCCCACTGGCTATAAAGAGCCGAGAGCCCCCCCGGTCTTCACCGCCTCCCTCCCTCTCCCCCCTCTTCGCTGCAACTCGGCGCCGCCCCAACCGCCTCGGTGCCGCCTTCTTCCCCTCTCGGCGCCTCTCCGTCGGTTCGGTGCCGCTCCCGTGCGCTCCTTTTTCCCTTCCTCACCTAAGCTGGTGAAGCTCCCACCGCCGAGGACCTCTGCCGTCGTGCTCCTCCCTGACCTCGCCTCCACTCCCGTCTCCGGCCTCCTCCAGGGCTCCCTGCCTCGGCCGACCTCACGGTGAGCCTCCCCTCCTCACCCTGATGCTCTTGGCCTCCCCCCTGTCTTCTCCCCCTCCCCGGTTCTTCTCCCCGCTCTCTGTGAAGCACGGTGCTGCCACCATCTCCTCCCCCTCTGGTGCTCCTCTGGTCCCAGCCCCTCCGCTGGGAGTTTTGCCATATTGCCACCGGCGCCTTCCTTCCTCACCGCCACTCGGTCTCCACGCCCATGCGCCCTTCTCTCTTTCTCCCTCCCGATCAGACCGCCCCGCTTCCCCCTCTCCCCTGCTTCTTGTGGCCGAAGCCACCCTGCTCTCTCTGGCAGTGGGTTTTGCATTATGCAATCTGGTGATTAATCTTGCGATTGTTTTTGTTGACCCCTTGTGCAGTGTGGTCATGAATCAGAAGCTGGAGTGGAGTTTTGGCAAAGCAGATTGTGTATTGAAAGTTGTGTATTGAAGTTTGTTTGTTGATCTTGTAATTGTATTGTTTGTTCCGCTTGGCGAAAACATTTTCAAAATATATATTCTCTGTGATGGTGTTGTGAATTGCGATGAATCGATTAACCGTTGTTAGTGGTTAACTCGCTGATTGGCAAGTTTAAAGGAATTATCATTTTCGCAATTACTTGAGAGCTATCGATTAGGAGCGTAACTTGCAAAATCTCGGGAAATCGAAGTTATGCAAATGACCTTCGTGTCGTCTCATAATCATGTCTATTTTTGCTAAAACATATTTATTCAAATTTCCTGCGTTGTGTAAAATGCTTTGAAATGAATTTGTATTTTCTCAAAAATATTTTAGGAAGCTATTCGGGATTTACATGTTAATCTCGGTATCTTGCTCGAATAATATCAATTATTTTAAAGCTCTTGTTGTAAAATTAGGTCGCGTTGTGTCGTTATCCGATCGGCAAATATCTTGCCCGATCAGCGGTATCCGAAGTGGAGTATCCCTGCAGTAGTTCTTCAACTTTGTTTCCCCCTTGTTTCCCTCGGCAGAGTATCTCCGCCCTTGTCTCGTGTACTCAGCTGATCGTTTGACCTTGTCAAACATCCCCGCCTCGCTGAATCTTGTCTCTTCAGCTCGTGCATCGCAAAACTTATTTAAAGTGCTTTGTTTATATTTGGTCTTCTGGAAGTTCTTTGGATTTATTTGTTGTTCTTGCTTGTATCGTGTAATTAGGAGTCGGGGTCCAAAGAAGCAGCGACTCGAGCAGGATCAAGATTGGATAAAGACATAAGCCGAATTCAATACCCACAGGAGAGAAGGCCACGAGTAAGATCGAGGCATAATAACGACTCGAGGCGAGTCAATACTTTGATCGTTCTGAGCCTACATTTTATGGAAACTATGTTTATTTAAAATATCAAAGTTGCATGCTTTACTTTTGTAATCAAATGTATGTTAAAGCTTAAAGTTGTTAAATACCCATTTGCTGATTAATTACTTATTAAGCCATCCTTTGATAAATCGAATACAGTATTCTTTGTCACCCTAGTAAATATATGGTAAATACTAGTATAGGTTGTAGTTAAGCGACATGCTAGTCTTGCTTAAGTACCGGGACAATAAATGTCCCGATCATCATCCTTTAAACATGAAAAAAATGGTTTTTAGGTAGTCATTGGATGTAGATGACTGGCGTGTTGTGTTAATTTGTTTTCCTCCCTAAAACCCTAAACAACTTGCTAGTACCACATCTGGACGGATGGAAAGAGTGGTGGGTGCGGACGTAGCACGAGAATGGTTAGTATGTGGTATGAACCGTCCAGATGAATTAAGGACTTAATCTTGTCATGACCTCCTGTGTAAAACAAGTACAACCGCAAGTCGCAAAGTGCAACTTGGCTTAGTAAAATTATTGAACCACGAATGTCATCCCTGGCGGTGTTTAGAAGTGTGCAAGCGGCAGGATGTATGCTATCTTGAATGGGACACTGAAAACGGTGAAGTTATCAGCTGCGCTAGTCATTGTGGCCGGGAACAGCTACGCTAGTCGTTGTGGTAAGCATCCCGCCCAACTTATGGAATTGGCCATAGGGGTGAGATGACGGAAGGGGCAAGGTAGTTTGAAACGTTACTGTGGTGATCGCTCAACTACATGACTAAGGAATCATGTAGGGTAACGAGTATGATTATCTCTTGTGGGTACAGTGTACAACCTCTGCAGAGTCTAAACTGTTTAAACAGCCGCGCCTACGGTCAAAGGCGGACATGGGAACTTAACCTGAGTTAGCTCTATTTCAAAAACCTTTGTGGGTGGAATGAAAATGTGGTGGGCTCATCCAGCCCTTGTTTTGGATTTTTCCTGGGTAGCCTTACCCAGTGTTGATAATCGGTGGATGTAACCACTATCAAAATTAAGCATGAGGTGGAGGTAACCTCTACTGTTATTTATTATTGCACAAATACTCTCTTTAATGAAAATACAATTTGTTTAAAATGCTAAGTCATAGGAACTGTATTTATGATAATTGAAAATGTTGCTTTAGCAAATAAAAGAACCTGAGCCATCCTTGTTAAGCCTTGCATGTGTACTATTGCATTCTGTGTGTTGGCTCGCGAGCACGGTAGTTGTGTTCATTCTCGTTTTTTCCCCAAACCCTCAGAAGCAGGAAATATTGGAGATTACGACTACTACGAGGAACCAGATGTCTGAAGACCCAGGAGTTCTTGAAGCGTAGTTTAGTTCTTAGTTGTTCTAGTCTCGACCCAGTCTAGCTGACTCCGCTGGTACTTATGTGCATCCTATATTATCTGAGTTTTTGGGTAATATCGGATGTACACAGGTTTCCCCAGTCGCTTGCTTGTGGAGAGATGTGCCCTCACCCTTTTTGCTTCCGTTGTCGCTTCCGCTACTTTTGTGATGTAATCATTTAGCTTGTTCGGCCCTTATTGTAAAACTTGACCCGATGCGGTCTATGTAAACTCTGATATGTTAAATTAATGAATGGTATGGTTTTAAGCCATGTATGAAATGATTCAGTGATGTATATGTGAGTGCTATCTACTGATCCAGGGAATAGCACAATGCATTCGCAGAGAATTCGGGATTAGAAAATCTGGGTCCGACAAGTCCCAAGTTTTGTCACCGCAAAAATGATGTCTTTTCTTCAAGAATTATTTGTACAAGGTTCATGCACAAGGTTAAATTGTCAACACATGACTGATTCAAATTCCACATTTTATCAAGGAAGCTTGAGAGCTAGTTGTCCTCGTAGGATAAGGACCAGTATCTAACCTTGATGCCACCAATTAAAAAAGTTCGTCCTTGTCTTTTTGTGCGAAATTCAAACCTTAAAAGAAAAAATGAAATAGATACAAGTTGAAACTAGTAGTCAACCAAACTTTGTCATAACTCTGATATGCCTAGCTAGGGTAGACTTCTTCATGCCATGTGGTGACTGAGCAAGTTCCTTTCATAATAATTATATGCTTCCTTGCCGAATGAACACTACTGAAGTGAAAGGTAGTCAATTTTCTGATGGCATGTCGTATTTTTCACCAAACGTGCATAACTTAATACAAAATCCTGAAACATTTTTCTATAAGAAATTGTATTCATTTTGGGTGAAAACTAATTTATGAATTTTCAGGTTCAAGGGAGAACTTCGCAGGTAAGTCCGAACCATGGATTTTGCCCTTTCATTTGAATGGCCCGATTGATTGTAACTGCGCACAATAGCTAGCTGCATATATCTATCATATGGAACTTTGTTTTTCTCAGAATACTTATTGAGCTTGTTAAGCAGTCACTCGTTTTGTCCGACCAATTCAAGCAGAACCGGTCCCATTCTAGCTTCCATATGTTGCTTCTCTGAAGAAATTTGCAAAGCTCATACTTGGTGTAACCTAGAGTGTTAGATGAGGCGATGACGGAAGTAAACATTTTACTTGACCAAATGTGAAAGGAAAACTGATCTGAGTCTGTAGAGTTGTTGAAAAGGTGGAGCTTAAAAGCTAGCATAGAATTGAGATATGCAATTAACAAAACAAGGGCAGGCGATTCTTTAGTGTTCACCCAATATATTTTTGTCAAGAAACTAACTCCATCTTAATTTATGTATGAAAGGAAGGTGGGAGGAAATGGGATTGGATGGGGACCTTAATTTGCATCCTGATGTCACCACGATCGTATGTGTGCAGCACTTTTTATCATTTTATGCTCCCTAAAGTTAATTGTATGAATTACCGCGTGTTACCAGGTCAAACTAGCTAGACTATGGGACCGACCGCACCTAAGGTCCTGGTTACACACCCCCACAAAGGAACAAAACATGCCGATGGATCTCCTTTGAGACTCCCTCCGGCCACTGCTCCAATAATATCTATATGACACCCCAAGTTTATACTGAAAAAACATAGACAATTTGTGCTTTGTCTTAGCTTGGGCCAAAAAAATTTAACATTAAGTTAGAAATTCCTTTACATATGCAATACTTTGTCGTACATGCACTTCCTGTTGGAAATATGGGCAATAGTTTAATTCTAAATTTTACTAGGAGGTAAATATTGCTAACGACTAGTGATGCAAAAAAAAAAGATCAATAATAACAACAGTCAACGCATTGTACTTAAAAATATATGTAAAAACATAATAATAACAAAGTTCATCGATCACACGAACAACTTACAATGGGGTTGAATGATGAAGAAAATGGAAGTAGCGCAGAAACATGTGGTCGCAGAAGTAGTCGACGTCGAGGAAGAAGACGAATGATAATAGCTCAGAGATAGCCACTCTTTTTCTTTCCCGATGCACACTGAGACGAAAGACCGGTGAGGTTCGATGACTCAGCCCACCGGCACAGGTCACCAGAGGAGAAAAGTCGAAGAAATGGAAGGGAGAAAGTCGGATGTATAATTCTGGACGTCTCCGGGTCTTCTAAGGACATGACAGTTAGTCCAATTGTAAATGGCGCAATGAACTCATTTAACCGAATTAAAACAGACGTTTGAAATTAATTGCAATCAAACATAATTAAAAGAGAGATAATGGTATAATTCAGCAAAATAAAATTTAAAATTAGCGCGCCAAGAGTCCACACGATTTTTATACGAAAATACACGAACACACGCGCGAATACATACACGCTTATGTGTTTAGCTATAGTTCTTCACATATCCTCTTGTAAGAACTCAATTTTTATATTTATCTGCACCTACTAGCCTAAACACTATAGAACTAAACCATACCATATTTTAGAATTTATGGATGAATGAGCATCTATACTCGTGAACCCAAATTCTAACACATCAACGAGCCTCACTAGACCGCGGTATCAGAAGAGCCAAACTTAAACCAGACACGCATTCTGCAATAATCTTGGCATCTCTCCTCGGCCACAAATGCAATATTTGTTCAGGTGAACTTTACTAAGTGATTACAAAAACATGGTTCTTGGGAATACCGGCTAATAAATTGACTGACCAAAATCGACTGCTTGACTAACACTATAATCTAATATAGATGTGGCAAAGCTGGTCGGCTCGTAACCAAACCACGTTAGCTAAGTCTCTCTTACTTAAAAAGAAGGAATAGGTGGTGATCCGTCCTCTCTCATACTATGTGAGCCGTTATATCTATCTTTCTTTGTGAGATGTGAGCCAATGGATCTCGTTCTTTCTCGGTTCCTCCTGTGCGTACGGTTGGCCACCTATAATCTCCTCTCCACTCCCCCCACACCCCAACTGCCCAAGTTGGTGCGCAAAAATTCAAAGATTTCATTGATCTTTCTAAGAATAGGTTGCTGGTGAATCACTTGTATTGTAGGCGAATCACGACGATAATTAATGAGATATAATTTTTTTAATCCGTAATAAATCACAGTCATTTGACTAGTTAAACTACAAAATTGCAACTTGCAGTAGAATCTAATATAGCTGTGCCATAGCTGGTCGGTAATATGTCCTTCAAATTGTAACATTCCATGGATGCAACGCAGGACGCAGCTGGAGAGTGGAGACCTCACCATCAAAGCTGATGTGTCTGCTTGACTGCTAGTACGAAGACGTCGCCATCAACCCTGCTTCGCCGAAGCAACCTCCTCATGGCGATCATTTCCACGGAAAAAAAAAGGATCCTAACAATTATTCTTAAAATTTTGTTTTCTTTCAACAAAAAAATTCTCTGTTTTGCAGGTCATTTTCTCCTCTCCATTTATTAATTTATCTCGTCTCAAACTTTGGTGATCAAATTGAGTTTGTAATGGTCTGCAGTTGATACGACTGTACGTATGGAGATCCATTCTGTTTGTCACCTTGCTCGTTTGGTCCCGTGGCATTTCAGAGGATGGCATATTTTTTGTCAACAAGTTGGGGGTTTATATGTTAGATTAAATGTCATGATAAATTATTATATTTGTGTTCCTGATAAAAAAAGGAAAAAAAATCTATTTTTTAATCTTCAACTATAATCAGTGATAGATCCAGCACCAAAATTTAGGGGTGCTAATGGGACTTGCTCACCTATATGAGGCTTGCCGAATGGCTTGTCGAGTTGCCAGCCAGCGGTAGTCTACCATGTTGTCGGTCCACCGCTTACCTATCAAGTGTGATAGATGGAAAGAGAGAGCTAGTGAGATAGATGGGCTTAGCCGATTGGCCAAGGCGTCTAACATAGAAATATCCAACTACCAACACATGGGTTGGTTTTGGTGCGCGAGGATGACCTACTCGACAGTGTTCCTGCTCTCTATTGGTGGCTCAGACCACTGCAAGAAGCTGTCTACCGACATTGACGCCTCGGTGCATCTTTGCTAATTCCAGCCACCATCGTCTTTTCCTACCGAGATGGGGCTATTGTTTTAGATGTCTTATACCTTTTGTGTTTGTTTCGGAGCAATGAGCTACTGTGAAGGTCAGATACCGCACTCTCGCACGGGAAGGTGGGATCAAGTGACTGCCAAGGGGATTTGCCTGAGCACGGCTGGCTGGGGTGCTAGGTGGTACACCATGAGCCGACCGCTGGTATGGGGCACCATCATCGGCTACCCAACCCCCCCCCCCACGGGTCCGCCCTGGCTATAATCTGACTCCGAATTTCAACCCACAACTTGAAACCATCTAAAATACAACCCTTAACTATCAAAATCGTATAAAACACAACTCTCGATCCATTATAGGTGGTTTTGCCCCGACGTGGTGTTTAGTTGGCAAAGTTTACTAACATGACATATTGTCAGCAACATATTAAATAAATTGAGACGCCTCTAAATCCCCCCTTCCTTCCTTCCTCCACCGAGCAGAGCATCCACTTACCATTGACCTCAGCCTCAGCCGAACAGATCTAGGGCTTGTTTGGCACAGCTATGGCTTTTCTGAAAAGCGGCTTTCGGCTGGGCTGAAGAGGTTTGGTGTTTGACTGTCTAGCTTTTAAGTAGGCTGACTGCAGCTTCCGAGATGAAAAACGTCTAAAATGCCTCTGAAGACAGTAACGGATTGTTTGATGTCGTTAAACGCAATTGACAAATATTTAACGACAACTAACGATAATTGATGATAATTAACAACGCTAAACGCAATTAACGGTATTTAAAGACAATGAACAACTAGCACAATTGACGAAAAGTACTGCAATTGACGATATTTAACGATAATTAATGACGACTACCGTAATTAGCGCAATTGGTCGCATTTGACGATGACTACCACATTTAGCGCAATTTATCGCATTTGATGACAATTATCGTAATTAACGCAATTGATCGCATTTAACAACAATTAACATAATTTACCGCAATTTAGCACAATTAGCCACAATTAATGGCAATTACTATAATAAACAAACATTGCATAAATAAACACAATAAATAATTATTAAAAACAATTATTATAGTTATTAATTATAATAGTAAATAATTATTAAAATAAAAATTTATACAAAAGAATTAAATTACAATAGAAAAAAGTAAAGAAAAACAGAGGCGACGACGGCTAGGGTTTGGGTCGCCGCTGTCATCGGTAGTAGGGGAGAGTCGGAGGATGAGGCGCCGGAGGAGGGAGCCCGAGGAGGAGATGCCGCCGCATCGGGGGGAGAACGGACCGAGGGAGTCAAGGTAGGAGGCGTTGTGGCGGCACGAGCCGGTGGAGGATGAGGGAGCCAGATGTGAGGTGAAGGTGCTGAGGAAGTGAGGAGGGCGGCGAGGCGGCCAGATCTGGGCGGAGGGAGGAGGAGACGAGGCGGAGATGCCGGTGAAGGGAGCCGGAGAAGGAAGAGAGGCTGCATCAGGGGAGGAGGCGCCGCGATGGCAGAGGAGGAGAGAGCTGGAGGCAACGAGGAGGAGAAGGAGGGTGGCCCCGGCTGTGGATCTGGGCCATGCGAGGGCCGGGGAGGAGGTCGGCGGGTAGGCGGGCGTGGGAGGAGGGAGCCGAGCGAGCGTGGTTTTTATAGAGTGGCATTCGGCGGGGTAATTACCTTTGAATTTTAAGGGTAATTTCGGAACAGAGGTTACGAGAAGCAGCGAAAGCTCTCTGCGGGTGGCTTTCAGCCTCTAACTTTTATGTGTTAGTAACACAAAGTCGCTTTAGAGAAAAAACACTAAAAAAAACTCTCGTTCAGAGCGACTTTAAACTTTTTTGAATGAAAAACCGAAACCATCTAAACAAACGACCGTAGTCGAAGGACGGTCAGGCACCCATCGCTCCCACTTTTGGTTTGTACTTGTGGTTGTCCAATGTGGGCCATGTAATAAATTAGTTCTTTGATCCTTCCCTTGTCTTGAGGCTACAGATCGTAGATACAATTTTCTACTTTTGAGTTGGGCTCAGAATGTGAGATCAACAGAAGACCAAGAGCACAAAGAACTCGCTCCTCCACGCAAGCACAAGCACCGACGCCGCTGGGCCCAGGGGTAGCAGATGTAGCGACTCAGGAGGTAGCGTGGCGGCACTCACCGGCGGCGAGCCCAGCGGCCGGCTGGCCCAGGCAGCCTCGCTTGGTTGGAGGAAAGAGATAGAGGAGAGGGAGAGGTAGTAGACGCATCCATACTATTTGTTTTACCAACCTCCCCCCCCCCCCCCCACCCCCCACAAAAAAAAACTAATTAATTAACAGGAATTATTGGCATAAACCACTCGAAATGATTTGTTAGCTTTCTAAATAATTTGTGTTTCACAAAGGACAAGCTAACCCTGTACATGGGCATGAAAGAAACAAAACATTTAGCTATCTTTAGTTAACACGCAAAATATAAAAGGGTAATTTCCCAAATTAGTTAATTGGTCATAGTAAAGCACAACGAAGTCATGGTAAACTTCCAATAAACAAATATGATCTACGCCGTACGTAGTTTCTTATGTAAGGATTGCGTAGAACCTTTTTACCTTACCTAGAAATTGATAAAAATCACTCCTATATGTGCCACTACGCGGAAGGCTTCTGCTTTGACCGAGTGAGTTAATTCTATGACAAATATTACATATTATATTAAATAAAAGAGAGCTAGTAGTGAGCGTGTACTAGGGGAGTCTCAACGGTATAACATTCTCCATTGCCGGCACACTCCTCCCCTCCCTCTCTTTTCTCCTCACACATCTACTCTCTCTCCCTTCTCAGGTGCCGGTCGCAACTCCACCTTATCCCGCCACCTCCTTCATCACCAGTGCCAGGTGGCGACCTCGACGCCTCACTGTGCCACTGTCTCCCCCTCCCCCGCTGCACCCACTCCACCCAACCTAATATGAGTGCGTTGCCGCCTTGCTGTGCCTCCCTCTGTCGCCGCCCACCACCAGGACACCGCCTCCCGGTCTCGCTCTACAACCGGGGGGCACGGTGAACCCGTCGGTGGGAACGGTGCCACCCCCATCGTCCGTCGAGCGAGAGCGAGAGCGAGAGAGTGGGAGCCGGGAAGATGAAGAGAATGCTATAGTGTTTTCTAGCGTTCCTCTAAATAAAATTACTCAGTTATGTCTAGCTCAACAGAAGTAGTATCCAGAAATGAAAAATGACATTGGACCGGTTTCTGTCAAATTTCAGTTGGCCAGAAACAAATAGAAGCATTTAGCCATTTCATATAAGTCATTCTCAACTTAGGTTTTTAGCTCACTAGCAAGAAGCAAGTCTCTCCCTATGTGTATGTCCCATGGAGGTTAGAGTTTAAAGCAACCAAAAATAATGGTAGAACCCATGAATTAAACTTTGACTACTGGACATGGCAGTACGTGATGCTTGTCGTTAGCTTTGTTGCTGAAACTAAGTACAAAAGGCCAAAACCATTTGTTTTGTTTTGTAATGGCCCACCCCTAGTTTTAATTCTACGAATGGCAACTAGTCTAAATCTAACATTTAGTAATACGTTTCTAGGGACCCAAATAAACACCAGTATATGTGCTTTCAGACTCATGATGTTTGACACCGGTAACTTTACATCCCCCATAGAAAAATGTATTTGTGGTATTAAACTCTGAAAATAAATTAAATTCATCCCCAGTTTAACTAGTTTGAACTAGTTTCATGTTATATAATCACTATAGCGGCACTAAATTTAAAAGTAGTTCAAATTAGTTTGAGCTGACTTCAAAACTCACTTACCATAAGTATATCAAGGGTATGAAATATTCCATACCACTACTACAAAAAGGCTAATACTGGACGTCTCATCGCAGACGGTTGACAAAAACTGTCAGTATTAAATACAATTACAGTCGATTTTGGTTTAGCGACCGTCTGTGTTACTGGTTGCGCTAAAAACCATATGTGAAGAGGTAATATCACAAATGGTTCATATTGAAAATCATCTGTGAAGTATCACATACGATTTTGAACAAGAACTGTCTGTAATATTACTAAATATCACAGACGGTTCATGTTGAAAACTGGTCTGTGAAGTATCACAGATGGTTTTAAACTAAATATCACATACGATTTTTTCTTAAAACCGTCTGTGATACTTCTCGCGCCCCCACACAAACGATATTTATATTCAGACTCTAGGGTACTTTGTCCGCACCCCCACTCAAACGATTAAGTTTCTCTAACTCTCCCTCATCCCCCGAGTCCGTCGTAGCTGTCCTCGACGCCGTCTCCTCCTTGAGCCCGGGGCGCCTCCTCCATCGAGGCCGCCGCCTCCTCCCTGACCACAAGCCGCCGCCTCCCCGAACTTGGCGCCCCTCCTCCCCCGAGCCTGGCGCACCTCCTCCCTGAGCACGCCTCCTCCCCTCCCCCGAGCACGCTACGATGTTTAATAAGTTATTTTCTTGACTTGTGCTTCAAAGGAATAAAGCTTTATTTCATAAAGATAAAAAAAATACATATTGCATGTTGCAAAAGGTTGAAAAAATCCTAGCTACATTTCTTCTATGACCTTTTTTTCTAACTAGTTAGCATTTTCAACCAGTTCCTCAGGATTGATCTTCAAAGTGGTCAATGTTGATCTCTAGTAGAAGAAAATTAGAAGATATGTAGTTTGATACGTATGCGCTTTTTTCAATATTTTTCCTCTAGTATAGACTTCGGTCTTAATCGGAAATTACACATCATAGACAGTGAAGCGCTCACCTGGTCATCGAGATTTTTTCTTCTACCAATTTCTTGAATACTTCAATCCATAGACTAAATTGACTTTTCGACCATCTTGAAGTCATGATCCATGGATTTTATCTTTTCCACGGTGGTCGAGAGGTGGTTGAAAAGTCAATTTATCATGTGGAATGTATCTTTTCCATGATCTTATTCATAGTAGAAGAACTCCAAGGGCCAATTATTTCTTCTAGATAAATCTATTCGAACTTGAGAGGTTTGGAGATAAGAACTTTAAAACAAAGTAGAAGTAGGAAAGATGGAAATTCTGTGCGTAAGTTCTGCCATTCTGATAGTTATTTATATGCTATTGATTTGTGACAAAGTTAAAAGGAAGTCCAACCGATAAAAAATTATTAGAATCTTTCCCAATAAATAGTTGGAAAATCAAAACGTCACCGTCTTTTCGGGAATTATTCTTCACGAAGACAATTGACGTTCCTTTTCCTATCTATTTCTTTTTATTGGGTAGCATTTCCTGAGGCTAGCCAATAAACAGAAATAGATTTAGCAATACAAAAGAATATCACAGATGGTTCCTTATGACAAACCATATATGATCAGCTATCACAGACAGTTTCATCTACAAACCGTCTGTGATAGTCAACCATCAAAGACAGTTCTAAGTTAAAAATCGTTTGTGATAGTCTGCATCACAGACTGTTCGAAAACTGTCTGTGGTGACCTCATGTGATTACTGACCCATAAACTCAGACGGCTCACGAAAATGTTTGTGGTGACGTTTTTGAACAAACGTCTGTGATGACCTTTTCTGCAGTATTATACCCAAACTCTGAATTTCACGTTGATCATATACATGTATCAGACAGTTCTTAATGTGAGTGCCTAGGCACCTAGGTGGTTCAATATTTGGTGTATTGGATTTCAGGTTTGCTAATTCTTAGTTCACTAAATTTTTTATTTTTTTTCTCAGTCACCTAAAATTGTACGGTACTAAACCTAAAATTGCAGTGCCAAATAATATACAATTTTAGTACAGTTTTACTATAATTTTTAGTTCTATTTGTTTTTTATTTGTGTGGTTCACCTAGGTTTACTTTTTGTTGTCTTGGTTAGATTTTTTTTGTTTTTGTATTTTGTAGGGTTCACCAAACTTAAATGTTTTTTTTTGTCTAGGTTAAAGCTATTCATTGTCCTAGAGGGAAGGGCGTTGGTTACACGTAGGACGTGAGGAGAAGGACGAGAGTGGTTAGATTTTTATCCACGGGTTAAGAAAAATGACTGAAAGTTAACAAAATTTCTTAACATAGGATAATTATGTATATACATATATACGTATATATATATCTCCACACGTGTGCAACGACATGCAACTGATATGTTCGTATGTGATTGTGTGTAGGGTAACAAATGAATGGTGTGCATCTCGATCTGTAAAGCAAATCCAAGAATGGAGTCATTTTCTTTGCAAATTTGCAATTGGAAGTACAAGCCCAGGGAGAGTACAACAGGGCCAATGAAAGAGAGCCCAAGTGTTATTGGGCCCAAATCTGATTGCAATGTGCATTGGATTGCAAGATATCTTAATTATATAGTTACTGGTCAATGGGTAACTAATCCGGTGTGCTATGTAACAATATTGATTCTAGGAGGTAGGGATAAAATGAAAGATACTGAGCAAAATGTTGCTTATAAATTGGTAATAATTCCATTAACAAAACCTCGGTAGCTGCAAGAAGTAACATTGCAGCCTGCACCGATATGGGTGCTCACATCGCTATGCATGCTTGGACATGATACTGAAAATGAAGCTGGTGTGCAATATAAACCGGTACAGAACAATTGCCCATCATAAAAGAACCGGAGCTTATCTTTATTATTCTGAAAGGCTTCTTCTCTCCGTGCTTTTGATTTCTTCATTGCCTCGTCCAAATCCTAGATTGCAGAAACAACAAAACAGTTTTGAAATAATTTGTCTTTGTAACGTAGCTTTGTTTAGCATTAATGATGATTTCATTCCAAATATGCACACACGAGTACACTTTAGTAGGAATTTTTGTGAGGTCGCAAATTTATTCTTAGCCTCTATCTGTCTAGACATGTATTAAAGGGGTGCACTCGCATGTGTGGTATGAGTGCGTTGTGGTGTATGCACATGTGTGTCCTTCTTGTAATCACAAAAAATAAGAATAATGGCTATGTATCCCCCCCCCCGAGGTGCCACCCCTCTCCGGCTTAACAATGACCAAGCTGGCTTCTTTTATTTTTATGATGTATGAAGAACCTTCTGCGAGATATTAAATTTTAAAGGAGACTCGATGTCTTGCTAACTCGCAGCATACAAATGTCCACCTACGATAGTGTCCGGATCAAATATGTAAATCTAGTGTAATACCCTGGAAATCGAATCGGTAAATCACAGATTTAGCCGAGAGGAGAAAAGGGAATAAGAGGAATAGTAAAACATCAAACGACAAGGGGTCATCTGATATTTTTCGCCAACTTGGGCCTGGGCCGCGGCCTAGGAGAGGCCTCCTTGTGGCCGGCCAAGAGGGGGGTGCCCACCCCCCCAAAACCCTAGTGCCCCACCCCTTTCCTCCTTTTCCCCCCTTCCTCCCCTTAGCGTGCCGGCTCTCCCCCCCCTCGCGCTTGATTGGTTCGTCAGATTTGGGTAAGTTCTGTACATTTTCTGATCTGTCCACCTCTTAGAAAGTTGTAGCCCTTGATCTTAGATTTCTTTTGGCACCAAGATCATCTGATTTGGAGTTATTATTTAGGAGATATGTCTGTTTTTGTGCGACTGTACAGGAAGGCTGACGAGATTTGGCAGTCTGCATGTTTAGTCAGATTGTATTTTTTTGAGCCCGAATCTGAAGAGCCACCCAAAACGAAAGTTGTAGCCATTCCAGTAAGCTTTCGGGATTGATAAAGAAAATAGTTTTTAGAGGTGTGAATCAAAATTTATTGAATTTTTACCGTCGCTGTTGTCTGATTGTCAGACTGAGGGAACAACAAACTTCATCAGAACATTAGGATTATTAGAAGGCTGAATCAGGAGTCTTACCCAACTAGGTTATTGTAGCCTGTTTAATAATATTTTCAAATTGATAAAGATCATCTCAATTGGATCTGTAGAGTGAAAGTTATGCTATGATGTTTCTTCTTTGTCTTTGTATTCGGACAGATGTCTGTTAATGGTTTTCAACGGTTGTTTAGACCACTAGTTTGGCCAAATAAAAGAACCCCACCTACTAGAGTTTTGTAGCTGGTTATGTTAAGAATATTTGAGAACTGGTTTCAAGTCATTCGGAGTTACAGATATTTAATTACGATTTTTCTCGTACTGCTGTCCTAGGATGCATTATGCTAGACTGCCGGGAAATTTGGGTAGAACCTCTCTTTGAGTCATAGGTCTTGAGGAGTTGGATTAAGGGGTGTAAACGGAGTCCAGCATTCATCGTATTTATTATTACCGCTATGCTTGTGTAGGAGGCGGAGTTCGAGTAGAGACATCAATTTTGCTTCCTTGTGTGCTAGTAGCGGGAAAGAAAAAAGCAGCAAGTGCACCTATAATATGGTTGTTATGTGATTGTTCTATATGATGAATCATGGTAACATATGCTTGTTTCGATGTACTGATTTATGGTGATATGTATTTGTTCATGATGGCTAGATTATTAAAATTCGATTACTGTCATTTTATTGTTCATCATGTGCACTCATGAATGCATGTTGTGTACTTGCGACACCCACGGGAGTGGGTGGTGATTGTAAGACCCACCATTCCAAAGTGGGCATTGTGGATCCCCGGTTGACTTGTTCTCAAACGGGCTTTGGATCCCCGCGTGTTGTAGAACGCGGGCATAAGTGAACACCGACGGGTGTTCACTCGCTATACCGGTATGAGCAAAAGAGAAGCGCATGTGCATTCATTCATATGTTGATTTGATTCATGATGTTGATACACTGTTGGATAATGAATGATGTTGTTATGTTTTGTATCATTGCACTTGCTGAGTCTCGGACTCACCCTTGCCGTGTTGTTTTTTTAGGTACATCGGTTGTGGTCGGCATGCATGGGCGGGAGTAGAAATTATCACGGTTGCACACTGGCACTAATAAAGTGAATAAAACATTTAAGTGATAACTTGGACTTTGAATAGCTTTATGTGAGGTTTACTTCCTTACGTTCTAAGTCGTGGACAACTACTATTGGAGATTGATAGCGTTTTATGGTTGTTTCTTTCATGAACATGTTTAGTACGCGCGTTTGGATATTTGCTTATTATTGTTGTTATTTGCGCGAATGTCCGGATAGTTTGATTTACAAAGGAGACTCTGCCGAAATTTAGAAAGAAATGTCTTAGTTCCATTTGTAGACTTGTTACGGTGGTAGCATTCCAGGCTCAGTTTTGGCTGGGGTGTTACATCTAGACTCTCTGTGTGTAATGCATTAGTTTAGAATCATGATAGTGCACACAATGTTAACATAGATAAATATCATTCCACATAAGGCGAAAATAAGAATAAATGACTAATTTAATTAATAAATTGTAACATCCCAAAATTGGTTTATGTTTCAAATGTAAGAAAATCAAAAGAAATTAAAACTTTTCTTGCATCTTGAAGCCTTGGTCATTTTTGGTAATTCTTTTCAAAAGAATTATGGAAAATCCCATTTAAATTCCTTTTTGACTCTAATCAAAAACCCTACTTGGCAAAGGTCTTTTGCCAAACCCTTGGAAATCTTTTCCCTGAGTTCTTGGGAGGCTTGGCAACACCTCTGAATTATCTCATGATTTTTAGAATTTATTTGATAATTTTTGAGGCCTGTCAAACCTTGGTCAAACTCTACATATAGCCTTCTGGAATTTTTGGAGAAAAATGCAGTGCATAAAAGTCTCTGAAAATTTTATATAAGGTTCATCATCCAGTAAGCAACCTCCAGTTAAAATTTCATAATTGTTGGAGCTTGTTTGCTATCTCAATTAATTATCCTAAGTCAGCTCAGCAAATAACTCAAAATCAGCTTTTACTATTCCTTGGACTCAAGTCACACTCGGGTTCAAGCCATCGGTTCGACCGGATCAACTTAACTGCACCAGGCTCAGCCGGCTCGGGCGCTTTCAATTTCGACCGTTAGATCTCGATCGTGCGGTCTGCGCTCTGAGGTAACGTTCGGACCATCCGAGTGCGCCGATCCATTTGAACCGTTGGATTCTAAATCGAGGGTCCACAATCGCGTGAACGTTCGGACCGCCGAACGCCTCGCGCAGCGCGAACCATAGGATCCAAATCAACGGCCCAAGATCAAGCGCGTGATCGAATCGTTATCATCGACCCGTTCTTTTTTCAGCCGTCCGATTAAATCCAACGGCTGATCTCTTTTGTCTTCCTCCGCTCGCGCGAATTCGGCCGAAGTCAACCGCGGTGGCGTGCACAGTACCCTTCGGCAGAGCCCAGTCGCGTCTCCTTTTTGCCAACGGCTCTTCCGCATTTATTGCTTCCGTCCGGCCGCCTCCATAGTCGTCGTCGCCCCTGCTGTTACCTGCCCCCGTCGCTCTCGGCCAACCTCAGCGCAGTGCATAACCATTTTCCCTCCCGTTGCTTCTTCCTTGCTTCTCGGCCTATAAGACTCCTCCAGTGGCTTCCTTATCATTCTTTGAACACCCTCGAGTTACAGCTTCACTTCTAGCGCACGGAGTGAGCTCAATTTCGAGTTTTCACCTTCGGCCGCCATTGCCGCCATTGCTGAGCTTCAAAGTTTGCAGTGAAAGTGGTGCTCCGGTCTTTCTCACTCAAATTCCTTGCTGCCTTAGCTTCCTCTCCTTTCTGTGAGCAAAAGCCCTCATTCAATTTTTAGTTTGCTTGCAGAGAGCAGATCAATTTCGGTTTTCCCCCAATTCGGCCGAAAACTTTCAATTTCGTCTCCAGCTCGGGTAAGTCCTCCATTTGCCAATTCATCGCCTTCAGAGCTCCATAGCAGTTCATAGATACTCTAGCAACCTCTATTTTCCCTTCGGTAGCTCTTCTCTGCGTTGTCGTCACTTTGATGATTCTTGCGCGCGCCCCCTTATTCTTGCGCCTAGCTCAGTCCGCCATCCGAGCTATGGTTGGTGCCAAAGTGTGCGCATCGTTATTGTGCATCGTTTGGTAGTCTTTGCTTGCTCTGCCGTAGCTCGATTCGCCGGCAAACCGCCGGTGACCTCCTCTGTTTGCGTTGTCAGATGAAACCAGCGGGCGTTCGTTGTCGATCGATCTTGGCCGTTAGATCAAAGATCGACGGTCGTCGCCGTCCAATGAAGCGCCGAGCTCGCCGCGGTTCTTGTCTTGTGAGTGCTCGTGGGACGTTGGATCCCAAATCAACGGTTCGTGTGCGTGGGCGCGTTCGGACCACCGAACGCTCGGATCAACGTGAATCGTTGGATCCCAGATCCACGGCTCGCGTGCGCGTGAACGTTCGGACCACCGAACGCTCTGGTCCACGTGAACCGTTGGATCCAGATCCAACGGTTGACGTTTAAGGTTTCGCGACGCCGCGGCGCAGCGCCGTCCGCCGGGCTTGGGCCGTTGGATCCAAGATCGGCGTCGAGGTTCGCCACGTCATTTCTAATTTCGAATTTCGAGAGGATTTATTTATCAACTGAAAAATGTGATAACTTGTAAAATGCATAACTAATTCATTTCAAATCCTTTTCGGTTGATTCAAATTTTGTTGGTTATGTTTTTAACTAGACTTTAATTTAAAAATGTTTCCAAACTCAGTATAGCTCCAGAAAATTTTGCTAATAAATAGTAGCATTTTTGATTTATAAAAGCTGAGCAAAATTGTTTTGGCCATATCTTTTGCATCAAGAATCCAAATCAATTGGTTCTTGTTGCTAAATTCTTTATAAATCATTATCTTGCTACTGTAAAATTTGTAGAATTTTTGGAGAAGGTTTACTGTTGGGTCTTTGCATTTTATTCGCTCTTATCGTTTGTTTCTCGCTTTTTCGTTAGGATCCGAAGAGCATATTGACAATATTGTTGATCCTCAGCAGCACCTTGACCCACAGCAAGCAGGCAAGCAGTTTGATCATGGTAATCCTATTATTTTTCAAGTCTAATATATTGTTTTCAACTTGTATGAATGCATGGCTATTTTGTTGTTAAATTATGGTTAGTATCCTATAGTTGCATAATCTGTAGGAATGGTTTATCCTCTACTACCATGAGCCTAGGTTATTTGCTGTGATTTGAGTTCGAAGGATGGACTCTTGTCACTTAGTAGCTTCCGATTTGAAATTGCTTAGAAATGCTTAGTTTCGGTAGCAATGGGCGATCATCGGTTTTAGTCGATGATCTTGATCACACATCTAAATATTATTCCAGTATGTCTAGCACTTGTGCTTTGTTATTTTGTAAAGTTAAAATTCTGAAAATGGAAAAATTGTTTTAGACTTGGGCAAGTGGTTGGATGGTGGGTTATTGGGTTTGTGGATGTCTTGCCTAAGTCAACAAGGACCGAACATCTTGTGTCACACTCTCCAAGTATTTTTGCGTGCTAACCATGCGAGAGGGATATGAGACCTCTCTTGACTAAGTACTTTGGCGTGTGTTATCTCCGAGTCGCAGGAGGGGGTTGTGTGTGTTGTGTGAAAAAAGATATGTGTTCTTGTGTTGGGTGTGCGGTGGTGGAGATTCCGGGTAGGCTCTCCACCTCGAGGAGCATTGTAGTTGTCCAAGGCTTTACCTGCGACGGGTAGTTGACCGAGGCTTTACAATGTCTCCGACACAACGTATGGGTTTCTATCCATACGGGCGGCTCGTGAATAATTCACAATATTGGAAATGTCTCGTAGGACTTAGCTGTGCCGGCATACCAAAGGAAGTATGCTAATCTAGTGGCAAAAAGGCGGTCTGGCGTGTGGGTACATTGGTACACCCCTGCAGGGATAAAACTATTCGAATAGCCTCGTCCTAGGTTATGGACACGCTTGGTTAGGTTTTGTAAGAGTTAGACTACAACCTTTTAAATTAAAATTTGACATGGGTGGTATGAATGGGTAATTCATGCTATTGTTGTGGTGACTAATGGTTTAGTCACTTCCAGGATTGTTGTTGTTCTCTACCTACTGTTATATTGTTGTCATTTGCGATTATTTGAACATTAAAAACAGAGTTGTTAAAATTGCTTTCAATCTATTATATTATTGCAAATGAAAACTTGCTTTATGCTAAAATGAAACATACAGCCTACTTTTGATTAAGCTTGTATATAGTATATGTACAGGTTTGTTATTCCACATGTAAGTCTTGCAGTACATTCAAAGTACTCACAGGCTTTTTTTATTTGCTTTTGTTTGCGGGGAAGAAGGTGAGCCCCAAGGGCCTCACTTTTGTGAAATGTCTTTGTGGATTCGACGACTAGCTTGGCGGTCCGGTCGGTTGCCTTGTGGGTTAAAGGCACCTTGATTGGCTCTTTGTTGTAGCCATCTTATGACACTTTTGCTTCCGCTGTTTAATTATTGTTGTCTCTTTTATTGTTGGCCGGTTGGCCTCTCTTTTGTAATGACTCGGTTTAATATTATTAATATACATTACATTACGTGTTTTGGTTCTATGTGGATGAATGGAATTGATACATAAATGTTGTGATGAGGTGTGTATACTGCACTCTGGGAAGTATACATGTCTCGAGTCTCGGATTATCTGCTTTGTGATGCTAGGACCGAATGGATGGTTAAGCATTACAAGCCGGATAAACCGGGGTCTCACATAAATAACGGTTGCGACCTTATGGTCGAGTTTGCACTTATTAAGCTATGCAGGGCTGACACTAAATAAAGAGACGATAGTGGAACGAAAACAATTCTAGCGGAAACCCATCGACTTGCTACAGGCAACCGGCTGGAATCAAGACCTAGTGATCACCCTCCTCGTAAAACCTCTCCTCGAAAGCAAGCGAAGACTTCTCCACTTTAGCTGAATTATTGTAGCAAGAATTAGTTCTCCGAGTACTCAACAAATTGTACTACATAATGCAATTGTAGATGATGGCTTATTCCAAAGGAAATGACATCAATGGTTATTTTGCAAAAAGTGACAATTGCAATTGAATACAAATAATAGATTGAAAACATAATTTAAAAAAATAGACAATAGTAGTTTAACAATTATTTTAAAAAAGGATACAAAGCCTAATCAATTTCGTTCACACAACCATATGAGTTTAACCACACAGTTGTCCCTTCCCAAGTGTTTTTTTTAAAAAATAAAAATCTACCCCTCATGTGAAATCCCCCAGCATGTCCATGACCACGGACGCAGCTATTCGAATAGATTGATTAACACCTTGCAGATGTTATACTATTTACCCAAAAGATATAACCAATGTAGCTAGCACCAATCATAGTAAAAAAAATATGAAACTTCATCTTAACAATCGATGCTCTCGTTGTGCATACTGCCGGCACCAAACCCTCGCACAAATGGTTTTTCCATCGCACACTGTTGGACCTAGACACGGCGAACTGCTTATAAATATGAATTGCCACACAGACAATTCATATTTGTCTACTACTCATAAAATGTCCATTCTCAAGTGTTTTTATGAAAATCTACCACTCGTGTGAAATCCCCGAGTTGTCTATGACCATGGATGCGACTATTCGAATAGATTGATTAACACCCTGCAGAAGTTGTACACTTTACCTACAAGATATAACCAGTGTAGCTAACACCAATCATAATAAAACCTTTCTGAAACTTCATCTTAACAATTGATCCTCTCGTTGTGCATACTACCGGTACCAAACCCTCGCATAGATGGTTGGTCTGTTGCACACCGTTGGACCTAGATACGGCGAACTGCTCATAAATATGAATCATCACACAGACAGAATCACACCTCCACCCTGGCACACATCATAACCTATCTGTCTGAGCAAACAATGTCAAGAATCTGTACTTACTAAGTTAGGCATGTCCCATACTAGGTATGTGGTCGTACAGTTATGGCTTAGTTCAATGGTGCACAAAGTTAAGCCTATACTTGACCAAGGCAAGACTGTCAATCTACTTTCAATTACCACATTCATATTTTCCCAAACGCACACAGCTCCACCATATCACAATTCCATCCACTTGCCTCGGTCTAAATATTTTTCCACCCTGTTAGTTAAGTGCAACACATGCCATCAACGAGTGACAATATACTGCACACAGCTTTCCATAAAGTATTCCATATTCACTTAGTCAATTTTAGATTTGCAACTCAAAATGATATCAATAACCCGTTGCATAACTAAGCAGACTATTCGTGTTTAGCCAATCTACGTTGGTGCTATAATGATACTAACTAATAATAAACCAAGATGGCTGACAAAAGATAAAGATAATAAAATGAGCATGGTGGATGTAAACAAATAGGTGTATAGCTAATCCCAAAGTATTTAAAAAAATTAAATACTTAAAATTACTTGCAATAATTTGAATCAAAGTAATTTTGGAAAACTGGGTTCAACATGGTTAAAGGTACAACATGCCTTGAAATAATTCTTGGTACTGGTTCTGAGCTTGATCAAAACTTCCTTCCTCGTAAGCTTCCGAAGTATCACCGTCTACTCGCAAACGAAAGTGAAAACTAAATAAATACAAAACAGATAAACAAATAAACTCCAAAAATTAAATAAAAATTACAAGAAGCTAGGGCTTGAATTTAGATGAATTTAGAAATTTGAATGAGTTCAATCAGAGTTCGTATGAGGGAGAATGGGCTCTCTGAAGATTTAAATCTAAGAAAAAGAGAAAGAAAATAATATTTTGAATTTTCTTTCTAAAGGAAATTATGAAATATTGCATTAGCATTATGTCAACAATGAATTTTAGTAATTAAAGAAAATTCCAAAAATAGAAAATTGAGGTTGACAGGTGGGACCCTCGGTCTATGGATCGGGTCCATGGGCTTGGCTCATGGGTTCAAGGAACAGTGGACTGACAAGTGGGGTCCATATGACAGAGGCTAGGTCTATGGTAGACTAGTTTTAGGGTTAGGCTCAGGTGGCACTAACGTGGCACATGTGGTGCACATGTGGCCAACACGGAGGCGACATGTGGACAAGACGAGGTGATGTGGTGGCAGGGCTGAGCAAAGCTGACAAGGCACAGTGGACACTGGTGTGGCAGCCAGGTGGCGTACACGTAGGAGGCGATAGGGTGACATGGACAATGATGTGGTCGACAACAATGACGATGGTGCTCGAGTTCCGATGGTCGCCGGCGTTTGAGGCCACGGCGGAGCAAGCGGATGTGCGCATTGGGTAGCTGGTGCGACAGAGAATTCATGGTATACACGCGACGGCTGGAGGTGGACGGTGTTGGACGGCGCTGAGGTCGAAGCAGCAGCTAGGGCTCAATGGCGATGGGCTAGAGCGGTACTCCGATGACGTTGAGAGGACGGTGATGTAGATCAAGCCATAGCGATCCCGAGGGTGGTGACGAGGAGACCTAGGTGTCATCGACGGAGGCAGAACACGACGACGAAGGTTTTGGCGGCGGTTTTGTTCCCAAGGTGATTCCAGCGGCTAGGATTAGGGGTTTTGAGTGGGGTCTGTGCGGTTGGGATGCGGAGGTCAAGGGCTACCCCCCCCCCCTTGTAGTGTGGCGGCCGGGAGAGTCCATGACGTGCACGCTAAGAAACCGGGGCAGCCGGGAGAGTCCAAGTTGTAACCGAGTCGAAGACGATGAACAGTGCAAGGGTGGGCTCACATGTATGAGACGGTGGCTTGGGCGAGACCGCTTCGCACATGACACGTGGGAGGCTGACAGGTGGGGCCAAGGGCTCGAGCGAGAGAGAGAGAGAGAGAGAGAGAGAGAGAGAGAGATGGGGAGGGCTGGCGGAGTTGGGCTGGGATTCAACAGTGGACAGAAAACAAATTTGTATATGCAAACTCAAATAACTCACACGCATGTACAACATGGCAGCATAATTATAGCTCAAGAAAAATTTCACTACAAAAACAATGACGAATTGTTCATTTAAGCTCTGAAAATCTACAGTACCATCTTTTTCTGCAAAACAATGAAATCCAGTTCTTTTTGGTTCTGTAGTACGACAATAACGTTACAGTAAGGTCAGCAAAATAAAATGGAAAACGCACAAAAGATTAATTTGCACCAATGCCCTCCCTGAAAGCAATAAGAAATAAATGGCCAATAGTGTCAACTTTGGTGTCACAGGATGATTAGCAATCGACAAATGATAGAGCCCATAAAAACAGTGATCCGTCACTGAAGAATTGATTGCTCTGCACAATATGCTGCATAATTTCCCTCAAAAGATATGCTGCGCAAGTGCGTATGGTTCAATAGAAAGTAATAACTGAATGGTTCAATAGAAAGCCTTGATGTCTTGCTGGATACACAATTAGCTATCTTACTGGATAAACAATTTTGAAACTCAAAGACTGAATAAAAAGTAATAACTATACGGTTCAATAAAAAGCCTTGATGTTTGTTTGTAAACCTTAACACAGTACTCCAAATAGAAACATTATAAAAATCGTGATGACGAAATGGGAGTATCATATATACTATCAAAAGGAGTAGAAGGTTGTCCCTATGCATTCAGTTATGGCGATGACAACACCTTGAGAAACATCGATGATAGCGGCAACATGTTGTCTTTGCAAAATATATTATAGTAACTAGTGCCGCTAGCTTGTTATCTGCCATTGTTATACTTTTGGCACTTGCAGTTAAAAAATTTAGTTCGTTTGAATAATTTAAGAATGCTTCCTACTGCCTGTTCCGAAAATACAATGGACATTGGAATCTGATTTTTTTAATAAAATAATCCTTTTTGAAAAATATTTTATTAATAACACCTCGCAAACTTTATTTTCAAATCTGACCCTTTTTTGTCATGCCAAAACCTATAGCATGGCAAATACACACCATCGGGAGAGGAGGCGGTAGTGGTGCCAGAAAGAGGAGGCCATGTGACGTCGATTGGAGTTGATGTGTGGCGTTCATGATGCTGTGCCTACGAGGCAACCACCAACAATGAGGAGGGTGTCATCTCAAAACCTAGAACAAGTGATGTGTGGCGTTGGCACAAGCGGCCCGCCTGGCGACCATCACAATTATGAGGGCCTCCAAAGTGGATGTTGAAGGATAGGCACGGACGGGGTTGAACCTCGACAGTGAAAACGAACGAACGCCGCATCTAATTCTGACCAGTGCAAGTAAAGATCTCCCTCCTTTCTATTTGGGGAGGAATGGTGGAGTGCTTAAGAGATGGGATAAACACGGATCCGAGCAGGCGAGTGGGGAGAACTCAAACCTGACCTTGTAGGTCTTCGGATCTACTCCACTGCCAGCAGTGGTGGTGAAGACAAGGTCTAGGCACACCAAGTACCTCTTAGCACAAAGCGAAGGGTACGAAAAGGTTGCCGAATGCAGCCTTGACTGAAGAGTGCAACACACGATGGAGCGAAGGGGCCCAGGGAGCCCTCGCTCTAGGCCACCTCGCATTTTGCTCTAGGTCTGCCTCACATGGAGCGAAGGGAGTCCAAGCCACTTGTGGACCGGAAGTACAGGCGTGGTGGTCCAGGTTCGTGAAGGCCCACCGTGCACAAATGGCTACGCCTAAGGAGGTGCAAAGGCCCTGAAGCCCCTATAGTTATAGTCATTGGCGCACTTGGAGATGATCAAGGTGGGCAAACCAGGGACCATCACACCAAGCGACGGCTTACTCGACATAGCGCCTGCAACGATCATTACCGCACCAGGCGATGGCTTGCTCAGCGTAGCCCCCACGACAGTCACCGCCAAACTAGGAGATGGCTTGCTCAGCGCAGGCCCTACGACAGAGTTTTCCCGACAACAATGACACCTGCACCCAATGGCGGCGGCGGCTCGCGTCATGTCGATGGCGGCAATGAGCTCCAAGGTGAGGTGACGACTCATCAGGCTAAGGCAGCAGAGCACCAAGGCACGACGGCTGCATTGCAGCCTGGAGCTCTAGCAGTCGTGGAACCATCCAAGGGAACGCTAGAGGTTCACATGGTGAAACCCTATCAAAGGGTGGGTTGGCACTTATGCCGATATAATGGGTCGCATCAAGAGTTGGGCTTCCACTTTAAGCGTGTGGAGACGTCAATCTTTGAGGCGTCGACATACTATAGCATGACAAGGAGCCAGAAGCGCTATATTTCATTGACGTGGGGCTCCAAGGGTTGCAGCCATGGCCGCCGCAACAGCTCGAGGACGAGCTACTTATTAAGGAGCGGAGAAGTTGTTATGTGCTGGAACTACAATTCACACATGAACATTACATATGGTACTCTAGTGCCACATACTATTCATACCAGGCCCCACGTGATACAGGGTTGCCTGATCTTCTCGACGTAGGATCAAATACTCACGTGCCCCTCTTGAATCGTAGTGATCTTCTGTTACCCGTGCAAGGATTAGCACTCTAGAATTCGCAAGAAGACATGTGTTGATTTCACCGACCACCAAGTGAAATCACCGTGCTCCCAATTCCCAGCGAAAAGGTCGGACAATTTGAATTTGGAACTCCTAATTCCCCCATCAAGTTAGTTCAGCCAACATGGAATAACAAGAGCAAACTTGTTTCAATCTGTTATATCTAAAAATAATAGTCTCCGGGATAGAAAGGAGGGGGCAATGGTACTTATGGCGCCCCTCCACAACTCACGCACGACCTAGGGCCAGCTGCACATACCAAAGTAAACCCTAATTCGGAATTACTGTTCATATCACGCACTGTTCACATCGAATATTGTTCACGCCTTAGACGTCCACGCGGTTTGAGCTTGTTTCTCTAAGTCTTGGGCTGCTTGGATCTTCCCCTTTAGCGCCGCATGGCGGCATCTAGTCGTAGAGTCCGACCGGTGTACCCTGCCCTGCACAACTACAACCTTCGGCCAAGACCTGGTCGTGACAATGGACCTGGTCATGACAACAGACCTGGTCATGATAACTTAAAGTGACTTACTTTGATCTTCCATGGTTCTCCTCCATTGCTTTGGCTCCAATCTCCCTCTCAATTCCAAAGACTTCACAATGTTTAAACCTGAGAATACACAATGTATTTGCATGAGGTAGTATCCCCTTCTCATCAAAGTTAATAGGAAATTCTTTAAGAAACAAAAGCACCTGTTGGTTTAGAAGCTTGGCACTTGCTCTAGTCATTAGACCATTTGGTACTTCATAAACAGCCTCATACACAGTTGGAGTGGAAGATGTAGTAGTAGTAGGGATGTTCTCGTCATCCTCCCTCTCTTGAAAAGGAGCCGTCCTCGACTCTGTATCATCTTGCCCAAAGAAAGGTGACAAATCAGTAACATTAAAAGTAGCACTTGATACATAGTCGTCGCCAGGAAGCTCAATCTTATATGCATTATCGTTGATCTTGGTAAGCACTTTAAAAGGGTCATCACCACGTGGCATCAACTCGGATTACGCCTCTCTGGAAACGTTCTTTGCGAAGATGAACCCAAACTAAATCACCTGGTTCAAACAACATTTTCTTTCTAGTTTTGTTAGCTTTGGAAGCATAAGAACATACCTTTGCCTCAATTATCTCTTTAGTCTTCTCATTGAGTTTCTTTACAAAATCAGCACGCTTGGAAGCCTCCATATTAGCACGCTCTTGCAATGGAAATGGTAGCAAGTCAGGTGGTGTGATCGATTTGAAGTCATACACCACCTCAAATGGACACAATTGAGTAGTAGAATGTACCGTCCGATTATACGCAAATTCAATATGGGGTAGACAATCTTCTCACTCTTTTAAGTTCTTGATCATTGTCCGCAGTAACATTGAGAGTATACGGTTCACCACCTCCGTTTGTCCATCGGTTTGTGGGTGACAAGTTGTCGAAAAGAGCAACTTTGTTGCAAGATTGGCCCACAAAGTGTTCCAAAAGTAGCTCATGAACTTCACATCACGATATGAAATAATGGTGCAAGGCACACCATGCAATCTCACAACTTCCCTGAAAAAAATAGCTACATGCGACGCATCGTCGCTCTTTTGAGAAGGAATGAAGTGTGTCATCTTAGAAAACCTATCCATAACTACAAAAACAGAATCCCTCCCCCTCTTAGTCCTAGGCAATCCTAAAATAAAGTCCATGCTAATATCTTCCCAAGGAGCACTAGGAACTGGAAGTGGATTATACAAACCATGTGGATTGAGTTTAGACCTCGCTTTATAGCATGTAACACAGCGCTGAACAAACATCTCAACATCTTATCTCATCTTTGCCCAATAGAAGTGATTGGCCAACATTACGAAGGTCTTCTCTCGACCAAAATATCCCATCAATTCCCCAGCATGAGATTCCTGCAATAAAAGCAAACACACGGACGAATCTGGAACACATAGCTTGTTAGCACAAAATAGAAAACCATCATGTATATGATACTTGTCTCATCCATTTCCATATTTGCATTTAGAATATGGTGCTGAAAATTCATGATCGAAAGCATATAATTCTTTCAAACTCTCTAATCCGGGAACCTTTACTTTCAATTGAGTTAAAAGCACATTCTTTCTAAACAATGCATCAGCTACCACATTCTCTTTGTATTTCTTATATTTAATAATGTATGGAAAGGTTACAATGAATTCGACCCACTTAGCATGCCTACGGCTTAACTTAGCTTGTCCTTTCAAGTGTTTTAAAGCCTAATGATCAAAATGTATGACAAACTCTTTAGGTCAAAGATAATATTGCCATGTCTTTAAAACACACACAAGAGCATAAAATTCTTTATCACAAACAGATTAATTCAATTAGGCATCGCTAAGTTTCTCATTAAAGTATGCTACGGGTTTGCGATCTTGCATCAAAACACCACCAATACCAATTTCACTAGCATCACATTCAATCTCAAAAGTTCTAGTAAATCTGGTAAAACAAGCAATGGTGCTTCAGTCAAACGTTTCTTTAGTTCAGCAAAGGCTTTATCTTGTGATTCTCCCAACTCCAAAGGAACTCCCTTTTTAGTTAATTCATTTAATGGGGCAGCAATGCTGTTGAAATTCTGCACGAAACGACGATAAAAACCAGCAAGCCCATGGAAGCTACGAATTCGACTAACATTAACAGGAGTATGTCAATCATATATAGCTTCAATCTTATATTCATCTACCTCAATCTCATGAGCTGAAACAACATAGCTTAAAAACACCACCTTACTAGTGCAAAAAGTGCAGTTCTCAATATTTGCAAATAACTTTTCAGTTCTAAGCACTTCTAACACTTGTCTAATGTGTTCAACATGAGCATCCAAGATGCGGCTATATATCAAAATGTCATCAAAATGGACTACCACGAATTTTCCAATCAAAGTTCTCAAAACATGGTTCATTAAAAGCATAAATGTACTAGGAGCATTGGATAAACCAAAAGGCATCACTAACCATTCATGAAACCCAAATTTCATTTTAAAGGATGTTTCCCACTGCATCACCATGTTTCATTCTAATTTGATGATATCCACTACGCAAATCAATCTTTAAAAAAATAGTAGAGCCACTCAATTCATCAAGCATACCATCTAACCTAGGAATAGGTTGACGATAACGAATGATAATATTATTGATAGCTCTATAATCTACACACATCCTCTGTGTACTATCTTTCTTAGGAACAAGAATAACATGAACAACACAAGGATTACGACTTTCGCGTACATACCCTTTTTCCAACAACGCTTGCACTTGCTGCTGAATTTCCTTTATCTCCTCCGGGTTTGTGCGGTAAGGCGGCCTGTTGGGAAGAGGGGATCCTGGTACCAAGTCAATTTGATATTCAATGCCTCTAAAGAGTGAGAGACCAGCGGGCACCTCCACTGGAAAGACATCCTCATAAGCCTGCAAAACATAAGAAACAACACTAAGAAGAGATGTTAAGTCTTTAGTAGAAAGCAATGCATCTTTGTACAGCAATACAAAGTGCATCAAAGTGAGATCATCTCTCATCTCTCGTAAATCAGATTTGGTGGCTATCATGGCTAACTTTTGCTCTCCCTCATTCTTTCTTTTCCCACTCGGTTTTGGCTTGTGGCTCTCACTCATCTTTTGTGGAATCATACTCTTTTGCTCTCTCCCTCTCTCACTCTCGACTTGTGCCTCTATCTTTTGCATATTATCATTTGCCTCTATCTTTTGCATATTACTATTTACAATTTGATAAGGAGTTACTGGTCGAAGCACTACTTCCTTGTTGTTCCACATGAACTTGTATTGATTGGCTCTACCATCATGAATCACGGCATGATCATATTACAATGGCCTTCCTAGCAGCAAGTGACATACATTCATCGACACAACATCACATTCCACAGTGTCGCGATAAGTGCCAATCTCAAACTCAACATTCACGGTGTATCCAACACTCATTGACCCATGCTCATGCAACCATTGGATCTGATATGGATGTGGATGCTTCCTGTATCTCAATCCAAGTTTAGTACAAAGCTCTTTGCTAGCCAAATTGTGACAACTTCCACCATTAATTATTACTTTGTAAAATCTATCATCCTTGCTAACTTGAGCTCTTGTTTGAAAAAGATTGCAGCGTTGTTTATGGTTGTACACTTGACATCGATGGAGTGCACACAAGTATAGGACCAACCCCGGGGTCACAATATACCACCTCGTCGCCTCCTCCTCCTTTTCCTCATAATGTGCATCATCATATCTCTCCAAATCAGCAAGCTGCTCACCTTCTTCCTCACTAGTTGAATCATAATATCCATTATCCATCATTAACATTACCTTGTTATTTGGGCAATCCCTTTGAATATGATCACGACCAAAGCATTTGAAGCATTTTATAGCACTACACTTCGCTGTGGATCCCACTGACGAAATGCCACTAGCTGCTGGATATAAGGTCTTCTTTGCATTGGAAGTGACTTCCACTTTCTTGCTAAATGGTGGACGAAAGTTTGAACCACCACTTGGAGTTGTGCTCTTGCTAACTTGTGATTTGGGCACAAATTTACCCCCGCTGGATGGTGTATGATGTAGACGAGATGCCCGATCTTTCGATGAGATTGATAACTATCGATTTTGGTGGAGGTGACTCTCGCGATCCGACTAAAACCATAGGACGACGCTTGTGCCTTAGCAAACGTTGAACCAATTCTGAGATGTTATTAACCATGCTGGAAGCGCGATCAACCTAAACACGAAGTTCAATCCCTACGAGCAATCGAAGAACTAGTAAGAATAAGATGTAGACAATATGATATTGCAAATAAGATTATAGTGTAAATGATATTGAAAAACAAAGGTAGGATCCCGAAGGCTGTCTTGACAGGTGGTCGTCCGACACAACTGAAGAACAGAAGTTTGCACAATGGGTAAACCTAAACTCAATTAAATCCAAGTTCTAGAAACGGGAGGTGGCGACCAGGGGAGTGGACGCACGCCCCTAGGGTTACAATGCCCATCGGCCCAAGTGGAGGTGGCGCAGCATCCTTTTGACTCAGGCTTAGAAACAGATATAGACTGTTTTGATTATTGTGGTCAGCTCGGATGGAATTTGAAGATGAGGTTGGATCCGTTGGAAAGTGGATTTGATAAGCTTTCTATGAAGTCTAATAACGTCCCAAACGGAGTCCGTATAAAGCAGTTACGATCATTTAAACTTAGTACTGTCGCGACAGTCTGAATACGAATCCAGAACGAGCCCAACTCGAACTCTTGCTTGACTCGGACCCAAAGTGACGTGGTGACCTCCATTATACCTTCCATGCATGTCCATGACTCCACATACCTCTCCTTCGTCCTTTCCCATGTTCCTAAGCACAATTAAATCACTTGCATTAGGTAGCAGTCTATTCTCAGTAATATATAAACCTATAAACGAATTCACCTGGTAATTAAGCTGGCAAGCATGAGCTTGAGTAAGTGGTCCTTGTAACACTTGTTGTGGATGTGATACGGATCAACGTGTGTTGATGCGTAATGTGGCCCAATCTTTCACGGTACTTGTATTTCAATTCTGAATGAAGTGAAACTCCCGCTTTCCTCTCTCTTGATTTGGCAAAATAGAAGAGCAAGTATATCTCCAAAGCAAGTAACACTTGGTTGATGTTGAATCAATCCGAAGAGAGAAACAAAATCAAACCGAAAGAACAACACTAAACCGTGAGCAATTGAGGATGCTACGAATTGGTGAGATGATCCACAAGGAATCACGGATCTTGGAAGAACAACCTCCCTCCAATATTTACGCAATCAATAAACCCTAGATGGGAATTTCCGAAACGCATGTATTCATTTTGCGCCACATAAACCTGTGACTTTTCTGTATTTTATTCAACTCCAACTTGCTTACAATGGGGCTCTACCCTAAATATATAGGCAATGAGCAGTAAAACGCCTCAGTGATTTGTAGCATGAGCGAGAATCCGAGTGATTCTTGTAGCAATGAACAAGAATCGACTCGATTCTTGTTCATGAAAGACCGAACGGGTTTTTTTATTGCAAACTCCTTTATTTGAAATTTAAACTACTCTAATTGCTGAAAATAGATTAAACTATCCTATTACAAGTAATTTATAATTAACTTCTTTTAAAGAATGATCCGAATTGGAATTGCACCAATCCAAACCTATTTTGGATTCTTAAATTTGAAAATGTATTGATTTGAATAGAGTTTGAATTTGGTTCTTCTGTCTTTTCTTGGCGAATTCTCTTGTATACTTTGCAACATGCAAAGTCCTTTGTTCTTGTGTCTTCCCATGTCCGCTAAAGCTCCCGGTCGGCATTCCTCCCTATCCTTGCTCTTTTAGAAGAACGATTCTTGTTTTTCTCCATTGATGCATAATAGGTTCAACTTGAGGCTTAATACACACTTGCCGCTTAGGGATATTGACTACCGTAGTAGATGCATGTAACATCCCAAAGTTCTGTTACCAAAATAAAATTAATAAAGTTATTATTTTATTTGATTTTGTGAAATTTAAAAGAGATTTATTGCTTTTCTTGAATTTCCTAAATTCTAAAAGTTAAAAATAAAATTTATTGAGTTTTATGCTATTTAATTGGATTTAAATTGAAAAATAAATTTTTAATTAATTTCTAGAATTTCCTGGTATTTAAAAATGCTTTTCCTATATTTCAGAAAATAAATTTAGTTACTGTACAAAAATAAATATAATTTTAATTTTTAATTATCTTTTTTTTAAGTTCAAAATAAATAAAGGAATTTCTCTAAATTTTTCTAGAATTTTTGAACACTGTTTGTTATTTTTTTAAAATCCCTATTTGATTTTTGTATTATCTAGCAATTAAAAATGAATTTCTGTTCGCAAGGAAAAGGTAAAGTTTTGTTGAAAATATTTTATTTAAGAAAAAAAATACCATATTGAACTACTCTAAAAAGTTATAGAATTTTTAAACCGATATTACTATTTTTCAAGATTAAAAATAATTTTCAGCAATATAAAAATAATTACTGTATAATAATAAAATTATTATTTTTTACTTTTATTATTTTATTTGCGTTCAGAATCTGGTGTTTAATATCTGTGAGTTGTTTCGGATTTTTCGGAATTTATTAGCTATTTTTCCGGAATTAATTAATGCTTTTCGAATTTTGAAAAAAAGAATATTCCTCGGAATATTCCGGCTGCTACAGTATTGCACCCAAAAATTGAGCCCAGAAATCCGGTCATAACTCCGTGAGCAATTCCCGCAAACCGAATTCTTTCGCTTTGTGCCTATAAATTGAGCCGTAGCCTGCTCCTCATTCCCCACATCCCACTCGCACAGATTCGCGAAAAGACTTCCGGAGCTCCCTCTGCTAGCTCTTCTTCTCCAACTCTGGCGACAACTCCGGCGAGCCCGATCTCCCCATCCGGTGCTTCGTTGTGCGTCAAATTTTACCAGTGAGTTCATCTCAAGATTCTATATATTTCTATTCAAACCGAATTTTGATTTACCTATTGTTTCACCTCAGCCACAAAAACACCAACGGTCTTCTTCTCCAACTCCGGTGACAACTCCGGCGAGCCCGATCTCTCCATCTGTAGCTCCGTTGTGTACCAAATTTTACCGGTGCGTTCCTATAGAGATTCTCTACATTTCTATTCAAGCCAAATTTTGATATACATATTGTTTCATCTCGACCACAAAAGCACCGACGGTTTTCTTCTCCAACTCCGGCGAGAACTCCGGCGAGCCCGATCTCCTCATCCGTTGATCCACTGTGTACCAAAATTTATTAGTGAGTTCCTGTAGAGATTCTCCATATTTCTATTCAAGTGGAATTTTGATTCACCAACTTTTTCACCACCGGTCACATCTTCCCCAAATCCGGCGAGAACTCCGTCGAGCCTGATCTCTTCATTTGTTGGGTAATTGCGTGAGCCCTTTTACCTAGATGTTTCTTTCAATATTATCTACCTTTCTATTCAAACAAAATTTTGAATTTCGTAATAATTCAGCACCGCTATGTCGTGCCATGTGGCGCCAAATCATTGTCATGTCTCGCCACATCACCACATAGTCTACATGGCTGTCACCCAAGTGCCACCTCACTTTATCTCTCCAAATCAATAGCTACGTCATGCCATGTGTATATTTCCTCTTTATCTTTGGAAAATCAATCCCTTAAATTCTGAAATTCGGAATTTAATCTTTTCATGTGACTTTCAACCTTCCGAAAATTCGTTCTTCTTCATACGAACTCCGATTCTATCGATTCAAATTCCTATATTCATATAAAGTAGATATCTTCCTTATAGTATTTATTTTATAATTTTTGGATTTTATTTGGATTTTGTTTGAATTTAGCTTATGTACGCGTATATATTTCGACGACTTGAGAGTCGATTCGGACTGTTTGAGAACAACACATAACCAAGCAAGGCAAGTTATACCTTTGATCATATTTGATCCCAATATTTCAAATTTTTTAAATTCTATTTTAAATTATTATTGCATGCTATTTCTATTCAAGTAATTTAAATACCTGTTTATAAATTATAGTTATTCCCATTGCCATTGTATAGCCAACTTTGCTGTTGAATGAAACATACCTTGACACATTAGATAAAAATTTGGTTTATGCAGTAGTATGAACCAGAACATTTTGGGAAAAATTATGCTTAGACATGCTTAGACCAAAAATGTTCAGTTCCGGGAATTTGGCCCAAATAATCAACTATTGTTTAAAAGCCTATGACATTGGTTTGTCATGGAAGATTTTACAAATGACTTTGAAAAGCAAAAATGAAAAGTTGATTTGTACTTGGGCGAAATGGATGCTTGGTGGGTGCAGGTTTATGCACGGGCTCAATCTGGGTAGGATTGAAGCCCAGGGTTATTTTGAAAGTCGCCAAGTCATTTAAGGACCGGTCTTCGAGCCGCATCTTGCTAAGCCACATCGTACTACCACATGTCCTGTATGGGCAGGACCTGACTAAATAATTTGTAACATTCCATCGTAGTTGTGCCATTTTGGTGTGTGGGTGTCGGTTAGACAGTATTCCCACATAGCGCAAGAGGGGGCTTGAATCCGGCGGGTGGTTAGCCCAATGGAAGCGAAACCTTAGCGAGGCAAGACTACGGTGGGATGGCGCATTGTAAAAGCCTTGACACGTGCTCTAGACTGCTTACCTAAAGTAGTGAGCAGTGGGATCGACGGATGCCAAACAAACTAGAGAATTCATGTCTTGTGGGTAAAGTTGTACAACCTCTGCAGAGTGTAAAACTATTCGAATAGCCGTGTCCACGGTCATAGACATGCTGGCAAAGCCACTCAAAGTTAGACTTTGGTTTTGATTTTAAAAGATTTTGACAAATGATTTGAGGATGGTTAATCCTTGTGGTAAAAATTGGACGGTTAGCCATGTGATAGGAGGGTATCTATCACCATGTTTTATATGGAGGTTATCCTACTATAAAACTTGAGAATTTATAAAATGAATTTTTAGTTATAAAATAACTGCTTTGGAACTTAGTACAAATATTTTAAAAAAATATTACTTTATGCTAAATCAACCAATAAACCTTCCTTTGATATATCCATGCATGCATTAACTCTGTTATTGGGTGTAACTTGCGAGCACGGTAGTTGTGCTCACCCTTGCTTCATGCAAATAAATTTCAGAGGAGAAGGAATTCGGATCTCGACGACTAGGCCGCTACCCCAGTCGATTGCCTGTGGCAGATCAGCTGGACTCCACTACTTCTTCGTCTTCCACTGTGTTTGTTTAATGTTGGCTTGTAAGCCTTTCTTGTAATCAACTCTGATATTTATTAATAAAGTTGTGCGATTTATGGATGTTACCATATCTGTTTACTGTGTGAACTAGCTACTGATCATGGGACTAGTTCAGAAATGCACAGAGGATTCTGGGGTGTTACTCCCGGGTCCGACAATGCACTTAGGGCCTCATCATCCTCCCCTTCTTGAAGCAAAACCGTCCTCGGTTTTAGTGTAGTCTTTACGGCCTTCTTCTTGCTAACCATAACCAAATCACTCTTGATTTCTTCATCTGTCTTTGACACCAAAGCATGGAACTCTCCCTTGTGCATGAATGTATATCGGTTGGACCGTCCTTGATGTGTAGCATTCAGATCAAATTTCCATGGACGTCCCAATAGAATATGACCAGCATGCATTGGTACCACATCACACTCCACTTTATCGACATAGCCATCAATAGTAAGTGGCACTCTCACCTTGTGTGTGATCTTGACTTTGCCGACGTTGTTGAGCCATTGGATATAATATGGTTTAGGATGCCTCCATGTGGACAATGAGAGTGATTCCACCACATTCTTGCCAATCATGTTGGTCGAACTCCCATTATCAATAATCAACTTACACACCTTTTGTAACACCCCAGCCCAACACTGAGCCTAGAATGCCACCACAATACACTTTAAACTAATAATTATCGACACACTATAAAACTACAGCAAGAAAACAATGATATTCATATCCAAAGATCACAAACGAACATGCACAGTTATGGTTCAAATGATAATAAGTAAGCAAGGGGAGTAAAACCAGGCAAATAATCCAAAGCAGCATCAACCAATGAATCCAAATTAATAAAGCAACTAGTCTAGTCCAAATGATATCCTAAACATTATTCAATAACTAACATGTCCAAGTGTAAACCAATATTGAATGAAAAGATTATCATGGCGAATGATCATGTGATGTCCATGTGCTCTACTCGCTCTCAGTTACGGCATCCTCGAAGATCACCTAAAGACAACAATAGAGCAAGGGTGAGTCCACGACTCAGCAAATACATACATAAACAACGAACAATAATAAATCAACAGCATTCAATAACTTCAATATCATCACAGGTACTTTCATTAATATTCTCCGTCATTAATCTCATTTATGAATGCAACTCTATTCTACATGTCCACATGCACTTCTTTCGCGTATACCGGTATAGCGTGAGTGAATGCTCGCGACAACATTCACTCTCAAGCCCGTTCCTCCATAAGGATCGGGACCTCCTCCACTCAGTGGAGTTGTGATCATTCATGATCACCTGCTCATATGCAAAGATGCTTATGTATGAAAATGCAAACTCCATCATAAACATCATATCCAACTTTCCATCATGCTTATCAACAAAGATATAAACATACCAATTCATTGTTTGCAATTAAACCAAATAAAAGCACAACAATAATGGTAATAGAAGATAAAGAAAACAGTGATCGATCATTGATCGCTGTCTACCATGCACTTGCCTTTACTAGTTGCGACGCACGATTTGATTAGAAGACGGCAACAAGCACGACGCCTCTCCTATATTAAATACACCAACTTCAATACAAATTACAGCAACAAGAATAGCAATCAAAATGCTTCGCTCCTACACGTCCCCAAATATCACACGTTACGCGGTACCGACTAGTTACCTATAGCTGATCGGTTACTAAAAAGAGCGTAACTTTTGACTCAAAAGTCCGATCACAACAAACCAACCCATTCTGGATTCTTTATAAAATTATCCACATTTTCTTAGATTACGAAGACTTCCAATTAAATCATCTAACCCTCCGTATTTAACCCGGAAAGTCGGTCTGTCCGCTTCGGAACAGCAGGTCTTCCAAATTTCATAACTTTTGTTTTACTCAACCAACATGCGCGTTCTCAGATTCTACAGAACCATTGGACAATTATCTACAACTTTCATGTAGATCAAGAACACTAATTAATCTGTTTACTATTTTTAATAACCAACCTACCAAAACAGCGCGAATAACGACGACCGTAAAAACAGCGGTCTTCTGAAAATCATAACTCTAGTTCTACTAGTCCGATTGACATGATTCAAAATGCTATAGAAAGATATCGAAATTATCTATAATTAACCAGTAGGTGAGATTTCCAAATTTTGCCATTAAGATACCCGAATAAATTGTACAACGGGACAGCAGGCTAACGGATCTATTACTCGTCTCTTCGATTAGAAATTCTAAACCTCTCTAATTAATCTCAATTATAATCTCTAATTAGATTAACAAAAAATAGAGAGAAACAAATATCAGATCGTTACCAGATGACGAAAATAGAGATCCCGACTTCCTCCTAATTCCTCTTCTCTTCTCTCTCTTACTTTTTTTCTACTATGCCTTGGTTTGTTTCCTTGGCCTCACGGTAGCATGCAACTAGCAACCAAAGCTTGCACCGAACGGTTGGCGAAAGATTGGCAAGCAATTAACACGGCAGCAGAGTAAACTGATGGCATGGCCCTCGGGCGAGTGCAGAGAGCGAGCAAAGAAGAACTTGCAGCGCCTGGCCAGCGAGAACCGGTAGCGGGGGCGGCAGGCAGCAGAACCGATTGGCCGGCTCGGCAGAAACAAAGAAAAACAGCGAGGATCAACACATACACGGCCGTAGCGGCGCCTTGGCTCACGGCAACAACAACGCAATGGCGATCCAGCCGAATCACGATCCGCAATGCAGCGTCGGCTCCCAAAGACAGGCGGCGGCCATCTTCGCGAAGACAAGCGACCTTCTAGCGCGGCGGCTTCGGCTTAGCGATGCAGCAGAAGAAAACAATCGGCGACCTCCGCGGTGCGGTGCTGGCGGCAGAGGCGCTACGCGACAGCAGTCGGCCGTTGGTTTTTCGCTCGGTGGCAACAGATCAGCAGAAGAGCCACGCGCAGCAGAAACCTTCGGCCGGCACAGCGCACAAGGCAGAAAAATTATGGCGGCTGCGCAGGATTGCTAGCGACGGCTTGGAAAAAAATAGGATTAGGGTTTCTAAACAAAAGTCCACCACTATTTATACAGCCCACAAAAATTCCGAAAATAATCTATTTTTTCCAAGTTCTTTTTATTTAATTGCACAACGACCCTTAAAACGTTATTAATTAATTATTTATTGATACTATTTAATTAATTACTCTCCGACCCTTAATACGCTTTTATTAATATTATTTTTCAGGGTATTACATTCTACCCCCCTTAACGGAATTCGACCCCGAATTCTAATCGCCGATCTACTCAAACAAAACTACACTGCTGAAATTAAACAACAAAATAACACATACCCGACGTGAACAGCTCTGGGTATAGCTCGCGCATGCGAGACTCCAACTCCCAAGTCGCCTCTCTCTCAGACTGATGCGTCCACAGCACCTTGACGTATACCAACGTCTTGTGCCTCAGCACTCGCTCCGACCTCTCCAGAATGCGCGCCGGACGCGACTCAACTGTGAGGTCTTGCTCAATAGTCAACGGCTCTAATGAAATCTTATAATCCTGATCTCTCAAATACTACCTTGACATCGGGTTATACAAAATGTTGTGTGCCCTGCGCATGGACACGAGACGGTCCTAACGATACACTTTCTTCCAAAAATCTCCACAGCTTCCAGAAACAAAATAATGTAACTTGGGCCAAACTTCGTTTTGGTACCAAACCACACAACCTGTACATAACACCTTTGAACTCCCCGTCTGTCTCCCAATCAACCACTTCACATTTGCAAGGAGTACCTCCTTTAACCAGGAACGCACAACCAAACTAGTTTCAAACAAACTCTTTTATAAATAAAACCCAACTGAAAACAAAGGATTCTCATCGCAATCACGCGTTACCAACTCCCCATCAGAATAGTCAAATCCAGAATCAAAGATTCATCACAAAAACCTTTCCATTTTCCAAATAGGCTGTTTGCAAATAAACACCACGTAAGCCAAAAGAGAAAACACTCGAATGCCAAAATCAATCACTTCTTTTTTTTTTCTTTCTCCTAAGTTAGAAAGAATCACATGCCAATGTAAAGCCAACTCAAATTGTAAATGACCTCTGTCATAAACACACGGCTCAAACAAGAATCAAGAGGGCATTTCACGACCCGAGGAATCAAAATTTTTTTTTTCCTCAATTTTTCTTTTAAGAATAAACTCCCTCAAATCATAGGATTTCAAAACATCACACTAACTCATTCCTCTTAACTGGTAATCTCAAAGCGATGCTCAACCTGAGAGCAACAACCGCGCCCATTTAGAGAGACCCTACTAACCCATAAAAAGATACTATAGTCCCTTCCTCTACCCAAGCAACTATTTTGACAAATGATTCCCAACACCTCCAATAAAATCTACACCCACAATCACATCACCTCAATCTTTTAAAGATAATCAACTTGAAATTCTCTACCCACACACGCTGATTTAACACCAAAGGATTCTATCAATGATCATCATACTATTTGGAATCCACTTTTGTTCTACTACTTCTACACATGATCATTGGGCAACCAAGGTTCTAGCATAAAACACATGCTCAATTTCAACAGCCAGGACTCCTAAAGTGACTTCTGGTATACTTGATAGAAATCCGCATATTCGCTGTCTAGAATTCCCACAATCCAAACAATATCCTCAATCATTAATATCAACCATCATCACTAATCAATTGACTGCCCAAAACGATTTACTTTACTAATCTTGGACCCTCAATAAACCACACCATTCTATTTCACCTACATAACCTTGCAAAGTATACCATCACAATATCCCAACTATTCGATAATTCCAATACTCCACCATCATGAACAAATATTCTTGGATCACTATTCACTATAGGTTCTACTAATTGTAACAATATAATCAGTTTTGTCCCAACGACCATAATTCCTTTTAGATCCAATTCTCTATGAGATTTATATCATGAAATGAATTCATCCTCTAATGTTCCTCAATTAACTTGCAACCCAGGGTCTCCCCACATCATAAACTTGACCACTATTAACCAGTTCCCAATATACACTCTTTAAGGTTTTGTAAAACAAATCGACTATTCCTTTCTCAAAAGAAGAGACAAATAAAAAGATTTTTTTTTTTAAGACCAAATCACATTAATCACTTAAGAACCAATAAAGCTTTCCGACTCGTCACTTGCTCAAACCAATTTCATCTACCAAATAAATCATGAACTCCAAAAGTTCATGAATTCAAAACTCCAAACCTTTCATTTAAACGATATTACGAAAGGCGATCAAATACATTCTTTCTAAAAGAATCATCACCACACGAAGCCACAATCCCTTACAGACAGTCTTACTAACATTAAGAATAATACACTCTTCACATGATTCAATATCGTCAACTCTTCCATTAATAAGCCCCGAAAAGTTCACCAAATTGTTCCATACTACTTTTCCATCACACCTTCAAAATGAGATTATACCAAAACCATACAACCTCACTACAACAACTACTTTATATTAGAAGGGATCCACTACACAAATTAAAAGGTTTTATCAAAACCCTTTCATCACGGATATGCTATTGTCTGACTATTTCACAATTGTCTAGGTATAAGCCACCTATTACAACACACCAGCTCAACTCTTAGTGATGCTCAACACCAATCTTTAACACTCAGCAATTGCACTCCAACCATTGTTGTTATCAACTAGCTTTCTTATGATGTCTAGCTGCTACCTATTTTCATTTGCGAATCACTTGAATATTTACCAACACATATTCAGTTGTTCCTCCTCACATTTAGTTTCCAACAAAATCACCCTAAAACTTCAAAAGTCAAAATCTTCTCTCGATCAAAAGTCCCGACAACACTATAATCAAACTCATCGTGTCATTCTATAAAGAAGAACTATCCAGAACTCCTCCTGCAAATTCTAGATCCACTGGTATTCAATCCCTTCAACCTTTTGTACACAATTCCAATAATTAATCATACTAAGGTATATGTAAAGCTATCAACCAAACATGATCACCAAGTGTCTACAGTAAAGATAACACCACAAATAATATCTATTAAGGCAATAACCTAGCATCTCCTCAAGTTTCCCTTTACACACAATTAGATTAATCCATTGGTACCAAATCCAATAAATTCAACAAACTAATCGATTTTAATGTCCAAGCCAGTTCATCAACGTTCCATACTTCTTAATAACTCTTATGACTCCAATTAGGTATGGACATACTCTTAGTCACTACTCAACTCGTAATTACTCTATGACAATATCAAATTAATCAAGTTCAATTCTAAGGATTTGGGTTAAGACCAATCATGCATCACGCTACAGATCCGACCTGATACTCATACCTTATCAAAGAACTTCTATGTTTACCACCTCTAGCTTAAACATAACAAGTCAACACAAAAGGACTTTAACTCTTTTCAGAAAAAAAATAGGCGCTCGAAATAATCCAAAAGAAATACATAAAGCCAAAGTTTTCACATGTTAAAGAACTTGCAATAGAAAACTTTCAGTATCCAGAATACCAAGTGAATAAATAAGTCATATTTTTCCAATAGGAAGGGCGGAACTCCCACGAAAAGATCAATCTTGCTGTTAACCAATGTTCACACAAAGCAACAATAGATCAACAATCATGAGAACAAGTAATGGCTTTATGGAACCAAAGGAGACCAATGAAATATCACCCGCGGTATTGTAAACACTATTTCCAGGAAAATTCATCAACCGCAACTATAACCAGAATTGCCCAAAACTCAAGCTCAAGGAAGAGAACAACTTTTATAAAGAAACTCACACACAATACCTATAACTACTGTAATCAAAGTAGCTACCTCTCTATTCCCATACCACGAATGGTGGTGTAAACAGTAAAACCGGGGCCACAACCACGATCTCAAGCGCCTCGGGAGGGCCCCACAGAACCACGCCCGCGGCCCCGACCTCCACGACCGTGGCCACCACGACCACGTCATCTATCCCTCGACATAGCTATCAATCACAATCAACATTATATAATAAGTTCAAAGATCAAAATCAGGTCATACATCAATAAACAACATAACGGAAGCGTAAAAGTATATTCGTACCTCTCTCGAACCTACTGTGCGCTAGTGTGTCAAATTTTAGGTTAGTTACCCATTAGCAAATTTTAGTTGATTTACTAAACTAAAACAAATTTAACAATTTTAGTTTGCCTATGTTGTTAATCTATTCACCACGGACCTAAAGCCCGCTCTGATACCAACTGTAACACCCCAGCCCAACACTGAGCCTAGAATGCCACCACAATACACTTTAAACTAATAATTATCGACACACTATAAAACTACAGCAAGAAAACAATGATATTCATATCCAAAGATCACAAACGAACATGCACAATTATGGTTCAAATGATAATAAGTAAGCAAGGGGAGTAAAACCAGGCAAATAATCCAAAGCAGCATCAACCAATGAATCCAAATTAATAAAGCAACTAGTCTAGTCCAAATGATATCCTAAACATTATTCAATAACTAACATGTCCAAGTGTAAACCAATATTGAATGAAAAGATTATCATGGCGAATGATCATGTGATGTCCATGTGCTCTACTCGCTCTCAGTTACGGCATCCTCGAAGATCACCTAAAGACAACAATAGAGCAAGGGTGAGTCCACGACTCAGCAAATACATACATAAACAACGAACAATAATAAATCAACAGCATTCAATAACTTCAATATCATCACAGGTACTTTCATTAATATTCTCCGTCATTAATCTCATTTATGAATGCAACTCTATTCTACATGTCCACATGCACTTCTTTCGCGTATACCGGTATAGCGTGAGTGAATGCTCGCGACAACATTCACTCTCAAGCCCGTTCCTCCATAAGGATCGGGGACCTCCTCCACTCCCGTGGAGTTGTGATCATTCATGATCACCTGCTCATATGCAAAGATGCTTATGTATGAAAATGCAAACTCCATCATAAACATCATATCCAACTTTCCATCATGCTTATCAACAAAGATATAAACATACCAATTCATTGTTTGCAATTAAACCAAATAAAAGCACAACAATAATGGTAATAGAAGATAAAGAAAACAGTGATCGATCATTGATCGCTGTCTACCATGCACTTGCCTTTACTAGTTGCGACGCACGATTTGATTAGAAGACGGCAACAAGCACGACGCCTCTCCTATATTAAATACACCAACTTCAATACAAATTACAGCAACAAGAATAGCAATCAAAATGCTTCGCTCCTACACGTCCCCAAATATCACACGTTACGCCGGTACCGACTAGTTACCTATAGCTGACCGGTTACTAAAAAGAGCGTAACTTTTGACTCAAAAGTCCGATCACAACAAACCAACCCATTCTGGATTCTTTATAAAATTATCCACATTTTCTTAGATTACGAAGACTTCCAATTAAATCATCTAACCCTCCGTATTTAACCCGGAAAGTCGGTCTGTCCGCTTCGGAACAGCAGGTCTTCCAAATTTCATAACTTTTGTTTTACTCAACCAACATGCGCGTTCTCAGATTCTACAGAACCATTGGACAATTATCTACAACTTTCATGTAGATCAAGAACACTAATTAATCTGTTTACTATTTTTAATAACCAACCTACCAAAACAGCGCCGAATAACGACGACCGTAAAAACAGCGGTCTTCTGAAAATCATAACTCTAGTTCTACTAGTCCGATTGACATGATTCAAAATGCTATAGAAAGATATCGAAATTATCTATAATTAACCAGTAGGTGAGATTTCCAAATTTTTCCATTAAGATACCCGAATAAATTGTACAACGGGACAGCAGGCTAACGGATCTATTACTCGTCTCTTCGATTAGAAATTCTAAACCTCTCTAATTAATCTCAATTATAATCTCTAATTAGATTAACAAAAAATAGAGAGAAACAAATATCAGATCGTTACCAGATGACGAAAATAGAGATCCCGACTTCCTCCTAATTCCTCTTCTCTTCTCTCTCTTATTTTTTTTCTACTATGCCTTGGTTTGTTTCCTTGGCCTCACGGTAGCATGCAACTAGCAACCAAAGCTTGCACCGAACCAGTTGGCAGAAAGATTGGCAAGCAATTAACGCACGGCAGCAGAGTAAACTGATGGCATGGCCCTCGGGCGAGTGCAAGAGAGAGCGGCGGCAGAGCGACGACAGCCAGAGAACCAACGGCGGGGGGCGGCGGCAGCAGAACCGATTGGCCGGCTCGGCAGAAACAAAGAAAAAACAGCGGGGATCAACGCATGCACAGCCGGCAGCAGCCTTGGCTCACGCGGCAACAACGCCAAGCAGCGATCCAAATAGATGCGATCCGCAATGGCGTCGGCTCCAAAGACGCGTAGGCGGCGACCATCTTCGCGCGACCGGCGACCTTCTAGCGCGGCGGCTTCGGCTTAGCGATGCAGCGCAGAAGAAAACAATCGGCAGCACTCCACGCGCGGTGCAGCGCCTGGCGGCAGAGGCGCTACGCGACAGCAGTCGGCCGTTGGTTTTTCGCTCGGTGGCAACAGATCAGCAGAAGAGCCACGCGCAGCAGAAACCTTCGGTAAACACTGACGCACAAGGCGAGAAAAATTATGGCGGTGCGCGAGATTGCTAGCGACGGCTTGGAAAAAAATAGGATTAGGGTTTCTAAACAAAAGTCCACCACTATTTATACAGCCCACAAAAATTCCGAAAATAATCTATTTTTTCCAAGTTCTTTTTATTTAATTGCACAACGACCCTTAAAACGTTATTAATTAATTATTTATTGATACTATTTAATTAATTACTCTCCGACCCTTAATACGCTTTTATTAATATTATTTTTCAGGGTATTACACCTTTTCTTTGATCTTGCAATCGGTTTGAAAGATATGATGTCGCTCTCCCTTCCTCACAATAACGGTGTTATCACGCTGCACCGTTTGAGCCATCAAGCTAATACCTTGTTCGGGATAACAAATGATTTGCTCTAGCTTCTCAGATTCATCAAAAGGTTCAGATTTATCATTGTCGCTCTCTGTTGCATAGCCATCATGTGTAAGCAACACCGTCTTCATGTTTGGACAATCCTTCTTCATATGACCTCGGCCCTTGCACTTGAAACATTCAATGTTGCTAGTTCTAGCCGTAGAGAATGCACTCAAATCAGCATGTGAGGCATCTTTGCCTGCAACAGTAATAGGTTTCGAAGCTTCCTTGAATGTACTACGAACCGGTATAGTGGATGCAACCGGTTTAGGAGTTGATCCCGCATCTCCATCATGCGAAGTTGCACGTCTCAAAGTGCTATGAGTGGTACGGCCAACCCTTGCTTGAGTGTCCTTCACCCATTGTTCAGCACGCTCCGCTTGATGAAGTAATTCTTGCACAGTGTTATATTGCATTAAATCAACACGGTTTCGCACATCTTCATTCAGCCCTTCAAAGAAACGTGTCATGGTCGCCTCCGCCGACTCACGCACACTTGTATGGATCATGAGCACTTGCATCTCTTGATAGTACTCGCTCACCATCTTAGCACCCTGTGTAAGTCGTCGTAGCTTTGTATGCAGTGTCCTTGTATAGTATGCCGACACGAATCGTTCCCGCATAGCTTGTTTCATTACTTCCCAAGTGTTAGGACGTTCCCCTGCACGATTCAATTGATCCCACCAAATAATAGCATATTCGGTGAACTCAATAGAGGCAACACGAACCTTCTTCTCTTCGGAGTAGTGGTGGTTGTCAAAAATTTGATTGACACGCATCTCCCACTTCAAATAAGCCTCCAGATCAGATCTGCCCTTAAACTCCGGTATGGTGATCTTGATTCTCCCGATACCGCCATCTTCATATTCACCTCCATTATGACGAACACCATGTCCAGCACCTCGACGATCAAAGTATTCACGTCGTGGACGTCGTTGATGTCTTTCACGATCATCGAAAACAGCCTCCTCCGAATCAGCAGCATAGAAGTCATCTCCGGCATGGCGTACAACACGTTGTGCACGTCCATGTTGTGGTTGGGGCAGCACCGGTACATTTGCTCATCGTGGCGGTGGTAGCCTCTCCTCCAAGCGAAGGATAGCAAGATTCAGACGGTCAAAACCTTCCATCATACGACGTTCATTTCCGTTGAGACGATCGTTCAGTGTGTCTTGCACTCCTTAGATTTGACCTTCAAGTTGATGGAGTAAAACCTTCTCGCGGCGAAGAAAATAACCGGTAGTAGCATCAAACTGAGCACGTACGTCTGGTAATAGTGTATCTCCGTACGTAGGCTCCTCGTCCGATCCACCATTAGAACCATACTGGCTAGTTTTTGACATGATGATCAACCTCAATGTACAAAGATGAAAAATTCCACGTACCGTGATTAACCACGCTCTGATACCAAGATGATACGGATCAACGTGTGTTGATGCGTAATGTGTCCCAATCTTTCACGGTACTTGTATTTCAATTCTGAATGAAGTGAAACTCCCGCTTTCCTCTCTCTTGATTTGGCAAAATAGAAGAGCAAGTATATCTCCAAAGCAAGTAACACTTGGTTGATGTTGAATCAATCCGAAGAGAGAAACAAAATCAAACCGGAAGAACAACATCAAACCGTGAGCAATTGAGGATGCTACGAATTGGTGAGATGATCCACAAGGAATCACGGATCTTGGAAGAACAACCTCCCTCCAATATTCACGCAATCAATAAACCCTAGATGGGAATTTCCGAAATGCATGTATTCATTTTGCGCCACATAAACCTGTGACTTTTCTGTATTTTATTCAACTCCAACTTGCTTACAATGGGGCTCTACCCCTAAATATATAGGCAATGAACATAAAACCGCCTCAGTCTTTGTAGCATGAGCGATAATCCGAGTCGGAATCTTGTAGCAACGACGACAAGACTCGATTCTTGTTTATGAACGAAGACCGAACGGGTTTTTTTTATTGCAAACTCCTTTATTTGAAATTTAAACTACTCTAATTGCTGAAAATAGATTAAACTATCCTATTACAAGTAATTTATAATTAACTTCTTTTAAAGAATGATCCGAATTGGAATTGCACCAATCCAAACCCATTTTGGATTCTTAAATTGCTGAAAATGTATTGATTTGAATAGAGTTTGAATTTGGTTCTTTGTCTTTTCTTGGCGGAATTCTCTTGTATACTTTGCAACATGCAAAGTCCTTTGTTCTTGTGTCTTCCCATGTCCGCTAAAGCTCCCCGGTCGGCATTCCTCCCTATCCTTGCTCTTTGCCGAACCTAATTCTTGTTTTTTTTTCTCCATTGATGCATAATAGGTTCAACTTGAGGCTTAATACACACTTGCCGCTTAGGGATATTGACTACCGTAGTAGATGCACTTAGGGCCTCATCAGGATGAGTTGTGTGCGTAGGAACGATTGTATCCATGGGAGGGATGTCCTCATCAGTGTATGGGCAGCAAACGACGAAGATCTTGTAAACTTGGCATCCTCTTGCAATTGTCGTTCTGCCTTTGTAGCTTGATGCACTAACTCGTAGAGCTTGTTATAAAGCTGAAAATTGACAATACGCTTCACATTATGGTTCCCGAGAGGAAGCGCGCCATGGTTTGCTCATCTTGTTCTTGAACCTTGAACCTTGGCTTGTATTATGGCTAACTCTATCTCATTGTAGTATTCCTCCACGGAGTGTGATCCTTGTTTCATATTCTGTAATTTATCAAAAAGATCATGTTTATAATGATGAGGAACAAAGTGTGCTCTCATCTCACGCTTAATCTCTTGCCATAAAGAAACATGGTCTTCTCCATTCTCAGCTCTTTGATTGATGACCCACCAATCCAAGACATATCCCTTAAACTCAAGAGATGTCAATTGTATCTTTCTTTCATCTGAATAGTTATACATGTGGAAATCTTATCAACCATCAATTCCCAAGTGAGATACTCCTCGGGATCAGAACCACCTACAAATTTGGGCATGGAGAACTTGAACTTGCCCAAACCATCATCGTTATTGTGTGGACTATGATATTTGTTATTGCGACGCAACGCAAAATCATCATCCCAATCTTACCCAAGTGCAGCACCAGCTCAGCCTCCGCCTTGGCCATGACCACGACCTCCATGACCTCCAAAAGCTCCTCCACGTCCCTTGGCTAGCGGTGGATGAAGGGATACGGGTAGGCTACGCTAGCTGGCAATTCAAAATTTTTACCACGTAAACCAAGATGCCATGCAAGAAAGAGATCACAAATTGTTACCACCAGACGCACAATGCAGCAGAAAAGAGTTGGAGCAGCCTGGTCGAATGAAGAGCGCGTCGAGGTAGTGGTCATAGTCGATCGTCCGACATAGTTAATCATCCAGCGTAGTCGATCGATCGACCAGCGTCGTCGTCGCCGATCATCTCCTCCTGCAATTAATCACTTTCCTTGCAAAGTTACGGATCTTCATCAAGCGCAACAACAACCGCAGTAGCGCCTCTACGATATCCACATATCCAAGGCAGGAACACCGTACGCCGGTGTGCTAGAACCAAGTCGCGCGAGAAGGCTCTCTCAAGAAGATGGCGGCTAGGGTTTGGTGGAACAACTCATGTATCCTCGTCTCTGCCTCCATATATAGTGACCGTGATAGATCCTATCCAAGCACGTTTGATGAATCCTATCCGTATTGGTTTGTTACAACCCATTAAGTGTGTGACCCTGTAGGTTCATGTATAATTCAGTTGTGACTTGGAAACTTTTTTCGACCACGAGTCGTTAGTGGTACCTAGCAGGACATAACGATTCTCGAATACACATAAATTATATCGAATGAACCTTAATGCAATATGATCTACAACCAAGTCCTATTTGGTCTCAACCAGTTCGTAACTCCTTACGACTAGATTTCGACCACTTAGAGATCATGTTCGACCAGCCTACGACCAGCTCGTATCGCCATACAACTAGTCTGTATCTGATCGAACTGAATGACCAGCTCATGTATTCTCTCTTTGCCTCATGATATCTGGTTGAACTCCAGGTGAAATATTATGTCATCTATGGATTGTTCAATACGTTCTTGATCGAGTGTCAGATAACTTCATGTGGTCGAACTCTTCGACCACCGGGGGTATGGACATGCACTTTCTTTATCCGACCATATTGAGGGGCTCAGAGACATCTCTCCTGTTATGTTAGGAGGGGTAAATCTCATATCCGACCAGTCACATTCCTCTGCCTATTTCATAGCATAATCGAAATCTACCTTTATGACTACCCAGTTATAGGGTAGCGTTTGGCAACCTAAAACCCCAAAAGTGTACTATTACACATGTAAAAAATCATGCTGATCTCAGGTCTAAGGATTATACATCATCATTGCTTGAGACTAACTGATGACACATGGAATCATAACAATCTCAGCAGTATCTCAAGGTGGGTCAATCCAACACCATGTTCTCTAACACGTGTTCACATTATTGATTCGATAACTCTATATCTACGATCGATGAAACATGGTTATCAATCAATACATCTGTTGGTCGATAGGATCACTGGTGTTTCGACTAGTGATATCCAACTAGGGATACATTTAGAATGGTATCATATTAGTTAAACGAGATTCACCAACAAGTAACATACTTGTTAATCTTTATAACTTATGATTCATTCAAGGAACATAATAATACTTATTCAATAATATATAAACATAGATGATGAGGACATCCCAGGCTCACCTCATTCATCATCTGCTCTACAAGATTCTACACAGCTGCAAGATGAAACTTCTACAAAAGAAGTTTATATAGGTCCCATGACTAGGAATCATGCTAAGCAAATACATAAGAGGTGAATGCGTTCCTAGCTGAGTATAATATTGTTGTAGATAAGAATTATATACTGCCTAAGTCTCGTGTGCTTATTTTAAGCAGGATTGCACCTACGGAGATAATTCAAGTTGAAGGAGAAAATTGCAAGCATCAAGACTTATGACCAGTGAGACGTGAAGAAGGCTGAGTTGAACATCAAGAACACTAGCAAGCTGTCCGGGCCATCAAACGTTGGATGCGCAGCCTCAGAATTTGTCTAACAACTTCCCGCCTAATACGACATAAATATGGGCGTGTCCAGCTTGCATGGGGAGCTGGAATGGATAGAAAATTAAGTCCTTTTTCCAACCCAACAAACGGAGCATCATTTGGAGGCTTGAGTCAAAAGATATGCAAGTTTCAAGATAAGCTATCCATGACAATAATTGCTACGCGAGGTCACACGAAATTACTCATTCTCCAAGCTTTGGGAAGCTCAAAGGACACACGAAATTGGTTCTCATTTTGGAGTGTGTTCACACCTAGCATTCTCATTTTGAAGTGCGTTCACACCTAGCATTCTCATTTTGGAGTGTGTTCAAACCTAGCATGGTTCTCATTTTGGAGTGTGTTCACACCTAGCTAGGAGGGATGTTCCTAGTATAAATACCCCTTCACTCTTTCTCCCAAAGGCAACTTTTGGTCATTGGATTTCAGAATAGGATAGCCAAGTGCTACCAGAAACTTGAGAATTCTCTCTTCCTTTGCTCTTGTAATTTTCCTAGTGAGATTGCAAAAGCGATCGTTCGACGGCAACCTTTCTGTGCTTCCAACTTCGTGCGTGGTTGTGTGGATTGGGAACTTAGAGTGTGGTTAGGCGAACACTTGTTGCAGGTCATTGCATCGGCAGTGGTTGGCCTCAAGAAACGTCGGGTTGCACTGTTGTCTTGGCTGCTCGTAGCTAGTTACCCAAGAGTGCTGTTGGTTGGAATCGGTGTCCCGCATTGTCTCCCTCAGGTGGCGCTAGTTACCATCGCCTCGCATTTTTCTCCTCCGCGAAGATCGGGCATTCCCCGCATCATCTTGGTATCAGAGCAATGGTTGATACGGTAGGATCTATTTACCCCTAGATTAGTTATTGTTGTTCTTATTCCTATAGTCCAGAAAATTGCCCCACAAAAAAAATATTTACCTTTACCTAGCTATTACATTTTCTAATCTGTCGTTTAGTGAGTTTTATCAAGTTTTAATCCCTTATGTCGATTGTCTTAAGTTGCTGAATGTTTTCCGACCTTTGTGCTTCCTTTCTATCCATATATCCTTACTAGACCAAATTGTGACTTCCAGTTCTTGGTTTGTTGTTCAGTTTTTTTTTTAAAAAAAAGGAAAAGAAAGAAAGAAAAGAAAGAGCTAAAAAAATAACAAAAATATTCACTTATATCTTAAGAAGTCCTTTATTGGTATGTTTTGAGCTGAAACATTCCTCAAAATTGTGGAAGTTCCAAAATCTTTACTTGCGGCAAATCTGATTCCTTCATGTGGGTTTTTGCTTGTTCCTCGCTTATATCCAATTCAGCAACTCAGAAATTTGAATCTTGTGTGGATGATTACTTGGTTTAACAATAACTGAATTTCAGCTTAGTTATTCCCTTGCTACAAATATATTCTGACCAAGCTCCACAAAATAGCCACTGGTTGTGCAATTCTCAACTTGTATTCGCCTGATTATCACGCTCTCGTAAACCAACCACCGACACCAAAGTGAAGCACCATTATGCACTCACTTGAAAATTACATGAGTTTCGGTTGGTAAAAGAAGGTGAAATTGAGTCGTCCACATACATATATCTGTAGTTAGAGATTTGTATAACTAATCATGGCAGGTGACGGAGATGACTACGAAGTTGAAGGTGCTGGGCAATCCAATCAGCCCATTATAAGGTTCCAACTCAACGCCTTGCGTGATCATCTTCGCCGAGAATTCAAAGCAAGTCTTGTTCCAGTTGAAGAAAAGCAAGACAACCTGTCAGAAGACCTCCAGCAACTTATGGGAAATGTCAATCAACAGCTGACCCAAAATCTCACGGTAATGTGAACTGAACTTGTTGCTGAAATTGTCCGAGAGCTACGTCAAACCCCTGGAGATGCAAGTGTACAAAATGAAGAGCTCGATGAAACAGATGAGGAAGTTGCTGCTCGTATTGCTCAAGAACGAAGAAACCGTGCTACTGCCTATGCCGCCCGACCTTCCGCTCCTGGTCGAAGGAATGGAGGTGCATTCTTTGGTCGTATGCATGATGGTCTTCTTCTTTGGTCGTCGGAATGATGGTGGCACCGCTGCTGGTCGTGGTCAGGGAAGAGGTCGTGGAAGAGAAAATATCAGCCATGTTGATATTAATGAAGGATATGATGAAGAAGAACATGGGTTGCACCGGAGTGATGGGTTTCGTCGACGAGAAAACTATGGTCGCGAGCGGCACGAAGAGGAGAGGTTTGGTAGGCTAAAATTTACCATGCCAAAGTTTGAAGGTGGATCTGACCCAGAAGCCTATCTCACATGGGAGTTAAAGGTTGATAAGATATTTCGCATACACAACTACTCCGAAGAGAAGAAGATAGCAATGGCCTCTCTTGAGTTTGAAGATTATGCTCTAATCTGGTGGGAACAAGTTCAGAATCAGCGAGAAGAAGAAGGAGAACCTGTTATTGCTACTTAGGCTGAAATGAAAAGAGAGATGAGAGCCAGATTCATTCCAAAATATTATAAAATAGACCTCTTTGATAAGCTCCAGAATTTGAGACAAGAAAAGCAGTCCGTTGAGGAGTATCATAAGGAGATGGAGAAGGCAATGATTAGAGCCAACATACATGAAGATGAGGAGCAATCCATGGCACGATTTTTGTATGGATTAAATCCTAATGTGAAGCGAATTGTTGATTTGCAGCCTTACCGTAATGTTGTAGAGTTGGTGCATTTATCTTCCAAAGCTGAACGTCAAGTGCAAGAAGATTCCAAGAAAAACAGGTCTACCACTTTTAGTGCTCGAGCTACAGCAAGTGGGAACAAGTTTGTCCCACAATTCAATGTTGGCTGAGGCATCATAACCAATTCCGGTGGTGGCAGCCGTTCCAATGGTCGTGCAGCCACAAGTGGAAATGAGTTTTCAGCTTCTAGAGAGAAGAGTAAACCTGCAGTATCTGCAACTTCTTCCATCGGATCTACAGGCAAGAGTAGTGATATTGTGTGCTTTAAGTGTAAAGGATGTGGTCACATGATGGAGTGCCCCAACAACCGCACCATGCTGGTCACGGAAGAAGGAGAGTACGAATCAGCTGGTGATCAAGAAGAAGATGCAGATGATAATGCTTCAGAACGAGAAGATCAAACTGTAACATCCCATTTTTCTGTTCCGGCCCGGCCCGCTCGTTTTCCCGGCCTGGCCCGGCCTGCCCATTTCCCGGCCCACGGCCCAGTCGCCCGTCTCTCTCTCTCCCCCCTTATCCTTTCCCCCGCCGCCTCGGCCTCTTCGCCGACCCCTTCGTCTTCCCTATCTCCCTCTCCCGTGCGCGTCGTCCGCTCACCTTCTCCCCCAATCACTTCAGCTCCCCCGGCCGCATCGCCGCCCTCGTCTCACTCTCTTCCATCACCGCAGCGCCCCTTCCCTTCCTCCCGTGCGTGCCGCCTCCGCCCGGCTTCTTCTCTGCTTCACCAGGCCCCAGCCGAGTGCCACCCCATCCCCTGCGCTCGCCCCCACCGCAAGTCGCCCCCAACTGCTCCTCTCCCGCTCCGCCCCCACCGCCAGTCACCTCCACCTGCTCGCCTACTCCTCCGCGCCTGCTCCCTGCGACCGCACGTCACCACCCATGCCTCCGTAACATCAGGAAGGGTCCCCTCTGCCCGTGCGCACCCACTGCATCACCCGGTCCAAGAGGTGAAGCCCCGGTCCGAGCGGCGCGTCGTCTCCCGTCAACGCCTGCGGCACCGTCCCGTCGCCCCCGCCATGCCGTCTGCTCCACCGACTCCGCAGCGCCATACTGCGTCCCATCGGCACCATGGCCACCAGATCCGCTGACATCATCACCTCCAGTGGCTCCCCTCTCCACAGGCTATAAAGAGGCCCGGTGCCCCTCTGCCTCTCCCCGCTCCTCTCCTTCTCCCTCCCTGGTAAGTCTCTCCAAGGCGCTTTGCCCGGCTTCTCCCCTCTCGGTGAAGCCCCCTCTCGCCACCGCCACCCTCGTGTCGCTGGGCCCAACCATCGGCACCGGGAGCTCCTCCATGGCGCCATTCTGTGTCGCCTAAGCACGTGCCAGTGCAGACCCCTCGCCTCCCCGGGATCGCCTTCACCAAGCTCCTCCCCGCACCGCCCTCGACTCCGACCTCCTCCAGTGCTCCTCTGCCTCCACCAACCCTCGGTAATGCTCCCCTCCTCTCCCTAGTGCTCCTGATCCCCTTCTCCTGGTGCTCCTCTCTCTTCAGCTGCTGTCGCCACCAATGGCCTTTCCACCCGACCTCCCCGGCCGTCGCCACTCCCTACCCGGTGCCACCATCATTCTTGGCTCAGTGCCACTCCGGCCTGCACACCCCCCTTCTCCCTCAGCTCTCTGTGCTCTCTCCCTCAGTACCCTCTCTGCCTTGGCCGAGCCCCCTCCCCTACTCCTCTTGCCGATTGCTCTCCCTGTGGCCGAGACTCCCCTCAGCAGCAGCGGCAATGAGTTGATCAATGTCAATGTTCGATAGCAGTGTAATGTGTGTCTTGTGTTCGATATTGTGTGCGCAATCTGTCAATTTGTAGTATCTATGGCGATTGAATCAGTATTGTTAGCAGTGTTATAGTTGTAAATATTTGTCTGTGGACTATACTTCTCAAGTTGTTGATTGTTGTTGATATTGCTCAATAGTATCATGTGGTGGCAGTGTTGGTTTGTGAATGTTGGCTGTAGTTAATCGCTCCTCCAGTAAGGCAAATAGTTTGGCAGTGAATTAAATTATTACCTGTGATTGTATTTGATGGTTGATATTTTGGTTAAATGACCATAAGTATACTTGTTGATGACAGCAGTAGGGAATTGTGACGAATTTGTGCTCTCCAGTTTAGTGGGTAACTTGATTGGTGATAGTCGTGCTTTGCTTCCCAATATTGAGTGTTGTTGATAATTATTGTTCATCAGTATCAGTATTGGTAACCTCGAAATTGAGATTTGTGCATCTGGCAATGAAGAGCTTCTGTTTTGATATTGCTAATAAATACCCTGTTGGTAATCTGTCAATCGAGTTGTTGTGTCGTAGAATTTGTTATTCATCTGTCTCAATTGTCAGCGTTTGATTCGTAGTTATTTCCCCAATTCGTAGCGGTAGCATTGAGGTTGCAATCGATCCGACAATTGAGAATTGATGATAGTAGGATGTTTTGTTGTTAGTAAATGGATTATTGATTAATTGTCTGTGATTACTGATCACCAGTATAAGTGTTTTGGCAGTAATTTGAATGATTGGTTGTGATCCTGATTTTTAGGGATAGCTTTGACCCTCAGTAGCAGTATTGTCTATTGGATTTGTTAATCAATTGTTAGTTGTTGGTTAGTGTTCCGTCAGTAGATCAATGATTATTGGAAGAAATGGTATTTGGTGAAAGCTGGAAGTATTGATTTGATTGCTTTATCAATTTGTATTATTTGGAAAGGATTTGTGGTTTGGCAATGATTGGTAATCTGGCAATTGTATAGTTGGTAGTTGGATATGTGTCTTGATTTGGTAGTAGGTTGTGGTAGTAGGTTGAGTAGCTAGCAATCGAATCAATGAGTATTATCTGGTAGCTGAGTTTGGTATTAAATTGCCATTGGATTGTCGATCTGGTATTCTAGATTTGGTATAGAACCAGTAGTTAAGTTGCTTTGTCGCCTGTAGCGGTATAGTCTTGTAGCCTTCCGAAGCCGCAGTGGAGCATTCTGGCAAAAGCTACTTCGACCATACCCTCTTTGTATCCTCCCTCTGGGCAGAAATTCTCTGTCATTCCTCCTTTCCCCCAATTGGACGTTTGACTCTGTCAAACATTCTAGTGTCGTCCAAACCCTTCTCTCAAGCCCGTCCTCCGCAATCTTTCCGAGCCTCTTGTGTTTTATTTGGTATTTCGAGTTCTTTGGATTTATTTGGTTTTTCAAACGTTATTGCGTAATTAGAAATCGAAGTCCAGAAGAATCGACGACTCCAGCAGACCCAAGATTCAAGCAAAGACGCCGATCAAGACTTCGAACCTCTGTCTAATCAGGCTTTGAGTAAGACCAAGGCCACGGTAAAATAGCCCAGGCGAGTTAACACTTTGATCATATTGGTCCCACATTTTATGCAAATTATATTCTTTTAAAGTATCAAATTGCATGCTTTAATTTCTATGCAAATGTATGTCATGCACTCTAAGGTAGTTAAATGCCTACTTGATGACTAAATAATTATTATACCAATTCCTTGAAAGTTGAATTCCCAATACCCTTGTCACCCTAGTAAATATATGGTAACCTACTAGTTATAGGTCGTACTTAAACGCCATGCTAGTCTTGTTTAAGTACCGGGGTAATTCTACCCCAAATCATCATCCTTTAATCATCATCAATTGTTTTGGGCAGTCATTGGGGAGAATGACTGAACTGGTTGGATAATTTGTTTTATACTTCTCCAAAACTCTAACAATTTGCTAATACCCATCTAGGCGGATGGCAAGCTGGAGGGTATATGGTTGGGTGCTAATGTAGCCCAGGATAATTTTTGTGAATGGCATGTGGTAAGAATCGCTTAGATGATCTTAAGGACTTAATCCTGTGATGACCTCCTATTGCAAAACAGTACAGCCACAAGTCTATAATGGTGTCGACCTGGCTAACTAATTGGTGTCCTTCGGTACGAGCTACACCATTGGAGGGGCATCCCTTCGCCGTGAGCCCACGAGGCTACGGGTTGGGGGTATGCGACTTGCGGAACCTAGGCGTAAGTCGTATGGCGCAAGAGGGGGTCTGGGCGTAGTGGTTGTCGGGTCCCACGGGAACGAAACCCCGCTCAGGTCAAACCTTAGCGGGTGTGGCAAATATCGAGGGCTGCCTTGTAAAGGCCTTGTGATAATCTCCCCTTGATTCACATATCCAAGGAAATGTGTGTACATATCAAGACGATTATCTCTTGTGGGTAAAGATGTGCAATCTCTGCAAAAAATAAAAACTGTTCGAACAGCCGTGCCCACGGTCAAGGGGGGGCAAAGGAACTTACAAGATATAGTTCTATTTCAAAAACTTTTGTGGTTGGGATGAAAAATGTGCGGGGCTCACCTAGCCCTTGATTTGGATTTTTCTGGGTATTCTTACCCAGCGTTGGTAATAGGTGGGTATGACCACCAACAAAATATAAGCATGAAGGTGGAGGTAGCCTCTGCTTTTATTAATTATTGCACAATTAATCTCTTTAAAAATACAATTTGGTCCGAATGCTAAGTGGTAGGATTTTCTAATATCTGTATTTACAAATGTTGCTTTACGCAAATAAAAGAACCCGAGCCATCCTTGTTACACCTTGCATGTATATTATTGCATCTGTGTGTGTTGGCTCGCGAGCACGGTAGTTGTGCTCATCCTCGCTCTTTCCCCAAACCCTCAGAAACAGGAACCCTGGAGCTGTCAACTGCATCAAGGATCCAGAAGTCTGAAGACCCGGGAAACGTTGAAGCATAGTTTAGTCCTTAGCTGTTCTAGTCTCACCCCAGTCTAGCTGACTCCGTCGGTTCTTGTGTACCTTCTATATCGTCCGAAGTTTTCAGATAATATCGGGCGTACACGGGTTCCCCGGTCACTTGCCTGTGGTAAGATGTGCCCTCACCCCTTTCTTCCGTTATTACTTCCGCTATCTTTTGTAATGTATTCATTTGGCCTGTCCGGCCCTTATTGTAAAAATTGGCCCGAAGCGGTCTATGTAAACTCTGATGTGCAAATTAATGAATGAAATGATTTTACGCCATGTATGGTTTGATTCAGCAATGTGCTTGTGAAGTGCTATCTACTGATCCAGGGAATAGCACAGTGATTTCACAGAGGATCCGGATACAGAAATCTGGGGTCCGACACAAACCTATTGCGACTTTGAACAAGGTGCTTCACTTGTTGTCACCAAGGTACTAAGCGTGCAGATCAAAGAAGCTGAGAATAGTCAGCGGCACCATCTTTTCCAAACAAAAGCTAGAGTCCAAGAAAAGGTATGCAAAGTCATAGTTGATGAAGGAAGCTGCCATAATCTTGCAAGTAGAGAGATGTGTGAAAAACTTGGGCTCAAGTTGCTGCAACATCCCCGCCCATATCACGTGCAATGGTTGAGTGATTGTGGTGAAATAAAAATTACTCACATGGTGAAGGTTCAATTCAAGATTGGTGATTACACCGACACAGTCGAGTGTGATGTTGTGCCCATGAAGGTGTGTCACTTGTTGTTAGGAAGACCATGGTAATATGATCTTTCAGCTCAACATTGTGGCAGAACCAACCAATACACCATCAAGTGAAAAGGAAAGGATTTGGTGCTTAGACCCATGACACCGCAACAAATCATGGCTGAGCACATGCAAAAGGTTTCTGAAGTAAAAATAGAAAGTGGCTAGAGAGAGAGAGAAAAAGAATTTGAGTGACATCCACAAATCAGCGAATGAGCGCCACAAGAGAAACATGAGAGATAAAAAGAAAATAGAGGGAGAGAATTTAGTCATGTTAGCCACAAAATCAAAATTGAGAGATGTGAGACAAAACCCAGATCAAGTGATCTTTGTGCTCGTGTATAAGGATGTTCTGGTTTCAACTAACGACTTAACTTGTCTTCCTAGTGCTATTTCTCATGTCTTGCAGAATTACAAGGATGTCTTTTTGGAGGAGGTTACAGCTGGTCTACCTCCGTTGCGTGTCATTAAACATCAAATTGACCTCATTCCAGGAGCTTCACTTCCAAACTGGCCACCCTACCGCACCAACCCTGAAGAAACAAAGGAGATACAAAGGCAGGTACAAGAGCTTTTATATAAAGGTTATATTCGTGAAAGCTTAAGTCCTTGTGCAGTACCCGTGATTTTAGTGCCTAGGAAAGATGGAACTTGGCGAATGTGTGTCGATTGTAGAGTCATTAATAATATAACTATTAGATATCGTCATCCTATTCCTAGGTTAGATGATATGCTAGATGAACTGAGTGGCTCTGTTGTTTTCTCTGAAATTGATTTGAGAAGTGGGTATCATCAGATTAGAATGAAAGAAGGTGATGAATGGAAAACTACTTTCAAAACAAAATTTGGGTTGTATGAATGGTTAGTCATGCCTTTTGGGTTAACTAACGCACCTAGTACTTTCATGAGATTAATGAACCATGTTTTGAGAGCATACATCGGCAAATTCGTTGTTGTGTACTTTGATAACATCCTAATCTATAGCAGATCCATAGCGGAGCATATTAATCATATCAAACAAGTGTTGAATGTTCTTAGGAAGGAAAAACTATATGCTAACATTGAAAAGTGTTCATTCTGCACAGACAAGGTTGTTTTTCTTGGTTATATTGTTTCAGGGCAAGGCATTGAAGTTGATGAATCAAAGGTGAAAGCAATCAAGAAATGACCCACTCCTATCAATGTAAGTCAGGTGAGAAGCTTTCATGGTCTTACTGGTTTCTACAGAAGATTTGTAAAGGATTTCAGTACCATTGCTGCCCCATTAAATGAATTGACAAAGAAAGGAATTGTTTTTAAATGGGATGTGGCACAAGAAAAAGCTTTCCTTGAACTCAAGAAACGATTAACTGAAGCCCCTTTGTTGGTCTTACCAGATTTTACCAAAACTTTTGAGATAGAATGTGATGCTAGTGGAATAGGCATTGGTGGTGTCTTAATGTAAGAAACTAAACCAGTAGCATATTTCAGTGAAAAATTGAGTGGTGCACAATTGAATTATTTTGTTTATGACAAAGAATTGTATGCTTTAGTTAGAGTGCTTCAAACATGGCAACATTACTTATGGCCTAAAGAATTTGTTGTACATTCTGATCATGAAGCTTTGAAACATCTAAAAGGCCAAGCTAGACTAAATAGAAGGCATGCTAAATGGGTAGAATTCATTGAAACTTTCCCATATGTTGTGAAATATAAGAAAGGCAAAGAAAATATGGCTGCTAATGCTTTGTCCCGTAGGCATGCTTTATTAAATCAATTAGAAGTAAAAGTGCCAGGACTTGAGAGTTTGAAGGATTTGTATGGTGCTGATCATAACTTTTCAGAACCATATGAGAAATATCGTGATGGGAAAGGATGGGAGAAGTATAATGTGCATGATGGTTTTCTTTTTAGGGCTAACAAACTGTGTGTTCCAGATTCTTCGGTTAGGCCCTTGTAGTTGCAGGAATCACATGCAGGAGGCTTGATGGGCCACTTTGGCCGTGAGAAGACTTTTGAGATGTTGGCTGACCATTTCTATTGGCCAAAGATGAGGAAGGACGTTGAGAGATTTGTGCAGCGATGCGTCACATGTCACAAAGCTAAGTCAAAACTGAACCCCCATGGTTTATATACTCCCCTACCTGTTCCAAATACTCCTTAGGAGGATATTAGTATGGATTTTGTTTTAGGACTACCTAGGACTAAGAGGGAAAGGGATTCAGTGTTTGTAGTTGTTGATAGGTTCTAAAAAATGGCACATTTCATCCCATGCCATAAGAACGATGATGCTTCACACGTTGCTGATTTGTTTTTCAGGGAGATTGTACGTCTGCATGGAATTCCAAAGACAATAGTCTCAGATCGTGATGTGAAATTCATGAGCTACTTTTGGAAGACGTTGTGGGCAAAGCTGGGAACCAAGTTATTATTTTCAATAACCTGTCACCCCCAAACTGATGGCCAGACGGAGGTAGTAAACCGCACGCTTTCAGCGTTGCTACAAACAATGATCAAAAAGAATTTGAAGGAATGGGAAGAGTGTTTACCGCACGTTGAGTTTGCTTACAATAGGGCGGTTCACTCTACTACCAGCATGTGTCCATTTGAGGTGGTCTATGGATTCAAACCAATTGTGCCAATCGACATGCTGTCACTTCCAATGAAAGAAAGAAGTAATATGAAGGCTTCTGAACGTGCTGCATATGTGAAGAAAATTCATGAGAAGACAAGAGAAGAGATTGAAAAGAAGTGCAAGTCCTATGCAGCAAAGGCCAACAAGAATCACAAGAAAGTGACTTTTGAACCAGGTGATCTGGTTTGGGTACATCTGCGAACAGATCACTTTTTGGAGAAGCGCAAGTCCAAGCTAATGCCTCGTGGAGATAGACCATTCAAAGTGCTGGCCAAGATAAATGACAATGCTTACAAGATCGAGCTTCCAGAAGATTATGCCGTGAGTCCAACTTTCAATGTAGCTGATCTTTCGCCATATTTTGGTCAAGAAGAGTCAGAGTCGAGGACGACTCCTTTTGAAGAGAGGGAGGCTGATGAGGACATCCCTGGCACACCTCATTCATCATCTGCTCTACAATATTCTATACATCTGCAAGATGAAGCTTATACAAAAGAGGCTTATATAGGTCCCATGACTAGGAATCATGCTAAGCAAATACATAAAGAGGTGAATGCATTCCTAGCTGAGTATAATATTGTTGTAGATAAGAATTATATACTGCCTAAGTCTCGTGTGCTTATTTTACGCAGGATTGCACCTATGGAGATAATTCAAGTCGAAGGAGCAAATTGCAAGGATCAAGACTTATGACCAGTGGGACGTGAAGAAGGCTGAGCTAAACATCAAGAACACTAGCAAGCTGTTCGGGCCATCAAACGTTGCATGCGCAGCCTTAGAATTTGTCTAACAACTTCCCGCCTAATCCGACATAAATATGGGCGTGTCCAGCATGCATGGGGAGCAGGAATGGATAGAAAATTAAGTTATTTTTCCAACGCAACAAACGGAGCATCATTTGGAGGCTTGAGTCAAAAGATATGCAAATTTCAAGATAAACTGTCCATAACAATAATTGTTGCGTGAGGCCACACGAAATTACTCCTTCTTCAAGCTTTGGGAAGCCCAAAGGACACATGAAATTGGTTCTCATTTTGGAGTGTGTTTACACCTAGCATTCTCAGTTTGAAGTGTGTTCACACCTAGCATTCTCATGTTCACACGTAGCATTCTCATTTTGGAGTGTATTCAAACCTAGCATGATTCTCATTTTGGAGTGTGTTCACACCTAGCTAGGAGGGATGTTCCTAGTATAAATACCCCTTCACTCTTTGTCCCAAAGGCAACTTTTGGTCATTGGATTTCAGAATAGGATAGCCAAGTGCTACCAGAAACTTGAGAATTCTCTCTTCCTTTGCTCTTGTAATTTTCCTAGTGAGATTGCAAAAGCGGTTGTTCGATGGCAACCTTTCTGTGCTTCCAACTTCGTGTGTGGTTGTGTGAATTGGGAACTTAGAGTGTGGTTAGACAAACACTTGTTGCAGGTCATTGCATCGGCAGTGGTTGGCCTCAAGAAACATTGGGTTGCACTATTATCTTGGCTGCTCGCAGCTAGTTACCCAAGAGTGTTGTTGGTTGGAATCGGTGTCCTGCATTGTCTCCCTCATGTGGCGCTAGTTACCATCGCCTCGTATTTTTTCTCCTCCGTGAAGATCGGGCATCCCCCGCATCAATAGACGTGATACAATCATCTCTGTGATTGCCTCTATGGCATATCACCAACAGTAGATGCACGACATTGGCTGCCACTCGATGGTGTGGTTCAAGAGGTGCATGGGCAGCAGCTTCACCTCCTTGAACACTTGCTTCATCTCCTCCATTGCGGGCTTGGATATGCCTAGTGAGTGCTTCAATATCATCCCGCAATTGGTGTGTATTTTGATCAGCTGGTAACTCCAAGTTTTGTACTTCTTTTGTGATGTGATCAGCGAAAGCGTCATGCTTCTCATGGGGTTGATAAAGCCCTTTGTGCAACTTGCGGTTGAAGTGCTCACAAAGTGCCCCAAATTGATATTGCGTGACGACTACTTGTGGGTCAGTCACCTCACCTCCTTCCGAAGTATATGGATGTTGTGTGGAAAAATCATATTGTTCATCTCCACCTGACATGGTTAGTTATGAAAAGGAAACAAAAACAACAGCTATGTATATGGATGTTGTGTGGAAAAATCACGCAATCTCACTCTTTCCTCTCCAAGCAAAGTTCTTACCTTTCCAAAGTGAATTGAGGCCACACAAAACTTACACTTGGTAGCAGCTATAACCAGCAATTGTGAAGATCAAACGAATTTAAGAGTGTTTCACACTAGCAATACAACGGTTATTTAGTGGAGCTTGGTATGGAAGTGTATAACCTATGCAATCTGAATTTTAAGTTGTTGTAAAGCTAAGTAATAATCCAAACTAGAATACTTTGCCTAGGTGTTGATCCAATAGGTTTAAGCGAAGTGTATGAACGCACACGCAAAGATAAATATGACTTAACGCAAATAATGGAATAAGCTAGTGAGAGCAATATGAAATTGAGATGAAAAGCTAGCTCGTTTTGCACCAAGTACTAGAAGAGACGCTAGCCAATTACAAAATTATGAATGTAAGAGTACAAGATTGCTCAAAGAGATTAAATACACAATCTGAAATTATGGACTAGAGTTCACTCTCCAAAATTTGGCTAAAGGTTGTTCTTTCCTTTCTTGATCACAGCCGCATGGACTTGCAAACTTCCTCCCCCTTGGCTGGCAGGACAACAGAAAGGAGAAGTAGGTGCTGGTAATTTGCGGTTCTGATATATATATATATATATATATATATATATATATATATATATATATATATATATATATATAATACTTTTACAAATCGTGGCTTTTTCCTTCTAGTCAGTTGCCTTTTTCCTTCTTCATATGCAATGGCCAAAATAGGGTTTTGCTTCCCTCTTTATTGCGCAAGTCTAAAATAATTCAACAAAGTGTAAAATAATTCCAAGAGCAGCCCTTAATGCAATATTCAACAGCTAGTCTCAATTGATGAAAGGATATAAGAGATGAATACTTTCAGTTTACTTGTGAATCCACTCAGTTTCGAAAAAGAGCAAAGTTGGCGTTCAACCGACAAGGAGTTATGGCACACGGCTAGGGTTTCCAAACCGAACCGAAAACCACAAGGATGGCGCACGACAAAGGAGTTACTAGGTTTCGGACAAGAGTTCAACAAAAAGTACTCACATTGTGCTCACGACGCGGTGCACGGCAAAGAGAGAGAGACACTGCTAGGGTTTTGCAACACCAAGACGAAATCAATCAAAGACGACGCATGACAAATCAATGGTACGGGTAGAGTTTTCGATATTTCAACAAAATTTTCTAGGGTTTATGTGTACTCAAAGACAGAGCGACACAAAGGAACACAATGATCAGCACGTAAACAAAATTTCTAATGAACTAAACCCTTACTAAATTGATGAGAACATCAACCCTAAGGATGCAACCATTACTTCGACCCGCTGCACGGCATCCTATACTTCAATCACATCTTCTCCAATTGAACTTTCGGCCACATCAATGCCATATTCCCCAATTGGACCGAGCTACTTCTAATCCTACGAGCCGAGCTATGTGTACATGCCATGGTGTTATATCTACATGCCATGGTACTTGTGTCACCAATTGTTGGGCCACAGGCTATGTAATGTATTGGTTGACTTGGCCCATGAGGCTTGTATGCTGCTGGCCACCCTAGGGAGGCCATACTGTTCACATGAACAATACCCATGAACAGTACCACTGACCCTAGGATTTCCACCTCCTGGCCGCCCTCCTCATATAGGAGCCGCCACCCTTTAGCAAAATTCGTGTTTTATTGATTGAAGGTTAGTTTTGCTTCTTTATACTCTGTCCTCTTGTTCGGCGAGAACAACAGCGACATCATCTTCGAAACTCCACTTATCAATACCAATTTCATTCATATTTGCAATACATTATATTGTGTTTTTATCTTGTTCTTGCATGCTTCTTGGTGTATGCAAGAGTTGATCTTCGTGATCAGGTCATTCGGGTTTTCATGCACGGTTGATAACGACTTGTGGAGCAGTTCAACGATTATGTGGTTTCGAGCCTTGCGAGTTCGTAGTTAGGATTGTGAGAGTTGAGCAACTTCTACCGAATTTATCTTCTCATCGAAAGATCGGGCCAAATCAGGACCTCCGTAGTTCATCATAAACTCACATGAAATAACATATTAGACTAAAGGCTCGAAATTTTTATTTTGTGTTACATGTTTTCGGTTTATTGGACGATAGGGATAAAGAACAACAAACAAATCAATCTAATGGTAATGGTAAGTAATCCTACCGAGTAACCTGGCTCTGATACTAAGATGATACGGGGTCGCCCGATCTTCTCGACGTCGGATCGAACACTCACGTGGAATTGATGAATTGTAGTGATCCCCCGTTGCCAATACAAGAGTTAGCACTCTTTAATTCGCCAAATCACACATGCTGATTTCACTGACCACCAAGTGAAATCATCATGCTTCCAATTCCTAGCATAAATGTTGAATGATCTTGATTGAACTCTCAATTCCGCTTCTAGTTGGTTCAGCCAACAAGGAAGAACAAGAGCAAAACTTTGCAATCTATTATTTCTGATAATAATGGTCTACGGGATACAGGGGGGTTCACGGTGATATTTATGGTGCCTCCTAACTCACGCATCAAGGCCTAGGGGCGGCTCCTAATTGATTCGGCCAAAGGATTCTGAATCCAACTCATAATCTAAACACAGTGTTTGAATTTACTATTCATGTCAAGTACTGTTCATATCGAGTATTGTTCATGCCTTGGACATCCATTCAATTTGGGCTTGAACCATGTGATATAGCCTCCTCCACTATATGTGATTCTTTCTCTAAGTCTTGGCCGGCTTGTACCTTCCCCTTTAGCATCGCATGGCGGCATCTGGTCGTAGATTCTAACTGGCGTTCCCTGCCCTGCACGACTACAATCTTCAGTCAAGACCTGGTCATGGGCTTGGTCATGACAACGGAACTGGTTGTGGACCTGGTCATGGACCTAATCATGACAACGGGCCTGGTCGTGGACCTGATCGTGATGGCGGACCTGGTCGTGACAACTTAAAGTGACTTTTCTTGATCTTCCATAGTCCCCCTCCATTGCTTTGGCTCCGAAGTCTTCACAATGTTTAAATCTGAGAATGCACAAAGTATTTGCATGAGATTGTAGCCAATTCTCATTATAGTCAATAGGAAACTCATTAAGAAATAAAAAACACTTGTTGGTGTAGAAGCTTGGCTCTGACTCTAGTCATTGGACCAGTTGGTGCTTCATGAACAGTCTCATGCACACTTGGAGTGGAAGATGTAGTAGCAGTAGGGATGTCCTCATCAGTCTATGTCTATCTTCCTCCTCTAAAATCCATCCCACCAAGCCGACGCCACCCGACCTTCTTTCCGGCGGTGTTTACCCCGTAATGATATAAGATCATTACAGTAACACTATAAATAACTTATTTTCCCTTATGGTTAAAAAGAGGACTATTGGCAATAAAAAGACACATTTTACACACTTCAATACCTGTTTTCCACTTTCGAGGACCTTCGGTGTTGTACCCTTTCGCATTGTAGGGAACACGGGGGGTCCCCCTTTTTACTGTCTAGTTTGTAGCTACGATAAGGGAACAAATCCCGTCAGCGCTGGGAAGATGGCCTCCTGCACGTGGAGGAGGACGGTGACCAAGCTCGTTCCACGAGGAAAAGAGAAAAAGCAAATGTAGGCCTACTACTATACACCGGGTGGATCCCTCGCCCTAAATCTTGCCAGCGATGAGCCAGAGAGGAAGGGGAGGGGACGGATGTAGAAAAGATGGAGGAACTCGAGAGAGAAGAGGAAGGACGGAGAACGAGAGGTGAAGGATTCCCTTGGATGTTGGATCTTCGACAGTGGGAACTTTGAAGAACTGTAATATGAAGTCTGTTGGAAAGGAAGTAATGGAAATTATGTAATAGGATAGCTGCTCTAAATTTGTAATAGCTGAGTATCATTTTTTTTTTTTTTTTTTGTAATAGCTCTGAATGAACCTGTAACAGCTCTGCATGTTCTGTACTAAGGTCGTCCTTGGTGATGCCGAGTGTACTGACCCAAGTAGAGGTAGGATGAGCCTAAAGTATTTGGTTTGTGCCGGATTGTGAACAGCATTTATGCTGCTTGGTTTCATTTATAAAACCGGAACTGGGGCGTGACCCCTTTGTTTCTAAAAAAATAGCCTTATGCTGCTTAATTGGTTGGTTATTTAGAAGGGCATTACCTATATATTTTATAATCACGTTCACGTTCGTAACTAGTATTAATCCTAGAGGGGATGCTGTAATTGAACACACAGCGTGCATTGGTTTCATCTTCTCACAAAATAACCTAGAGAAAGTATCATTATTCATGTGTAGCGACACAATTAAGTAGGAGTACTGTCTACTCATCTAGACGGACCAAACTTTTCAGGATTACTCACCAAAATCGCTTCCCTTTCTTGTGTCTGCACTGCACTTGTGTACGGTGTAACTTATATAAGCTAATGACTTAGAAAAAACACACTAGTTGAACGACCTTTAGCTCTTCACTTATATATAAGAAATTGCATTCTTTTTCCCTTTTACTCCATATGAAAAAGATACAATTAATTCAAGCGTGCTTCCAGCTCAACTCTAAAATATTTTAATTTATCCACCACAATAAATAGATGATATAGTAATTGTAACATCATCTTACCTGAACCTGAGAACTATTATTCAAAACCATACAGGTATGCTGACCAAGCTTATGGTGTGAACAATTTAGGTCCCATTTAGAACACGATATCTTTTAAAAAAGAATCCTACCATAATTGAATTGTGTGCAGGGGCGGATCTGGGCCTCAGGCAGGGTGGGCTATAGCCCGAGGCCCAGAAAAAATATCAGTACAATTTTTTTGATATATAAGCCGAAAAAAATACGTTGAGCCATTTAGCCTGAGGCGGCAAGGCCCATCCATCAAGCCGGCCCAGCAGCCTCCTTCCCCCACTGCCTACTCCTTCCATTGCCCAGCCCACGCTGACGCCTCCTTCCCCCACTGCCTACTGCCCTACTCCATCCATCGGTGGCTCACGGCTGCCCACCTCCATCGCCCAGATCCGCCCGACCGCCCCTGACTGCGTCCATCGGCGGCTCCCTGCCTCCATCGCCCAGATCCGCCCTGGCCTGCGCTCCTGCACTCGCCTCGGCCCTCTGCGTCGCGCCACCGCCGCACCGTGCTCCGACTTGGCGGCCTCCTTGCTCCACCGGCCCGTCGCAGGCCCGCATGGCGTTGCGCCTGCTCTGGGCCCGACTGCTCTGCTAGCTGCTGGCCGGCACACTCTGCGCTCACCTCGGCCAGTTCGACCCTCTCTCGGCTCTCTTTGTGTCACCACCGGCGGTCGGCCTATTGGACTCCCTCCGTCCCTCAAGGTAATTACTAATGAGATCAGGTGAAATGTGAATGGTGATAACACTAATGAGTGATGACTGGTGACCTGGTCCTGGTGTTATGTGATTTGTTTTGTCTATATGAAGTGGTTCAATGAATCAATGTTGTCATGTTGGTTGTTGGATATTGTTGAACCGAAAAGGCGACTAGAGGGGGGGTGAATAGGAGCACGCTCACTTTTTCAACCAAGATTAGATTCAACACAAATTTCACTCCAATAGCTATAGAAGCTATGAAGATCGATATACCGATCTGAGAGAAGACTAGGATTGAATCAATCAAAACCCGAAGCAAAACAACCAAAATCAACCGAAACTTAATTTCCTAAGTGTAGGGTGGTCTGACCTCTACTCAATGGCGGTCTGACCGGTCCATGGGCGGTCTGACCTCTGTGTAGGGGCGGTCTGACCTCCAGCCTGATGAACAGTGAAATTAGCCCAAAAAACGAAGTTGCAAATAGGTCTAACTTTTGATCTACAACTCCAAACTTCATGAAACTTGGAACACACCTTCTCTAGGATGTCAGGAACCTATTCCAATCGAAGATAATGGAGATCCATGGAAAAGTTACGACCTTTTTCAGTTTGAGAGATGGATGGTTCAAAGCGAAGTCAAACGAAAACTAGATACAAAAACTTGCTCGTGGGTGATTGATGATCAAGATGATCTTAGATGTGTTCCCACATGTCACAGCAAGTCAGATCATGTAAAGAAATCAATCAAAAATATGCGAATCAAAGAAAGACTCAAAATCACCAAATAGAGAGAAGAAAGGCAAAGAGACACATCTTTGATCAAAGCTTTCTTTGGATTGATTTGATAGGGTTTGGGTTCTGACCACTCCATCAATAGAGGACAAAGCTCAATCCAAGAGCACAAAATCAAATCACAACTCTCTAGAACCCTAACCTCCACTAATCCTCTCCCTAAGCCAAACTAGGGTTTCAACAATGAAAAGGGTTGAAGGGGTGCAGCCACCTCCTCCTCTATTTATAGTGGAGATTTAGACCTTCTAGAAGTTCTAACTTAAATGGGCTCCGTTAAGGCCCAACACAAACGGGTCACACACGCACGCATTTTAAAGCGCCGTCTACAACACCTCTTGACCTAAACCGCTTCTCTTGCGTCGTCTTGCGCCGTGGGTAGGCAAAAGGTCACCAAGGTGATATTTGGTAAGATTACCAAAATACCCCTTCTCGGTCCTTCTCAGAAGGCGAGTCCATCTTCAAGCACTTCGCATGCTCGCCACGTGTAGGTTGATCAACGGCTCTCTCCATGTCGGCAAGTCTCTCCCATCCGGCTCCCACCGAAACCACCATGGCACTTGCACCGACTCCGCGCCGCTTGATCAAATCCGATCGCCGAATCGTCTGTTCGGTCATCCTTGTCCATCCTGCACCATACTTGATTTCAATGACCTCACCCGGCATCGTCGATCGTTCTGGACCTCAGCTCTCCAAGCCCCGTCCCCATCATCCTCGCCGTTGACCGTCGTTGACCACCAAGCAACCTGCACAACAATAGACAAGCAAATCGAAACCGGGAACAAGTTCTTCGCAACTTGACCCACGTTAGTCAAAACATGCATCATGCAACACATATGCACTGAAAACCATGACTTTGACCTAACCAACGAACAACGCCGCCACGAAGGCCAACGTTCAAGTGACAACCGGTCGATCAGCCCCTCGGGCGGTCGACCGCCGGCTCTGCGGTCGGACCGCCGACCATAGGCGGTCCGACCGCCCGTAAGGACTTAGCCGATTTTCAACCCCTGAAAATCCGAAACCTACTGGAAACTTTAAACCAATAGAACTTTTGACTGGAGATTCCAAAAATTACGAGACCAAGTGCATTGGGATCCCCTCACTTGCCTACACCCTCTATTTTTGGCCCAGCCTATTTTGACCACTTTTGATCACCGCCGGTCCGACCGCCGCACATGGCCGGTCCGACCGATTTGGGACCGGTCGGACCGCCATGCTATGGCCGGTCGGACCACCCCTGTCCAGAATGTCTGAACAGTTCTGAAACTTTGACGAAAACTCGTGAAACGACAAACCGTTAACGCCATTGCCAATTGTCACATCATCCTAAGATCTGGAGCATATCCCCATGATATCCACAATCTCCCCCTTGATGAAAACATTGGCAATAATCCAGAAAATGTAATTTGGAGGTTTGAAAAGTAAAATACTTTCGTTTTCGCACAAAGGCACAACTTGGTCCATAAGCAAGAGAAAGCAATGGAAATGACCAAGCTGGCATCAGAATAGCATAGGCAAGTGAGATAAGGCAAAATAAAGCATAAAAACTTTGATTTCCAGAAAAAGTCACAAATCTCACTTAAGGTCCAAATGAAAGAACAATTGTTCAATTGACCTTTGATCATTGTGAGGAGTAATAAATGCAATTCAAGTTCAGAAGAGTCAATAAGACGATAAGAATGCAATTCAAGAACTCCCCCTCACTATGATCTTCGGATTTCAGAAAATTTCAAATTCTCCAACTTTCTCCCCTTTGTATAATCTTCTCCCCCTTTGACAATGGAGTCATCAAGGAATCACGCCTTCCTCTCATCCAGAGATAACAATTGCAGAATGAAGAAAGAAGCAAAAAGAAGAAGTATGCATGAAGTGCAATGGAGTGGCTTCATTTTTGTATTTTTCAATTTTTGATTAAAAGAAGCTTTGGAGATTACCCAAAAGAGCTAGCCAGCATTTCTAATATTGCACAAACAACATATGAAGCCTGACAGTGCTAGCAAGATCATGGTAAGACATATATATCAAAGCTAAGCACAAAGGCTCAAAAGTAAAGCAATAGATTTGATCAATTTAAGCAAAGCTTCAAATTCAGCAAGTTCATCAACAGGGATCCTAAAATGAAATTGGCCATGTCAAAATGTCCAAGTGAGATCAAAAATCTAACAAAGACCATATTAAGAGTCAATCAGGTCCTGTATTGAATCATTTTGCTCAGTATTTCTCAAAGGCCCATTTGTCAACAGTTTTCACATATGCATTGAATATTGAAGTTGACTAATGATCTAACTTAGTGACAAGATCCTGGACTAGGAGCCATCCACAAACTCATCCTAAGCTTCGACCAGAAGTTGATTAAAGGTATATCTTAGTAAAGAAGATCCTGGACTAGGAGCCATCCACAAACTCTTTCTAAGCTTCTACTGTAGGCGACAAATCTTGAGGTTCATGTCATTTCTGACAAGCAGTCCCCATGAGATCGTCTGGTTCATCAAACTATCTCCAAGTTCATGTCATTGACAAGCAGTCTCGTAAGAATAGTTTGGCATAATTTAAGCATAAGACAATCTTGATTTTTTATTTATCACAAAAGCAGTTTTAGAATCTCAAGAACACAAAAGCTTAAGTAATGGTCAATTTTAGATTCAAGAGCTAATAAAGCAATTCTGACAGGGCCAATGTCACAAAAGGAGCACTAATTGCGCAACTCGCTAAAACATCCACAAATTGCAATTTTTAGTTTGAGTTGTTTTAAAGTTCTAGCTCATATAGCAAAGACTTAGCTACACATGTAAAAGCATGATAATTCTAGCAAGTCAAAGAACTAGACATGGCATTGAGCAAGAATTGAAATACTAAAGCTCCAAAGGGTAATGGGCAAAGCTTCATCAATTTTAAAAGATAAGCAGAAAATTTTATATTACAATGCATCTTTTTGGATTTTTCAAACCACTTGATGTATTTTTCATATGAATGCAATATGATACAATGAGATGCAATAAAAAACCTAAAAACCTAAAAAGTTCAAAAAGATCAACAAGTTCAGAAAAAGAACAATAAAATATCAAAAGAACAAGGTAAGATCAGAAAAGATCGAACTCCCCCTCAAACCAACCCATAGGGATAAATTACCCCTAACTCGCTTCTCAAGGTGGCAAACCTAGTTGGGTCTAAAGGTTTGGTGAGGATATCAGCCAGTTGAGCCTCAGACTCCACGAAAAGCACAATATCACCCTTCTCGACATGGTCTCTAAGGAAGTGATAGCGAATGTCTATGTGCTTGGTCCTAGAGTGTTGCACAGGGTTCTTAGCAATGTTAATAGCAGAAGTGTTATCGCAGAAGAGAGGAACACTAGCGAAATTTAACCCATAGTCCTTTAGAGTGGATACCATCCACAAAATCTAACTCTGACAACTAGCAAAGCCTACATATTGACTTCAGAGTAGATTGTGCAACAGAGGACTGCTTCCTAGAAGACCAAGAGACAAGAGAAGTGCCTAGGAAGTGACAAGTGCCCGAGGTACTCTTCCTATCAAGCCGACAGCCCGCAAAATCATAATCAAAAAACCCCCGAATGGACAAAGAAGAAGAGCAGGAGTACCAAATGCCATACTGGAGGGTAGAGTGTAAATACCTGAATATACGCTTAACAGCTTGGCGATGGGAAGTTCTCGGAGACACGAAACCTCGCAGAGGAGCGGTGTGAAGTGGATGTCGGTCTTGAGGCCGTCAGTGCGAGGAGGAGCCGATCATCTTTGCGGTACTCGCGTTGATCCACGGCTTCTCCTTCCTCATCCGGATCCAGCGATCGAAGTCGCCATGGGAGTGGCGATCGGCTTGTAGTCACCCATGTCGAAGCGTTTGAGCAGATCCTTAGTATACTTCGTCTGATGGATGAAGATCCCTTCCTTACATTGCTTGATTTGAAGCCCCAGAAAGTAAATGAGCTCTCCCATCATGCTCATCTCAAATTCCCTGGATATAGTCTTAGAAAAGCTGGAAACAAGAGCATGAGAAGAACCACCAAAGATAATATCATCAACGTAAATCTGAGCAAGTAAGAAATCATTGCCACACCTAAGAATGAACAAGGTCTTGTCTACCTTACCCATCTCAAAATCATTCTTAAGCAAGAAGGTCTTAAGTCTATCATACCAGGCTCTAGGGGCTTGTTTAAGACCATACAAGGCTTTGGATAGCTTGAAGACATGATGTGGGTTTTTGGGATTTTCAAAGCCTGGGGGTTGCCTAACATAAACCTCCTCCTCTATGAACCCATTCAGAAAGGCACTCTAACATCCATCTGATATAATCTAAAGCCCTTAGAAGCAGCAAATGCAAGTAGAATGCGAATAGCTTCTAGTCTAGCAACAGGAGCAAAGGTCTCATCAAAATCTAACCCCTCAACTTGGCTAAAACCTTGAGCTACCAACCTAGCCTTGTTTCTAATCACAGAACCATCCTCATTTTGTTTGTTTTTGAAAACCCAGCGGGTTCCTATAACATTATGACCACTAGGAGGTTCTACTAGGTTCCAGACCTTATTCCTCTCAAAATTCTCTAACTCCTCATGCATGGCATTGACCCAACTAGAATCAGATAAAGCATGTGATATATCGCGGGGTTCAAAAGAAGCTACAAAAGCAGAATGAGAATAGAGGTTTGGATCATGATACCTGGAGCGAGTGACTCGCTCATGGAGATTACCTATCATCTGATCCGGCGGATGCTGCTTTTGAATGTGAAGTGGCGCACCCGGAGAGGAAAATACCTCTTCGACCTCCGCAGGTACTGCTGATGATGAAGAAGCAGCAGGTGCCTCAACTGAAGGCGAAGTAGTCACAGCAGGTTCTTGTGCTGGAAGAGGAGCGTCAACAGCAGCAGGTGGAAGAGCATCATCGAGTCCATCATCATCTTCCTCTACAAATATGGTCTCTGTCACCTGTGTATCACCTGAAATATCTGATCTAGCACCAGGGCTAGTCTCATCAAAAGTGACATTGCATGTCTCCTGAACCAGGTTAGTTTCAGCATTAAAAACCCGAAAACCCCTTGAATGTGCAGGATAACCTAGAAATAAACCATCAAAAGTTCTTGACTCAAATTTATCTAGGTTTCCTGTCTTGAGAATAAAACACTTGGATCCAAATACTCGAAAGTGCGAGACAGAGGGTTTTCTACATAAACGAAGCTCATAAGGAGTCTTGCCCAAAGACGGTCTCAAAAAGACACAATTTGCAATATGGCAAGCAGTAGAAATAGCTTCGGCCCAAAACATCCTCGGAGTGCTATACTCATCTAGCATCGTCCTAGCCATCTCGACTAGCGTCCTGTTCTTCCTTTCCACAACGCCATTTTGTTGAGGGCGTGTGGGAGGAGAAGCGATGCTCAATTCCACGCCTTCGGCACAAAGGAAGCAAAGATGCATTCTTGAACTCCGTGCCATTGTCCTTTGCGGATCGCTCTCAAGGCACTCGAAGTTCGAAGCCAAGCGAAGAACAAGATCATGATAATGATCAAAAGCTTCATCCTTGAAGCAAGAAAGAACACCCAAGTGTATCTAGAAAAATCATCGACTATGACAAGAATGTACCATTTTCCACCAATCGACCGAACCTAAGCGGGACCAAGCGGTATCCATATGAAATGCTTGTCGGTCAGTCGGTCATGACCATAGTCATCGATGGGTGTGGCGGCAACTTGCTTGCCATGCCTATGTGGCGCACATCTGACATCCTTGGCGGCTTTGAGTTTAGGCAAACCTCTCATGAGCTCAAGGTTGCTAACTCGCGTTATATGATCAAAACCAATGTGCCCCAAGCAGCGGTGCAAAGCCAAAACTCGGAAGAAAAAGATGAAATTAAGCACTTGAGAGAACCAAAGAAGAGATTGGAAAAATCGGCTCCAAAGATCCTAGCAACTCTAGTAATCCCAAAACAAGCTCACCAAATTGAATCAAGCACCCGACAAGTATTTTTCTTAAATCTAGTCTCATAGCCATCATCAAGAAGTTGAGAGACAGAAAGCAAATTAAACCTTAGCTTGTCCACAAGGGCGACGTCCTTGAGGATGAACTTGTCGTTCACCCTGATCGATCCCGTTCCTTCAATCCGCCCTTGCCTATCATCTCCAAAGGTGATGAATTCATCACCCGTCGACCGCGTGAAGGAGGTGAACCATCTTGAGTCTCCGGTCATGTGGCGTGAACAGCCGGAGTCGACGAACCACGTGTCCTTCCTCTTTCCGCGGTAATCCTGAAAATCAAGGCACAGAAGAATGATGTGTCTCAATACTGGGGTTAGTTAACCAAGACTTGGGAACCCAGTACTGAGACACATGTCTGCGAGTAGTATGCAAAGCAGAAGTGCTATCCTTGATTAAGTTTGAAGTTCTGTTATGAGCAATGGTTACTTTAACATAAGAGTTATCCTGTCTATGAACATGATGATGAGCATGTGACACAAATCCTAAACCAGGTTTCTTCTTTTCTACATTACCATGTCTCGTAAAAGCTCTAGGTTGATTGAGTGAAATTCTAGCAAAATTTTTCTTATCATTTTTCAACCTACGCCAACAAAACTCAACCAAATGCCCATTCTTCTTGCAATAGGTGCAGTGGTACTTGATACCACTGGGAGAAGCACCCTTTGACTTAACAGAGGTTTGGGCAAAACCCGCAGATTTAAAAATAGTTTTTGCAGGTTGGGTTTTAAATTCAACTAACCCATTTTCCAAGACTTGAGTTACTTTGGGCTTAGAATTATCTTGGACAGAGTTGTATCCTAATCCTTGCTTCTTATAAGGAGTCTTAGATTTATCGAGAATCATGTTTAATTGTTTCTTACCTTTAGAAAATTTTTCTAAGGTATCCTTAAGATAAGCATTTTCTTTTTCAAGATTAACACATGACTCACAAGTTTTGCCTTTAATAGCTCTAGCATATTTTTCCTTATATAAAGCAATTTCAAGTTTAAGAGCAGGACATGAAGCACATGTAGAAGACTCAATACTGTCCTTAAGCTTGGCATATTTAGCTCTAACTGCTTCTAAGATATCTTTAACTTCATGTTCGCGTTCAATGCAAAAAGAGCAAAGGCTAGAATCAACAGCACCAGAAGCAACCAACTTGCTAGAATCTAAGCATTTTTCATAAGGAGCATATTTAACCTCAACTAGCTCAGTCCTAGCATTTTCAAGTTGTTGCAAAGCAATATCATGAGCAGATTGCAGTTTAGCAAATTCTGAGTGTAGAGCATGGCAGGAAGAACATTCATCAGATTCAAGAGTCTTAGTATTTGCAAGTTCTAAAGTCAAATTATCTACTTGAGACTCTAAGTCCTTGTTCCTAGCCATGATATACTCTAACGCCTTATCCTGGCTCATGAGTTGCTCAAAGATAGTTTCGCATCTATCAGAAAGGACATCATATGAGAGAGGTACCTCATCGTCGTCGTCGGCGTCGTCGAGTCGGCCATGAAGCAAACGCCGGTGAAGTCCTTGGCCTTCCCCTTCTTCTTGTCTTGAGGGATCTCCTCCTCCTTGTCATCCTCGCTCCCGGAGTCCACATCGCTTAAGGATTGTTCCCCAAAAGCGGCAAGAACCCGGTGAGCTGCCTTTGTCAGCTTGGCAGCATCAAATCTTGATTTGTTCCATTGAGGCTTCTTCCAAGCTGGCTTTCCTTCCTTGTGGTTGCTTTTTCCTTTCAACTTGGGGCGGTTGCGGATGTGATTAAGCTCACCACACTCATAGCAAGTCACGGACCTCCTCTCTTTTGTTTCTCATATTGTTATAGGCCCGTGTGGCTTTTCTGACTATGAGGGCTAACTCGGCCTCAGAAGACTCTCAAACTCCTCTTCATGGATTGCAGATAAACCAGCAAGCGAAAATCCAGAAGAAGACTCAGAAGACCCATCAGAAGCTCTCTTGGCGGAGTGCGCTACCAAGGCCATGTTTTCCTTCTTGGGATGATCAATCCTCTTGATCTCATGAGTCTTGAGCTTGCTATAGAGCAGCTCCAAAGTCAGATCAGAGAGGTTGACGTTCTCCTCAATGGCGGTAGCCTTTATCTCCCACTCCTTGGTGTTGATTGCAGCCAAGAGGTGGGTGGCATTTTCAGGATCGAGAATATTCAATTCCAACAGTCTTCATCTGATTAATCACTTTGTTAAAGCGACTGAAAATGCCATCGATGCTCTCTCCAGGATGCATCTCGAATTTGTTGTATTCACGCTTATAGACTGTCTGGCGTACTTTCTTGATTTGGGACGAACCCTCATGGTAGGTTTCGAGGGTGTTTCAAATCTCGTGCGCAGTCTCAAGATTACAAATTCGATCATACTCCTGTCTACCAAGCCCACCATACAAGAGGTTCTTTGCCTTATTGTTGTTAGCCAAGAGAAAACATTGAAGCAGAATAACTTCGGGAAGAAACAGCGGGGCTCGAACAACCTCCCATATAGCTTGTCCTTCGCTCTCAAGGAAGACTCGCATGCGATTCTTCCAATAGGCATAGTCGTGCCCATCGAAGATATGCGGCTTGGTGGAGTACTTATCCATCGCCAAGTTCAGTGACCGGTTAAGATCAAGATTGAACTAACCTGGCTCTGATACCACTTGTTGGACCGAAAAGGCGACTAGAGGGGGGGTGAATAGGAGCACGCTCACTTTTTCAACCAAGATTAGATTCAACACAAATTTTACTCCAATAGCTATAGAAGCTATGAAGATCGATATGCCAGTACAGCGGAAGACTAGGATTGAATCCAATCAAAACCCCGAAGCAAAACAACCAAAATCAACCGAAACTTAATTTCCTAAGTGTAGGGTGGTCTGACCTCTACTCAATGGCGGTCTGACCGGTCCATGGGCGGTCTGACCTCTGTAGGGCGGTCGACCTCCGACGATGAACAAAGTGAAATCAGCCCGAAAAACGAAGTTGCAAATAGGTCTAACTTTTGATCTACAACTCCAAACTTCATGAAACTTGAAACACACCTTCTCTAGGATGTCAGGAACCTATTCCAATCGAAGATCATGGAGATCCATGGAAAAGTTACGACCTTTTTCAGTTTGAGAGATGGATGGTTCAAAACCGAGTCAAAACGAAAATTAGATCCAAAAACTTGCTCGTGGGTGATTGATGATCAAGATGATCTTAGATGTGTTCCCACATGTCACAGCAAGTCAGATCATGTAAAGAAATCAATCAAAAACATACGAATCAAAGAAAGACTCAAAATCACCAAATAGAGAGAAGAAAGGCAAAGAGACACATCTTTGATCAAAGCTTTCTTTGGATTGATTTGATAGGGTTTGGGTTTACAGCCACTCCATCAATAGAGGACAAAGCTCAATCCAAGAGCACAAAATCAAATCACAACTCTCTAGAACCCTAACCTCCACTAATCCTCTCCCTAAGCCAAACTAGGGTTTCAACAATGAAAAGGGTTGAAGGGGTGCAGCCACCTCCCTCCTCTATTTATAGTGGAGATTTAGACCTTCTAGAAGTTCTAACTTAAATGGGCTCCCATTAAGGCCCAACACAAACGGGTCACACACGCACGCATTTTAAAGCGCCGTCTACAACACCTCTTGACCTAAACCGCTTCTCTTGCGTCGTCTTGCGCCGTGGGTAGGCAAAAGGTCACCAAGGTGATATTTGGTAAGATTACCAAAATACCCTTCTCGGTCCTTCTCCAAGACCGAGTCCATCTTCGCAAGCGCTTCGCATGCTCGCCACGTGTAGGTTGATCAACGGCTCTCTCCATGCGGCAAGTCTCTCCCATCCGGCCCCACCGAAACCATCATGGCACTTGCACCGACTCCGCGCCGCTTGATCAAAACCGACCGAATCGTCTGTTCGGTCATCCTTGTCCATTCTGCACCATACTTGATTTCATTGACCTCACCCGCATCGCCGATCGTTCGACCTCGGCTCCAAGCCTCGCCCCGATCATCCTCGCCGTTGACCGTCGTTGACCACCAAGCAACTCGCACAACAATAGACAAGCAAATCGAAACGGGAACAAGTTCTTCGCAACTTGACCCACGTTAGGCCAACGTTCAGTGACAACCGGCCGACAGCGCCTCGGGGGCGGGTCGACCGCCACTCTGCCGGTCGGACCCAGCGGCCATAGGCCATCCGACCGCCAGAAGGACTTAGCCGATTTTCAACCCCGAAAATCAAACCTCTGGAAACTTTAAACCAATAGAACTTTTGGTGGAGATTCCAAAATTATGAGACCAAGTGCATTGGAATCCTCACTTGCCTACACCTCTATTTTTGGCCCACCTTATTTTGACCACTTTTGATCACGGCCGGATCGCACGCACATGGCCGGTCCGACCGATTGGGACCGATCGGACCGCCATGCTATGGCGGTCGGACCGCTTCGCCCGTAATGTCCGAATAGTTTCAAACTTTGTCGAAAACTCGTGAAACGACAAACCGTTAACGCCATTGCCAATTGTCACATCATCCTAAGATCTGGAGCATATCCCCATGATATCCACAGATATGGTTAGGACTGTCAGGTCATATGGACTATATGGTTGATTGGTTGTAGACTTGTTGCCTTTGTATTGTTAATAAGTGTATTGCTTATTTAGAAATTAGAGATACAAAATGAATCAATTAACTTGTTGCCTGCATATTGTTAATGAGTGTATTGCTTATTTAGGAATTAGAGATACAAAATGAAGAGGAGTAAGACATTGCCATCGTATTTTTCAATACAAACACAACAGTCCAACCAATCTCTTCCAGAAACAATTGGAACTGGAGTGAGTCATAACGAGCAAAACAATCCCCATGCTAAACTTAGTCCAGATGATGTAGTTGCCGATCCTAGGCTTCGAAAACCAATTGAGGAGTTGGATGTTAAAACTAGGGATGCTGCTAGAAGGGAGTATTTGCAATTGGGGCCATGCCAACCAAGTGGACATAAATTCCCACGAAAAGATCAGGGAGGTCAGAAGAGGAGGTTTCAGGGGTCATGGTTCAAAAGATATGATTGGTTGGAATACAGTGTTGCTCAAGATGCGGCATTTTGTTTTTATTGTTATCTCTTTAAGCAGCAAAGAGCTGAAAACTTTGGTGTTGATGCCTTCACGAAGGTAGGGTTTAGTTATTGGAAGAATGAAACTCAATCTTTTGATGATCATGTTGGTAAAGTCAATAGTGCTCATAATAAAGCAAGAAGACATTGTGAGGCTTTTAAAAATTAGAGGCAATGTGTGGATTATATGATGACTGCTACCACCAAGAAGGATGAGGAAGAATATAGAGCACGTCTTACTATTATGCTAGGCATTGCAAAATTTCTTCTATTGCAAGCTCTGGCTTTTCGTGGACATGATGAGTCATCTAGCTCAAGCAATAGGGGGAACTTCTTAGAAATGCTGAAATGGTATAAAGAGAAAGATGAAAATGCTACAAAATTGCTTAATAATGCTCCTGGGAATCATGTAATGACTTCACACCATATACAAAAAAATTTGTGCAAAGCTTGTGCAGAAGAGACCACCAAAGCCATTATTGATGATATTGGGGATAGACAGTTCGCCGTACTTGTTGATGAGGCCCGAGATGCATCCATCAAAGAGCAAATGGCTGTGGTTTTGAGGATAGTAGCCACAACATTTTTTTTATGATTGAGCTTAGTCCAAACTATATTAACTATGCTTTCTTGTCCTATGCAGGTACGTCAATATTAAAGGGGAGGTGATTCAGAGATTTCTTGGGGGTTCAACATGTTTCTGACACGACATCATCTTCGCTAAAACTAGCTTTGAATGGTATGTTACAAATTTATGGTCTATGTATGTCTAGATTGCGAGGACAAGGATATGATGGAGCATCAAATATGAGAGGACAATTTTATGGGTTGAAAAGACACGTATTAGATGAAAATCCATAGATTTTTATGTCCATTGCTTTACTCATCAGTTGCGATTAGTGGTTGTTTCTGTTACCAAGTGTTGTTCTTCTATCTTGGATTTCTTTAACTACACCACCATGATTATCAACAAGGTTAATGCTTCTTGTAACAGAAGAGATCAACTGGCCCAAGATCACCATGACAAAATTGTAAACAAATTAGAGACCGGTGAAGTTTTCCTAGGAAGAGGGAAAAATCAACAAACTAACCTTGCAAGGACGGGCGATACTCGTTGGGGCTCACATCATAAAACTTTGTGTCGTCTTCTTCTCATGTGGGATTCGGTCCTAGAGGTATTAGAAAACTTGAGTGATGATGCCACTAATGCAACACAGAAAACTACAACTTCGGGATTGTTGGAAAAAAATGGAAAGCTTTGAATTTGTATTCATCACGCATCTTTCACAATGTTTGCAAAAGAAAGATCAAAACATTATTCGTGCAGTAGGGTTGATTGGGACCACGTTGAAGACGATTGAGGTAATAAGAAATTGTGGTTGGGATGATCTTTTCGAAGAGTCAAATGCCTTTTGTCTCCAACATAATATCTTGGTGCCAAACTTGTCTGATAAAATACCAGTTAGAGGTTGTTCAAGGGGTCATGGCAGCCAGATGGTAACTTACTATGATCATTTCCATCATGAAATATTTATTGTGATGCGTGACCAAATTATTGTTGAGTTGAATAATCGCTTTGCTGAAAGATCTACTCAGTTATTAAGGTGCATTGCTTGTCTTGATCCAAAGAATTCTTTTGCCAACTTTGATGAAGACAGATTAATTGAACTTGCTAGAATGTATACTGCTGACTTCTCCCAATATGATTGTATGGTCCTTAGAGACCAACTAGGCACATTTATTGCTGATGTGAGAGATGATCTAGATTTTGCAAACTGTACTGATCTTGGAAATCTTGTTGTTAAGATGGTTCAGACCGACAGAGACACAGTTTTCCCATTGGTATATCGTCTCATTGAATTGGCTTTGATTTTGCCAGTGGCAACGACAACTATAGAAAGAGCCTTATCAGCTATGAGCATTATTAAAACTGATTTGCGGAATAAGATGAATGGATGAATCATAGCATGGTATGCTATATTTAGCGAGATATATTTACAAACACTAGAGATGATAAGATTTTGGAGCGTTTTCAAGGAATAAGGTCACGTAAGAAACAATTATCTCGCGCTAGTGGTAAGTTCGGTTTTTACAAATCTAAATTTCATGTTCTTTGTATTTAATCATACCTCTTTTTGATTTTTTTTTAATGTTGTCTTTGCTATTTAGGTACTCAATTTATATATATAAGATGTTATATTATTTATGTTTTGTCATGTTTTTCTTATTACATTTTATGTTGAAGCATTTTTTATAAAGTTTTATGTTAATGAAGTATTTGTGGTTTATTTTTTTGTTATGTCCTGCTATGGGTAGAAATTAACGTTAATTTTAAGATGTTGATATATTAGAATTTAGTCCGAGGCACCATTTAATCTTAGATACGCCACTGATTGTGCGTACAGAATTCCAGTGAAAATGCTTCGTCTAAAAATGAGTTCCATGACGTCTATGTTTGACCTGCCACTTCTGCACAAGACACATGCAGATCACCAAAACTTCATGGGAACTGAGGAGTCAATTGTTATTCGGCAAAGCACACTACCTCCTTCCATCACCAAACCACCACCTAACAGATCCATCCACTCCACCACCCTCTCATAACAAAACATCTTTCGAAGACAAGCAAGCAAAAAAAAACCCAATTAAAACAGTGCTATATTATCATTTCACTCCATTATCAACGAAGGAAGTAAGCAAAAACTGACCCACTAGCCTCAACATGCTGTCAACAACACCTCCTCAACAGCCTCACACAAGTGACACAGAGACATCAGCAAACAGTAAGCACAAAATAAGTCAATACCAACGGCAAGGCAAGGCAAGCAACACATCACCAGAGAAAGGGCAAAAGGGCAAAATGAAGAAATAAGTAATCAGAACCAAGACGAAGCAACATCACAAGATTCAGAGCAACAAGCAAAGTGAGCAACCCCATCCAAGGACCAAGGAACAAAGGAGAAGATCCATTCCTGCCAAGCAACAGAGGAGAGGATCTGGTGAAAGGAATCAGAGAGGAATGGGGAAGAAGACCACCAGATCAAGAAATCAGTAGAACACAAGAGGAAGAGGAGGAGGAGACCAGATCGAGAAGTCACCAAGAAGAAGGAAGCGGATGCATATGAGTAGCGGCAGTGGCGGCGGCGGGAGCAAGATGATGTCGCCGAAGCAGCTGCTGACCACCGTCCTCATCATCTTCTCCACGCTCTCCTTCATCAAGCTTCTGCTCCTCACCAACTCCTCCTCCGCCGCCCCCGCCGCGCGCCCCCGCCGCTCGGCATGGGACGGCGGCGGCGGCGGCGCCAACGGCACCGCTAAGAACGGCCTGGCCGCCAAGGAGCTCGCGCTGCTCCGCTCCGTCGTCGCCGCGCGCGCCCCGTGCCGGCTGCTCGTGTTCGGTCTCTCCCCGCAGCTCCTCGCGCTCGCCGCGGTCAACTCCGGCAAGGGAGCCGCCACCGCGTTCGTCACCGACAGCGCCGAGGACAGGGACAGTGCGCGCCGCGTGCTCGCGGGCGCGGCGCCGGCGCCGGGGCAGGCTCGGCCGCTGTCCACAGGGCGAGGTACGCCGACGCGGCGGGGGAGGCGTGGCCGCTGCTGCGGCGCGCCCGGGCGAGCCTGGCATGCCGGCGGCCGACAGGGACGGTGCGCAAGTCCGGGTGCCGGCTCGCGCTGACCTCGTTGCCGCGGGAGGTGCTCGACGCGAGGTGGGACGTGGTCGTCGTCGACGGGCCGAGCGGGGCCGGGCCCGAGGAGCCCGGGCGGATGGGGACGATATACACGGCGGCCGCGTTGGCTCGCGCGGCCGCCGCGGCGGGGGGCGGCGAGGTGGACGTGGCGGTGCACGACGTGGACCGGACGGTGGAGCGGTGGTACGCATGGGAGTACCTCTGCGAGGACAACCTCATCGCCGCCAAGGGCCGCCTCTGGCACTTCCGGGTCGCCACCGGGGCCGCCGGAAGCGTTCTGCTCGACTGGCCCCGTCCAGATCTTGTAGGACAACCGCACCAACCGGACCAAGAATCCAAGGTCGCCGCCGGAGACATTGCCCGTTCTTGTTCGTAGAGCGCAATGCAGGCGAATCGGCGGCCTCCTAACAGAGATCTCTACCGGCATCGCCGGAGACACGAACCGTTCTTGGAGACGACGGCGTAGGCAGCGTGGTTGGTTGTTCATAGTTAGCTAGTGTAACGAATTGAGCGTTCAACTAGGTAGTAGATCCATGCACTTTCGTAGCTGATTTCTTTGATCCAATGCAAGAGAAGAGTCTGTAAACTAGTAAACTGAATTGTTCTTTACTTTTCTGTCTACAACAATAATGGAGTGATAATGCCATTTAGCTTCATCACTGTAAGGAGAACTGAGCAACACATTTGATTTGAGATTGTTGTATGAAAGAGGTTCAGTTTTTGCAGTAGTAATTGAATGCTAACAAGCTTGTTTGAGATTTTTCTAGCGTTTTGTTCTTACATCAAGAGTAGTAAGTTCTAAATGATCATGTTTGCTTTCAGTGCTTTCTGCAAATTCAATACTTCACTCAAGAGCTTGAGCGACAAGGTTGGATTTTTCCTTTCCAGTTTCCACAAATTTCTGATGTTGGCAAAGGATTTTTTTCATGATGGAGCGAAGAGGGGAAGCATCTTCTTCTGGTGATCTGTTACCAGCAAGATCTGAGCCACCGGTAATCAGGATTCGGGATCAGTCAGGTGCAGGGCAGTGATGTCTGATGAATAGAAAAAGGTATTGAGTGGATCAGACGGGCAATGTTGTACCAGAGGCGTAAATTACTCCCCAACTGGCCTCGTTGATTCGAAGAAAGGGACATTCTGCCAACTGCCAGCTTCATGGTGTCCTTCCAAGCCTGAACTGTTTCACGCAGTTCTGTTTTTCTGTGAGAGCTGGATTATTGTGGACTTTGTTGAGCTGTTTTTTATTAGGTAGCAAGCTAGGTTGATTTTTTTTTCAAGTATGAGCATACTGTTGTAATCACTTCTTTTTGTGGGATTATAGTCTCTTCTTACTAAGTAAGCCCCGGCCCTAGTTCATTTGGTCGTTTGTTAATAGAAAAAAAAGGCTAAATTGGTGCATAACCGTGAGAGAGAGAAGTATTATACCTCTGCTCTGGCACTGGAAATGTATTTTTCTCTCTATCACGGCCAATTTGGAGGAGGACGGCGACGAGCTGCGACGGTGGACGTGAGGTGACAGAGACAATGAACACGGCTGGAACAGGGCGGCGACGAGTCCATCGGACTCGGAGGGGGCGATGTCGTCGGTATCGCATCAAACGAACTTCGCTTCAACGCAAATTAAGAGAGTTAAGTGACACAACCTCGCAAATTCAGGAGGCTGAGAAAATAAAATGTAAATTCAGTGAGCTAAGTGGCACAACCTTACAAGTTCAGAAGCTAAAAAAGTAAAATACAGGATAAGAAAGATAAATAGCATAACCTTGTAAATTCACGGATGTACAGTAAAATTTTCTATCACTGTTGTAATCACTGGACTTATGATACTTTCAAGTATGAATAAATAATGTTATTCAGGTGGGGAGCCACTCCACGTGGATGGCCCCCGGCTACAAAAAACAATCACCTTATTAATTTTGCTAGAATCAGTACACCATTCAACCAAAAAAATCTATGTAATTCGACTATTCCAAACAAGTAATTTTACCTAGGCCCCACCAGTCAGTGAGTGGCACCGAGTTTGCAAGCCCTGGCCCATGGGCCGGAAGCAGTCGATCGGGTGGCATCGGAGTATGGCCCAGAGGGATAGAGAGGCTGAAACGAAGCAAAGCGGCAAGAACAAGTGCTCGCTGAGGCGCCACACTAGCAGACGAAGATCGAAGATGTACGGCGAAACCGAGCCCGCCGCCGCCGCCGCGGAGCGCACCGCGTTCCGGCGAGCAGAGAAGCAGTACAAGCTCTACAAGTCGCCCAATACCAAGGGCAGGTCCAAGTCCAGGTCAAGGTCTCTCTCCCCCTTCCCCTCCCGTAGTCACCTCCCAACTCTACGCCGAAACCCCAGAACCCTGACCTGTCAAGCGCTGCTGCAGGAGCAATCCAATCGGCGGTGGCGGCAGCGGGGACCTGTCCGCGGTGGTCGACTTCCACGCGCTGCTTGCTGGCGGCGGGGAGCTGCCCAGCGGGATCGGGAGGTGTGACTGCGCCGGGTTCGATCGGACCGTGTTCTGCTTCTTGGGTAGGCCAGGTAAATTGATTAATGATCAATGCACTAGATAGTAATACGGAAAAAAGAATCAAATAGAGAATAAATAATCCAATGAATGAGTAATCAAGATATAACCAAACTCCTAAACCTAACCAATAATTATCAAGTCCTAGAAGGAATTATTTCATCACACCAAATCAAACGTTCACAAGGCCAATTTATTCATTTGAGTGAAGGTAGTGCGATTATTCCATATGGGCTAGCCCTTCCCATGCGAAATGCCATCATCGACCACATAAAATAACAAATAAGCAAGGATGAATCCATGTCCCAGCAAATACTAGTTATAATGGTAAATACATAAGCTCATTAGCAATCGATGCATTATCATAAGTCTAATCATTCTCTTTCTCAATTCTCAACAATATAATTATCATGTATGCAAATGCTATGATGCACCTCTTTCAACTGATACCAGTATAGCGAAGTATTCACCCGTCGGTGACACACTTTTCTCCCCCACCTTCTTGAGGGTGAGGTCCCTACCACTGTAGGATTTTAACATGGGGCGGGCCGGATTAGCCATAAACATAGCAGTACTCACCGCTCTAGCTCTTATGCAAGTGAATGATGCAATAATTCATTAAACACCAATAAGCTCACCATATCATCCCCATGGTAGATGCATCAATTTCACAATATAACTCTTTTCATCAATATTACCATGGCAAATATGTAACTCAACAAAATATAATTAAATCTCATGATAAATGAACCAACATGACAATGGCCACCACCCGTTGTTTACCATTATACCAAACACTTCCCTCTTAAATTTCTAGGAGCCAGATGATGCAAAGACGGCAAGTTGCTTGAGGCAACACTCCCTAGACACACAATTGACATACATTCAAAAAACATACCAAATCACAGCACTAACACATCACACACCTTGCCCTAGCACACTTACGCAAAAACGATCCAATTGGTTGTTTCTACTGGTCATCTTACCTGCTGTCCCAGTAATAAAAATGCTCTAACGTACACATCTGAACCCCAAATCCAGCAAACTAAGACTTTCTAGAATCTTCACGCAATAGCCTACAATTTCCTAGTTATGGTAAAATCCTGAATTCCCCGTTTTCTTCCCCGAAGACTGTCTCATAATCTGTCAAGACAGTCTGCTTTATATTTTCGTATCTTTTTAAATAAAACTTGAAAAACTGTGAACGATACCGGTTATGAAACCTACTAAAAATTCCTAACTAATTCAAGTTATCACCAAAATTTAATTCTTTCATTTACTAGGTGAAAACTGACCATCTACGCGACATCTGCTAACGACGTCCGATTTCTGAACCGCGACCTTCCCGAGGCCGTAACTTTTCGCTCACAACTCCAAATCTAGTGATCTAGACCTTCATGGAAAGCTATCGAAAATATATACAACTTTTCTAATTAAATTGAGCCTTGAATCTGACTCTAAATATCCCTAATTACCCCCGTAAGGCTCCGCGTCACAACTCGACGAACTAGGGCAGAATGACATACACTCTTCCCCTTGACCAAACGCCCTACAAATTGGTTAGCGACTAGAATAGGGAAATCCAAAGGGTTTCAGATCGTTAATCTTGAAGATCACGATGAAGATCATAATTTTTTTGTGAACACCTCCACTTCTCCCCTTCTTTCCTTCTTCCTTCCCTCTCCTCTTGCTAGCTGATCCCCCTCTGGGCCCTCTGCCTCCTTGGCCAGCAGCAAGGAGGTGCTGCAGGGAGGGAGGTGGCGGAGCACCAAAGGGAACAGGGAGGGGAGATGTGGCAGGGAGCAGGGGCGGCTTGGGGAGGATGGGCACAAGGGCAGGGGCGGCTTGAGGGGATGGGGCGGCTAGGTTATTGCTGCCGCCCCTGTCTTGGGCTCTATATGGCCGGCCGATCCTTGGGCCAAGCTGCCGTAGGCCGAAAGCCCACCTCCCTTTCCTCCTTCTAAGAAAAATCAGAAATTACGCTTCTAATCTCTTTTAAAATTTCTTTCTAATCCTTTTAGGTCCTCGAATAATAAATGGGATATTACACTTTTGGATCGCAGTGGATTTTTCACAAAACTGTCTGCTTTGTCTCAAACTTGAGCGGTGGAAGTCCTCTTCAGATATTTGGTGTTGAACTCATTGTTTTAATCTCCTTTTCCCCCTCTTATTATCTATGGGACATATGCTACACCTGAATTATTATGTCAGATAGGTTATTGTCGGTGAGTACATGTCCAGAAAGATGATACAAATGGAGGATCATATTTGTCGAGCGATTTGATTACAGTTAAACTAAAAGCTTGCCTAAATTTAGATATAAAAGTCACAGCATGCAATGTTGTTCTTATTTTCATATGACCCATTTCATAATGTCATTGCACTCTATACATATGTGATATACTGATATCCTTCTCGTTTTAATTTTTTTAGGATTCTATTTCATTCCTGGTGCTCTTAATACCGAGGAACAATGCTATTGGATTAGGGAAAGCTTGAAAACATTTCCACAGCCTCCTAATAGAACTAACTTGACTGCTATGTATGGTCCAATTTTTGACTTACTCATTGCTGCTCAAAATCAAAAGATTTTGGTTGAAGTGGAAAATCGTTATGCCCATGAAAGAAATGAGCAGAGTAACTGTGGAGGAAAAACACATTCCAAGAACTTCAAATTTGTGGAAGATTCAGAGATCCAAACGGGTGAAACACGTACGGCAACTAGTCTTGTACGCAAGCTCCGGTGGAGCACCCTTGGCCTGCAATTTGATTGGTCAAAAGTATGTACCCTTTTTGCATCCATAGTAGTCCTAACAATTAGCATTATTTCTTTATTTCATTTCCCTTATTGCAGTGGTATTGATATTTTCTGATACTTTATACAGGAATAAAGAAATATGTACATTTTTCTTTCAAATTTGCTGCAATTATTACAAACATGCTCTATTCAGTTTAATCATATTATTATATGAATTTATATTTCCATTGGAGCACATCACATAATATATACAACCCTAAGGACATGCGTCTAGCAAATGACTTAAGGATGTTGCTAGCAAAAACATATTAATATCATCTTTCGTTGTAAAATCCTCCTGTTGTGACAGCGCAACTATGATGTATCTCTTCAACACAACAAAATTCCAGATGCCCTGGCTACTCTTGCAAAAAAGATGGCCATTCCAGCCATGCCTTCTGGAGAAGAATTCAGGCCAGAAGCCGCCATAGTGAATTATTATGGTCCAAGTATGTAGCTTGTCTATTTGTATTTGGACAGGGGATGTCCTTCTATATTGATCCGTTTTATTGGAAATTGTCTTGAAGTTTCATGTTCCTTTCCCTGTCTGTACTGCAATATTAAGTTTTTGACTGATGTAGGTGATATGCTTGGTGGCCATGTTGATGACATGGAAGCAGATTGGACAAAACCTATTGTAAGCATAAGGTAGTACGGTTCAGTTGCTTTCTTATGTCATGATCTTCACTTCATCTTAATATAGTGTCTTCCCTTTTATTCTTTTAGTTTGGGCTGCAAGTGTATTTTTCTTCTTGGAGGAAAGACGAGGGATGAAGTTCCAACAGCAATGTTCCTGCGAAGTGGTGATATTGTATTGATGGCTGGGGAAGCACGAGAACGCTTCCATGGTAATTTACTATACAAAATGGAAGTTCTGTCTTAATAAGAATGTTATTTTGAAATACCATGGATCTTCAGGTTTTTAGAATAACCTTTGGCTTCTATATCGCAGGTGTCCCACGGATCTTCACAGAAAGTGACCAGCAAGAAATCTCTGCACTGGTTTCACAACTATCTGGTGAGGATGACCTCTTTATCTTGGACTACATTCAGAATTCAAGGATAAATATCAACATCAGACAAGTGTACTGAGGTCTGCTTTAGTTACGATTGAAGGATCGTGGCGTACAATGCTGCTTTAGCCGCCTCCCCAGGCTGATTCGCAGAGTGGAATGGTTTGATTAATTGCATCAGAGTTGGATCAGATAGGTTGTTGAAAGATAGGATTATTTAGTCCTCAAAACAACAATTTAATCTCCAAACTAACCGGAAAAGGATATACTTTGACCTCCAACGGACAAATGTATTTTTGATAATTTGATACCCCCAGGAAGATGACCTTGAGCAGGATTTCTAATGGATTGGCTGTTGTGACCTGCCTTCACTCTGATTTGTACTTTTACATATTTATGTTTTCTGCTGTTTTAATCCTCCGTAATTTTCCTGCTAATGCAAGAGATCTATGAATCTGTTAGGGCGTGATTGGTAGGGTGGATGGCCTTGGGCCTGGTTGGGTTGTTTGAATTGTACGGTTACATTAGTTTGCAGAATAGGATGATAATAATCAAATCGAACAAGGATCAGTTCTTGTATCCATCGACAAATACATTTATCATTTGCACCAGAAATAAAAGACAAGCAAAAAGAAGCCAGGTGCATTTTGTGAAATTACGAAAACTTGATTGCATTTCAAAAGTTAAATAAAAATCCTTGCTTTAAATTAATTCCAAAAAAATCTGCAACTCAACTGGATTACAAAAAAAAAAACTCTGAATTTGAATTTCAATCCAAATTCAATTCGAAAAAAAAATAATCCAGAAACAAAATCCGAAAATCAATTCTCTCTCTCTCTCTCTCTCTCTCTCTCCCCCCTCCTCGGGCCGAAACTCTTCCCCGTAGCCCAATCTCTCTCCACCTCCGGATCTAAGTGGCTCGCATCAGAAGCTGATAACTGATTTGTGGTTTGGTCATCCGTTTTCTTTTCTTCATTTTTGGTTGTATGTCTTGAGTTTTGAGTGTATAGCGAAAGAAAATAGCGATTATTCATTCCCTTCGACAAGGCTAATTGCAGCCATTACAATTTTGATGAGGGTACAGATGAGTAGCACGAAGCTGAGGTACAATATTTCTAGCCTTTCAGTGAGCACAATGCACACCGAATAGCATTATTAAGTAAGCTGGCATATAGTTGCTTCGTGTATGGGCAGAAGCAATTTACAATCGTCAGCTATAAAATGAAGGAAATACCAGATGCGATCATGTGAACATAATCTCTTATCCCTTGGAAAATGAGACCTATTTCTGAACAATCTCTTGGATCTGCTCCGGAGTCAACATTGATGCACTGGTATCAAAATTAGCACTCTCCAGCTGCTTGCGCAACTGCATCGATGATCAGATCCAAATAAGCATACGTTGCTTCTGCTAATATAAAATTCCTAAATGTCCGGCTGTGTATGTTTCAGTGAGGGAGGAAAGTGAGACGGGGGAGGATAGAGCACATACAGTCGCAAGTATGATGGATTGGCTCTCTGGACAGTATTTTCTCATTTGAACTAACATCTTCAGTTGCTGCAACAGTAATTCAAAGCAGGTCATTAGCAGCTTGAATACAGTTAAGATGAGGATGTTTAACAACGGTGTTGTTTCACCTGTTCTTGTAATTTATGTTGAGCGTGCAATTTCTCAGAGAATTCTCTAGGCTCAAGCTCAGCCTCATCAATAGCCATCTCTTCTCTATCAAATTAAACGATAAAAATCAAATTATGACCAAGGTTGTTAAAATCACAGCCGGTACGATTCTACAATCCCACAAACACCAATACGACTCAAATCGCACCCTGAGTCGTACTTGGTATAATCAACGTAGAATTGTGATCCTAGTCATAGAATCATGTAGAATCACGATAGAATCGTGGTAGAAACGTGTAGAATCATTTCTTAGATTATGAAAGACTTAGAAGTTTGATTGTGTCTATCCCTCGATTCAAGTTGTGTGGTTACTATGACAAGTATTAAGTAGTTAATAATTTACAGATTAAGATTTGGAAGTTTGGAACAATAAAAATCAATTTGATTATGTATTTATTTTTATTTTTTATGTAAAATGGTCAGGTAATTATAAAAATCACTATTCTAGTAGTAGTTCTTAATGACATTGAATTGAAACTGCGATTCTAATCGTGAATAAAATATAAATTTATTAATCAACTTAGATGCCAAATGACCAAATAAACACATTTCACCCTTTGGAATACACGGTAAATTGGGAAAATGTGTTTTTGGTAGAATCAGGTAGGATCTTAGATTCTACAATTTAATCCTACAATGTGATCCTACTAGAGCATCTCCGATCTAATTCAGGATCACGATTCTGACAACCCGATTATGACTCTTAGACAACAGTTCAAATCAAACCTGTGAACCACAAACTATTCTTGCCAGAAATCAGGTATTGTGACTGTATTTTCATGTTACTTGTTCTGTGTTAAGGTTGGTGCCCTAACTGATTACTCCTTTTCTTGAAAAAGGTACCCTGAACTAACACATGACACGGACTCATCAGTGCGGGCCATGTTCAAGTTTATATTAGTATATAGGTGGTTGTATTATTTACTGAAATTAGTATACCACTATATCTGCGAATTATTAAATACGCACGGAAACATGGAACTAATACATGAAGCCACAGGATGTAACATACATGAATGTTACCAGAAGACTGTTCAACCTAAAATACTGAAGAGAGTTGAATACTGAAGAGTGCTCATCAGCATCATGTTAACTAACAAATGGAGACATTGAGCTTTACTGACTGCGTGTGACCTTTGGTTTTCTTACCCTAGTAGATAGTTTAGACGTTAGACGGACTTGTGGAAAACATACAGGAGCAAATCAGAAGGTGCTCACTTTGCAACAAACTGGTAGAATTTAATCATCAAGTCCATGTCATTCTCATACACAACATTCACCTTTCCAAGGCAGCCAATACCAAAACTTGGATCTGATGTTCAGAAATGACATGTCAAAACACATCATGTCAATTATTGATATTCATATCAAGTCAAACAAAAGAACGATCCATTCCAAAACATTTCTAAAAGGAAAAGGATATAAGCAATATCATTAATTGCAAAAGTACAACTAGAAGTCTATATTATTTAAAATTGCAAAACCTTTCAGAGCCTTAATGTTCATCAAGGCTTCAATGGAAGTACTGTAATTTTGAAAATGGATAAATGGCGAATTGATTCAAAAGGAATGAAGAACCAGCAACACCACATGATTAAAAGGAAGCCATCAGCCCACCATGGTATGGTAGAATAGGCTTGCCTGGCATGTCACAGCATACATAATAAATATTTATGATCTACAACATTTTGGATCTTACCTGAGCATGAACAGCTAAGGATCCTAATGTCGTCTTAAACCACCTTCCAGTTTCTTTTTTCATGCTACCATTTTAATTTTCGGTTTACCTTGCAGTGTCAAGTAACCTATTATAATGATTTCTGGACACAATTGAAGTAGCAACTATAAACATATATGATTCACCTTGGGCAGCTTCAAGAAATAGATTATTCCACTTTCTGATTTTCATCCAGCACTACCTGCCCTGCCGTACCTTTTAGTGCTACATTGTTACTGCTATCAAGTATCAACTCGTAATTTTTAACCAGGACCAAACCCGTCAACACTGTTTAGAACAAATAATTGGTTTGATCATAACATATAAAAGAGACTTTGTTATGGTAGGACTCACATACAAAAGGAGGAGCCGGCCCAAGGGGGCTGCGGCAACAGGAGTCCGGGGAGTTGAGGAAGCAACAGTTTAGGCATCTTATCTTTAAATAGTAGTTAAGTATTTACTTCCTTCTTTAGAGATATAGTTTCCTTCTTTACAGATATTGTTTCCATCTTTAGAGATAAGATTATTAGGGGCCATCCTATTAAAGGATTCCGGCCGGATGAATCAAGGCAAGCAATAACAGAGAGTTTTCTTTTCTTCCCATCTCCTTTGCGCAGCCGGCGCACCCTCCTCCCTGCTTCGGCTGGCGCCCATGCGCTGCCGAGGCCCAGGGGAATGCTCTCCAACTCACCACACATACAATCTTCGCCACCAAATCCCAGATCATAACAGGCTTCCTTTATCGTTCAGCACAAATGTTTCTTTCTGGATCCTGTATTCTACGTAGCTGAAACTCCATTGTGTTCTAATCCATCATAAAACCACTTACTGCAATTGGCAATACTACTTACAACAAACTAGAGATAAAAAAAATCAATTCATGAATTAAAAATTCCCAATAGACAAATAATTGATTCATGAATTTTAAAATCCCCTCAGCGACCTAAAGATCGAGGGACAATAAATTGATTATGACTGGAAGCCACTGGCAGCTTCAATGGGCTATTTGCTAAATAGCAACCCATGCATCACACAATTACTCACCGTAACTAACATTTGACAGGAACAATTCGGCTGCTAATTGTATCAGCCTCCAACAAACCAAATGTTCATGCACCAGTATATGCTAATATAGCCTTGTGACAAGATACCAATCATTGAACACTTTCTAACAGGATCAGGGGTACAGGCTGCGTTGGCACAGTAGTACTAAAATAGGCACGTTTCCTTCTTAATTTGATGACTAGCATTGCAATTTCACATCTACATCAGAATCGTTACGACTAAGCACATCAGATAACCATAGAGCAACAACATATTCTTCACATAGAATGCAATTGGCATACCGATCCCCATCTCGCGAAGGATCTCCTCCTGTATCTCAGTGGTCACCGCGACAGCCTCCTGCAAAAAGAGGAAAACACAAAGATACTGTAACTTACATTAAGCAAACTATACAATCCCGGAGAAACCTCTTACATTTCATGGTTCCATTCATGGTTTAAACTGAAATCGGAAATGACCCAATAGAATCAAAGTGAAATACCGAGCTAATCCATTTGAATTGAACCTCCAAGAAGTACAGATACTAACAGAGGAAGATGCGGGCAAACATAAAACCCAACATCTCAAGAACCCCAAAAAAAATCCCCATCCCAAAAGATTTCACGAGAGCTAAATATAAAGAGTGGGCACAAAATTGCCATAACTCCCACCTGCTTGTCCCTGACTGCATCGGCAATGCGTTGCTTGACCTCTGCAAGTTGGAAGCAGAAAGCAAGATTAGATAAAGGGGATGGATACAAGAGGAGGAGAGAAGCAAACCAGCAGTGCCGCGAGATGGGGAACCTGGGAGGGAGGTGAGGAACGAGAAGCGGGAGAAGAGGTGGAGCAGCTTCTCCCTCGTCATCATGCTCTCGCCGCCGGCGATCGCCGGAGTGCCCCCGCCGGCCGCCGAGGCCATAGCAGCTTCTTCTTCCCCACCCTGTCCTACCTTCTGCGGTTTGTGCTGCTCGTTATTTTGGATCGTCTGTGGACATGTGTGCTGTAAGCGTTGTGTGGGCCAGGCCGTACATCATCCATTCAGCTTGTTTTTATGGGCTTAATTTGGGCGCAGTTGCTTGGCCGTCCGAGACATGAGTTTCTACTTTGATCTGAATGCCTGATCGTTCAGAGGCTTACTGATTTTTTTTTATTGATAAGCCAAAATAGAAAATATATTTACTATTAAAAAGACTCTAGTGAGGGTGAATGATGTATTTTTCTTTCCCTTCCCCTCACAAAAAAGTTGTGGGCCGATTCGTGGGCCCATAACTCGATTCATTTCCTCAACACGCTCTGCCTCCATCTCGCGCTTGTGCTAGCGCCCGTGTCTTCTCAACCCCACCACCCGCGGAATCTTCCCCCCTTCCTCTTCTCCTGCACCCCTTCTGTCGCGCCCTCTACGCACCTCCATCTCCCCTCGCACCACCGCGAGCTCGACCTCATGCCCGCGCTTGTGCCTTTTCCTCGACGTCGCCCCCACCACCGTCGTCCGAGACCCTGCCTATCACACGCGCTCCTACGAGCTCTCCCTTCCCTCACGATTCCCTCCATCGCATGTGTCGCTCCGCTTCCCTTCCCTTCCCATCCCTTTCACTCCCGCGTGCCGCTTGTTAAAAATATAGACAATATTTTAATTATAGATTTTATTATGAGGTCAAGATCACATAAAACTAGAGATACATAAAGTAATATTAACAACAGGCAACTCATTGCACTTCTAAACATACACAATAATAGGATTATAACAGAATGTGTTGGACCGAAACGGCGACTAGAGGCGAGGGGGGTTGAATAGGAGCACGATATCTTTTTCACAAAGATCGGATTCAACACAATTTTCTCTCCGATAGCTATGAGAGCTATGAAGATCAATATCTAAGCACAGCAGAAGTCTTGTATTGAATTCAATCCAAACCCCGGAGCAAAAACAACTAAAATCAACAAAGGCTAAAATCCTAAGTGTTGGGTGGTCTGACCTCTATGTCAATGGCGGTCGGACCGGTCACCTTAGGCGGTCTGACCTCTAGTCTGATGAACAGTGAAATCAGTATGAAAAAATGAAGTTGCAAATAGGTGTAACTTTTGATCTACAACTCCAAACTCGATGAAACTTGGAACACACCTTCTCTAGGATATTAGGAACCTATTCCAATCAAAGATTGTGAAGATCCTTGGCAAAGTTCTGACCTTTTTCCCATTTGATTGAAGGATGGTTCAAAACCGAGTCAAAAATGAAAACTAGATCAAAAACCTTGCTCGTGGGTTAGAGATGATCAAGATGATCCTAGATGAGTTCCCACATGTCACAAAGAAGCAAGATTAAAGGCGAAGCTATGTAAAACTTGAGAATCAAAGAAAGCCCTAAAATCACTAAATAGAGAGCAAGAACGAAAAGAGACTCATCTCAAGAAAACTTGCATAGATTGATTTGTGATTGTTGCTGGTTTATAGCCACTCCAACATGGAGGACAAAACTCAATACATGAGCACACAATCAATCTTCTCTTCAAGAATCCTAACCTCTCTACTCCCTAATCTCAAAAACAAAATTAGGGTTTTAAAATAAGCAAAAGGATTGAGGAGGTGCACAGCACTCTCCCATATTTATAGTGGAGGCTAACCTTCTAAAAGAGTTTCCTATTGAGCACCCGTTAAGCCCACACATAAACGGGTTTAACCCACGCACGCATTTTAAAGAGCCGTCTTCATCTTCTCTTGACCTAAACAGCTTCTCCTCGTGTCGTCTTGCGCCGCAGTTTAGCCAAAAACAATTAAGGCGGTATTTTAGTGATATTACCAAAATACCCCTTCTCGATCCTTCTCCAAAGACTGAGTCCAATCTTCATGAAGTAGTTCCATGCTTCGCCGCGTGTAGGTTGATCAATGGCTCTCATCATGTCGGCAAGTCTCTCCCATCCGGCTCTCACCAAAACCACCATGGCACTTGCACCGACCCCGCGCCACTTGATGCAACTCGTCGCACCGAACTTCCCATTCGGTCATCCTTGTCCATTTTGCGCCATGCTCGAATCCATCAACTTCACCCAGTATCCTCGATCGTTCTGAACCTCATCTCTCAAGCCTAGTCTCGATCATCCTCGCTGTTGACCGTCGTTGATCTCTAAGCAACCTGCACAACAATAGACCAAGAAATCGATTCCGTAAACAAGTTCTTCGCAACTTGACCCACGTTAGTCAAAACATGCATCATGCAACACATATGCACTGAAACCCATGAACTTGACTCAACAACCAAGAATTGCCGCTATGAAAGCCGACGAATCAAGTGGAAACCGGTCAAACTGCCTTTCAGTGGCCGGTCTGACCGCCCTCTGGCCGGTCTGATCGCCGGCCTGGCCGATCAGACCGTCCAGAAAAGACTTAGCCGATTTTCAGCCCTCGAAAACCAAAAGCTCTCTGAAAATTTTAAACGAATAGATTTTTTGATTGGAGACTCCAAAAATTATGAGACCAAGTGCATTTGAATCCCCTCTCTTGCCTACACCCTCTATTTTTGGCCCAGCTCAAAACTCCAATAAATATAATGGCCAGTCCGACCGCCACCCATGGCCGGTCCGACCGCCACTGGCTGGTCTGGCCGCCAGGGGTGGCCGGTCTGACAATCTATAACCTGACAGCACTGGACTTTTGCCGAAAACACTTGATTCGACGAACCTTACATTGCCAATTGTAACATCATCATAAGATCATGAGCATATCCCCATGATATCCATAGAATGGTTTGGTCACACAACCAACTTACAATCGAGCTTGATAAAGAATAAGAAGTAGCGTAGACTCAAAGTAGTGCAGAATGTAGATGTAGCAGCACAGCGAGCTGTCGTGTAGATGCGTTGCCCAGAAACCTTATTGCTGCCCCATGTAGGTGAACTCCACTACAATGGTTCAGAGACACCCACTCACCCTCTTTCCCGGTGCACGCTGAGAAGAGACGGCTTAGTTTAATAGCACAACTCTTCAGCACAGTAGAACAGAGAGGAAGAAGAAGGAAATAGAAGTGTATCAATTTATTAGGTCTAGACGTCTCTAGATCTTTTTAAGGCCAATACAATTACTCTATGGCAACTGCATAATAAAGCACATATTAAACCACTGGTAACTGCTAATTCAAACTTAATTAATGGTAATTAAGTAGTGTTTATTAATCATGATTACACATTGGTCTACAGTTCAATCATTATATTTTGACCACATTATTTCGACTACACTAGTCTATGGATATGACTACTATTTTTCTACCACTATGTTTCAACCACTTTATTCCGACCACACTGGTCTATGGTTTCAACCACACTATTTCGATCACACTAGTCTATGGCTTCGACCATATTATTTCGACCATTGTGTTTCGACCACACTGATTTGACCAGTCTAAATGGAGAGAGAGAGAGAAATGCATGGTTAACAAGAGAAAGGTAGACTGGTATGCGACACGTTCGCAGTCGCGCGTTGCAAGTCACAAGTCATGCGATTTCCACGCAAATATACGCTCGCGCGTGCGTACGTGTGTGTGTAACTTTAGCTATAGTCCTCCTCATGTCACCCCATGTCATGTGCCACATGTTTCAAGGGGTAGAGACTCCACCTTATAAATTACTCTATTACCACTTGGCTAGACAATATGGGACTAAACCATGCATGCTTTGGAATTTTAGGAATGAATGAGTCTTTACACTTATGGGCCCAATTCTAACAATCCCCACCAATTCCAAGGCAAGCAGCAAAAACGATGATAAGAACTATTGTGCTTAAGTGTTGTTGACATACTAGTCTTTTAGTGTAAGTCCCGTACGAGTTGAACTTGCACCTAGAATAACAAAATACATCATCTCACAGCTGATGAATGGACTATACCTTGAGTTCATAGCTTTTCATGATTAGATTTCACTTGAAATCTTAACTGATAATAGACTATTAAAGAACCACGCCTAAACAGGGTATTATTTGGTCATGCTCCCTTATCTGCTCATGAGCTTTCTAGAGAATGCCATATTATCGAGAACTGTGACCTCACATTTAATCTCAAGTAGGCGTATTCATTTTAGGTATCATGTAGGCTAATATATTTTTTCCTCATTAGACACTAGAATACATTAAGGCTTTAAGCCACCCTTCCATACAGTTGAGAGTGCTCTGTCTATTAGGACACATGAACATATATTATTAATTGTACTCTCTTGTTACAATTTCAAGTTGTTTTCCCATTACCTAAGTCATGGGATCTCTGATCAAGAAGGTATGAGTTACTGTTGAGTTGTAACTCCAATGGGCCTCATTCTTATGTCCATAGACGCAATGAAAATCGCTTTCCGTGCTAGCCCCTTGGTGAAAGGGTCTGCTAGATTTTTCTTAGTGCGAATAAAATTCACTGTAATCACTCCAGAGTTGCTAAGTTTTCTGACAAATTTAAGCCTACGCTTCACGTGTCTGAAGGACTTCATGTTATCCTTAGTACTTGTAACCTTAATCGATATTATTTGGTTATCATAGTACATTAGGATTGCCGGTATTGGTTTCTCAACCAGTGGCAAGTCCAACAGTAGCTCTCTAGGCCATTCAACCTCAATAGTGGTTGTGTCTAGTGCTACAAGTTCTGCTTGCATGGTTGACGTCGTTAATATAGTCTATTTACACAATCTCCATGAAACTGCAGCACCTACTAGAGTAAATACATAACCACTTGCAGCTTTGATTTCATCTGCATCAGAGATCCAATTTGAATCACTATACCCTTCTAATACAAATGGATACCTAGTATAGTGAATTCTATATGAGGTTGCGCCTCTCGAGTAGCACAACACTCTCTCAAGTGTCTCCCAGTGATTATTTCCTAGGTTATAAGTAAATCAACTTAATTTGCTTACAACAAATGATATGTGAGGTCTTGTGACACCAGATAGATACATAAGAGACCCAATAATTTATGAATATCTCAATTGATCTTTGCCTAATCCCTGATTCTTACGAAGCTTAACACTAGCATCATAAGAAGTTTGGGAAATCTTGTAGTTCTCAAGGCCAAACTGACTCAATATTTTCTCAGTATAATGGGAATGGTTCAATATGATCCCATCCTCATTTTTGATCAATTTAATATTCAGAATAACATCCGCCTCTCCTAAGTCTTTCATACCAAAGCATCTAGATAAAAAGATTTACCTCGTCAATAACAACAGTGTTTGTCCCAAATATAAGTATGCCATCAACATACAAATACAAAATCACTCCTTGACCCCCCACCATAACGATAATATACACACTTATCTGCTCCATTCACAGCAAAACTAGCAGATGTTAAAGTTTTATCAAATTTCTCGTGTCATTGTTTATGTGCTTATTTTAGGCTATACAAGGATTTGATTAATTTGCACGCCTTATTTTTATTGCCAGAAATCATAAAACCATCAAGTTTTATCAAATTTCTCGTGTCATTGTTTAAGTACTTGCTTTAAGCTATACAAGGATTTGATTAATTTGCACGCCTTATTTTTATGTCCAGAAATCATAAAACTATCCGATTGCACCATATATATTTCTTCCTCCAACTCTCCATTAAGGAAAGTTGTTGAACTAGCGACAGGCCCATATAGATTGCAAATGTAGTAAAAATTATTCTATAAGTTGTCAAAAGATCATATTATATAGCCATGTAAAATATTAAGATCAAACTCAATTACATTCTCAAGAAATGCTTGCCAAAATATTAAGATCAAACTCAATTACATTATGAAGAAATGCTTGCCAATAAGGACATGTCTATTGCAAACCCTTGATTTGCCGAAACAGTTTTGAGGGACACACAATAGGAACCACATCCACTTAGGGCTTGTTTGCTACTAGATAATCTCCGGCAAAATGAAGCCTGGCCGAGTTTTTTGTGGTCACTAGGAATCCTTGTGGAATGTAACCTCCTGTGAAAATTACCCCTGCCATCGTTTGGGGCCATCAGACAAGGGTAAAAATCCCTCCCAATCACAAGAAATAAAAAATCAAAAATTTCAGAGAGAAAAAAAGAAGGGCAGTTCGTCGAGGATGCCTCTAGGTTATGCGCCATTTTCGTTCGCCACCACATCAAAGAAAAACCAGAGAGAAAAATTAAAATTGAACAAAGTAGAGATCAATTCATCAAGAAATTGGGGAGGCGGCGATCGGAGGAGATGTACCATTTCTTGGGGACTGAGCCGTCACTTCGCCAATGTGTTTAGGTTTCAGTCGGTGGTGGAGGGATGATGGGTATGGGTGGGTGTCTGTGTGTGGGGTGGGGGGTAGGGGGTGTTTGGGGGGGAAGGTGACTAATGCACAAAAGCTTCGAGCAGATCACCCCAAGCGGTGACGGCACGTGGTGACCTCGGGAGGGATGAGATGACACCGACGCCCAAGACCTCACCTTCGATTTGGTTGGGAGAGGAGAGGAGATGGACATAGGATGGGAATGGTACGAGAAGGAGGGGCTCGACAGTCGTGGCGCAACTCCATCGCGAGAGAGGCGATGCTCGATGGGGAGAAGAATCCACACCTCCTGAAGCGATGCTAATTAACCCCGTGGATTGGGTCGGGGCGGGCAGGAAAATCCATGTCGTTAGGCACATCCAAATGAACCGCAGGCTGGACCAGGGAAATATTTGCACAGGTGATTTCCTCGAAGCTTGCGAGGCAGGTCGATTCGTTAAGAATTTGGCTCGACTCGACTTGACTCAACCTCAGGACACAAACAAACTGGACAGAGTTGATATTTCTGCTCGTTAAGTTAACGAGCAGAGTTCATTTAGCTACTTAAATTTATAACCCAATCTAACAAGCCCAAAAGCCCACAAAAGTGCTAACCCATCACGGCTAAAGCAGATCGAGCCACCATATCTGCTTTCCCAAATCCACTACCCCATGGTGGTTGTGTCCTCCCTTCGCACCGCTGTCGCGTCCTCCTCCTGTGCAGCTATCTTCACTCTACTCGCCGCCCCTGCGTAACTCCGGCCACTCCAGCCTCTCTCCCCTCGTCGTTTCACTCCTCGTGCCCTCCTCTCCATGCTTCCCACACGAGGGCCCTCCAGAGCTGTGTCGTCGCCAGTGTTGCCCCCACGATGCGGCCTCCTCGACGATCCCGACCCGCTGAAGTGGCACTCGAAATGGACAAGCTTTTGCTCGATTAGTGACTTGGGTCAAGACATTTTTGTGATCTGGTGGTGACCAACACGACCGTCATGCCGCTCTACTTGGAGAAGGTGACCTAGGCACTCATGCACGACAACCCGACTCACTCACCCCAATCCCTCAAGCAACACACTAGTTGAATTGTTAATAACGATTCGAGTCGAGCTATTTGACCAAGTTAAGTCGAGCTGGCTATTCTGCTCGTTTGCTTAATGAACCGAGCCAAGCTGGGTTCCTTAACAAGCTCGACGGAGCCGAGCCAATTTGTTATCCACCCCTATTACCATGTGGATTGCGCTAGGATCGCGGCCCATCCAAACAAGCCTTTAAGGTGTTTGGATGGATAGGGATTTGGTGTTGTCCCTTTGTATTGGTAAGGAAATTCTAGCAAGGGTTGGGTCGCTAATCCTTAATTTTTACGCAAGCAAGCCCTAATGGATAGCAAATTTCCTCTATATCAATTAATTCACATGTGCAGACGACTCAAGACATAATTAATTGTGCACGCCTGTTTTCCCTAAATTAAAGGTTTTCCCTAAATTAAAGGGGTTAATTTATACCCCTAGTAGAATAGAAAAATAATATGTGAAAAGTCTTGCTTCTTAATACTATGGCACCGGCAGTGTGGCGGCGCACTAGGGAGGGTGGCATGTGCATGAGCGCCCGCGCGCGACATGGGGGTCGTGTTGAGGAAGCTGGGGATGCTTGGGGGCGGCCGAGGTGGCGGGCAACAGACCGGTGGCGGTGAAGATGGTTTGGCGGTGGTAGTTTGCCACATTAGCGAAGAGACCAAATTGAGATTGGGAAAAGGTGGGTAATTTCGGTCTAGAGGAAGAAACGATTAAATTCAACGAGGAACTACAATGAAAAGTAAACTTGATTAAGAGGGAATTGTGCATGTAGCACGGGAACACGACGTGAGGTGGTTAGAACTTCAAAAATCTCATCGGAGCGACGGGAACACGAAGCGAGGTGGCGACGACACGTGGTGACCTCGGGAGGAATGACACCGATGCCCAAGACATCACCTTTGAATAGCCAGCGCTGCCCCCACGATGCGGCCTCCTCGACGATCCCAACCCGCAGAAGTTGTACTCAAAATCGATAAGCTTTTGCTCAATTGGTGACTTGGGTGAGGCCATTTTTGTGATTTGGTGGGGGACCAACACGACCGTCATGTCGCTCTACTTGGAGAAGGTGACCTGGGCACTCACGCACGACAACCCAACTCACTCACCACAGTCCCTCAAGCAACACACTAGTTGAATTGTTAATAACGAGTCGAGTCGAAATTGTTTGACCAAGTTAAGCCGAAGTGGCTATTCGCTTATTTGCTTAATGAGCCGAACCGAGTCAAGCTGGCCGGGTTCCTTAACAAGCTCGACGGAGCTGAGCCAATTTGTTATCCACCCCTATTACCATGTGAATTGTGTTAGGATTGCGGCCCATCCAAACAAGCCTTTAAAGTGTTTGGATGGATAGGGATTTGGTGCAGTCCCTTTGTATTGGTAAGGAAATTCTAGCAAGGATTGGGTCGCTAATCCTTAATTTTTACGCAAGCAAGCCCTAATGGATAGCAAATTTCCTCTATATCAATTAATTCACATGTGCAGACGGCTCAAGACATAATTAATTGTGCACGCCTGTTTGCCCTAAATTAAAGGGGTTAATTTATACCCTAGTAGAATAGAAAAAGAATATGTGAAAAGTCTTGCTTCTTAATACTTTGGCACCGGCGGTGCGTGCATGAGCGCCTGCGCGCAGCATGGGAGCCGCGCTGAGGAAGCTGGGGAGGCTTGGGGGCGGCCGAGGCGGCGGGGCAACGACGCCGGTGGCGGTGAAGATGGTTGTGATGGTGGTAGCTTGCCACATTGGCGAAGAGACCAAATTGAGATTGGGAAAAGGTGGGTATTCTTCGGGATCACGTGATGACGCATGAAGCAAGGCTCGGAGCTCACCGCAGAAAGAGATCGAGTGACGGAGGTAATTTTGTTCTAGAGGAAGAAACGACCAAATTCGATGAGGATCTGTAATGAAAAGTAAAATTGATTGAGGGGAATTGTGCATGTAGCACGGGAACACGACGTGAGTTGGTTAGAACTTCAAAAATCTCATCGGAGCGACGGGAACACGAAGCAAGGTGGCGGCCAGCGCTCGGGAAGATAGCGAATTTGGCGGTAACGGTGGTGAGTATGAGAGTAGAGGGGGGTACAAAGCGGTGAAGGAGGCTTAGAGAATTCAATATATAGAGTTCGCCGGAGTTGAATGGGCGTGGCCGCGAGCGAAATCGATGGAGACGTTATTGGCTTGGTTTGGAAACTGATGAAACGATAACACAATGAAGGTTTGCCGCAATGGTGCGGCTTGAATGCGGTAGTGAAGAAGTGGGCTACGCGGCACGATGCGCACGACGCGGGTGAAACGCTTGGTGGGACGCACGCGGGTGGCGCGGTCGGGCGTGGCCAGGGCGTAGGTGTGGAGCACATGGGCGTGCATGGGCACAGCCAGGTGCGGCCAGGGTGCAACCGGGCGCAGGCGTGGGCGCACGTGGGTGAGGGGTGGAAAACAAAGAAGAACCAGGGAAGGAGCCGGCTCGGGTGGAAGAAGGAAGGAAGAAAGAGAGAAAGAAAGAAAGAACTAGGCTGGGCTGCGGAGAAAAAGAGTTGGGCTCGGCCCGAAGATAATTCATGGAAAAATTCAAATTACGAAATTGAATTTGGATTTTGAACAATTTTTGAAGTTTTGAAACAAAGTTTTGGTTTTGAATTGATTTGAGGATGGAATTCAGAATTGATTCGATTTGGAATTCAAATTGTGATTGAAGAAGGAAATTGGTTAGAAGTTGAATTGAGAACTGTAATTTGGATTTGATTTAACATTTAATTGCACAAGAAATCCAATTATAATTCGAATCTTTGAATTAATTAATTTGATTTCTTTTTTTTTTTACAAAGGCAAAATTTGGGATGTCACAATGTGTCTGGCTGTCTGTTCATAAACAAATTATGTGCGTCGCCGTAATTAGCTTCATTAAGCAAGAACAAAATTGTTGTGATATTTTTGTTGCATTCCCCTTCCAAACAAGTCCTAGGCTCTATTTAAACTAACGTGAGAATTTCGTGCGATGACTGATAATTTACAAGAAACAACTGAGATCCTCTAAAATGACTTAAGAAATCTTACGTTCTAACTAAGCCTATGTGTTTTAGTTGCTTAAAATGAATGAGGAGTAAACAACAACGGTCACAGAATAGTGACGTTTCAAGATAACTACAGTCGGAATTTTAAAACATTAGCTATCGATAACTTTGTGAATATTTAGATTGTTTACATGCAAATGCACATCTAGATTTATCTCAAAGAGTAATTTCATAATAATATACTTTTATTAGGTTTTATAAATATATTATAAAAAATTTAATGTAAAAAATGTCACTATTTGGTGACATGGGCGAGCATTAATTAACAAAGTGAAGGTTCTATCATATCTTGCGAACACCTGTGGGGTTAGACCAAGCAATTACCAGGGTTAAAAGTCAGCTCTTCTTATCTATTTTCTTTTTTGTGTGCTCAAAGAAGGAAGAGGAAGAAACGAAGATCCTACCTGGCATTGCTAACTTGCTTCAATTTAGATAGAAACATTAAGGTCAAATTAACTCTACTTCTTTATCTGGCAGTTAAGAACTTGAGCAACAAGATCAGACGTCACAATTCCAGATGAGTTTGCTATATATCATGCATGCAAGCCATGGAAAAAGTTGGAAGTGTGACGTGCCAGTTGCATGTCCAAGAGTGTAAATGTTGGTTTTGAAGCCTATCATGTCAGACTTGACCAATGAGCTTGTCTTTATCCCAAAACAAAATGTTAGACTTGACCAATTAGAAGAGTGAGGATTAAGGGAAGAATAGGAGCCAGGTGAATAGATAGGCTTCTTGATTATCTTCCTATTGTTTTTCCTCTGAAAAAAAGAAAAAAAGGTTTATTCTTCTTCCAATTATAGTGAGATGTGCATGGAATTATAAAACACTTCGAACTTCTGCTCAAAGAAACTTAATTAGAAGCCTCAGTTCAGGAACTCTGCAGTGAGAACATAAGTCACCACTAGTTCCAAATAATATCCCCAACATAAGTAGGGCGCTACGTGTGGAAGTTGGTAAAACCAAGATGGAATCATGCCGAGGTTGGGCTGATTTAATTTTCACCAAACTACATTCGATATTCACATCACAATGGTTTATGAAGTATCTCATTTATGAGAACTCAATTTGTTCATATTGTGTGTTTAATTTTTTTTTTCCGAAATATAAAGAAGAATAAGAGACAGTACGAATCAATTGTCAATGAGATCCTATTGTTTTTGGCGTTTTATTTATTGTTAATATGTAGGATAGATGCATGTCATCATTTTTTGCAGGTTGGAGCAAGGACAACTTCAGAGGAATTCCAGGAATATATCAGCAAGGCTACAAACTTGTTAATATCTTTTGATCTCTCTGGATCTATTCGGGGTATTTCTTTTGTTCTTGTTTTGTGTCGGGTCCGAGAGAACCGAGAGAGAGAGGGAGAGAGTTACCATCCGAAGTAGATGAAGACGGGTTGGCCATCGGGATCGCGTGTAGTAGAGACGGTGGTGGTCGACCTCGTCGGTGAAGACAGCGGTAGTCGATCCCTTCCTAGTGCGTGTCCCGAGTGAGGCGATCCTCGCGCGGAGATCCGATCGTGGTTCTTCCGTCATTGTTGCGCGCCTCTTAGATCGGATTAGGGTTTTGTCCGGGTGGGGTTTTGTGGCTCCGTTCAATCTCGTGATGCGTGCCACCGGCCCCCACCCTCTCTTTTATAGCGCAGTGCAACAGGGGCCCAACAGCCAAGAAGTGGGCTGAACGCCCCCGATCAGGGCGCGAGGCATTTGGCCGTTGGGCCAAATGCCTCTGCGGGAGATCATCCTAACATTCTCCCCCTTGATCTCATTCTATATTTTATCTCTTAATTGCTTTTTGACTTTACTTATTCCATCACAGATTAATGTATAGAACATGTCTCATCGTCACGGTCAATTGCCGATAGATTCAACAGCTACAATACACCTCCCTGTTCTGAAATAGTTACATTAATCTTTTGGGCCATCTTTTAGTCCAGGATTCATAGGCTTTCCCTTAAACCCATGCCGGCTATATGTTCTCTGAACACGTTGGGTGGTAAGCCTTTAGTAAGCGGATCCGCTAACATCTTTGCGGTACTTATATGCTCAAGACTTATAATTTGATCCCGAACTTTATCTTTCACAACATAGTACTTTATGTCAATGTGTTTGGCAAAGCACCACTTGACTTATTGTTGTGGGCATACATTATCGGGTTCATTATCGCAAAGACAACTTAAGTGGTCTATTGATGTCGTCAACCACTTTTAAACCGGTATGAACTTCTTTAGCAGTTCACCGCCCGTAGCCTCATAACATGCTACAAACTCGGCATACATTGTGGGCGATGTAGTGACGGTTTGCTTTGAGCTTTTCCACGATATAGCTCCTCCGGTGAGAGTGAAGACATATCCGGATGTCGACTTTCTATCATCTCCGCAAAATCGAATCAGATACCCCACTATATGGAGTAAATCGATCTTTCGTATGTCATCATGAGGCCTTTTGTTCCTTGCAAATAACGCAAGACTTTCTTTATCAATTCCCAATGTTCTATTCCAGGATTGCTCTGGAATCTGCCAAGTAACCCGGTAACAAAAGCTAAGTCAGGGCGTGTACACACTTGAGCATACTGTAAGCTTCCGACAATTTGAAGCATATGGAACCGCTTTCATTTGATCGATCTCATATCGGTTCTGGGGCATTGAAAATCCCCATATCCGTCGCCCTTGACTATAGGTGCGGTGAAGGACTACATTTATGCATCCCAAATTTCTTTAAGACTTTTCTATGTATGTCTTTTGTGATAGTCCCAATATCCCTTTGTTTCTATCCCGGTGAATTTCGATCCCTAGAACGAACGAAGCTTCACCAAGATCTTTCATATCAAAGTTTGAGGACAAAACTTCTTTGTCTCCAAAGTAGAGACTAACATCACTACTAGCCAGTAGGATATCATCCACATACAGGATTAGGAAGATAAACTTCCCATCTTTAAACTTTGTATAGACACAGTTGTCCTCTACATTCTCTTTAAAACCAAATTTTCTTATTGTACTGTCAAACTTCAAGTACCACTGCCTTGAAGCTTGCTTTAACCCATAAATCGATTTCTTTAGGCGGCATCCCATTCTTTCATTTTCTTCCATGACAAAACCTTTTGGTTGTGCCATGTAAACATTTTCCTCCAAATCCCCATTAAGAAATGCCGTCTTTACATCCATCTGATGTAACTCTAAATCATAATGTGCTACTAATGCCATTATGATTCTGAAGGAATCTTTACATGAGACTGGAGAAAAGGTCTCATTGTAATCAATCCTTCTCTTTGCGTAAAGCCTTTTGCCACAAGTCGCGCTTTGTATCTTTCTACATTCCCTTGGGAGTCGAGCTTTGTTTTGTAGACCCATTTACAGCCTACTGTTTTGGCTCCTTTAGGAATAATTTCCAAGTCCCAGACTTTATTAGTCTTCATGGACCTCATTTCCTCTTCCATGGCCTCAAGCCATTTTGAAGAATTTTCGCTTCTCATGGCTTCTTCAAATGAGGTGGGGTCATCCTCCATTTGAAATTCTTCTCAGTATGATAAATCGATAATCATCGAAATAGCCGATCTTCTTACTCTTTGAGACCTCCTGGCCTCCATATTTGGTACATCTTCTGCTTGAGGTTGCTGTTGCTCCCCTCATTTGTGGCAATGGGTTCTATAGGATCTCAAGAACAGTTCCTCATTCTCATTCAATGTTGCCACAGGAGGAACAATAACAGTCTTTGGCACCACAAGATCTTGTACCGCTTGCAAATGACAGCAGTAGTGAGAAGAGTGGCTCTTGAATCATCTGAGTGGGCACATATACCCGCTTCTCTTCAAGATCAATCTCTCGAGCTACCATGCTCCCCTCATCATTTCATCCTCTAAGAAGACAGCGTGTCTCGTTTCTACAAACTTTGTATATCCTGTCTCGACAAGAGAAACGAAAACCTTTTGACTTTTCAGGTAGCCAATGAAATGGCAACTTATCGCTTTGGGATCTAGCTTCCCAAGGTTTGGGTTAAATACTTTAGCCTCAAAGCAGGCTCCCCACACACGTAAGTGGTTTAGTGAGGAACTCTTCCTGTCCACAACTCGCATGCGGTGTTTTGGGCACCGACTTATTAGGCACTCTATTGAGAATATGAATGGCGGTTTTAACGCCTCCATCCATAAACTCAATGGGAGTGTGGAGTAGCTCATCATGCTTCGCACCATATCCATCAGGGTACGGTTGCGTCTTTCAGCTACTCCATTTTGCTGAGGTTCGCCCGGTGTAGAATACTGGGCTACTATGCCATTTTCCTGTAAGAACCTCGCAAAGGTCCAGGAACTTGTCCATATGGGGTATGTCGATCAGTAGTACTCCCCACGATCGGATCGAACTATCTTAATCTTTAAATCGTGTTGGTTTTCAACTTCACTTTAAATATTTTGAATTTATCCAAGGCTTCATTTCTTTCTTTGATTGGATAAATATATCCATAACGGAGTAGTCATCTGTGAATGTTATGAACGAGTCATAACCATCCACACTTTTCACAGGAAAAGGACCACAAATGTCTGTGTGAACAATTTGTAGAACTCCTGTGCTTCTTTTTGCGCCTTTCTTAATTTTCTTTACATATTTTCCTTTAATGCATTCTCTGCATTGTTCTAAGTCTGAGAACTCTAATAGAGGAAGAATTTCATTCTTAACTAGTCTTTCTATTCTCCCCTCGAAATATGGCCCTAAACGACAGTGCCATAATTTCGACGATTCATTATGAGTTCTCTTTCGCTTCGCTTACATTCAGAGACGAGGATTCATTCACTTTCGCGACGCGACGCTCCCATTATCGCATACGACATTCACATCATCACACAATGATAACAAATAAAGCTCATTTTGTAATATGGCAAGACCAACACATTCTTTATTAAATAATATTTCGCACTTGCCATTTCCAAAATTACAATCATAACCATCTTTGTCCAAATTGGAAACGCTAATCAAATTCCTCTCAGAAGAAGGAACAAAAGAACATCTCTAAGTAAAAGATTGGAGCCATTAGCTAACTCTAATGAAAGATCGCCATGACTTCAACTTCGCTTGGACTCCATTTGCGACTTTAATGCATCTTTCGTTTCTTTGCGTAGTCCTCGTCGAACGGAATCCTCAGAAGGAATTAGCAACATGAACAGTTGCTCCCGAGTCAATCCACCAAGTGGATTTCGAATATTGCACATACAAGCATTCATTTATGAAGGTAATAATGTTCTCACCTTTCTTTGCCATTATCATCTTTAAGTAATCGTGATGTTCTTCTTGTAATGTCCGGTCTTCTTCTGATGAAGACACCGATCTTTGTCTACAAACAAATTTATTCTCGTTGAGGCCGATGGACGAGGCTTTTCCTTGTTCCTTGAGAAGGAGGTCTTGTTGAAGTGCTTTTTCTTGTTATCCTTCACATAGTTGATAGATCCACCATGTGAGGTTTTAATTCTTTTCTCCTCTTGAACACACATAGCTATGCATTTTTCTAAGTCCCATTTATCGGGCTGCATATTGTAATTGACAACAAAAGTGTCAAACTTTTCTGGCAATGAAGCAAAAATCAAGTGAATAAGGAACTCATCCTTGAGTGCCAAATCCATTGGTTTAAGCTTGATGCCAAGTTGCTCATCCTCAATATATGTTCTCTTATCCCACCACCAGAATACCTTTCTGTCACAAGCTGTTTAATCAGCTGTGTTGCATATGTCTTTGAAGAGCCAAGAACCGACTCTTTATTTTATCAAGGTATTCGTGGCGGTGTCACGATCTCATGATTGAGCCCACAATTGCGTGCTCAATCGTGTTCTTTATCACAGCATACATTTCTTGTTGGTCGTGGTCCATTTCTTATGCTCTAGGTCATAAGACATCCGTAAGGGAGCATGATCTCTTTGTCTTTTCTCGCCAAGCAAGATTCATCCTCATTTTGACCCTCACCGGTGCCATAGGCTCGGTGGGTCGTCTTCAGAGTGAGGACCCACCCACCTCACCTAAGATAAACGCTAAGTCTATCTTTTTCTTCCATTCTCTATAATTATCTCCTTTGAGAGTGGGTATTTCTCTGATACAACTCATCAAGTTGTATCCTCCTGAAAATTTAGATCAAATAAAGTGAGAACGTAACATTAAAATTATATGCCTTATTTCCAACGTTGGTCAAAAAATACGACATACAATTAAATCAATTTTATCTATATACATTAAAACTATATCACCGTTGGGCAGAAATAGAAACAATGCATAAAAAATCATCAATTAAAATTATAATACTGTTATTATCAACTTTGGTCAGAAAATAACAATATCATAATTCACAATAAATTCTTAAAAATTAAATTCTCTCATTGGTTTGAATTTAATTAAAAGAATTTATCAACATTAACTTTTGCAGCGGAAACTGTAATTATTCTAAAATAATCAATTATTCAGAAGCATTGAATCGTATACATTTAATCTCCGAAATAATAACACGTTGGTGCAAAATTTAATGTAGATTTTAATCAATTTTCTATTGAAATTCATTCAAAATTGCTTCTGAAAACAATTAAATTCAATTTTCGTGTTCTTGCTCATAACCGTAGTAGAAAAAGCTATTTAAAACCGGTCATGTTACTGTTCAAAACCAGCATTCAGCCCACCCTATTGATTCCGCCCACTATCAGGCGGCTCGGCCCACGCCGCCGTTAGGTTTTCAGACGATTTTCAACCGCTTGATTCACATCCGACGGCCGAAATCCAACGCATCCGCGCTGCTTGCGTTCAGCGTCGCCGATCTCACCACGACGCTTAATCGGACGGTGACCGGCGTTTCGCCGAACAAAAAGCGCGCGACACACGCCCGAAACCCTAAATCATTTTCTCCTCCCTCTCTCTCTCTCTCTCGCTTCGTTCCCGAGCGGCGGAGAAAACGCGGAGACCCAGAGAAGAAGAAGAAGCGCCTGGCGCCGCCGCGGACCCTCTCGCCGGCGGCGCTTCCCTCGAGAGGGAGCGTCGCCGTCGAGGGCTCTTTGGCGCGCTTTCACGCTGCTATTTGGGACGCTCTCTCGGGGAGTTTGCCCGACCCTTCCCGAGCGACGAAACGGCGACGTCGACGACGACGACGACGACGAGCTCCCGGCTCGCCCGACCCTTCCCGTCTCCAGGTAAGATCCGATATTTTAGATCTGGAGTTTGGGTTCTAGGGTTTCCGGTTTCGGGTTAGGGTTTCTTTGAATCTACTCCGATCTTTTCTTTTTTCCATCCGGATCTAGTCTTTGATGGCTCTGATACCAATGTTAATATCTTTTGATCTCTCTGGATCTATTCGGGGTATTTCTTTTGTTCTTGTTTTGTGTCGGGTCCGAGAGAACCGAGAGATAGAGGGAGAGAGTTACCATCCGAAGTAGATGAAGACGGGTTGGCCATCGGGATCGCGTGTAGTAGAGACGGTGGTGGTCGACCTCGTCGGTGAAGACAGCGGTAGTCGATCCCTTCCCTAGTGCGTGTCCCGAGCGGAGGCGATCCTCTGGCGGCGGAGATCCGACTGTGGTTCTTCCCGTCGCTGGCTGCGCCCCCTCTTAGATCGGATTAGGGTTTTGTCCGAGTGGGGTTTTGTGGCTCCGTTCAATCTCGTGATGCGTGCCACCGGCCCCCACCCTCTCTTTTATAGCGCAGTGCAACAGGGGCCCAACAGCCAAGAAGTGGGCTGAACGCCCCCGATCAGGGCGCGAGGCATTTGGCCGTTGGGCCAAATGCCTCTGCGGGAGATCATCCTAACAAAACTATCTTCCCCTAAATCATGAACAAGCTTCCGAAATTTAAAAACAAGTGGTGCCTACAATTACAAATACTTGCGTCTCTGTCGCACTCAAGATATACAATGACTATTTATAAACTAATATCACAAAATAAAATATAAGCAGGGTTCAACAAGCCGGCTAAATTATAGCATATTCATAGATACTATAGGTTTTTCCTTCTTTAAACTAGGGTTAATTGGGCCTTTTTGGTCCATATCATTTTGAAGCTGTTAATAATAACCACCTAACAAGAGTTTCAGATTATCTGATTAAGGAAAATCTTCTCATATCGCTACCGAAATTAAACTACTGTCCTACAAAATTCTTGCTTTCACCCGATCGAGGGGACGAGTACATAATAATATATCCTGCTGAGTAGCAGGAAAACTGATGACCCAGGCCACATCTACAAAGACGACAACAAATTTGGCTTTGTACTCGTGTCATGCATGGAAGCTAGCTTGATTAGCTTTAGACGGCTTTCGTCCGACCACGTACGTACGGCAGATGCCATCCTGAATTACGATGACTCGGTGTGCATGCGATGTGTGTCACCCAATTTTAATTATGGCCACACCTAGTTGTCTGAGCTGGCTCGACGACGAAGCTCGTTTTCGGAGCTTGTAAAGTTGTGTACGTCAAGATAATATCGTCGATCGTTGATTTGCGTAAATGGATGGCGCGAGTTCCTTTCCAAAAACATGATATTGTCTCGTGTCCACATGGGTCGGGTGGACATGTTGTAATGGATATATTTGTTGGGAAATTATTGGTTTAGCCTAGCAGTCGGTTCATATATGAGCGTCTCATCCTAAACTCTAGCAGAGTCTCTAGTCTATAAATAGGGGGTACTAATTATTGTAAAACGCTGATCATAAAAGAGCAATAAAGAGCAGCAAGAAACCCCATACATCTCTGTGTTCAATATATTATTCTGTTCTTGTGTTCTTGCATTGTTCTTACGATTCTGAGTTTATCTGCGAGGTAATCGCTCGGACAGGACTCGCCAGCGACGGTTCCTCAACACGTTATCAACACGATCAACTCTCTTCAGATCGAAAGGTAACCGTCAATGAACAACACTCGTAGATCAAATCGTTTTTCTAGATTGCTTTCAATTATGCAAATTTGGCTTTCTAGATTGCATCCTATGGTGCAAATCCGCTCTAATTTACCGCGAGCCGACTTGAAGTCGCTGACACAATTTCGATCGATGGATTGCATGAAAAGGTAGATGTCGATTGTACCGTAGATTTAAAATCGTAAATTCGTTCTAAATCTACAGCGGGCTGACTTAAAGTCGCTGGTCAAGCCGATCGGTAATTGCATGGACGATAATCACGTGAATAGTAATCTAACGTATTTTTGGATGAACAATACATTGCATTATATGAACAGTATGAGAAAAAAAATTGGCCGACGACCGCCCGAAGTCGGCATCGCACGCGCACACGACGCCGCCTCGGCCCCACGTGTGCCTCGCTGGCGCCAACTTGAAGCCGCCGCGCATGCAAGACGGCACCGCCCCGCCGCCCGGCATGGCGCCGCCCCGCCACCTTGAGACCATCGCCAGATGCGCACGGCCCGCCCACGGCCGCCCGCACATAGCCCCCCATCCACGCGCCTCCTCGGCCCGTGCGTCATAGCCGGCTACCGCCGAGCCCGCGACGGCCGCGCCACCACAAGGAAGCCCGAGAGAAAAATAAGCAAAATAAAAGGAGGTGAGAGCCGCCGCCATGGAGCCGACCGCCGAGCTCCTTCCGCAGCCGCGCCGCCTCCCACATGGGGCTTCGACCATGACCAGTCGCACACACACCGAGCCACCACCGCCAGTGTGGCGCCTCCCGGCCGCCACCGCCATGAAGCGCCCCACACCGCGCCGCCTCCACTCAGAAGCGGCGGCACCGCCACACGCCGCCCCGCATGCCCGGCCTGCGCCGCCTGGTGCCAACCCCAGAAGGCCATGGCACCGCCGCCCTCCCGCTCGCCCGGCGCCTCCGCCAGATTGCCGCCACACGACGCCGCTCTGTGGCTCGCGCTGAGTCGCACCGCACATGGTGCGCGCCGCCACGTGCACGGCGCCCCCAGTGATGAGGAGATCGACCCTAAGGATACAACCACTGCTTCAACATGCTGCACTGCATCCTCTATTTTCTTTACTTCACCAACATCTTCTCCAATTGGACTTTCGGCTAATGCAATGCCATATTACCCAATTAGATCGAGCTACGTATACATGCCATGGTGCTACGTCTACATACCATGGTACTATGTGTACATGCCATGGTGCTACTACATGTGCCAAGCGGGAGTTCAATTTGGATACATTTTGGTCGATCAGTTCGGAATCAGCCTGACAGCACCAACTTAAAACATATATAACTTTTGCAAACGGAGTCCGATTCGGGTGTTCTTGGGCTTGTTGGAAATCTAACGACGATATCTTTCCAACGGATCCAGCCTCACCTCCAAATTCCTTCTGTAGACTTCGAAATCGTCAAAAGAAGGTGCTATATCACTAATTTAGGCCGATTTGGGCCTTGTAATCGTACCGGAATTGGCCCATATGCCGCCGGCCCACCTGGGGGCGTGATTACTGTTCATGTGAACAGTAATTCATGCCTTTAGTCCCACCCCTCTATTTCTTTTAGATTTATGGCTCCTCATCCCCTATTTAAGGAGGACGCACCCCCTCTAGTTTTCTTGTATTTTGTTTAGTTAAAAGTTAGCCTTGTTGCAACTTCGTGTATTGGCTTGTGTCGATTAGACCAACCATAATACCGCTTTTCGAAATCCCAATTTTAATATTTCAATCTTTGTTTGCAATTTCAGATTGCTTTATCTTGTTCTTGCGTGCTTCTTCGGTGTATGCAGGAATCGACCTTCGTGGTCAGGTCAACTGGGTATTCGTGCATGGTTGATAACGACTTGTCGATCAATTCAGCGATTGCGTGGTTTCGAGCCTTGCGTGTTCATAGCCAGGATCGTCAGAGTTGAGCGACGCCTACCGGACTTATCGTTCTCATCGAAAGATCGGGCCAACAAATCAAACCTTAGGGTTCATCAAGTGGTATCGAGCTACGCTTCTTGGTGAGAGTTTCCTGTTTTCTAGTAGTAGATTCGTTTTTCATACCTAGAGTCCAGAAAATTGCAAAAAGAAAAAAAATTCGCATCTATCATCCATACCAAGCCCTTTGAGCCTTTGTAATTTTTTCTTTTCAGTTTGCTTGTTGAATATTTAGTTATATTGTCGTGTCTAGTTGCTGATCTTTAGTTCTAGTTATTGTCTAGTTGGTCGTTGTCTAGATTGCTTCTCGTGTTTTTCCTTTGCGTCGCTTAATCGTTCTTTTAGGGTTCTTAGTTTTTGCATCTAAAACAGAAAAATTCGTGGGTTAGAACTCCTCTAATCAGCACCAAAAAAAGAGAGAACACTTTGCTGTATTCACGACTTGTTGAAAACCCTAGAGCCGGCAAAAAAAAAATAGACGGAGAAAGAGGCCGCCACACAAAACAAAAGCCGTGGTAGAAAAAAAAGAAAAAAAAACAATCTTACACCAAAACCAGTGAAAATTAGTGGAGCCCTTCTACATATAACCACAAACTGGCACAAAAAATTTCAGCAAGATTAGCCCACGGAATCAAAAGATATAGCAATTTAAAGATTGAAACCGAGTCGGTTTCCAGTCCAAGTACGATTCCGTTTCCGAGAGACCTTCAGTAAAACGGGCATAACTTTTGCATGTGGTGTCCGATTTGGACGTTCTTAGACTCGTTGGAAAGCTAATAACGAGACGCATACTTTCCACTTAATGCATTAGTCTCCCTCCAGGGAACCCAAAATCGGTCATTTTCGGCTCCGAATTCGCGTCACAAGTTTTCGGTTTCGCTTTTTGCCGTTTCTTTTAGTCTTCCCATCAGAATTTGGTGTTCATCTCAACTGCAAAGTTGTAGATCTCATCGAAACCTTTCAAATAAGTATATATAAGCCATATAAAACTTTGCTTTTTCATCTTTTGAGACTAACTATTGTTTTCGCTTAAACTAAAGGGCATTTCTTACAGACGTTATTCCGTTTTTGTGCTCTACATCGTGTGAACCATCTTGTGCCATACAAAGAAGTTTGAGTAGTTGGTTAGCGTCTCTCCTACCACTTGTTGTAAGGTTTTCCATTGGTTACATCAAGTCACATTTATCTTTGCGTCTGCGTACATACACATCTCTTAGTGGGGCTTTGATTAGCTAAACTTTGATTAGACTAGGATCAAGACTTGTGACTAGTACTTTGAAGCTGCTTTTCAACTTTGCATGCTGAATTGAATAATTGCTATTCCTTTGCTACATACTAGCCTTCCGAGCTCCACTTCCTACTAACTCAGCAGGTGCCGTTCCTCGCAATCGTTGGGCTGATCACAAGTGAGAGTATCACGAACCAGCCACCGGTTGTACCACTTCCTTCTTTGCATTGGTAAGAACGGGTATAAGTTTGAGTGTGAGCGACTTGTGAAACTCCAGAATCTAGTAGTTCATAGGGACATATACACTGTGATTGGTTCTTTGTTTTCTACTAACAATGACAGGATCACATGGATCTACACATGGTGTAGACAATAACGACCACTCTTTGGGGCATACTAGTGAGGGATCTTTCACACCTCGCACGAGAGAGCTCGTGCGGCACATTGAGCACTCGCTCGGTGAGAGTGTTCGCGATGCCTTGGATAAGATCAATGACAATCTCGTGGCGCTCCACACACGCGCTGCGCTCCTCGGCGTCGACCACTTGTCGACAACAGACCTATGATCATGAGCCAAGAGTGGAGGACCCTCACCGCTCGCCGCGCACCACCTCCTGCTCGCCGCACACCACCTCCTACGTGCCGCACACCACCTGCGGTCCGCTCTTGGGCAGATGAGGTGGAAGAAGATGTGAACAATTACACTGCTGATACGGAAACAGATGGAGCCAATATGCACAATGATCGTAACTATCGTCGGCTTCGTCATAATCGTCAAGGTATGGGACAAAATAAACGTGAGGTACGTGACCATAATAATGCATTTGGTAAAATTAAATTCACTATGCCTTCTTTTGCTGGAAAATATGATCCTGATGCTTATCTCACATGGGAGCTTACCGTAGAACAAAAATTTGCTTGTCATGAATTCCCTGAAGATAAGAAAGTTAGAGCTGCTACTAGTGAGTTTTCTGATTTTGCATCTATTTGGTGGAGTGAATATGGTCGTACTCATTAGGACATACCTAGAACATGGAATGCTTTGAAAAGAGCAATGAGACATAGATTTGTACCTTCATATTATTCTCGTGATTTGCTGAATAAATTACAACGTTTAAGACAAGGTAGTAGTTCAGAGAGGATTATTATCAAGAATTGCAAACCGATTTATTGCGTTGTGGTTTAGATGAAACTCAAGATGCTAAGATGGCTAGATTTTTAGGAGGTTTAAACCGAGAAATTCAGGACATACTTGATTATAAAGAATACAATTCTATCACTCGTTTGTTCCATCTTGCTTGCAAAGCTGAAAGAGAAGTGTAGGGTCGACAGTCTCGCCCTAGGGCAAATTTTGGAGGATCTTTTGCAGGTCGGCCAAGTCAGCAACAACACGTGGCACCCTTCTCAAGTCGGCGATCTAGAGATGTGCAATGTCACCGTTGCAAGGGATTTGGGCACTTGATGCGTGATTGCCCAAGTCAGCGAGCTTTGCTTATCAAGGACAATGGTGAGTACACTTCAGCTAGCGATATTGAGGAAGAACATGTGTTGGTTGCAACTAACAATGCTGGTGATGAAACTGAGGAAGAACATATAAACCATGAGGCGTCTGACATGTACCAAAGCCTAGTTGTTCAGCGTGTGCTAAGTGCTCAAATGGAACTTGCTGAACAAAATCAACGCCACATTTTGTTTCAATCCAAGTTCGTCATCAAGGAACGTTCATGTAGAGTCATCATTGATGGCGGGAGTTGCAACAACCTTGCTAGCATAGACATGGTCGAGAAGCTTGGCTTGACCACAACACAACACCCTCATCCTTACTACATCCAATGGCTGAATTCTTGTGGTAAGTTGAAGGTAACTAAGCTTGTGCGCGTACACTTTTCTATTGGATCATATCATGATTATGTTGATTGTGATGTCGTACCTATGCAAGCATGCTCATTATTATTAGGTAGACCTTGGCAATATGATAGATATACTGAACATCATGGTAGATCTAATCATTATACTTTCACATATAAAGAAAAGAAAATCACTCTGCTTCCAATGTCTCCTGCTGCTATATTAAAGGATGAATTAGAAAGAATTGCGAGAACAAGTAAGGAGAAGACACAAGTTGATCAAAAGATTATAGCTCCAAGTGAAATTAAATTGAAAGCTCCTGTTATGTTAGCTACAAAAATTGATTCCATTGATATGGAAAAACATGAATCTAAATGTCATACTATGATTTGTAAAGAAACTCCGTGTCCATTAGAAGAATTGCATATTTCTTTGCCTCCTGTTGCTACTAACCTTTTGTAGGAGACTGATGACTTCGAGAAAACAAATGAGTCGAGGACGACTCAAATTCAAGAAAGGGAGGATGCTGAGGACATCGACCCTAAGGATACAACCATCGCTTCAACTTTCAGACCGCATCCTCTACTTCCTTTACTTCACCAACATCTTCTCCAATTGGACTTTCGGCTAATGCAATGCCATATTACCCAATTAGATCGAGCTACGTATACATGCCATGGTGCTACATCTACATACCATGGTACTATGTGTACATGCCATGGTGCTACATCTACATACCATGGTACTATGTGTACATGCCATGGTGCTACTACATGTGCCAAGCAGGAGTTCAAGCTGGATACATTTTGGTCAGATCAGTTCGGAATCAGCCTGATAGCACCAACTTAAAACAGATATAACTTTTGCAAACGGAGTCCGATTCGGATGTTCTTGGGCTTGTTGGAAAGCTAACGACGATATCTTTCCAACGGATCCAGCCTCACCTCCAAATTCCTTCTGTAGACTTCGGAATCGTCAAAAGAAGGTGCTATATCACTAATTTGGGCCGATTTGGGCCTTGTAATCGTACCGGAATTGGCCCATGTGCCGCCGGCCCACCTGGGGGTGTGATTACTGTTCATGTGAACAGTAATTCGTGCCTTTAGTCCCACCCCTCTCTTTCTTTTAGATTTATGGCTCCTCATCCCCTATTTAAGGAGGACGCACCCCCTCTAGTTTCCTTGGATTTTGTTTAGTTAAAAGTTAGCCTTGTTGCAACTTCGTGTATTGGCTTGTGTCGATTAGACCAACCATAATACCGCTTTTTGAAATCCCAATTTTAATATTTCAATCTTTATTTGCAATTTCAGATTGCTTTATCTTGTTCTTGCGTGCTTCTTTGGTGTATGCAGGAATCGACCTTCGTGGTCAGGTCAACCGGGTATTCGTGCATGGTTGATAACGACTTGTCGATCAGTTCAGCGATTGCGTGGTTTCGAGCCTTGCGTGTTCATAGCCAGGATCGTCAGAGTTGAGCGACGCCTACCGGACTTATCGTTCTCATCGAAAGATCGGGCCAACAAATCAAACCTTAGGGTTCATCACCCAGCCTCATGGAAGGCGCCGCCACCAATGAGAACCGGGGTAGGGTTTCCCTTACCCCGTGCGCACCTTTTGATACTGGCCGAATGGGCCGCATGGGCCATTTTGAAACAGGCCCAGCCAGAATTTCTTGTGAAAGGAGAAAAAAATCGAGAAAAGAAATAGAAATACTAAAATATGCAAAAAGGTCCTTCAAAAATTTAAAAGTTACGTAAAAAAATTTCTCAGCGATGAAATTTTGCATTTCAACCGCTGGAAATAGTAGAATTCGCCAAAAAAATTATTTTCCAGCAAAAAAGGGTCTCGGGAATTCAAATTTTGAACCAATTTTTTTTTTTTTTGCATTTGAAGCAAGTTTAACTTTGTTATTGTTATTTCTATGCAGTTATGTATTATATTTACTGTTTTGATTATCTATTATTGTTTTTATTACTTTTAATCACTGAAAATAGTAGTAAATCATAAAAAATGCATAAAAAAATATAGAATTACAAACCGGGAGTTCGAAGAGTATTATGAGAATTTTGTAACCATTTTATGTATATTACCACTAGTAATATTATGAACTCTTTGCATGAATATGAAGATGACTGACATCACGAACCAGGAGTTGGAAGAACTAACCCAACATGGCCAGAATTTGTATAGAATTTATACCAATCTTTAATTCTGTGGTAAGGTAATATTATGAACTCTTTGCATGAATATGAAGGTTGAGAACATTCTCTCTACATTTCATCCAAATGTGGTGCAATCTGCACGCAACTATCATCAAGATGGCTACAAGAAGTATGCCGCATTAATTAACATCATACAAGTTGCGGAAGCTCAAGATGACGTTCTAAGAAAGAACTATATCTCACAGCCACGTAGTAGCAATGTTGGCTATGAAGCCAATGCTAGCAGCTACAAGGTGATAAAGCCTCTCACGGAGGAGAAGGGTAAGAATGGTAAGATCGTGGGTCGCATATTATTGATATTTTCAAGTCTAAAAAGAAGGGCATAGGACTACATGATCCACATCCATTAGTTGCACTCGTAGCATGTGGACAGCCTAATAACAGCCCCACCATCCCTCCTTTGGATATCGCAGCAGCCCCAGCCGTAGTTTCCCAAGAGGAAGATCGCCATGGAGCAGATTGAGGCTGAAGCTCCTGATATTTCGCTGATTCGATCTAGTGTACGTATGCACTTGGATCTTTTATAGTTACTTGCAGTTTGTAATTGAAGCATGGCATTGAATTATTTTATTCTTTGAATAATGGTTGTAAGCTCTAGGAGAACAAAGCATTAAATTCTTACGATGAGTCCTGCAAGACTTATTCTCATATTTATAATAGCAAGTTATGTTCTAATATCTGAAGTATTTTATTTATATGTTGCTTGCTTCCTGCTGCATATTAATAAAGTACCTTGTATTAGGACGCGTGTGACGGTCTATGGAGGAAGTGTGCTTAGCAGGATAGCGGCACAATGAATACCACCTTGAGTGAGATGAAATTTTTCACTCAATTAGCAAAAATGTTGGTAGTCTTACGACAATCATAGGCAACGATAATTATATAATCGTCTCAAGAAAGGCCATAATTATACTCCCAATATGCACAACTTTAGTCATTAAAAAAGCCTTGTTGTACCCAGAATCGACTAGAACTCTCAAGGATATTGCGCTAACGGTTTCCACGTAGAGACTGAAAAAAAATATGGTAAGAAATACCTACTCATTACAAAGCACGAATAAAGTGGAAAAGTGTATGAAAACGACTTCCTTCATATAAAACTGAGTTATACTACACTAATATTAAGGCGCCTACAACCTATACTGCTCTGAAAATCGTATTTAAAACCTCTGAACTTTTCTATCTCTGGCATGATAGATTATGCCGCCTAGGTCTTAGGATGATGAGAAATATAATTAACAATTCACAGGAACATAATATAAATGTAAAGACTTTTCTGAATCAGGAAGATTTTATATGCCCCATATGTGCTACTGAACAATTAATTACTAGACCTTCTGCTCAGAAAGCGCAGGATGAAGTCCCTGCATTCCTGGACTGTATCCAAGGAAACATTTGTGGTACTATACAACCCCTGTTAGGGCAATTTAGGTATTTTATGGTGCTCATCGATGCTTCCTCGAAATGGTCGCACATACGTTTATTGTCTACGAGAAACCACGCTTCTATGAAGCTAATGTCGTAGATAATTAATATTTAAAATAATTTCTCTAATCATCATGTGAAGTCCACCAGAATGGACAATGGCTGAGAATTTACTTTGAAGGCACTTGATGATTATTGCATGAAAATGGGAATTAAAGTTGAGCATTCCATACCACATGTCCACACCCAGAATGGATTAGCAGAATTTTGAAGAATTGTAATTTACCAACTACATGTTGGGGATACGCAGTCCTGCTCGCAACAACTCTCATCAATTTTAGACCATCGGCATATAACATCCATTCACAGATGCAACTTGCGCAAGGGTTAGTACCGAAAATCTCTCATTTACAAAGGTTTGGTTGCAAGGTTTATGTACCTATACCACCACTGCAGCGAACTGTAATGGGCCCTCTATGAAAGTCTGGGATATACGTTGGTTATGAGACAACATCCATAATTAGGTATTTAGACCCCATGACTGGAGATTTGCATGCAGCCCGCTTCGCTAATAGCATATTTGACGAGTATTGTTTCCCGTCATTAGGGGGAGTAAGTCAACCCCTTGATGAAAACTATCGGGAAATAGAGAAGTCCATAAGATAATTGAAATCCATGCATATGACCTGCACACTAGTGAATTAAATAGAGAAGTCCAAAATATAATTGAAGTCCAGAAGACAACTGATTTGCAAGCATTAGCGAATCATCTGCCTAACCACTTTAGTGATTTGAAGAGCGTGACCAAGTCGCATGTGCCTACACGCAATGCATCGGAGAGGGTTAAAATACCAATGAAGGTATCTCTAATCCCGTCCTAAGACCTTAGAAAGAATGAGAACTCCGACCCCTCAAATCCGAAGTAACCGGGGACGCCTGGTGAAAAATGAGAAGAAGGACTTGACACAGCGATCACCAAAGTTCCCCAGAACCAGAATGGGAGCCAGTTGAGAGCTGGCACTAGTATGGAACCTTCAGGAAAGACATACCAGAATTGAACATCCGCATGAAGGGAGACATCAGTATAGATATGTGCGCACACATCGGAGCTGAAAAACTAAAGGGACATGCCCCCGTAATTGGAAACAGCGGTAAGCAAGTAGAAGCATTAGAAGAATCACCCCTTGAAGAAATAGCTATAACTTTTGTGACCTCGGGAGAATCTATGAATAAGACAACATCCAATGTCAACATTTACTTTGCAAAGAAAATGGTCACAATCATCGATCTTGATCCAGAGCCTGCATCGCTCGCTGAATGTAAGAAAAGATCAGATTGAGAACATTGGAAGAAGGCAATAAAAATAGAATTATTTTCTTTGAATAAAAGAAAGGTGTTTGGGCCAGTAAACCGTTCGCCTCCCCATGTGCACCTCGTAGGGCATAAGTAGGTATTTATTCGAAAGAGAAATAAAAATAATGAAGTTATAAGACATAAAGCAAGGCTCATTGCACGAGGTTTCGCTTAACGTCCAGGAGATGATTATGAAGAAATATATTCCCTGGTCATGGGCGGAACCACCCTTGAGATATTTAATATCATTGGCAGCTAACTTGAATTGTGAAGTGAAAGTGATGGATGTGGTAACTTCATACCTTTATAGAAATTTGGATTCAGAAATTTATATGAAGATGCCTGAATGTATCCCTAACCTGAACTAAGACATCGCAAATAGAAATATGTACAGTGTGAAACTGAGAAAGTCAATGTACGGACTTAAGAAATCAAGTAGGATATGGTATAATCGCTTGAAGCATCTTTCTATGCAAGAAAGGTTACACAAATAATGAAAATAATCAATGTGCATTTATACGACGATCCTAGGATGAATTTTCTATAATCTCAGTATATGAAGATGATATAAACATCATTGGAATCTTGAAAGGTATTAAGAAAGCAAGCTCTTACTTGGAGTTGGAGTTCAAAATGAAAGATTTGGGTAAAACCAAATATTGCATAGACTTGAAGCTTTAGCATACCCTTGAAGGGATATTAGTACATCTGTTGACCTACACTTAGAAAATGTTAGAAATGTTTGATTTTGAAAAGGCATACCCTTCGAAAGTGCCAATGGTCAGACGTCCTTCCAGCAAGACAAGGACCGTGAAGACCTAAAGAAGAGGGGAAGGAAGTCTTGGGACCAAAATTCTCATACTTAAGGGCAATAGAAACACTTATGTACTTAGCAAACTATACTAGATCGGACGTTGCATTTGTAGTGAACCTATTAGCAAGAGTGCAGAACCTACCAAAGATATTGGCAGGGAATGAAGGACATCTTCCGAGACCTCAAAGGAAGAAAAGACATTGGTTTGTTCTACAGAAATAACCAAGACTTATCTAAGAATGGATAAGCAGATGTTGGGTACCTATCAAGACCCGCATACAGCCAAGTCGCAAACATGTTATGTATTCCTATGTGGTGAAACTGCAATTCCATGAAAATCGTATAAGCAATGTCTTGTATTGACTTTCGAGGAACCACTCATAAATAATAGCGTTGTACGAGGCCTCACAAGAATGTGTTTGGCTTCGACGGTTGATTCACCACATCCAGCAGTCGTGTGGATTGAATCCCGTGCAAACCCCACTATTATCTATGAAGATAATACAGCTTGTGTTGCACAAGTGCAGATGGATTATGTGAAGAGTCATCTCACAAAGCATATCAACCCCAAGTTCTTCTATGCTCATGAATTGCAAAAGATGGACGAAAGTAAAGTATTGCATACTATGTCATATGAAAATCTGGCAGATTTATTCACTAAGTCACTTCCAGTATCTAGCTTTGAAAGGAGCATACGTGTAATTGAAATGATAAGACTTAGAGAAGTGCAGAATTCAGGGAGGGGGGATCTTCACGAACTCATCATTGAAACTTGATCATAAAGATCGAGTACCCAAACAGTAAATTCTGGAGATTAAATGAAATTAGGTGGATTGTACTCTTTTTCCTTTGACGAGTTTTCCTGAAGTTTCTCGGCTAAGGTTTTTAACAAGGCGATTCATGCAACGTAGCAGTACGTGTGTCATGTACTCTTTCTCTAAAATTTTCCTACTAGGTTTTTATGGAGTTTTAACGAGGCATAAGCATGTGAGGATGAGTGCCCAAGGGGTAGTGTTGGGAAACTATGGGTTTGGCCCAGCAGCCGGCCCATGTATGGGAGCCCCATTCCAAACCCTAACAGGGTCTTTAGCCTATAAATAGGGGTACTAGTCATTATAAAAAGCTAATCATATGAAGAGCAATAAGAGAAGTAAGAAACCCCTTACATCTCTATGTTCAATCTATTATTATGTTCTTGTATTCTTACATTGTTCTTACGATTCTGAGTTTGTCTACGAGGTAATCGTTCGGACTGGACTCGCCAGCGACAGTTCCTCAACAATATTATCTTGCTTTGGCACTTAATTTTGTTACTGCATAAGGCTCACATATTCACGGTGGGCTAACCTAGCTCCTTCCTTAGCTAAGCTCACTGTCTTCTACTCTCTCTTCTTATTTTCTTCAATTTCTCTATGACCTTTAGGTCCTAGGCTTGGCCCTGGGTCTGAATCCTCCCCTGCACATATCATAAAAAGAGGAAAATAATACAAGGGGAGGCAGTATTCATATATATCTCCAAAATTGGTGGTGGATTGTAAACAATGGCTACAATGGCTAGTATATTGTGAATTTGGATGCATCTGTGATCTCGAATATTTGCAAATCAGAAACATATATATAGTCACTAGCTAGTACATTGTTAATTAGCATGTAGCCGTCATTTTTAGTATTTGCAAATTAAAAACATATACAAATTAAGTGTGCATATATGTCGCGCAGGCTTAACACTTGTTCTCATGGAAATGAAAGAAAACGATATCCTCAAAATCTTCGTCTTCGCAATCACATTTTCGAGCAAACCAAATATATATACACAAAATGTGTTATCTCGTCGACATTATTTTCATGAAAGCTCATGAAAACGACTAGAGGTTGGCCAATGCGATCTTAATTTGTATTGTAATATGCTTTGCTACTCCATCAATTTATGTGGAGTTCGATTTAAAGGACATTTGATATGTCACGCACGTTCCTAGCATCACACCAGAGGAAACGAGACAAGCTACTGCGATTCGGGGTAGAAACTAGGAAGGTTGAGAAGAACAGGAGAGAGATGAGGTTGGGGAATTCGCATGATTTTACTTCGATGCCTCTCACGGTGCAAACAACGTTCCCTTTTACAAGCCAGCTGCGGTGCTCAGTAACACAAACGACACCCTGTAACAGTAACGACAAAACCTGTTTTGCGCGCACAGCCCAAACACAACTTACAAGGCCCAGCTGACCCAAAAGCCCAAAGCTCCTACTCCTTCCTTTCCTGTTGTTGTGTGTTTCTTTCGGTTAGCCATATCGAAACCAAGGTTCCACGAATTTCTTAGATCAGGTCAAGAGGGCAGAAGAACCAAGGAAATTCAAACTTTGATTCAAAAACTTGCTCGTGGGTAGATGATGATCAAGATGATCCTAGATGTGTTTCCACATGTCCTAGCAATCTAGATCTACTACTACAAAAAGACTAATATTGGATGCCTCATTACAGACAGGTTTTCAAAACCGTCAGTGTTAATGTAATTCACTTGTTTAGTTTGAAAAATGGAATGAATTAGTCCATTGCCATCTCATTCCTTATAATCGTAATTCTGGTACAAAATGTGGGATATGTAATTCACTTGTTTAGTTTGAGAAATGGAATGAACTAGTCCATTGCCATCTCATTCCTTATAATCGTAATTCTGGTACAAAATGTGGGATATGTAATTCACTTGTTTAGTTTGAGAAATGGAATGAACTAGTCCATTGCCATCTCATACCTTATAAGCGTAACTCTGGTACAAAATGTGGGATGATACTATCCTACCAAATTTATAGGATGATCTTTTGATGGACCAATTCATGTTAAGATGAAGTGATCACTTAAACCAAATTATCAGACCACGACGATTTTATTTATTTTTAATTGGGGAACAGACGATTTTTCTGAATGATTGGACGCATGCGTGCATGAAGCTGACATGTACCTGGATAAGACCACGACGATTTTTCTGAATGATTGCGTGCATGAGGCTGGCATGTACTATGCCTCTGTACGTAGAAGTCGATCGCGTCGATATCATTAGCCGTCCGAGCTAGATAGGATCGGTTCAAAGTATACATGTCACTAGAAAACATGAAAATTTATCTGGACGAAACATACTATATATCTGGCCGGTCAACAGAATTATCAACGAACAATCATTTCATTCGGTGAGATTTAACAGCTGTGTGTCGCCGACTCTAGTAAGCAAGCTATATTTCAAAAAACAGGATTAACAAAAACCGTATGTAAGCAATGCTCCTGTCATGTGTTGGATCGGAACAATGACTACATGTGAGTAGGAGCTTTTTTTTTTTGACCCTCAATTGATTTCAACTTCTCCTCAATAGCTATGGACACTATGAATATCAGAGAACACAACCATAGCGGAAGTCCTGCATCGAAACATACGAAACCCGAAACAAAGACCAAAAACACAAACAACTTTACATAGGCCAGTCTAACCGTAGATATGTCAGATCTGACTAGAGCCCTAGCGGTCTGACTGCCCAGGGTAGAGGTCTGGCCTCTTGAGCCCTGACAACAACCTGCGAAGATCACAAAAAGGTCCAAGTTCCTACTCATTGATCCAAATCCTCTGAAACTTCAAACATATAACTCATCAAGAATACGATGAACCTATTTCAATCGACGATCGAGATGATCCAAACCAAAGTTTCACAAATTTCTTAGATGAGATCAAGAGGGCAGAAGAACCGAGAAAATTCAAACTTTGATCCAAAAACTTGCTCGGGGGTAGATGATGATCAATATGATCCTAGATATGTTCCCACATGTCCTAGCAATCTAGATCCACTACTACAAAAATGCTAATACTGGACGCCTCATTACAGTTAGGTTTCCTAAATCGTTAGTGTTAATGGTAATCATATACGGTTTTACCAGCACGTCCGTCTCTATTACTGGATATGCTAAGAACCTGTGATGAGATATTTATCACAAAAGGTTCGTATTATGAAACATCCGCAAAGATCACGATGGTTCATGATACTGGCCGTGGATATCATGGGGATATGCTCCAGATCTTAGGATGATGTGACAATTGGCAACGACGTTAACGGTTTGTCGTTTCACGAGTTTTCGACAAAGTTTCGAATGTCGGTGACAAAGGGCCCGACCGACCATAGCATGGCGGTCCGACCGAGCCCAAATCGGTCGGACCGGCCATGAGCGTGATCGGACCGGCAAAGGACTATATGTGTCAAAATGAGCTGGGCCAAAAATAGAGGGTGTAGGCAAGAGAGGGGATTCTATTGCTCTTGGTCCCGTAATTTTTGGAGTCTCCAGTCAAAAGTTCTATTGGTTTAAAGTTTCCAGTAGGTTTCGGATTTTCAGGGGTTGAAAATCGGCTAAGTCCCATTGGGCCGGTCTAACCGGCCTGTAGCTGGCGGTCAGACCGGCAGGGTGGCCTGGTATGATAGGCTTAAGACCTTTTTGCTTAAGAATGATTTTGAGATGGGTAAGGTAGACAAGACCTTGTTCATTCTTAGGCGTGGCAATGACTTCTTACTTGCTCAGATTTACGTTGATGATATTATCTTTGGTGGTTCTTCTCATGCTCTTGTTTCCAACTTTTCTGAGACTATGTCCTGGGAATTTGAGATGAGCATGATGGGAGAGCTCAATTACTTTCTGGGGCTTCAAATCAAGCAATGTAAGGAAGGGATCTTCATCCATCAGACGAAGTATACTAAGGATCTGCTCAAACGCTTCGACATGGGTGACTGCAAGCCGATCACCACTCCCATGGCGACTTCGACTGCTTTGGATCCAGATGAGGAAGGAGAAGCTGTGGATCAACGCGAGTACCGCAGCATGATCGGCTCCCTCCTGTACCTGACGGCCTCAAGACCGGACATCCACTTCACAGTCTGCCTCTGCGCGAGGTTTCAAGCATCTCCAAGAGCTTCCCATCGCCAAGCTGTTAAGCACATATTCAGGTATTTACACTCTACCCTCCAGTATGGCATTTGGTACTCCTGCTCTTCTTCTTTGTCCATTCGGGGGTTTTCTGATTCTGATTTTTGCGGTCGTCGACTTGATAGGAAGAGTACGTCGCACTTGTCACTTCCTAGGCACTTCTCTTGTTTCTTGGTCTTTTAGGAAGCAGTCCTCTGTTGCACAATCTACTGCTGAAGCTGAATATGTAGCTACTGCTAGTTGCTGTAGTCAGATTTTGTGGATGGTATCCACTCTTAAGGACTATGGGTTAAATTTTGCTAGTGTTGCTCTTTTCTGTGATAACACTTCTTCTATTAACATTGCTAAGAACCCAGTGCAACACTTTAGGACCAAGCACATAGACATTCGCTATCACTTCCTTAGAGACCATATCGAGAAGGGTGATATTGTCTTCGCACCGTGGAGTCCGAGGCTCAATGGCTGATATCCTCACCAAGCCTTTAGACCCAACTAGGTTTGCCACCTTGAGAAGCGAGTTAGGGGTAATTTATCCCTATGGGTTGGTTTGAGGGGGAGTTCGATCTTTTCTAATCTTACCTTGTTCTTTTGATCTTTTATTGTTCTTTTTCTGAACTTATTGATCTTTTTGAACTTTTTAGGTTTTTAGGTTTTTTATTGCATCTCATTGTATCATATTGCATTCATATGAAAAATACAACAAGTGGTATGAAAAATCCAAAAAGATGCATTGTAATATAAGATTTTCTGCTTATCTTTTAAAATTGATGAAGCTTTGCATATTACCCTTTGGAGCTTTAGTATTTCAATTCTTGCTCAATGCCATGTCTAGTTCTTTGACTTGCTAGAATTATCATGCTTTTACATGTGTAGCTAAGTCTTTGCTATATGAGCTAGAACTTTATAACAACTCGAACTAAAAATTGCAATTTGTGGATGTTTTAGTGAGTTGCGCAATTAGTGCTCCTTTTGTGACTTTGTCCCTGCCAGAATTGCTTTGTTAGCTCTTGAATCTAAAATTGACCATTACTTGAGCTTCTAGTGTTCTTGAGATTCTAAAACTGCTCTTGTGAAACATGAAAAAAAAATCAAAAGATTGTCTTATGCTTAAATTGTGCTAAACTATTCTTACAAGACTGCTTGTCAATGACATGAACTTGGAGATAGTTTGATGAACCAGACGATCTCATAGGGACTGCTTGTCAGAAATGACATGAACCTCAAGATTTATCGCCCTGGTAGAAGCTTAGAAAGAGTTTGTGGATGGCTCCTAGTCCAGTATCTTCTTTACTAAGATATACCTTTAATTAACTTCTGATCGAAGCTTAGGATGATTTTGTGGGTGGCTCCTAGTCCAGGATCTTGTCACTAAGTTAGATCATTAGTCAACTTCAATATTCAATGCATATGAGAAAACTGTTGACAAATGGGCTTTTGAGAAATACTGAGCAAAATGATTCAATACAGGACCTGATTGACTCTTAATGTGGTCTTTGTTAGATTTTTTATCTCACTTTGACATTTTGACATGGCCAATTTCATTTTAGGATCTCTGTTGATGAACTTGCTGAATTTGAAGCTTTGCTTAAATTGATCAAATTTATTGCTTTACTTTTGAGCCTTCGTGCTTAGCTTTGATATATATGTCTTACCATGATCTTGCTAGCGTTGTCAGGCTTGATATGTTATTTGTGCAATATTAGAAATGCTGGCTTGCTCTTTTGGGTAATCTCCAAAGCTTCTTGTAATCAAAAATTGAAAAATACAAAAATGAAGCCACTCCATTGCACTTCATGCATACTTCTTCTTTTTGCTTCTTTCTTCATTCTGCATTTGTTATCTCTGGATGAGAGGAAGGCGTGATTCCTTGATGACTCCATTGTCAAAGGGGGAGAAGATATTTCAATGTTGGGGAGAAGATTATACAAAGGGGAGAAAGTTGGAGAATTTGAAATTTTCTGAAATCCGAGGATCATAGTGAGGGGGATCTTTTAAATTGCATTCTTATTATCTTATTGACTTTTCTGAACTTGAATGGCATTTATCACTCCTCACAATGATCAAAGGTCAATTGAACAATTGTTCTTTCATATGGACCTTAAGTGAGATTTTTGACTTTTTTCTGGAAATCGAAGTTTTTATGCTTTCTTTTGCGTTATCTCACATGCCTATGCTATTATGATGCCAGCTTGGTCATTTCCATTGCTTTCTCTTGCTTATGGACCAAGTTGTGTCTTTGTGCGAAAACGAAAGTATTTTACTTTTCAAACCTCCAAATTAAATTTTCTGGATTATTGCCAATTTGTTCATCAAGGGGGAGATTGTGGATATCATGGGGATATGCTCCAGATCTTAGGATGATGTGATAATTGGCAATAGCGTTAACGGTTTGTCGTTTCACGAGTTTTCGACAAAGTTTTGAAGCGTCGGGTGACAAAGCGGTCGACCGACCATAGCATGGCGGTCGGCCGATCCCAATCGATCGGCCGGACCGCCATGAGCGTGATCGGACCGCGATGACTATATGTGTCAAAATGAGCTGGACCAAAAATAGAGGATGTAGGCAAGAGAGGGGATTCTATTGCTCTTGGTCCCATAATTTTTATAGTCTCCAGTCAAAAGTTCTGTTAGTTTAAAGTTTCCAGTAGGTTTCGGATTTTCAGGGGTTAAAAATCGGCTAAGCCCCATTAGGCGGTCGGCCGACCGACTGTAGTGGTGATCGACCGGCAAGAGGTGGGCGATCGATCGGCCCTGAGGGGCGGTCTGACCGGTTGTCACTTGAACGTCGGCCTTCGTGGCGGCGTTGTTCGTTGGTTAGGTCAAAGTCATGAGTTTCAGTGCATATGTGTTGCATGATGTATATTTTGACTAACGTGGGTCAAGTTGTGAAGAACTTGTTCCCGGATTCGATTTGCTTGTCTATTGTTGTGCAAGTTGCTTGGTGGTCAACGACGGTCAACGGCGAGGATGATCGGGACTAGGCTTGGAGAGCTGAGGACCAGAACGATCGACGATGCCGGGTGAGGTCAATGAACATAAGTGTGGTGCAGAATAGACAAGGATGACCGAACGGACAGTTCGGTGCGACTGGTTTGATCAAGCGGCGCGGGAGTCGGTGCAAGTGCCATAGTGGTTTCGGTGGGAGACGGATGGGAGAGACTTGCCGACACGGAGAGAACCGTTCATCAACCTACATGGCATGAGCGGTGAAAGTGCCAGCAAGATGGACTCGGTCCTCGAAGAAGGACCGAGAAGGGGTATTTTGGTAATCTTACCAAGTACCACCTTGGTGACCTTTTGCCAACCCGCGGCGCAAGACGACGCAAAGAGAAGCGGTTACGGCAAGAGGTGTTGAAGACGACGCTTTAAAATACGTGTGTGTGTGACCCGTTTGTGTTGGGCCTTAACGGAAGCCCATTTAAGTTAAACTTCTAGAAGGTCTAAATCTCCACTATAAATAGAGGAGGGAGGTGGCTGCACCTCCTCCAACCCTTTCATTATTGTTGAAACCCTCGTTTGGCTTACGGAGAGGATTAGTGGAGGTTAGGGTTCTAGAGAGTTTTGATTTGATTTTGTGCTCTTGGATTGAGCTTTGTCCTCCATTGATGGAGTGGCTGTAAACCCAAACCCTATCAAATCAATCCAAAGAAAGTTTGATCAAAGATGTGTCTCTTTGCCTTTCTTCTCTCTATTTGGTGATTTTGAGTCTTTCTTTGATTCACATATTTTTGATTGATTTCTTTACATGATCTAGCTTGCTGTGATATGTGGGAACACATCTAGAATCATCTTGATCATCAATCACCCACGAGCAAGTTTTTGGATCTAGTTTTCGTTTTGACTCGGTTTTGAACCTTCCACCACTCAAACTGAAAAAGGTCGTAACTTTTCCATGGATCTTCACGATCTTCGATTGGAATAGGTTCCTAACATCCTAGAGAAGGTGTGTTCCAAGTTTCATCAAGTTTGGAGTTGTAGATCAAAAGTTACATCTATTTGCAACTTCATTTTTCGGGCTATTTTTTACTGTTCATCAGACTGGAGGTCAGACCGCCCCTGGTGACCGGTCCGACCGCCATTAACACAGAGGTTAGACCGCCCAACACTTAGAATTTTAGCCCGTGTTGATTTCGGTTGTTTTGCTTCGGGGTTTAGATTGGATTCAATACTAGTCTTCCGGTGTACTGGTATATTGATCTTCATAGCTTCCATAGCTATAGGAGTGAGATTTGGATTGAATCTGATCTTGGTTGAAAAAGTGAGTGTGCTCTTATTCACCCCCCTCTAGTCGCCTTTTCGGTCCAACACGAACCATCTATGATATGTTGTCATATCACGAACCATCTATGATATTTCACAGATGGTTCTTAATACGAACCGTATGTGATAAGTATCTCATCACAGATGGTTCTTAATACGAACCGTCTGTGATAAATATCTCATCACAGACGGTTTGTATTAAAAATCGTCTGTGATAAGTATCTCCCAATTTTACCTGTAATTTTACTATGAGTTGAAATGGCTACCTCTTTGATTTTACCATTTCAAGTCATGCTAAAATAAGGGAGTTAGCCATTTAAAGTTATGACAAAATCATAGATTCATGGACGGTTTTGAATATGAACCGTCTGTGATATTAGTTCGTCACAGACGGTTTCTGATTCGTAGGAATTTTTGAACGCTTGTGCGGGAGGTGAAATATTTTGACGCTGTCCTTATATATTATTGTGAGACCCCGGTATATCGGGCTTGTAATGATTAGTCACCACTTGACCCTATCATTACAAACAAAATAATCCGTGTCCCCGAGACTCAGATACTTCCCAGTGCAAGATACACACCTCATCACAAAATTTATGTATCAATTCCATTCATCCACATAGAACCAAAAACACGTAATGTAATGTATTAATAATATTAAACCGAGTCATTACAAAAGAGAGGCCAACCGGCCAACAATAAAAGAGACAACAATAATTAAACAGCGGAAGCAAAAGTGCCATAAGATGACTACAACAAAAGAGCCAATCAGTGTGCCTTTACCGTTACCTCATTAAGCGGACGGTAATCAACGCACATGCGCAAGGTACTGTCCTTCTTCTTTACAAAGATTGCAGGATAACCCCACGGAGATGAGCTAGGCGAATGAAACCTTTTCTTCAGCTCACTCGGCTTGCTTCTTCAATTCCACCAACTCGTTCGGTGGCATCCGATAGTGCCTCTTTGAAATCGGGGCAGTACCGGGAACCAACTCAATGACAAACTCGAGGTCTCGAACTGGTGGCATCCCTGGAAGAGCTTCAGGAAAGACATCCATGAAATGACGGACGGTTGGGACTTCACCAATACCTAGAGCGGGCTTCGCTTCAAGCGCGAAGAGATGCGGGCCTAGCGACTTCAAGTGGCGAACTTAACCCGCCGAAGGACCGATAGAGACACACTTCTTGGCGCAATCGATTTGTCCCTGATGCTGAGACAACCAATCCATACCAAGAATTACATCTAAACTTGCTGAATATAGAAGGATGAGATTCGCTAAGAATCTTACTCCCTTAATTTCAATTGAAACATTCCTACACTCAGAGTCAGCTCTCAACTCCGAACTAGGAGAGCGAATGAGCAATGGGACCAACAATGGAGTAAAGATGAGCTCACTAATAGCAGCAAAAGACTCAGAAACAAAAGAATGAGATGCTCCTGAATCCAACAAAACAGTAGCAGGATAAGAGTTAACAGAAAGAGTACCCAGCACCACGTCGGGTGCCTCCTGTGCCTCCTCCGTGGAGATGAGGTTGACGCGACCTCTGCCCATTCCTTGGGTAGCAGGGATTATCTTCAGGTTCTGAGAAGAACCACCTCCTTGCCCGCGTCCTCCGTTAGGACGAGGGGCTGCTCCTGTCTTCTTAGGGCAATTATTTGCATAATGCCCTTGTTGTTGCAGAATAGCGGTGACATCCGCAGCCTGCGCTATGAGGCCTCTTGGTCGACTTCGCAGTGCGTGATTGGGGCACGGCTGCGAAGGACGAGGGCAGTGCCGACGATCTCGGGCGCCAAGGCGAGGACGGGACCTCGGAGACTGCCCAACACGGGAACGGAAAGAACTGGCCTGCGCTGACTTGTGGGCCTCCCACTTGCGCTTGCGGGAATCCACAAGTGCTCTCCCCGCGTGTTCGGCGACGATGGCCTTGTCCACCAAGGCCTGGAAATCCGGGAAGTCGACGATGGAGAGCTTGTCCTGCAGCTCCTCGGACAACCCATCCTTGAACTTCTCTTGCTTGGCCTCATCAGTGGCCACCTCCTCCGGAGCATAACGAGCCAAATAGTTGAACTCGTATAGGTACTCCGTAACTGAGAGACGCCCTTGTCTGAGCGACAAGAACTCCTTCTTCTTCAGCCTCATCAGGCTGGAAGGAATGTGACTCCGACGGAAGGCAGTGCGGAACTTCTCCCAGGTGACGGTGTGGCCGTCAGTCGCATGGCGAAAGCTCTCCCACTAAGACAAAGCCGCACCTTCCGGTGGTGCGATGCGACAGCGCCTTCTCGTGCTCCCGCATCTGCGCTATCTGGCTTCCGCCCACCAGACGAAGCTACCGTTCGTCTGCGTCAAGCGGGTCCCCAGACCTGGAGAATGTGGGGGGCTGGGTGCGAAGAAACTCCGCAAGTCCCCCACGCTGCTGGTGTCCACTCCCTTGCCCGGATCCCGAAGCACCGGTAAGGGCGAAAGTGTTGCGCGATGGCGACGGAAGAACCCTCTGCTCCTCTGACGGTTGCGCTCGATCCAAGAAGGACCTCGGCCATGGTCGGAGGAGGAGGAAGATCTCGTCCGACGGTGGATCGGCCTTGGCGCTACGCAAAAGCGTCCGACCATCTGTTACAAGAAACTTGGGTTAAAAACTAGACTCAAAACAAAGCGAAATGAAGCAACAAGCTAATGACTAGGAAATGGAATACCCCCTAATCGAAAGCCAAAAACAACAAGTGTATAAACTTGAACATGCTTATAAAAAGACTCAAAAACAGTAACGAATTACCAACCAAGCTCAACTTCTCAATACAACTAACCCGTATTGAATGAACGAGTAATTGATTGAAAAAATAAAAATCAGAATATAACGTCAGATCTAATACCACTAAAGAGCAAGGTTACATCAACGAAAATAGTGTTAGATACATAGCTAACTAATATCACGTCTTACCCTTCTATTCCCACAAGTTTTAGTTGATTAAACTCTCATTTTCTACCCCATTAGAAACCATCGAGCTTGCTGTCCGGAAATTGAAGTTGCTGTAGCGATTTTGCATCCAAGCTCCCAGTCGAAGTCTTCCATTCTAGAAACTTCAAAATCTGGCACACTTCAATTTGCCAAGCTCAGTGGTCCGATCAGAAACCATTGAGCTCATTGTCTGAAATTGAGGCGTCTTTGTCAGTATTCGCATCCAAGCCTCTAGCCGAAATCTTCAGTCCAGAAACTTTAAAACCCTAAGCACTTCAATTTGCCAAACTCAGTGGTTCCCAAGACCCATTTAATCGATAACACTATCTTTGAAAAGGAGATGAGGGGAAAACAACTTTTAAAACTCAAATCAGGGTGAGATGAGATGAAGAAAACTAAGATAGGTAAGGAATAAAATCTGATAACTTACTTAAGCTTTCAAAAATTATTTGATACTTTGAAATTAAGTTTTTCAAAATATCCTAAAGACGACCAACTTGGGTTACTACGGTCAGTATGGCTCTGATACCAAACCTTGTGAGACCCCGGTTTATCGGGCTTGTAATGATTAGTCACCACTTGACCCTATCATTACAAACAAAATAATCCGTGTCCCCGAGACATGTATACTTCCCAGAGTGCAGTATACACACCTCATCACAAAATTTATGTATCAATTCCATTCATCCACACATAACCAAACACGTAATGTAATGTATATTAATAATATTAAACCGAGTCATTACAAAAGAGAGGCCAACCGGCCAACAATAAAAGAGACAACAATAATTAAACAGCGGAAGCAAAAGTGCCATAAGATGACTACAACAAAAGAGCCAATCAGTGTGCCTTTACCCACAAGGCAACCGACCGGACCGCCAAGCTAGTCGCTAAACCCGCAGCACATCTCACAAAAGTGACGCCCTTGGGGCTCACCTTCTTCCCCTGCAAACAAAAGCAGCCGGCAAAAGCCGGTGAGTAATGTAATATTCTGAAAAATAAATGGTAATAATAAATAAATATTATTAACGTTTTTAAGGGCCTGAGTGCAATTAAATAAAATAGTACATATAAAAATAGAATTTCAGAATATTTTTAAGAGCTATATAAATGGATTGTGGATTTTCTAGAAAACCCTAGCCTATTCTTTTTCTTTCCCACCGCCTTGACAATTTTCTTCTGCATTGCTTTTCGGTAGCCATTGCCGTAGCGTGGTTGTAAGCTCTTCTTCGCCGCAATTCTTCGTCGCCGCGCGTCGAAGATCGCCGCTATTGGATCGGCCGAATTGTTGCAGGCCGCGCTGCTGTGGACGCCGCAGCGTGTGATCTGCTGCCGCTAAGCTTGTTTGTCTTGGCGTGGACGCCGAGTCTTGTTCTTGTGCCGAGAGTTCTTCTTTGTTTCCCTCTGGCGCTGAGGCGAGCGCTTGTAACCGCTGTGTGCGCGTGGAAGCCGTCACACGTTCGGCTGGTGCGAGTATCTTTTTTTTTCTTTTCTTGCCATGACCACTTCTAGTCCTAGTAGCCGCATGCATGCAGGGTTAGTCTGTGTTGTTAGCTGATTGCATGTTTTCCATTGTCTTCCGTGACTAGAAGTTTGGTGCCCGTTAGTTCTCTTGTTCATGAGCTCTCATCAACAGGGAGATCCATTAGGAGATACTAATTAGTGGTTATTTGGTTTGGCCGAAGAATATTTGTGCATGCATGATTAAATAAGTAGAGATCCGATTTCTTGTCGGTAACAATCTGAAATTTTGTATTCTCTCTGTTTTTCTAGATTAATTAGTGAGGTTTTATAATTTTCTAATAGAGAGGCCGATTAATGAATTTGTTTAACCTGCTGTCCGTTGTACGATTTATTCGGGTACCTTAATGGTGAATTTTGGAAATCTCATCTACTAGTTAATTGTAGATAATTTCGATATCTTTCTATAGAATTTTTATCACGTCAATCGGACAAGTAGAATTTGAGTTATGATTTTCGGAAGGCTGCTGTTTTTACGGTTGTCGTCTTTCGGCGCTGTTTTGGTAGACTGTAGATTAAAAATAGTAAATAGACTAATTAGAGTTTTTGATCCACATGAAAGTTGTAGATAATTGTCCAATGGTTCTGTAGAATCTGAGAACGAGAATTTTGGTTGAGTAAAACAAAAGTTATGAATTTAGTAAGACCGCTGTTCCGAAGCGGACAGATCGGCTTTCTGGGCTAAATACGGAGGGTTAGATGATTTAATTAGAAGTCTTCGTAATCTAAGAAAATGTGGATAATTTTATGAAGAATCCAGAATGGGGTGGTTTGTTGTGATCGGACTTTTGAGTCAAAAGTTACGCTCTTTTTAGTAACAGGACAGCAATGGGTAACTTTTCGGTATCAGAGTAACGTGGTATATTTGGGGACGTGTAGGAGCGATGTCGATTGATTGTTGTTCTTATGATGCTGTAGCTTGTATTGAAATTTGTGTATTTATTGTAGGAGAGGCGTCGTACTTGTTGCCATCTGCTAGCCAATTTGTGCATCGCAACTAGTAAAGGCAAGTGCATGGTAGACAGCGATCAATGATCGATCACTGTTTTCTTTATCTTCTATTACCATTATTGTTGTGCTTTTATTTTGTTTAATTGCAAACAAATAATTGGTATGATTATATCTTTGTTGACAAGCATGATGAAAAGTTGGACATGATGTTTATGATGGAGTTTGCATGTTTGCATTCATAAGCATCTTTGCATATGAGCAGGTGATCATGAATGATCACAACTCCACGGGAGTGGAGGAGGTCCCCGATCCTTATGGAGGAACGGGCTTGAGAGTGAATGTTGTCGCGAGCATTCACTCATGCTATACCGGTATACGCGAAAGAAGTGCATGTGGACATGTAGAATAGAGTTGCATTCATAAATGAGAATATTGTGTGTTAAACTGCATGAGAATATTAATAAAAGTATCTATGATGATATTGAGGTTATCGAATGCTGTTGATTGATTACTGTTCGTGTATATCGATGTATTTGCTGAGTCGTGGACTCACCCTTGCTCTATTGTTGTCTTTAGGTGATCTTCGAGGATGCCGTAACTGAGAGCGAGTAGAGCACATGGACAACACATGATCATTTGCCATAAGAACCTTTTCATTCATAATTGGATTACTTTTGGACATGTTAGAGGTTGAATAAAGTTTAGGACATCGTTTGGACTAGACTATTTGCTTATTTAATTTGGATTCATTGGTTGATGTTATTTTGGACTATTTACCTGGTTATATTCCCCTTGCTTATTGATTATCATTTGATCCTTAATTATGCATGTTCGTTTGTGATCCATGGATATGTTTATTGTTGTTTTTCTTGCTGAAATTTTATAGTGTGTCGATAATTATTAGTTTAAAGAGTAGTGTGGTGGCATTCTAGGCTCAAGGTTTGGGTGTTACAGTTGGTATCAGAGCGGGCTTTAGGTCCGTGGTGAATAGATTAACAACATAGGCAAACTAAAATTTTTAAAATTTGTTTTAGTTTAGTAAATCAACTAAAATTTGCTAATGGTTAACTAACCTAAAATTTGACACACTAGTGCACAGTAGGTTAGAGAGAGGTACGAATATAGTTTTACGCTTAGTTATGTTGTTTATTGATGGATGAGTTTATTTTGATCTTTGAACTCATTGTGTATTGTTGATTGTGGTTGATAGCTATGCCGAGGGGTAGAGGACGTGGTCGTGGTGGCGCGGTCGTGGAGGTCGGGGCGCGGGCGAGGTTCCATGGAGCCACCTCCTGTAGCGATTGAGTCGATGAGCGAGGGGTTCTTTGTTGACCCGCCTCGGTTGTGGTCCAAGATGAGACCCCGCTTTGAGAGAGTTGGTGGGAGAGATCCGTGCTCTTCGTCAACAGCGCCGCAGCCTATTCTTCGCGGCATCTGTTGTTGCTCTGCCGCACATCCACCGGTTCCGAGGCGCGATGTCACCGAGAGTGGATGGGGTTGAGGTTGGATCCGCTTGTGGTCGGGCACACCGGTCGAGCAATGGATGGTTGCGCTACATGGAGAGGCGATTTAGAGCTTTAGAGATGTCTTCACCTCGAGGGTCCGTTTGTAGCCTTTCGGTGAAAGGGCAAGCGATATTTGGTGGGAGGCGTGTTGTCTTCGAGGACCGCCACTCAAGGGCGATCACTTGGGAGGACTTTGTTGATCAGTTCAAGGAAAGTTCTACCCCTACTCTTTGTTGAGAAGATGGAGGTTGCCTTGGCGACCTTTGCTCGGGGAAGAGGTCTATTGCTTGAGTATGAGGTCGAGTTCAACAACTTAGTTCGCCGTCCCTTCAGTGCGAACGATGATCTTCGTAAAGCCAAGAGGTTCCGTCTGGGTCTCACCTGCGAGTGCCGGCATGTGTTGGGAGCTACTCCACTCCGTGATTACTGCTCTGTTGTGGAGCAAGCTAGGGGCATGGAGTTGGAGATGACTCACAAAGGCGCAAGCCTCGGTGGATCGGTAGCTTCGGTGGTGACCAAGAGGAGCTCTAGTGAGGAAGTGGGTGCGTTCAACGACCCGCCAAGAAATTCAAGGAGGACCGCAGATCCTTCAAGTCTAAGCATTCGAGGCCGTTCCCTTCTTGGCGCCTCGTCCTTTGCAGTACTCCGGCTCTTCGTCTGTCCCGAGCGGGGCATGCTTTGCTTTAAGTGCGGTGATGGACACGTGCCGCTGAAAGTGCACTTGGACGGGTGATTGCCGTCGGTGTGGCCGACGGTCACAAGGAGCGGGTGTGTCGCGAGAACCCCGCTAAGCGTGATCAAGTGGGAGCTGTGCCATCTTCTTCTTCTTGATGGGTCCGCCGAGGATCTTTCGGATGATGATCGCTCCTCCGGCGATGCCATTTCCTTCATTTTGGCGCCGCCCGAGGGTACTATCGCGGCCGCCACCTTCGCAGACCGCCAAAGTTGCACGACCGGCTTTACTCGCTGCGCCACGCCAGATGGTCGGGGCTCGCCGCCCGCCATCGTCTTCTTTCGCCATGGCGCCACAGGAGGTACGCCATGCCTACTGAGTCCGCAGTCGCCCCGACGTGGTGACAGTACTTTGCTTGTGGATTCGCTTGATGCTTTAGTCCTTTTGATTCGGGGCTACCTTTTCGTTTGTCTCGGCGGCGTTTGCTAGGAGAGCGAACTTGAGTATCTGATGGATTTCTCGATCGGTGTTAGTTAGTTCTCCTGGGGGTATTATTGCGAGCTCTACTGTTTGTCCTGGGTGCTCTATTGTCATTGATGGAGAGAAGTTCACGGCGAATTTGATAGTTATTCAAATGGAGCCGTTCGACGTTATCTTGGGTATGGATTGGTTGCACTCTTATCGAGCCATAATATCTTGTTTCAGAGAATGTCTGCGTGCGCACCTCGTTTGGGGAGACTTTGACTTTTCAGGTGCGCCCGCGCTCTCTTTCGATATAGTTGGACTGTTCCGGTCGTGCGATGAAAATCGGGCTTCTTTTAGCTCTTGCCGAGAAACCGAGTGTGGCTTCGCAGATTGAGGAGATTCCAGTGGTTAGTGATTACCCAGATGTGTTCCCAGCTGAGCTTCCGGGTTTGCCACCGGCGCGAGACGTGGAGTTTCGCATTGATCTTGTTCCGGGTACTCGTCCCATCTCGATGTCTCCATATCGACTAGCACGTCCGTTCGTGACGAGTTGAAGAAGCAGATTGGATGATTTGTTGTCTAAAGGTTTGATCAGCGTAGTGTATCGCCGTGGGGAGCTCTGCTACATTCACAGAGAAGAAGGATGGGAGTTGGCGCATGTGTATTGATTATCGTGCGCTTAATGCAGTCACAATCAAGAACAAATATCCATTGCCCCGCATTGAGGACTTGTTTGATCGGTTGAATGGAGCTCAAGTATTCTCCAAGATCGATCTCCAGTTAGGGTATAATCAAATCCGTGTGCGTGAGCAGGATGTAGAGAAGACTGCTTTCTCCACCAGGTATGGGCATTATGAGTATAAAGTTATGTCCTTTGGATTGACTAATGCACCTGCTATTTTTATGGAAACCATGAACAACATGTTGCACGAGTATCTAGATGACTTCGTGGTGGTGTTCATCGATGATATTCTTATCTATTCCAAGACCAATGAGGATCATGAGCGTCATTTGAGGCTGGTTTTAAAGACTTTGAGAGAGCACAAATTCTATGCTAAGTTGAAGAAGTGTGAGTTCTGGATTTCAGAAGTGGGTTTTCTGGTCATGTGATTAACCCTCGTGGTATTCTTTGTTGATCCTAGTAAGGTCTCCACAGTGGTGGGTTGGAAGAGGCCGACTAATGTGAAGGAGGTGAGGAGTTTCTTGGGATTGGCTGGATATTATCGGCGTTTTGTGCAGGATTTCTCTATCATCGCCAAACCGATGTCTCAACTTACTCGTAAAGGGTGAGATTCCAGTGGATCGATGAGTGTGAGCTATTTACGACTTTGAAAGAGAGGTTGGTGACCTCTCCTATTCTCACTCTTCCCGAGCCGGGGAAGCGGTTCATAGTCTTTTCAGATGCGTCTCGAGTGGGTCTTGGCTGTGTTCTCATGCAAGACGGTAAGGTGATTGCTTATGCGTCGAGGCAGTTAAAGAAGCACGAGCAGAATTATCCCACTCATGATTTGGAGTTGGTCATGCGGTTGTCTTTGCTCTCAAGATTTGGAGGCATTATCTATCCGGCGAACCTTGTGATATTTTCACAGATCACAAGAGTCTCAAATATATCTTCACTCAGAAGGATCTGAATTTGAGGCAAAGGAGGTGGTTGGAGTTGATCAAGGATTATGATCTTACTATTCAGTATCATCCAGGCAAGGCCAATGTTGTTGCGGATGCTCTTAGTCGCAAGGCGACTCCTGCTACTCTAGATTGCCTCGTTGCTGATTTTGATCGCATGAGAATATCTTATTGTTATCGCACATCACATGTTGAGACACGATTGATTCTTGAGTCACTATTCGGCAGACCGTGTGCGGGAAGCACAACAGAGTGACCGGTTATTACAGGAGGTTAGGAAGCGTCTGGATGAAGGCAAAGAGGGTGATTTTAGCATGGATGATTTTGGTACTTTGAGGTTTAAAGGCCGCCTTTGCGTACCACAAAAGGCGGAGGTCAAAGATGATATCTTAAGGAGGCACATCGCACTGTACACTCGCTCATCTGGTGAGACTAAGATGTATCGAGATCTCAAAGCGAATTTTGGTGAAAAAGAATGAAGGTGGACATTGCTAACTATGTGGCTTCTTGTGGTGTTTGTCGCAAGTGAAAGCCGAGCACAAGCGCCCCGCAGGTTGTTGCGCCTTTGGAGGTTCCCAGTGGCCTTGGGATGATATCTCTATGGACTTTGTGGTGGCGTTACCTCGTTCGCGCGAGGAAGGATGCGATTTGGGTAGTTGTGGATCGATTCAAGAAGTCTGCGCAGACTTCATTCCTATTCGCACGACAAATTCAAATGAGTGATCTAGCTCCTATTTATGTGCGTGAAATAGTAAGACTGCATGGTGTGCCAAAGACCATCATTTCGATAGGACGCCAAGTTTGTCTCCAAGTTCGGGAGAGTCTGCAGAGTGCATTGGGCACACAGCCCGCCTTAGTCTGACGTTTCACCCATGCATGATGGGCGATCGGAGCGTACTATTGGACTTTGGAGGACATGTTGCGATCTTGTGTTCTATCTTGGAAGGGTAGTTGGGAGGACCATTGCCACTTGCGAGTTTGCTTATAATAATAGTTACCATTCCAAGATTAGAGCCGCGCCATTTGAGGTTCTCTATGGGCGGAAGTGCGGATCGCCACTTTGTTGGGATGCGGTGGAGAGAAGGCAATTTTGGGTCCGATTTGGATTCAAGACCGTTGAGCGTATGGCCATGGTGAGGCGAATCATTAGCGGCTTCGAGAGCGAGCATGAAAAGTTATGCCGATTTGAGGAGGCGTGACTTGGAGTTTGCGGTGGGTGACCAGTGCTCTTGAGAGTGTCTCCCACTAAAGGTATTGTTCGGTTTGGTACCAAAGGAAGCTTAGCCCGAGGTACGTTGGACCGCTCCGATTATTGCAAGAATTGGGAAGTTAGCCTACCGCTGGACTGCCTCGAGTCCATGCGTGGAGTTCATAATGTGTTTCACGCCTCGATGCCGAGAAAGTTTTGAGAGATCCGAGCATAAGATTTCATTAGAGCCGACTATTGAGCAAGACCTCACAGTTGAGTCGCGTCCGTAGCGCGATTCGAGAGAGGTCGGAGCGAGTCTTTGAGGCACAAGACGCTGGTATACGTCAAGGTGCCGTGGGACGATCACCGAGAGAGAAGCGACTTGGGAGTTGGAGTCTCGCATGCGCGAGCAATACCGAGTTGTTCACGCAGTGCACGTGTTATTTTGTTGTTTAATTTCATGATGTAGCTTTTATTTGAGTAGAAGCGTGAGTAGAATTCGGGTCGAATTCCGTTAAGGGGGTAGAATGTAATATTCGAAAAATAAATGGTAATAATAAATAAATATTATTAACGTTTTAAGGGCTGAGTGCAATTAAATAAAATAGTACATATAAAAATAGAATTTGAGAATATTTTTAAGAGCTATATAAATGGATTGTGGATTTTCTAGAAAACCCTAGCCTATTCTTTTCTTTCCCACCGCCTTGACAATTTTCTTTCTTCTTTGCTTTTCACCGCCATCGCCGTGCGTGGTCGTAGCTTTCTTCTTCGCCGCAATTCTTTGCGTCGCTGCGGCCAAGCTCGCCGGATCGGCCAATTGCTGCTTATTGCTTGCGCCGCGCGTGGACGCCGCCGCGTGTGATCTTGCCTTTGCTAAACTGCATTGCGGCTTGGCGTGGACGCCTGAGAAGCTGCCGCCGAGAGTTCTTCTTTGCTTCGCTGCGCCGAGGCCGGACGCTTTGTAGCCTCGTCGCGTGTGGAAGCCGCCACACGTTCTTTGGTGCGAGTATCTTTTTTTCTTTTCTTGCCATGACCACTTCTAGTCCTAGTAGCCGCATGCATGCAGGGTTAGTCTGTGTTGTTAGCTGATTGCATGTTTTCCATTGTCTTCAGTGACTAGAAGTTTGGTGCCCGTTAGTTCTCTTGTTCATGAGCTCTCATCAACAGGGAGATCCATTAGGAGATACTAATTAGTGGTTATTTGGTTTGGCCGTAGAATATTTGTGCATGCATGATTAAATAAGTAGAGATCCGATTTCTTGTCGGTAACAATCTGAAATTTTGTATTCTCTCTGTTTTTCTAGATTAATTAGTGAGGTTTTATAATTTTCTAATAGAGAGGCCGATTAATGAATTTGTTTAACCTGCTGTCCGTTGTACGATTTATTCGAGTACCTTAATGGCGAATTTTGAAAATCTCATCTACTAGTTAATTGTAGATAATTTCGATATCTTTCTATAGAATTTTTATCACGTCAATCGGACAAGTAGAATTTGAGTTATGATTTTCGGAAGGCTGCTGTTTTTACGGTTGTCGTCTTTCAGCGCTGTTTTGGTAGACTGTAGATTAAAAATAGTAAATAGACTAATTAGAGTTTTTGATCTACATGAAAGTTGTAGGTAATTGTCCAATGGTTCTGTAGAATCTGAGAACGCGAATTTTGGTTGAGTAAAACAAAAGTTATGAATTTAGTAAGACCGCTGTTCCGAAGCGGACAGATCGGCTTTCTGGGCTAAATACGGAGGGTTAGATGATTTAATTAGAAGTCTTTGTAATCTAAGAAAATGTGGATAATTTTATGAAGAATCCAGAATGGGGTGGTTTGTTGTGATCGGACTTTTGAGTCAAAAGTTACGCTCTTTTTAGTAACATGACAGCAATGGGTAACTTTTCGGTATCAGAGTAACGTGGTATATTTGGGGACGTGTAGGAGCGATGTCGATTGATTGTTGTTCTTATGATGCTGTAGCTTGTATTGAAATTTGTGTATTTAATGTAGGAGGCGTCGTACTTGTTGCCATCGCTAGCCAATTTGTGCATCGCAACTAGTAAAGGCAAGTGCATGGTAGACGATCAATGATCGATCGATCATTTTCTTTATCTTCTATTACCATTATTGTTGTGCTTTTATTTTGTTTAATTGCAAACAAATAATTGGTATGATTATATCTTTGTTGACAAGCATGATGAAAAGTTGGACATGATGTTTATGATGGAGTTTGCATGTTTGCATTCATAAGCATCTTTGCATATGAGCAGGTGATCATGAATGATCACAACTCCACGGAGTGGAGGAGGTCCCGATCCTTATGGAGGAACGGGCTTGAGAGTGAATGTTGTCGCGAGCATTCACTCATGCTATACCGGTATACGCGAAAGAAGTGCATGTGGACATGTAGAATAGAGTTGCATTCATAAATGAGAATATTGTGTGTTAAACTGCATGAGAATATTAATAAAAGTATCTATGATGATATTGAGGTTATCGAATGCTGTTGATTGATTACTGTTCGTGTATATCGATGTATTTGCTGAGTCGTGGACTCACCCTTGCTCTATTGTTGTCTTTAGGTGATCTTCGAGGATGCCGTAACTGAGAGCGAGTAGAGCACATGGACAACACATGATCATTTGCCATAAGAACCTTTTCATTCATAATTGGATTACTTTTGGACATGTTAGAGGTTGAATAAAGTTTAGGACATCGTTTGGACTAGACTATTTGCTTATTTAATTTGGATTCATTGGTTGATGTTATTTTGGACTATTTACCTGGTTATATTCCCCTTGCTTATTGATTATCATTTGATCCTTAATTATGCATGTTCGTTTGTGATCCATGGATATGTTTATTGTTGTTTTTCTTGCTGAAATTTTATAGTGTGTCGATAATTATTAGTTTAAAGAGTAGTGTGGTGGCATTCTAGGCTCAGTGTTGGGCTGGGGTGTTACAAGTACTTTGAATGTACTCGCAAGCCTTACATGTGGAATAACAAACCTGTACATATACTACATGCAAGCTCATTGAAGTGGAGGCTTTATGTTTTATTTTAGCATAAAGCAAGTTTTCATTCGCAATAATGTAATAGATTGAAAGCAATTTAACAAATCTGTTTTTAATGTTCAATTAACCGAAAGAACAATAATAATAACAGTAGATAGATGACAACAACAACCTGGAAGTGACTAACCCAATAGTCACCACAACAATAGTATGAATTACCCATTCATACCAACCATGTCAAGTTTTAATTTTAAAAACAAAGGTTGTAGTCTAACTCTTGGAAGACCTCCCCAAGCGTGTCCATAACCTAGGACGAGGCTATTCGAATAGTTTTATCCCTGCAGGGTGTACCATTTTACCCACATGTCAGACCGCCTTTTTGCCAAGCTATTAGCACACTTCCTTTGGTATGCCGGCACAGCTAAGTCCTACGAGACTTTTCCAATATTATGTATTAACTTCGAGTCGCCCGTATGGATAGAAACCCATACGTTGTGTCGAGGTCGTGGCCCAGCCTCGGACAACTACCCGTCACGGGTAAAGCCTTGGACAACTGCGACGCCCCTCGAGGTGGAGAACCTTCACGACAATCCCCACCACCGCACACCCAACACAAACACAAGAACACATATCATGTTTCACACAACACAACACACAAAACCTTTCCTCCTGCGACTCGGAGATAACACACGCCAAAGTACTAGGTCAAGAGGGGTCCCATATAACCCTCATGTGGTTAGTACGCAAAAGTGCTTGGTTTAGTGTAACAAGATGTTCGGTCCTTGATGACTTGGGCACCATTCCAATCACACCCAAAAACACCACACCAACATACCATTATGCTCAAGTCCAAATCAGTTTTCATTTTCAGTTTTTGATTTGCAAAATTAACAAAGCACAAAGTGCTGGACATAATGGAAGAATAATAATTTTTGTGTGATCAAGACCATCGACTAAGTCGATGATCGCCCAAAGCTACCGAACTAAGCATGGCTAAGCATAAAGACTCGTATGCTACTAAGTGACAAGAGTTCATCCAACGAACTCTAATCACAGCAAATAACCTAGGCTCGAGTAGTAGAGAATAAACAATATCCTACAGATTATGCAACTATAGGATCAACTAACCATAATTTAACACAAAGTAGCAATGCATACATACAGTTGAATTCAAAATATTAAACTTGTAAAATAATAGGATTAACATGATCAAACTACTTGCTGATTGAAGTTGCTTCTGTTTGCTGGGGATCACTCTCGGTGTTAATGTGCTCTTCGGATCCTATCGAAAGAACCAAAAAGAACCAATAAGGCAAAAGAAACCGAAAAGATCCAACAGCCAACTTCAACAAAAAGCTCTCAAATTTTTACAGTAGAAAGAGTATGATTTTTAGGAACTAAAGCAATAAGAACTAATTGATTTGGATTCTCAATGCAAAAGTTATGCTAAAAACAATTTTGCTCAGCTCTAAAATTGTAACAGTAAATAAGCAATGATTTTAACGAAATTTTCTAGAACAGTGGAGCTACTGAAATTTTTACAGAAAAACAAGCACCACATAATATGAACAACCCCACTTGATTCATCTCATTTGGAGCTTGCAAGAATTAGTTATGAATTTTCTAAGTTTCAACAATTTTTAGTGCATTAATAAATCATTTTTGAGTTACTTATGACAAAACACATTTTCTACTACAGAGATAAAGTTCAAACCTATTTTAGAATAAAGTTCAGTAAAAATGAAAAATAACAGAAGTGGTTTGATTGTTTTTGGAGTTGAAATGAAATAGTTATGCATTTTTGAAATTAATGGCATTTTTCAGTTCAAAAATAAATGATTTCCGGCTTTTCCTACACTTTCCTCGGAAAGAACCGGCGTGGACAAGCGTGAGCCAGCGATTAGGAATCAACGGCCCACGAGCACTCATCTAAGATCTAACGGCTCAAAAACAATGACAACGAAAGCTCGCTGATTTTCATCCGACAACAGCACAGAAGCTTACTCCGGCGAATTGTCGGCGACTCGAGCTAAAGCAGAGCAATAAAAGGCTACCAAAAGATGCACAACAACATTGCGCACCTGCTGGTACCAACCATACCTCGGATGGAGGACGGGCGGCGGCGCTTAAGAGCGATAACGGCGACAATGCGATCTGCACGACGTCGAAGGCTAACTAAGGTTGCTAGAGCATCTAGAAGCTACCGAGGATGCTCCGGGCTTAAACAGAGGAGTTAGAGCACTCACCGTACTGAGACGATGATGAGTGTTTTCGGCGAAAGAGGGAAACCAAAATTGAGCTGCTCTCTGCAAGCAAAGGTAAAATTGAGTGAGGGCTATTGCTCACAGAGAGGAGAGGAAGCTAAAGCGACAAGGAATTTGAGTGAGAAAGACCAGGAGCACCACTTTCATTGCAAACTTTGAAGCTCGGCAATGGCGGCAATGGCGGCCGAGAACAAATTTTGAAATGGAGCTCGAGCAATGCACAAGCGGTGGCTCTGGAGCTCAAGGGTGTCGAAAGAAGCTAAGGAAGCCCTTTGGAGGAGTCTTTATAGCCGAAAGAGGAGCGGTAGCGCAGCGGCAACAAAGCGGTGATGCTCACGGTGAGGACGACCGATGGCGGCGGAGCAAGTTCACTCGAGGAGGGCGGCGACTTGAGGCGGGCCGGAGGAGCAATAAATGGAAGAGCCGTTGGCGAAAGGAGAAGTGACCGCTGCGCCAAGCCACCGCAATCGCCGCCGACTACTGATTGACTTCGGCGAACGAGCACTCGGGAGGAAGGCGATGAGCGGCGGCCGTCGGATCGGATCAATTTCAATCGCTCGGCGTCCAAGCAATTAGATATTCCGGCGGTCGAACAATTCTTGATCGAAGGCGCACGATCTAAAGAGGAACGGCTCCGGCGAGAGGAGGATCGGCGGTCGAACATTACCTCGAGCGCGAACCGCACGATCGAGATCTAACGGCCGAAATTAAGCGCCCGAGGCGGTAGTCGGTGCGATTAGTTGATCCGACCGAGTCAGATGGCTCGAACCCAAGAAACGAAAGATTGATTTTTGAGTTATTTGTTGAGCTGGGTTAGGAAAATTAATTGAGATAGGAAACAAGCTCCTCCAAAATTTATGAAATTTTAACTGCAGGTTTCTGACTGGATGATGAACCTTATATAAAATTTTTAGAGACTTTTATGCACTGCATTTTTCTCCAAAAATTCTAGAAGGCTATAAGTAGAGTTTGACCAAGGTTTGACTTGCCTCAAAAATTATCAAATAATTTCTGAAAATTATGAAATAATTCAGAGGTGTCAAATATCAACCCTAGGTCCAAGAAAAATTATTTCCAGAGGTTGGGCACAAGATTTTCATGAAGGAGGTTTATGACTTGAGTTTGATTTGGGGATTTTGATTTTTTGATTTCACACAATTCTTTTACAAGAATTATGGAACTGATTACAAAAATCAAGATCAGAGAAATTTTTTTAATTTCTCCTCATTTTTATTACATTTGAAACACAAACCAAATTTGGGATGTTACAATTATACCCACTCCCGCCTTGTCTTCTATCAATCTCTCCCTCTCCCCTCCCCACGCCGAGTACCGGTGTCCGACCTCGATTCCCAGTAGCTGTTCGGTGAGGAGATGCGACCAACGGCGAGGAGGAGGAGAAGAGATCTTGTGAGAGCTCCATGTCTGCCGCAGGAGGCTGACACGTGTCCGCAGCCTATTGTTTCATGGCACCTCCGGTGAGCGGGGCGTTGCGGCTCGACCAGTACTGGCAGATCTGGTCACCCCCTTCTTGGCCTCAGGTGAGTATGAAGTTTTACCCCCAAATCCCCATCCAGGTTTCCTTCTTACTCTGATTTCGTCTCGTCCATCCTGTCAGATTTCGTTCTCAGTGAGGACCCCAATATGTGGTTGACAAGGGAGGTCGATTCGGTTCGAGATGGACGCCTCTACTTGACCTCGTCATTGTCATGTTGAGTGAGCCATTGATTGAGAGAGAGAAAAAGTATCTTTTAATTACCTTCTTGCAAACTATCGAAAGAGGATATGGAAACTACTGTCCAGCAATTGATTGGTTTGGCTCTAACTTTGATTCTGTTTTTGCAATATTTAAAACTATCACATACGATTTTTACTAAAAAACCATCTGTGATAGTCTATTTTCACAAAACGGTTCTGAACAAGAACCATCTGTGATAATTGACTATCACAGACGGTTATTGTTCAGAACCGTCTGTGATGACCTCATGTCATTACTGACCCATAAACTCAGACAGCTCACAAAATCGTCTGTGATGATATTTTTGAACCGTCTGTGAAAACCTTTTCTGTAGTAGTGATCACAGTATGAAGACAAAACAACCAAAGGAACAAGCAAAATCTCAAAATGCATTAGAGAGAGAGTAAGAACAAGAAGGAACTCATCTTGGGGAGATCTTGCTTAGATTGATTGGAGAAGATTGTTGATTTACAGACACTCCATCATAGAGGACAAAAGCTCAACACTTGAGCACTCAATCAATCAATCTCACAAATCATAACCTCCTCTATTCCACATTCCCCCCAAATCAAAAATTAAGGTTTTGCACTTGGAAAGGCTTGAGAGACTTCAAATATAGACCTCTCCCTTTTATAGTAGAAGCTAGGTTACGAAAGAAACCCCTAACAGGTACCCATTAAACCCGCACACAAACGGGTCTACACTCAAGCCCCCTTCTCAAAGCGGATGATGAACCAGACTTTTTGAATCTATCTCTTCATGATCTTCATCTTCACTTAACCTAAACCGCCTCTCTTTACGCCGTCTTGCGCCAAAGTTTCTCCAAAAGTCACCAAGGCGATATTTTGGTGAAGATACCAAAATACCCCTTCTCAACCCTCCCCAAAGACCGAGTCCAATCGTTGTGAAGCAATCCCATACTTCGCCGCGTGTAGGTTGATCAACGAATCTATTCATGTCGGCAAGTATCTCTCATTCGGTTCCCACCGAAACCACTATGACACTTGCACCAACACCCGTGTTGTTTGATCTAGCCCATCGCACTGGACTTCTTGTTTAGTCATTATTGTCCATCTTGCACCATACTAGAGTCCAATGACTTCACCCGACATCCATAATTGTTCTGGACCTCAGCTCTCCTAGCCTAGTCCCAATCATTCTCATCGTTGACCAACAAGCCTCCTGCACAACAATAGACCAAGAATCTGATTCCGAGCATAAATTCTTTACAACTTAACCTATATTAGTCAAAACATACATCATGCAACACAAACGCACTAAAAACCTTGATTTTGACCTAACCCATAAAGATCATTGCCTTCCCTGCGCATGATCAAGGCCTAGCTGATCACACCGCCGCCCATGACCGGTCGACCATGGCGGTTGATGCTAACGCCACCTTGGTACGGTCGGACCGTCGGCGGTTTGATCGCCCAACTATAGGCCAGTCAAACAGCTCAGGTCCATAGCCAAATTATCGCCCTAAACATTTGCAAACTCCCTAGAAATGTAATTCGAATAGAACTTTTTACTCAAAGCTCCAAAAAATATGGGATCAAGTTCAATTGAATCATCTCACTTGCCTACACACTCTATGATACGGGGGATGCCCGATCTTCTCAGTGAGGAACCGTGGATAAATGATATGAAGTAGACGATGTCGCTAGCTGAACACTCGAGCCAATGCACGAACCCTCAACTCTTTGGAATACGCCCAAAACACACCGGATAGTTGATCATCGCGAGACCACGAACGACGATCGCCAAGTCCCCAATTCCCAAAGGCAGCGGCTTGACTTTGAATTGCGAGCAGAATCAATGGATCGCCTAGTCCTCTCTCAAAGTCCTCGCATGAACTCTGATTTCGAAAGAACAACCAATAGCTATGTTTCTATTCTTATGCATAAACTGGTCTGATGTTACAATGGGGGTCTAACCCTTAATATATAGTGTCCTTCTCCTCCTCATGGCTGGCCAAGAGGCCCTACTCCTACTCTAATTCCGACTCAATCTAAAATAAAAAGGAAACTCTAATTTTAGAACCATCTTATTGTTTCTGTCATATCTTTTAATGCAGGAGGAATTTCGGAGTGAGGGAGGATCCATTGGATCGGTCTTGAAGTTATCTTTCCAACAAGCCCAAGAACACTCAAATCGGACTCCGTTTGTGAAAGTTATGATCGTTTTACTCCGGACTGTCCTGTTGATTCCGAATCCGAATTTGATTCTGAGTTGATTCCGAATTTGATTTCGGTTGGGGTTGTGGGAGATCTGAATTGGACTTGAAAATCTTATCCAAAACTTGAGCTTTAAGTTCTTGGGCTTCTTCCCCTTTTGCTCTCCCATCACACAGGCTTCTTTCCTCCTTGATCAGCCGCATGAGCTGCTTGACTTTCTCCTTCCCAACCGCTTTGACCTTCTTATTCTTCATCACTAGGCAATAAATATGGTTACCCTCCTCCTTGTGCTCTACTATTGCTTTGTCTCTGGCCTCCCTCTCGGTTCCAAAGACTTTAAGCTTGTCGAACCTGAGAATGCACAAAGTATTGCTTTTACGTAGTGTCCAATTCTCACGGAAAACACAAAGAAACTTGTTAAGAAACAATTGCACCTGTTGTTTGAGAAGTATAGCTCTTGCTTCATAAACTGCCTCATAAGTAGTCGGGATATCCTCATCATCATTTTTGGCCCGACGTTAATATCCCAATTTTGCTTTTGGTAGATCGGACCCTTTGTCGTGACGGTCGACCACTAGTTCCTCGGTTAGCCGTCGACCGCCAGATTCATCGATCGACCACCACCCCGGCCGATCTGATCTCCTGACGGTTGACAATAGACTGAATTTGCCAAAAATAAGGGTTTTGCCAAACACCTCGACGCTATTGCTAATTGTTCATCTCACTAATATTAGGAGCAAATCATCATGACATCTACATCATGTAATCATTAATTTGTCTTAAAAAATCAGATTAGGAGATCACAATATATACTTGGTTTGGTTGATTAAGCTAGCACCATCTTGTTTTCCACCACCACCAACCCGTACCAATATATGTTGCAGAGGGGTGACATGAGTTACTATACGAATATTCTAAAGAGGGGCCAAATAATAAAATATAATATAACTATATTCGATTAGTTATATGTACCAATATTCTTCGAAATAGAAATAGCTATATTGAAAACTTCTGGATCATGAGGGTCTACCATAATCCGGAGATTTCACAGAGACCGAAAACCGTTGAGAATTGGTGTAACATCCAAAAAATTCTTAAATACAAAAATATGATATTTTAAAAAAAATTGTGTAATTATCAGTGTCATCTTATTTTCTCCTCCATCTTCGGGAGTTATTGATGTTTTCTTTTGTCAGCACAAATAATATACAATAGAAACCCTAAGTTCCTAAACCCTAGAATACAGAAACCTAAAATCATGAACCCTAGAATCATAAATTGTGAAAGCAAAATAAACTTAAGGAATGGGCCTTTCAAATATTGCATGGAGTAGAAATCCTAAAATCAAAATCACAGTCAAAACCTGATTGTTTGAATAAACAAAAGCCCAATCAGAATTCTTAAGCAAAAATTAGAATTTATCTATCGCCCAGTGAGAATTTCCTAAAGCAAGTACCAAAATTTTAGCGACCCTAAAATTATACCTTATTCCATATTTCTCATGTTTTCCATAATCTTATCCCTCCCTTCCGCTATTCATCTGGCCAATCAGCTTGAATCACCTGGAGTCACTTATGTTGCAACCAGATCAGGTCAAGGCCCAAGATCAACCACTGCGTCCCTTCTTCTGGCTCAGGCCCACCTGTAGCCTCTACTCCTCTGCACTTTTCACCAAAGCACGGCGACCAGCTCCAGCACCCATGCCTCTACCCGTACTCGCCAACTACTCCTATCACCACAGTCTTTACTTGCTGCCGCTCAAGCCATCGCTCCATCGCGCTGTGCCACCAAATCATGCCAAAACCTTGCCCATACCAACCTGAGACCATGCGGTGGCTTCGCCCGAGGGCATCGTCGCCCCCAGGCATCTCCGTCCCATTACTTATATATATAGCAACCCCGAGCCTCCCCATTGCCTTTCTTCGCCACACCAGACCACCATACATCTTATCCCATTGTCAATTGAGTCCAAAGCACATGGTAAGACCAAGCTCCGATTGTCGGCCATGGCAACACCCCATTGTCGTCGACGCTCCAGAGATCCCCAAGATCCTCCACCCCCATCACCCTATGTTTCAACATTAAACCCCATTAAGTTGTGGACCGTCAGATTGAATTGAGACTCTCCAACTGACCAAGACGTGGACCATCCAATTGAATTAAGACTCTCCAACCGATCAACTCGTGGACCATCCGATTGAATTGAGACTCTCTAACCGATCGAGTCGTGGACCGTCCGATTGAATTAAGACTCTCAAGCGATAAAATCGTGGACCGTCCGATTGAATTAAGACTATTCAACCAATCAAGTCGTGGACTGTTCGATGGAAGGGGTATTAGGAGATTGTGGGCAACCGTTAACTGAAATAAAGTGAGCTCCATCGATCAGCATCCAACTCGTTCGAAACTTGACATCCTACGGGCCGGACTCGAGCACCACGTGCCCCATCCTATCACCTCAGCCATCACTCACCATCTCTCAACCCGTCACACCATCGGCACTGTGCGGCCGACCCTGTCTAAATCATCAACCACACCTCTGTACTGAGCCACGCAAAATGCATCGTAGGCCCTCGGGCGATCTTTGCTCAAGCAGCTATATATAGCAACCCTGAGCCCCCTCACTACCTTTGCTCGTCATACCATTGCTAGTCCCACCTCCTCCATCCCTCAAACAAGTTCGAGCTCCAGATAAGACTTGAGCGCTTGCTTGGACAGAGCGCCACAACAACACTGCCAACAACATTAACACTCATCAGTGAAGCTCTTCCCTCGTTATATGTGTCAGCTCATATTCCAGGACACAAGAGGCTTTTCCCCTCAGTTGATTCTACTCTTTGTTCAAAGAAATCGCCGTCGACCTCCTTCTTCCTTCCCTCCGTCCAGTTGAGCCAAAATTGAAGAATCCTTCACTCCGGTGAGTGGGACTCTGATCCAACCCTCCCGAGCCATCTACTTAATCCCTTGAAGATATTTCGAGGGTTGAATGCTATCCATCTTTATCAGGTCGACACCGCCACTTGGAGCTTCTCTCGCCGTCCCTGACCACCGTCGACAGACCATCTCTAGCTAGCTCGTCCCCTCCGCGTCATACCGGTATGTTCCTAGTGGCCACTAGATGCTCATGCTTACTGTAGTTGCGCGAAAGCTTTACCGGATCAACGAATGCATTGTAGATGTAGTCTTCACCTATAGTCAAACCAGTTCGACTACACTAGTCGAATCTCCAGGTAGTCAAGCCTCCAGGTAGTCAGACCTCCTTCCGTCTGGAATATAGTCGAAACCCCTTTCGACCGGATAGTCGAAACTCCTTCGGACCAAATAGTCGAAACCCTTTCTGACTCGATAGTTGAACCCCTTCCGACCATATAGTCAAAACCCCTTCTGACCCGATAGTTGAACCCCTTCTGACCAGATAGTCGAAACCCCTTTCGACCACTGTGTATCGACCACAAAGTTTTGACAACACAGTTTCGACCACTCATTTTCGACCACTGTGTTTTGATTACACAGTTTCGACCACTGTGTTTCGACCACACAATTTCGACCACTCATTTTCGATCATTGTGTTTACTCCACATAGTTTTGACCCCTATGTTTCAACTACACAGTTTCGATCACTGTGTTTCGATCACACAGTTTCGATCACTCATTTTCGACCATTGTGTTTCGACTACTCATTTTCGACCACTAAGTTTCAACCACTGTGTCTCGACCACACAGTTTCGACCACTGTGTTTCGATCACACAGTTTCGACCACACAGTTTCGACCACTGTGTTTCGATCACACAGTTTCGACCACTCCTTTTCGACCACGCAGTTTCGACCACTCATTTTCACCACTCAGTTTCAACCACTGAGTTTCAACCATCGTGTTTCGACAATACGCTTTTGACCGAGTTTTGACCCCTATGTTTCAACTACACGATTTGATCAACGTGTTTCGATCACGATTTGATCACTCATTTTCGACCATTGTGTTTGACTACTCATTTTGACCACTAAGTTTCAACCCGCGTGTCTCGACCACACGTTTTGACCACCGATTTCGACCCGCGTGTTTCGATCACCTGATTTCGACCACTCCTTTTCGACCACGCATTTCGACCACTCATTTTCACCACTCGGTTTCAACCAGCGTGTTTCGACAATACGATTTTGACCACTCATTTTCGGCCGCTCGGTTTTGACCACAGATTTCGACAACCCATTTTTGACCGCGTGTTTCACCGCATAGTTTGAGCACACAGTTTCTACCATGTTTGACCACTCCCTTTCGACCACGGTGTTTGACCACGAGTTCGACCACTGTGTCTCAATCACACAGTTTCGACCACTCATTTTCGACCACTATGTTTCGACCAAACAGTTTCGACTACTGAGTTTCGACCACTCACTTTTAACCAGATTATTTCCACCATACTAGTCTACACCTTCGACCACAATGGTCTATAGCTTCAACTAGATTATTTCGACCATACTGGTCTAGGCCTTCGACCACACTGGTTTATGGCTTCGACCAGATAATTTCGACCGTACTAGTTTGTGCCTTCAACCACAAAGGTCTATGACTTTGACCAGATTATTTCGACCGCACTGGTCTAGGGCTTCAACCACACTGGTCTATGACTTCGACCAGATTACTTTGACCATACTAGTGTATGACTTCGACCACACTGGTCTAAGAATTTGACCAACATGGTCTAAGACACCTAGTCTAAGGCTTCGACCACCCTAGTCTTAGACTTCGACCACATTGGTCTAATACTTGTGGTCTTAGAATTTGCATGCTTTGGAATTGTAGGAATGAATGAGTCTTTATACATATGTGTCTAATTCCAACAGAACCCTTTGTGATCCGAAAACAGATCAGAGAGTCATACTTAACCGGGTAATCTCTCATCCATGTAACCCTTTAAGAATGTTCCTTGGACCTTCTCTCCCTCTTCGTTGGACTCATCAACTTCTTTGGATATACTTTGTCTAAAGTATTTCTTTCATCAAGTCCAAATGAGTATGTTTTAGTCTCATCTAAAGTACTTATTTGTGCAAAAATATGAGATTTTTTAAAAAAATTATGCAATTATCTGTGCCATCTTATTTTCTCCTGCATCTTCGGGAGTTATTTGATCTTTTCTTTTGTCGGCACAAGTAATGTACAATAGAAACCCTACTACCTAAACCCTAGAATACAGAAACCTACAATCGTGAACCCTAGAATAATAAATTGGAAAGCAAAATAAACTTAAGACATGGGCCTTTCAAATATTGCATGGAGTAGAAATTCTAAAATCAAAATCGCAGTCAAAACCTGATTCTCCGAATAAACAAAAGCCCAATCAAAATCCTTTAGCGAAAATCAGAATTTATCTATCGCCTAGTGAGAATTTCATAAAGCAAGTACCAGAATTTTAGCGACCCTAAAATTCTACCTTATTCCATATTTCTCAAGTTTTTCATGATCTTTTCTATCCCTTCCACTATTTATCTTGTAAATCATCTTGAATCACCTTGAGTCACCTATGTTGCAACCGGACCAGGTCAAGGCCTAGGCTCGCCACTGCGTCCCTACTTCTGCCCCAGACCTACCTGCAGCCTCTACTCCTCTACTCTTTTCACCAACACTCGACGACCAGCTCCAGTGCCCATGCCTCTGCCTGTACTCGCCAACTGCTCCTATCACCATGGCCTTTACTTGCTGTCGCTCATGCCGTCGCTCCGTCGCGCTGTGCCACCAAATCACGTCAAATCCTTACCCATACCAGCCCGAGCGCATCATCGCCCACAGGCATCTCTGTCCTGTTGCTTTTATATATATATAATAGCAACCCTGAGCCTCCCCCATTGCCTTTCTTCGCCACACCAGACCATTGTACATCTTCTCCCACTATCAATTGAGTCCGAAGCAAATGGTAAGACCAAGCTCCGATTGTCGGTCATGGCACCACCCCATTATTGCCGGCACTCCAGAGATCCCCAAGATCATCCACCCCCATCACTCTATGTTCCAACATTTAACCGCATAAGTCATAGACTCTCAGATTGAATTGAGACTCTCCAACCGATCAAGTCATGGATCTACCTCTTAAGACTCTCCAATCAACCATGTCGTGGACCGTCCGATTGAATTGAGACTATCCAACTGACCAAGTCGTGAACTATCCGATTGAATTAAGACTCACCAACCGATCAAGTCGTGGACTGTTAGATTGAATTGATACTATCCAACCGATCAAGTCGTGGACCGTCCAATTGAATTAAGACTCTTCAACCAATCAAGTCATGGACCGTCCGATGGAAGGGGTATCAGGAGATCGTGGCCATCTGTTAATTGAAATAAAGTGGGCTTCATCAATCTGCATCCAACTCATTCGAAACTTGACACCCCTGCCAACCGGACTCAATCCCCACGCGCCCCATCCTGTCACCTCAGCCATCACTCGCCATCGCTCAACTGTCACACCATCAGCACTGTGCTGCCGTCCTTATCAAAATCATCAACCACTCCCCTGTAATGAGCTGCGCCGAATGCATCGCAAGCTCTCGGGCGATCTCCGCCCAAGCAGCTATAAATAGCAACCCCGAGCCCCCTCAGTACCTTTGCTCATCACACTAGTGCTAGTCCCACCTCCTCCATCCCTCAAACGGGTTCGAGCTCCAGGTAAGGCTTGGGCGATCGCTTGGAGAGAGCAGCACTACAACGCCGCCATCACCATTAACACCCATCAGTGAAGCTCTTCCCATGTTATATGCGTCAGCTCATATTTTCATAACCCAAGAGGCGTTTCCTCTCGGTTAATTCTACTCTTTGTTCACAGGAATCATCGTCGACCTCCTTCTTCCTTTCCTCTGGCCAGTTGAGCCAAAACCGAAGAATCCTTCACTCCGGTGAGTGGGACTCCGATCCAACACTCCTGGGCCATCTACTTACTCCCTTGAAGATATTCCGAGGGTTGAATGCTATCCATCTTCCTCAGGTAGTCACCACCACTTGGAGCTTCTCCCACTGTCCCTGACCACTGTCGCCAGACCATCTCCAACTAGCTCGTACCCTTCGCGTCATACCCGTACATTCCTAGTGGCCGCTAGATGTTCATGCTTCGATGGTTATCAACCGTGCTGAACGCGGTTGACCTCGCCAAGAAGGCTATCTCCTCCATGCGAATCGAGAACACAAGCAAGAAGTAGAAGATGCAATCTGATATTGTATTGCGAATATAGATGAACCTCACAAGGTGGGGTTCCTCAACCGAATGTACGGCGAGACTGCTAAGCAAAATAATCTCAAAGAAAAACCGACCCTAAACTATGACGGCTACTGTATATATATAGGGGGACGTGAGGAGGTCGACCTAGGGTTGTGCGGCCATGGAAAGAGGCGTACACAACCTGGACTCTGACCTCAACACGCTTACAAGGCCCTATTAGTCCGAAAACGGTGATACAGCACCTTATTTACTATTCATGTCACGTATCTATGTCAAATACCTAGTCGTAGGACTGGTCCTAGGGTGGTCTTGAGGAGTCCATACTATCTCTGGTCATAGATTGTGTTCAATGAGTACTGTGCTCGCTTATCTGGTTGTAGATTGCTCCCAACGAGTCCTGGCTCGCCGAGTACTGGTGAAACTGGTCGTAGGACTTCTTGAAGTGGTCGTAGGCCCTGCGGAACTGGTTGTAGACTTTCTTGAACTGGTCGTAGTCCTTGATTCCTAAGTACAAGTAAATCATCTCCATTAGGTAGCATCATAGAGTTCTCAAATAATATACTCAGCCCTCTAAACGAATTTACCTGATAAATAAGTTGACGCGTACGAGCTCTTGTAATTGGAATAGCAAGCATAGCAAATATGGTTGTATCTATCGGGGTCATGTCCTCATCACTTTCCGCCAAGAATATAGTCAAACCTTCAGGTTGTCGAACCTTCAGATAGTCAAGCCTCCAGATAGTCAGACCTGCTTCCGCTTGGAATATAGTCGAACCCCCTTCTGACCTGATAGTTGATACTCCTTACGACGGATAGTGAAACCCTTTCCAGGCCGATGGTGAAACCCTTCGACTTGATAGTCGAACCCCTTTTGACCTTCCTAGATAGTCGAACCGCTTCGACCGGATAGTCGAAACCCCTTTCAACCGTTGTGTCTCGACCACGCGGTTTAGACCACTGTATTTCGACCACACAATTTCGACCACTCATTTTTGACCACTCATTTTTGACCACTGCGTTTTGACCACTGTGTTTTGACTGCACAGTTTCGACCACTCATTTTCAATCACTTCGTTTCGACTACACAGTTTCATCCACTGTATTTCAACTACATAGTTTCGACCATTCATTTTTTACCACTGTTTTTCGACCACACAGTTTCGACCACTCATTTTCGACCACTTAGTTTCGACCACTGAGTTTCGACCACTTTGTCTCGACCACACATTTCGACCACTGTGTTTCGACCACACAATTTCGATCACTCCTTTTCGACCACTGTGTTTCGACCACGCAATTTCGGCCACTTATTTTTATCACTCGGTCGCCGACCATCGTGTTTTCACCATGCAGTTTCGACCACTCATTTCTGACCACGAAGTTTCGACCACTGTGTCTCGACCACGCAGTTTCGACTACTGTGTTTCGATCACACAGTTTCGACCACTTATTTTTTACCACTGTTTTTCAACCACACAGTTTTGACCACTGTGTTTCGACCATATAGTTTCAACCAGTGTGTTTCAACTACTCATTTTCGACCACATAGTTTCGACGACCGTGTTCGAAGACACAGTTTCGACCACTGTGTTTCAACTATGCAGTTTCGACAACTGTATCTCAACCACACAGTTTCGATCACTCATTTTCGACCACAGTGTTTCGACCACTCAGTTTCAACCACTCAGTTTCAACCAGATTATTTCGACTATACTAGTCTAAACCTTCGACCACAATGGTCTATGGCTTCGAGCAGATTATTTTGACCATACTGGTCTAGGCTTTCGGCCAAACTATTCTATGGCTTCGACAGATTATTTCGACCACACCGGTTTAGTCTTTCGACCACACTGGTCTATGGTTTCGACTAGAATACGTAGACCATACTAGTATATGCCTTCGACCACACTGGTCTAAGACTACGACCAACCTGGTCTAAGACACCTAGTCTTAGGCTTCGACCACCTTGGTTTAATACTCGACCACACTGATCTAATACTTCTGGTCTAAGAATTTGCATGCTTTGGAATTATAGGAATGAATGGGCTTTTACACATATGTGCCTAATTCCAACAGAACCTTTTGTGATCCGAAAGTAGATCAGAGAGTCAAACCTAACCCAATAATCTCTCATCCAAGTAAACCCTTTAAGAATGTTCCTTGGACCTTCTCTCCCTCTCCGTTGAACTCATCAATTTCTTTGGATATACATCGTCTGAAGTATTTCCTTCATCAACTCCAGCTGAGTATGTTTTAGTCTCATCTAAAGTACTTAGTCTAGTCAAGTTATCGTTAGATATGTTTGCATTCATTCGAAGTATTTTCGTTTGTTTGAATGCTTTTGGATTTGCCCGACATCATTAACAACCCTTGAAAATAGTATTGGGCAGTCAAGGCTGGGAGCCTAGCTAGTATGTTGGACTAATAGTTGTGTTTATAAATAAATGAAAACCTGAAAGAACGATTTCGACTTGGGCGCCTAGAAAGAGTGACTGGTGCTGGGTGCAGAGGATGTTGGTATGTGGATGTACTGCCCAAGTCCATTAAGGACTGAATCTGGTAATGACCTCTCATGTAAAACAGTACAACCACAAGTCTGTAACACCTAAGATCTAGCTAACTAATTTGTTTGCCACCTCGCAATTTCAACACTAGTGGGTGTATGAAGTCTACAAAGTGTGAGTCACCGATTCACATAGCGCAAAAGGGAGACCTCACGGGGGCGCGGCCTAAGGAGGTGATACCTAGCGACATGAAAGTGCGAGGAGGTGGGGCATTGTAAAGGCCTTGTGATAATCAACTTAAGCGCACACCTACAGAAGTGTGTTGGGAGGACTATAAGTTGATATATCTCTTGTGGGTAAAGTGTACAAACTCTACAGGGTAAGAAAACTATCTGGATAGCCGTGTTCACGGTCAAGAGTGATGCTGAGAACTTGCTTCATATAGCTTTCATTTTTATAAAATCATTTGTGTGTGCGTGTGTGGAATGAAAAGGGTGGGCCGGGAGCCCTAAGAGTTGTGAAAGCCTGATCGGGGACGAAGAGTAAATCTGAGATAGCTCGAGTATTGGGTGGATGGAGCCACTCAATGGTATAGGAGGTTGGACCCCCATTAGTACTTTACAACAAAAACTCAGTTTCTCGAACTTGTATTAGTAAAATGCTAAGTCTGAGGTTTTGCTACTACCTACCCTATTTCAATAAATGGTATAATAATTGAATTATGTGTTGGCTCGCGAGTACGGTTGTGTACTTATGCTCGCTATTTACATTCTTTTAGCCAGTAAGCATAAAAGAAAGCTACAGGGATAATTATGAGTATTGATTAAGACTGAAAATCAAGAATGCCAAGAACTAGAACTAGGTCATGAGCCCACAGTCGATTGCCGGTGGGCATATCGTGAGGGTTCCACAAGTTATACTTTGATTCTTCTTCCGCTGCTAATCTCTGAAAGAATTTGGCCTATCCGGCAATTCTGTAAGCTAAAAAGCCGTAATATATATTTACGCTTTGTTTAATATTATGCAATAACTATGTATTTTTGTAATATGTGTTTGACCAACAATGTAACTGTTGTGTGCTATCTACTGATCTAGGGTATGACACTAATTAACACAGTAGGTTCTAAGTTATAAATTTGGGATCTTAGTATTTTTTTTTTCTGACGGCACTACTATGAGCCCATAAAAAAACTGTAATTTCTGCAGGTGGTACACGAGACCGTCAGGAAAATAAATCGCCTCTAAGAAAGATATGTTTTTCGGTAGCGAGCCCCCTGCCTCCGCCAACCTCTGCCTCCGCCACCATTTGCAACATTACAAACCTGTGTTGGTAAAAATTGGCCGAAAATTTTCGGATCATGAGAGGGCCCTCAGCCTCTGCCTCCGCCACCATTTGCAACATTACAAACCTGTGTTGGTAAAAATTGGCCGAAAATTTTCGGATCATGAGAGGGCCCTCAGCCATCCATGATGTACACCATCGCCTGACTATATAAAAGACTGATATTTACGCAAAGTACGTACTCACGCAGCAAGCACATCTTTTTTTTTTGTTTTTTTTTTTGTGAAAATGTACGTTCTAAGATAAACATAGCCTAGGTAATCGCTTCGCCACAATTGGTTGCTTATAATATATCATAAGCATGCTGTAAACTTGTACATGCGGGCGGGCTCTCGTAATCTTATCATCAGTAGATTTGGATATTACCGAGTGTTTTTTTTTTGTTTGCGCTGAAATAGCATATTTTTTTATTTATAATAGCAAAACTAGCTTCGTTCGTACATAATTGCACAAATAACACCTATACTATACTCCCAGTACGTAGAACCCACATGCCCTACTCCCAGACCACGACAGACGACATGCCATCCTCCTAGTCCGCGGCAGGAACGTGCGCATACCACCTACCGCACTCGCATATCATCCTGCCACAGACTGGGAGCGCGGCAGGCGACATACCACCTACCGCACTCGCATGTCATCCTCGCCATTGTCGGGGCGCGGCAGTCGCTCGCCACGGTCGAGGAGCAGGACACATGACTTCTGTGGACTGAGAGCGCGGTAGAAGTACTATTTTTCATTATTTCAAACACGTAGATTCTAGTTTTACTATCGACCTGCCGTGCTTCGGGAGCACGGTATGTCGTGTGCTACGGTCGAGGAGCAGGACATATGATTTCTGTGGGCTGAGAGCGCGGTAGAAATACTATTTTTCATTGTTTCAAACACGTAGATTATATTCTAGTTTTACTATTGCGCCTGGGAAAGAGACTAATTGATCTAAAAACTAGATATTTGTCCCTCTCTAGCAGGCGATCCAGCTACATAAGCAAGCGAAACACGTTCCATGTTTTGCGGCGCTTGCTGTCTTTTCAGCCAGCTAGCTGCATGCGATGCGAGGAGAAGCTTCTCCTCTCCTGTGTCAGCCGCGCATGTCGTCGATCGCTAACACCGTACGACAAACGATTAGTAGCATGTAGACGCCGTCTTGTGTACGTTCATCGATCTGCGCCTGGGAAAACCTTGTGATTAAGCTAGCTAGCCAGCCAACCAACCATCCACATCTGCATGAAGAGCGTGGTGGGGCCCGTCACACATGCATGTCGCCAACCGAGGTGGAGTATTAACATGGGTAAACTTTGCCCCTTCCCTGGCTTATTGACTATAGGCTTGACTACTGCTCACACCAGTAGAAAAAAAAAGGAGTTTTGAACACGCATGGTTCCTAAAAAGCAATTTTGATAACTAATTTATATTGTATTAGATTTGTAAAGCTTAATAAAATAATATTTTTTTTATAAAAGTTCTTTCCGAGACAAATCTCTACGTGCTATTTTCATGTGTTCGATCTGAATATTGAGAAAGATGTCGAGAGATAAAGTTTAAGAAGTTTGAATGCATGTACTTCAAAACAACATTTTCCGTAGCCCGAGGTAGTATATTAAGGTGAACTTATATTTGATATTTGTGAAAAGGATAGATATTTAGCGCAAAGCTATTAATATCAAGTGCCGACATGTTACATGAGCTGTTGGATGATATTACGCTCTAGTTTTGAATATGGCGTCGGTTTAGAAAGTTGGCTTTGGTTTGCAAGCATATGTCATTTTTGGTTTTGTAAGAGACATCATATCTAAGATCAAATGCATCTATAGATGTCTTTTTTGTGTGTGTTTTTAGTTTTGGCGGAGTTGCTTCGAACTCATGCATTTTTTTTTTTGTTATTTGGACCGTAACATAATCTCAGTTTATTCCGCAATGTAAGGCCATATTTGGAACGCAAAAATTTTATAAAAATATCACAGAAATTTCACTACAAATAATTCAGTTCCTGCAGGATTACAGGAATCGCACTCCCAACAACTCTGAAACCCCGCGCCGCCTCCCTATGCGCCGGCGCGGTAAAACGTACGGCTACGTGTACGTGTACTGTGCGTATATATAAACCCCACTCTCTCTCTCTCTGCACCGCATCGCGCACGCCTCACTGGCGGCCCCATTGCAGCGGCCGCCATGAGGAAGCCGAGGACATACAGATGCTCGAGGGCGAGTGCAGCGCCGACGCGTGGTAGTGGTACGGACGTCAAGGGGGGCAGGGGCGGCGAGGAGGCCTCAGTCCCTCCGGCGAAGCGGCCGCGGCTGGAGATAGGTGACGGCGACGACGCGTTCGACCGACTCCCCGACGACCTCGTCCTCACCGTGCTCGCCAGGATCGCCGCATCCGCCTCGTCTCCCGCAGACGTCGCTGCGGCATCGCTCACGTAACTGTTCTCGCCTTCTTGCCTTCCTCTGTTTCGGCGTGTCGTCTCGTCTCGTCCCTTCTTTGTGTTGAGTTTCTCATTATGTCTGTTGGGGTGTGTGTGCGCGCGCTCAGGTGCAGGAGGTTCCGGGAGCTCGCGGCACACCCCGCGGTGCTGTCGCGGGCGTCGGCGGCGGTCGTCGGGGTGCGCGCGGGCGGCTGGTCAGAGGGGGCGCACCGATTCCTTCAGCGGTGCGCGGCCGCCGGCAGCCTCCACGCCTGCTACTTCCTCGGCATGGTGACCAAATGGACTCCTACTCCTCGGCTTGTTAGGCTTCCTCTGCTACTTTGCTCTGTTTCGTCCATCTCGTCGTCTCATGTTTTGTTGCTCTGGTTGTTGATTGCGACGTCGTCAGGTACGGTTCTACTGCCTCGGGAGCAGGGCGACGGGGGCGGCGCTGCTGGCGCGGGCGGCGGCGGGCGGGCACGCGCCGGCGCTGTACGCGCTGGCGGTGGTGCAGTTCAACGGCAGCGGCGGCGGCAAGGCGGACAAGGACCCGCGCGCGGGCGTCGCGCTGTGCGCGCGCGCCGCGTGGCTCGGCCACGCGCCCGCTCTACGCGAACTTGGCCACTGCCTCCAGGACGGCTACGGCGCGCGTCGCGACGCCGCCGCGGGCCGGCGCCTCCTCCTCCACGCTGCCGCGCGAGAGCTCCTCTCGTGGCACTGCCGCGGCCGTGGCGACGGTGACGGGGCAGAGGAGGACGCGGCCAGCCGGTTCATGGTGGAGTGGTGGGAGGCGAACACCAATCAGACGGCCGACAAGCGAGCAGCTGGCGGCAACGACGACGGCGAGGACCTGCGGCTGTGCTCGCAGGCGCAGTGCGGGCGGCGGGAGACGCGGCGGCACGAGTTCCGGCGGTGCTCGGTGTGCGGCTCGGCCATCTACTGCTGCCGCGCGTGCCAGGCGCTCCACTGGAAGCGCGGGCACCGCGCCCAGTGCGCCGCCGCGCGCTGGCTCGCCGCCGGGAACGCGCACTGAGCGCCACCCGCTCGACAGGTCGCACATGTACAAACACATAACTTGTACATACCACTGTAGTTTTGTCTCGCTGGTTTGATTAGGGGCTAGTGATAATGATTAGTGGGTTGTTTAGATGTTAATGGTGGCCACCCAAGTTAATATCAGATGTGCTTTGAGTGCTTCTAGTGTGCGAGTTAGGCAGTTCGTGCGATCGGCGTGTAGGGTTTTTTCGTGTGAAGGAAAAACAAAAGCTTGTGTGTTGCACATCGTTTTCTTCTCTCCCCGCGCAATGGATGCGATGCGGCTTTTGTTTGTGTGGGAAGATCTATCTAGCTAGCTAGGTGTTTTCTTTACTAGACATAGATTTGGTGCTGTCTCATCAGTTTCTAGATAGCACGATGTGATACCATATTGTGGTTATTTAATTATCTGTTTTTTGTTGACTGAGGCTGCTGATCCACTCATTAAACTGAAAAATTCTTAATCGCAGCGCAGAATAATAATTAAATTAAGATAAGGGGAAACAAGAGGTCTGTTGAAATTTTGGCAACAACTGCAGTATATGGAGTTCAATTTTGCGAAGGTGAGGCTGTTCGGTTGGCTAGATGCCTTGGGTCAGGGCCGCTGGATGTAATCTTTTTTTTTACAACGCTTGTTTGGTTGTCTGGGTATAAATAACAGCCAGACCCGTGGGATGCAAGATTCGCTCCAGAGCCAGGCTCAATAATTGTGTGATTAGAGAGTAATTAGTGCATATTAAGTGGTATTATTGTGTATTGAAGGTTATTAAGGCTTAGTAAGATAAGGAACAACCACTGCAGCCTAGCCTGGCCTAGCCCCGGTTGTTTTTTTTTCTTTTGAACTTTGACACTACTGCCCCCTGTTGATTGTAAATTCAAAATCTAGCCCCTATAACCAGTAAATTCTATTTCTAGCTCCCCCTCTCCCGCGTGCCGCGCCTGGGAAGTGCAGCAGGTGTCTTGTCGTGGGAAGTAGCAGCTGACTAGGTCTTTTTGTCGGGGCCAGAGGGGGTATTGCAAGATCTTTGTGAGCATTTTCAGAAAATCCATTTAAGTATATATTTTGGAGAAATTTCTAATTATAGGAAATTAGCTCCAAAAATTATATATAAAAAATTTGTGGAGCCTCGCGACACAGTTTCCTTGCTCGTGTATTTTTTAAAAAATTTTATCCATTCTGATTTTTTTTCTCTAAAATTCATTTAATTATATTGTCTGTAGGAATTTTCTAATATAGAAAATGAGGTCTAAACATTATGAATTTTTTTAGGCTCCTCATACAGTGTATTTGATTGTGCAGTTTTTTTAGAATTTTATATGTTTTGAAATTATCTAAAAAATTAAGGTTTAAATCTTGAAAATTAGGACAAAAGGTTTAAAAAATTAGGGTTTCTGTGCTTGTACTCGCACTATTGCAAATTAGGGTTTTATGATTTTATGTGACTTGGAATGTGGGAAGTTTAGTATCATATGACTACTCTAGGTAAGAGACACTCCCCCCTCCGCACATCTGTCGCCTCATCGCTGTTGTCCCCCTTTGCTGGAAGTGCTCGCTTTTATGGCGTGTGGAATCTCTAAACCCGACTCCCGACTGATTCGCTCGCGCACCTCCACCGGCAAGGGTGTTGTGTGATGCTTCACGGCACCACACCGGTGTTAATTTTCAAGACCTAAACCCTTAATTTTTGAGATAATTTCAAAACATATAAAATTCTAAAAAAATTTGCACAATCAAATACACTGTATAAGGAGCCTGAAAAAAATTCATAATATTTGGACCTCATTTTCTATATTAGAAAATTTCTACAAATAGTATAGTTAAATAAATTTTAGAGAAAAAAATCAGAATGGATAAAATTTTGAAAAAAAATACACGAGCAAGGAAACTGTGTCGCGAGGCTCCACAAAAAAATTTCATAATTTTTGGAGCTCATTTTCTATATTTAGAAATTCCTCCAAAATATATGCTTAAATGGATTTTCGAGAAAATGTTGCTACAGTACTGCAGTCACCTTACTGCGGTCCCCGACAGTAGCACCTACCTGCTGCACTCCCCAAGCACAGCATGCGCGAGAGTGGAGCTAGATTTGGAATTTACGGGTTACAGGGGCTAGATTTGGAATTTACGATCAACAGGGGGGCCAATAGTATCTAGAGTTCTTTTTTTTAGCCAGGTTAGGAGCATCAGGTAACCAACACATGCCAGTCTCTGTTTGGCATGACTTCTGCCGTATGTTTCTCGATGGAAGATAGCACAACCTGGCTAAACAATCCAGGTCCAAAGGAGCTATGGAGAAGCGAGATCAAGCCACGATACAAAACTCGGAGCAATGGGAGGTTTGCTTTGCATGGGTAGCCGTGGATTCGAATATGGGATTACCCGTGAGGTTTGCAACTATTTGGAATGAAATTTCCGTCCCTTAGATATTTTGTTTTCCACGACCCTAGGTCCATCGGAACCACCCTGACTGGAGTGCGAACGGCTGGCAACCTTAAAGTGGATCAGATGGCCAAGAGGGCATGTGAGTAGGGGTGAATTGAGAATATTTTTTAAACTACGACCAAATTAAAACCTAAAGTACTTTCCCAGCGTTAGTGTCTAAGGTTTTCTAGTGTAATCAAACAACTCCTACACTTGCCAGTAAAGTTTGAAATCACTAATTCTATGGTAAAATAATTTTACCATGGCTTGAAATCACTAACTCTATGGTAAAATCATAGTGTCAGTTATTTCAAGCCATGGTAAAATCATAGAGTTGGGCATTTCAAGTCACATAATAAGGTAAAATCGGGAGATACTTATCACATACGGTTTTTAATATGAGTTGTCTGTGATACTAGCTCATTACAAACAGTTTTTGTTTGAAACCGTATGTGATTCGTGGAAATTTTTGAATGTTTGCGCGGGAGGCGAAATATTTTGGCGCTGTCCTTATATATTATACCGACCCCGCCTTGTCTTCCATCAGTCTCTCCATCTCCCCTCCCCACACTAAGCTCCAGCGACCACCCTCGATTCCCCGATGTGGTTCGAATTCGGCGAGAAGACGCAGCCGACGAGGAGGAGGAGGAGGGACGCACAGGAGCTCCATGTCTGACATAGGAGGTAGACTGCCAGAAGGTATGTGTATATCCCTAAAACATACATAATTTGTTGGTTGTTTGATAGTTCTTATTTTATTTGTGCCTAATGCTGGAGTGCCGCCGGAGATTTTCGGTCGTCTCTCCAAGAAGTCGATGAGTTCTTCAGGAGTTTGGTGGCACATATGGTTTCTAGCTAGTAATTTTATTCCTTTCTCCCCATTCAGAGGGGACGTTGTGAAACAGTTTGGTTTCCCTTTTGCTAGATAGGTCTCTTAAGCAATGTGTTTGCCATCAGAATTTTAATTGGTTTTAGCTGTCTTGCTAGAGGTTGCATATGGAAACTACTGTCTACCAATTGATTGGTTTGGATCAAAATCAATTTTTTGCAATAGAAAAAACTATCACAGACGGTTCTGATTCTGAACAAGAACCGTTTGTGAAAATAGACTATCACAGATGGTTCCTGTTCAGAACCGTCTATGGTAGATGACCTCGTGTCATTACTGACCCATAAACTCAGAAGGCTCACGAAACCGTCTGTGATGATATTTTTGAACCGTGTGTGAAGACCTTTTCTGTAGTAGTATCAGATTCTTCAGCGTCACAGTTTACCTTTTTTGTTGAGTCTAACAAATCCTCTGTTCGTCATGCTTGTCAATAGGGCAAAAGTCATCAGCTTCCTTTTCCTCGGTTAAAAAGTGTGTCATCACCACCTCTTGAAATTATTTTCTCCAATGTTTGGGGGCCTGCGCGCACCTCATTTGGTGGTTTTAAATACTATGTGAGTTTCATTGACGATTTTAGTAAATTCACTCGGTTGTATTGTCTCAAGAGTAAAACTGGTGTCTTTCGTATATTCATCCAATTCCAAACTCATGTTGAGTACCTTCTAGATAAAAAAAATCCTACACATACAAACCGACTGGGGAGGCAAATACCAGAAGTTGAATTCCTTTTTCCAACAAATTGGAATCACTCATCATGTTTCCTGTCCACACACTCATAAATAAAATGGCTCGACTGACAGAAAACAACGACATATCGTAAAAGTTGGCTTGTCCTTACTCGCCCATGCCTCCATACCTGTTTCGTTTTGGGACGAGGCATTCCAAACAACATGTTTATCGATAAATCACCTCCCTAGCAGGACTGTTGGACCGTAAAGGCGACTAGAGGGGGGGGTGAATAGGAGCACGCTCACTTTTTCACAAATTATGAACTCAATACAATTTCACTCCAGTAGCTATTAGAAAGCTATGAAGATCAATATACGAAGACAAATGGAAGACTAGTATTGATTCCAATTAAACCCTAAGCAATGCTACCAAAATCAACTAAGATTGCAAAGACTCACAAAGACGGCGGTCGATCGCTGGACCCAATCGGTCGGACCGATTGTCGGGCGGATCGACCGGCGTTAGTCTTGGCGGTCGGACCGCTCAAAATCGGTCGACCGGTGATGATGGCGATCGCCGTGGCCGACTCGTAACCGATCGCTGCAATAAAAAATCGGCCCGATGACGAAGTTGCAATTAGGTGAAACTTTGATTCTCAACTCTAATCTTTATGAAACTTTGCACACACCTTCTATATGCTATTGAGGACCTATTCCAATCGAATATTATGATAATTCTTGGAGCGATCTTGAGCAATTGCCAATTGATTAATGAAGGTCTAAAACGGGCAAGAACGAAAACTTGATCCTAAAGCTTGTTCGTGAGGATTGATGATCAAGATGATGCTAGATAGATTCACACATATCACAGCAAGCTAATTCACGTGAAAGAATCAATCACAAACTCGCGGATCAAAGAAAACCCTAAAAACACGAAATTGAAAGCAAGAACGAAAAGAGACTTATCTCAAGCAAACCTTGCATAGATTGATTTCGTGATTGTTGCTGGATTACATCCACACCATCATGGATTAGTGGACAATCAAAGATCACGAAATTCACCACAAACCATCAAGAGCCCTAGCCTCCACCTCAACTCCCCTAAAGACAATTAGGGTTTTGAAACATAAAAAGGCGAGTGAGAGAGGTGCAGCCACCATCTCCTCCTATTTATAATGGAGGCCTAAAACTCTTAGGGTTTGACTTAATTGGGCTCCCGTTAAGGCCCACTAACAAACGGGTCACACACGCACGCGCTCGCTAAGCGCCGTCTTTAACTTTTGACCTAAACCGCTTCACCATGTGCCATGGATTCGCCAATAGGTCACCCTTGTCCATCTTGTGTCACGCTTGAGTCGTTGACCTTACCCGGCATCGTCGATCGTTCTGGACCTCAACTCTTCAAGTCTAGTCCCGATTCTCCTCGCCGTTGACCGTCGTTGACCACCAAGCTACTGCACAACCACGACAAGAAAACACGATTCGGAACAAGTTCTTCACAACTTGACCCATGTTAGTCAAAACATGCATCATGCAAATCATATGCCATGAAACCAATGACTTTGACCTAACAAAACAACATCGCCACGAAGTTGGCGGCGTTCAAGTAAACCGGTCGACCGCTCGGGTGAGCGGTCGGACCGCCATGGCGGTCGGACCGCTCCTCGTGAGCGGTCGGACCGCCACCAAGGACTTAGCGAATTTCATACCCTCAAAACCAAACCTTCGAAACTTAAATCCAATAGAACTTCTTACTGGAGACTCCAAAAATTATGAGACCAAGTGCATTGGGATCCCCTCACTTGCCTACAACACCTATTTTTGGCCCAGCTTATTTTGACCACCTTGGTCATCGCCGGTCTGACCGCCCACATGGCGGTCCGACCGATTGGGACGATCGGACCGCCGTGCAAAGACCGGTCGGACCGCCCCGCCCGAGAATACCGTAGCTTTGTCGAAAACGCGTGAAACGACAAACCGTAAACGCCATTGCCAATTGTCACATCATCCTAAGATCTGGAGCATATCCCCATGAAATCCACAATCTCCCCCTTGATGAACACATTGGCAATTATCCAGAAAATGTAAGTAAGAGGTTTGAAAACGAGTTTACTCGCAGTTTTCGCACAAACGTACAACTTGGTCCATAAGCAAGAAAAAGCAATGAACATGACCAAGCTGGCAACAGAATAGTATAGGCATGTGAGACAAGGCAAAAGAAAGCATAAAACTTTGATTTCCAGAAAAGGATCAAAATTCTCACATGAGGTCCATAAGAAAGAACAATTGTTCAATTGACCTATGATCATTGTGAGTATAAAAGAATGCAATTCAAGTTCAGAATATTCAATAAGACAATAAGAATGCAACTCAAGAACTCCCCCTCACTATGATCCTCAATTTTTCAAATTTTTAGTTTCTCCCCTTTGTACAAACTTCTCCCCCAACAAAGAAATATATTCTCATTAACACATCTTCTCTTCTCATTGAACACATCTTCTCCCCCTTTGACAATGGATTCATCAAAGAATCACGCCTTCCTATCATCCAGAGATAACAAAAAGAGAATAAAGGAAGAAGTAGAAACAAGATAAGCATAAAGAGGAATATGCATGAAGTGCAATGGAGTGGCTTCAATTTTTGTATTTTTCAATTTTTGATTACAAGAAGCTTTGGAGATTACCCAAAAGAACAAACTAGTATCTCTAGAATTGCACAAACAGCATATCAAGCCTGACAGCGCTAGCAAGATCATGGTAAGACATATATATCAAAGCTAAGCACAAAGGCTCAAAAGTAAAGCAGTAGATTTGATCAATTTAAGCAACGCTTCAAATTCAGCAAGTTCATCAACAGGGATCCTAAAGTGAAATTGGCCATGTCAAAATGTCAAAGTGAGAGCAAAAATCTAACAAAGACCACATTAAGAGTCAATCAAGTCCCGTATTGAATCATTTTGCTCAATATTTTGTAAACGCCCATTTGTCAACATTTTTCTCATTTGCATTGAATATTGAAGTTGACTAATGATCTAACTTAGTGACAAGATCCTGGACTAGGAGCCATCCACAAACTCATCCTAAGCTTCGACCAAAAGTTGATTAAAGGTATATCTTAGTAAAGAAGATCCGGACTAGGAGCCATCCACAAACTCTTTCTAAGCTTCTACAAGGCGACAAATCTTGAGGTTCATGTCATTTCGACAAGCGGTCCCCATGAGATCGTCTCGTTCATCAAACTATCTCCAAGTTCATGTCATTTGACAAGCGGTCTCGTAAGAATAGTTTGGCACAATTTAAGCATAAGACAATCTTGATTTTCATTTTCACAAGAGCAGCTTTTAGAATCTCAAGAACACAAAAGCTCAAGTAATGGTCAATTTTAGATCAAAGAGCTAACAAAGCAATTACAGCAGGCCAATGTCACAAGAGGAGCACTAATTGCAACTCGCTAAAACATCCACAAATTGCAATTTCTTAGTTTGAGTTGTTTAAAAAAGTTCTAGCTCATATAGCAAAGACTTAGCTACACATGTAAAAGCATGATAATTCTAGCAAGTCAAAGAACTAGACATGACATTGAGCAAGAATTGAAATACAAAAGCTCTAAAGGGTAATAGGCAAAGCTTCATCAATTTTTTTTATACCATTTGTTGTAACCACTTGTTGAAGTTTTCATATGAATGCAATATGACACAATGAGATGCAATTAAAAAGCCTAAAAATCTAAAAAGTTCGAAAAGATCACTAAGTTCAGAAAAAGAACAATAAAAGATCAAAAGAGCAAGGAAAGATAAGAAAAAGATCAAACTCCCCCTCAAACCAATCCATAAGGATAAATTACCACTAACTCGCTTCTTAAGGAGGAAAATCTGGTTTGATCTAAAGGCTTGGTAAGAATATCTGCCAATTGAGCTTCAGACTCTACGAAGTGCATTACAATATCACCTTTTTCAACATGATCTTTAAGGAAGTGAAAGCGAATGTCTATGTGCTTAGTCCTAGAATGTTGCACTGGGTTTTTAGCAATATTAATAGCAGAAGTGTTATCACAGAAAAGATGAACACTAGCAAAGTTTAACCCATAATCTTTCAAAGTGGACGTCATCCACAAAATCAGCTCTGACAACTAGCGTGACTACAAACTCCGCTTCAGTGATGGATTGTGCAATGAAGACCGCCGTAGAAGACCAAGATACAAGAGAAGTGCCTAGGAAGTGACAGTGCACGAGGTACTCTTCCTATCTAACCGAACGACATAAAATCGAATCGAAAAACCTCTAATGGACAAAGTCAAGAGCAGAATACCAAATGCCATATAAGAGGGTAGAGTGTAAATACGAATATGCGCTTAACGGCTTGGCGATGGGAAGTTCTCGAGACGCTGAAATCTTGCACAAAGGCATACCGTGAAGTGAATGTCGGTCTCGAGGTCGTCAAATGAAGGGAGCCGATCATGTTGCGGTACTCGCGTTGATCCACGACTTCTCCTTCCTCATCCGGATCCAACACCGTCGAGGTTGCCATGGGAGTGGAAATTGGCTTGCGATCACCCATGTTGAAGCGTTTGAGTAGATCTTTAGTGTACTTTGTCCGATGGATGAAAGTTCCTTCCTTACATTGCTTGATTTGAAGTCCCAAAAGTAATTAAGCTCTCCCATCATACTCATCTCAAATTCCTCGGACATAGTGTCGTAAAAGTGGAAACAAGAGCATTAGAGGAACCACCAAAGATAATATCATCCACATAAATTTGAGCAAGAGAAAGTCATTGTCACGTCTAAGAATGAATAGGGTTTTATCCACTTTACCCATCTCAAAATTATTTTTAAGCAAGAAGGTCTTAAGTCTATCATACTGGGCTCTAGGGGTTTGTTTAAGACCATACAATGCTTTAGATAGCTTGAAAACACGATTTGGATATTTAGGATCCTCAAAACCCGGGGTTGCTTAACATACACTTCCTCATCTATGAAACCATTTAAAAGGCACTTTTAACATCCATCCGATATAATTTAAAACCTTTTGATGCAGCAAATGCAAGCGAGAATCACGAATGGCTTCTAGTCTAGCAACAGAGCAAATGTCTCATCAAAATCTAACCCCTCAACTTGGTGAAACCACGAGCTACCAATCTGCCTTATTTCTAACCACGTAACCATCCTCACCTTGTTTATTCTTAAACACCCAACGGGTTCCTATAACATTATGACCACTAGGAGGTTCTACTAGGTTCCAAACTTTGTTTCTTTCAAAATTCTCTAACTCCTCATGCATGGCATTTACCCAGCTAGAATCAGATAAAGCATGTGATATATCGCGGGGTTCAAAAGAAGCAACAAAAGCCGAATGAGAGTAGAGATTTGGATCATTATACCTGGAGCGGGTGACTCGCTCATGTAGATTACCTATTATCGATCAGGAGGATCTTTGTCTCTGAATGCGAAGTGGAGCGCGGGTGAGATATCGTTTCTTCGACCTCCGCAGGTACTGCTGATGATGAAGATGCAGCAGGAGCCTCAACTGAAGGTGAAGTAGACGTAGCAGGTTCTTGTATCAATATGGGCGCCTCAGCAGCAGCAGATGAGAGAATGACACCAGCTTCGTCCTCATATTCCTCCACAAAAATGCTCTCTGTCACCTGTGAATCATCTGTAACAATTGATCTAGCTCCAGGGCTAGTCTCATCAAAAGTGATATTACAAGTTTCCTGAATAAGGTTAGTCTCAGTATTAAAAACCCGAAAACTCCTCGAATGAGCAGGATAACCCAGAAATAACCCATCAAAAGTTCTTGATTCAAATTTATCTAAATTGCCTGTCTTAAGAATAAAACATTTTGATCCAAAAACTCGAAAATGCGAGATGAGGGTTTTCTACCAAAACGAAGCTCATAAGGAGTCTTGCCTAAAGAAGGTCTCAAAAGACACGATTTGCAATATGGCAAGTCAGAGCAATAGCTTCGCCCAAAATCTCCTCGGTGTGCTATACTCATCTAGCATCGTCCTAGCCATTTCGACCAAGGTCCTATTCTTCCTTTCCACCACGCCATTTTGTTGAGGGACGTGTGGAGAGGAGAACTGATGCTCAATACCACGCTCAGCACAAAAAGAAGCAAAAGAAGCATTTTTGAACTCCGTGCCATTATCACTGCGAATCGCTCTCAAAGCACCAGGAAGCTCAGAAGCCAAACGACGAATAAGGTCATGAAAATAACCAAAAGCTTCATCTTTTGAAGTAAGAAAGAACACCCAAGTATATCTAGAAAGATCATCAACTATAACAAGAATATACCATTTTCCACCGATCGATCGGACTCTAGCGGGACCAACAAGATCCATATGAAGCAAGCGTCCCGGTCCGTCGGTCATAACCATAGTCCTGAGAAGGGTGAGGCGGCAACTTGTTTGCCATGCCTCTGTGGCTCACATACTGAGATCCTTGATGACTTTGAGTTTGGGCAAGCCTCTCATGAGATCAAGGTTGCTAACTCGTGTCAGATGATCAAAACCAATGTGCCCCAAACATCGATGCCAAAGCCAGAAATCAGAAGAAGATGTAAGCAAACATTTAAGAGATCCAAAGAAGAGAATCGAAAATCGGCTCCAAAAATTCTACCAACTCTAGAGATTCCAAACACAAGCTCACCAAGAGAATCAAGCACACGACAAGCATTTTTCTTAAAAGCAGTCTCATAACCATCATCAAGAAGTCGAGAAACGAAAGGAGATTATACCTAAGCTTGTCCACAAGAGCGACATCCTTTAGAATGAATTTGTTGTTCACCCTAATTGATCTTGTTCCTTCAATTCGCCCTTGTGTATCATCTCCAAAGGTGATGAAGTCATCACTGTTGCTCGCGTGAAAGAGGTGAACCATTTTGAGTTCCGGTCATGTGGCGTGAACATCCGAGTCAACGAACCACGTGTTCTTCCCTTTCGCGATAATCCTCGAAAATCAAGGAACAAAAGAACGATGTGTCTCAATATGGGGTTAGATAAACAAGATTTAGGAATCCAAGATCTTGAGACACACGTCGCAAGGAGTATACAAACCGAAGTACTATCCTTGATTTCATCTAACATTCGGTTATGAGCAATGTTTAAATTAAAATGAGACTTGAGCTGTCCATGGGCGGTCGTCGGCGTTGGTCAAGGCGATCGAACCGCGACCAAAGCGGTCGGCCGGTGACCACCAATGATCGACCGCCAATCGATAAACATTAGAATTAGGATATTTAGGAACATAATGATTTGCATGAGAGAAAATCCTAATCCAGTTTATTCTTTCAATGTTACCATGTCTCATAGAAGCTCTAGGTTGCATGAATGAAATTCTATCAAAATTTTTCCTATCATTTTTCAACCTACGCCAACTGAATTCAATCAAATGCCCACCTTTCTTGCAATAAGTGCAATGGTACTTGGTACCACTAGAAGAAGCACCATTAGAATTAATACAAGGTTGAGCAAAACCTGCAGATTTAAAAGATGTTTTTGCAGTTGGGTTTTGAATTCAATTAAACCTTTTCCAAGACTTGAATGACTTTTGGGTTTGAATTGTCTTGAAAAGAATTGAATCCTAAACCTTGCTTCTTATAAGGAGTTTTAGACTTGTCAAGAATCATGTTTAATTGTTTCTTACCTTTAGAAAATTTCTCTAATGTATCATGAAGGTAAGCATTTTCTTTTCTCAAGTTAACACAAGCATCACAAGTTTTATCCATAGATTTCTCCTTATACAAAGCAATTTCAAGCTTAAGAGCGGAACAAGAAGCACAAGTAGTATTTTCAATATTGTCCTTAAGCTTAGCATATTTGACTCTAGCAGCTTCTAAGATATCTTTGATTTCACGTTCCTTTTCTAAACATGAAGTGCAAGGGCTAGAATCAAACACATCAAAAGCAATCAATTTACTAGATTCTAAACATTTTTCACAAGGAGCACTTTTAATTTTATTTAGTTCAGATCTAGCATTCTCAAGTTGTTGTACAGAAATATTATGAGCAGTTTGTAACTTAGTAATTTCTGAGTGCATAGCATGACAAGATAAACATTCATCAGGTTCAAGAGTCTTAGCATTTTTAAGCTCTACTTTCAGTTTGTTAATCTTTGACTCTAATTTCTTATTTTTTGTCATAACAAATTCTAGCGCTTCATCTTGACTAAGCAATTGCTCAACTATAGAATCATATTTAGCAGAAAGCTCATCATAAGAAAAAGATACCTCATCATCATCAATGTCGTCGGTGTCAGCCATGAAGCACATGCCAGTGAAGTCTTTGGCCTTCCCTTTCTTTTTGCCTTGAGGGATCTCCTCCTCCTTGTCCTCCTCACTCCCAGTATCCACATCGCTCAAGGATTGATCCTCAAAAGCGGCAAGGACCCGGTGAGCAGCCTTCACAAGCTTATTAGCCTCATACCTTGATTTGTTGAAAGGAGGCTTCTTCCAAGCTGGCTTTCCTTCCTTATGATTGCTCTTACCTTTCAGCTTGGGGCAATTTGCCCGGATATGATTTAGCTCACCACATTCATAGCATGTCACCGGACCACCTCTCTTTTTGTTTCTCACATTATTATAGGCCCGTGTGAATTTTTTAGCTAGAAGAGCTAACTCGCTTTTTAAATACATTCAAGCTCCTCTTCATGAATAGCAGATAAACAAGCAAATGAAAATCCATAAGAAGATTCAAAAGAGTCATCAAAAGCCTTTTTGAGAGGATCTGCTACCAAAGCTAAATTATCTTTCTTGGGATGATCAACTCTTTTAATTTCATGAGTCTTGAGTTTACTATAAAGCAATTCTAAAGTAAGACTTGAAAGATCAACATTTTCTTCTATAGCAAGAGCTTTCATCTCCCACTCCTTGGTGTTGATTGCACCAAGAGATGGGTGACATTTTCAGATTGAGAATATTCAATATCAATGACTTTCATTTGATTAATTACTTTATTAAAGCGACTGAAAATGTCATCGATGCTCTCTCCGTGACGCATCTCGAATTTATTGTATTCACGCTTGTAAACTGTTTGGCGCACCTTTTGATTTGGGACGAACCCTCATGATATGTTTCGAGAGTGTTCCAAATTTCATGCAGCTGTGATTGAAAGGTTGCAAATTCTATCATATTCTTGTCTACCAAGTGCACCATATAAAAGATTCTTAGCCTTATTGTTGTTAGCCAAAAGAATTACGTAGCGTGTGTAGCAATTTCAGAATAACCAATGGGCTCTAACAACATCCCAAATAGCTTGTCCTCGCTCTCAAGAAAGACGCGCATACGATTCTTCCAATAGGCATAGTCGTGCCCATCGAAGATATGCGGTTTAGTAGAAAACTTATCCATCGCCAAAGTTCGGTGACCGGTTAAGATCAAGATTGAACTAACAAGCTCGATACCACTTGTTGGACCGTAAAGGCGACTAGAGGGGGTGAATAGAGCACGCTCACTTTTCACAAATTATGAACTCAATACAATTTCACTCCAAGAGCTATTAGAAAGCTATGAAGATCAATATACCAAGATCAATGGAAGACTAGTATTGATTCCAATTAAACCCTAAGCAATGCTACCAAAATCAACTAAGATTGCAAAGACTCACAAGACGGGCGGTCGACCAGCTGGACCCAATCGGTCGGACCGATTGCGGCGGTTCGACCGGCGTAAGTCTTGGCGGTCGGACCGCTCAAAATCGGTCCGACCGGTGATGACGGCGGTCCGACCGCCGACTCGAACCGATCCGCAACAATAAAATCGCCCGATGACGGTTGCAATTAGGTGAAACTTTTGATTCTCAACTCTAATCTTTATGAAACTTTGCACACACCTTCTATATGCTATTGAGGACCTATTCCAATCGAATATTATGATAATTCTTGGAACGATCTTGAGCAATTGCCAATTGATTAACAGAAGGTCTAAAACCGGGCAAGAACGAAAACTTGATCCTAAAGCTTGTTCGTGAGGGATTGATGATCAAGATGATGCTAGATAGATTCACACATATCACAGCAAGCTAATTCACGTGAAAGAATCAATCACAAACTCGCGGATCAAAGAAAGCCCTAAAAACACGAAATTGAAAGCAAGAACGAAAAGAGACTTATCTCAAGCAAACCTTGCATAGATTGATTTCGTGATTGTTGTTGGATTACATCCACACCATCATGGATTAGTGGACAATCAAAGATCACGAAATTCACCACAAACCATCAAGAGCCCTAGCCTCCACCTCAACTCCCCTAAAGACAATTAGGGTTTTGAAACATAAAAAGGCGAGTGAGAGAGGTGCAGCCACCATCTCCTCCTATTTATAGTGGAGGCCTAAAACTCTTAGGGTTTGACTTAATTGGGCTCCCGTTAAGGCCCACTAACAAACGGGTCACACACGCACGCTTCGCGAAGCGCCGTCTTTAACTTTTGACCTAAACCGCTTCACCATGTGCCATGGATTCGCCAATAGGTCACCCTTGTCCATCTTGTGTCACGCTTGAGTCGTTGACCTTACCCGGCATCGTCGATCGCTCGACCTCAACTCTTCAAGTCTAGTCCCGATTCTCCTCGCCGCTGACCGTCGTTGACCACCAAGCTACCGCACAACCACGCATAAGAAAACACGATTCGGGAACAAGTTCTTCACAACTTGACCCATGTTAGTCAAAACATGCATCATGCAAATCATATGCCATGAAACCAATGACTTTGACTTAACAAAACAACATCGCCACGGTTGGCCGACGTTCAAGTAGAAACCGGTCTCGACCGCTCCAGTGAGCGGTCGGACCGCCCCATGGCCGGTCGGACCGCTCCCTGTGAGCCGGTCGGACCGCCACCAAGGACTTAGCCGAATTTCATACCCTCAAAAACCGAAACCTTATGGAAACTTAAATCCAATAGAACTTCTTACTGGAGACTCCAAAAATTATGAGACCAAGTGCATTGGGATCCCCTCACTTGCCTACAACACCTATTTTTGGCCCAGCTTATTTTGACCACCTTGGTCATCGCCGGTCTGACCGCCCCACATGGCCGGTCCGACCGATTTGGGACCGGTCGGACCGCCGTGCAAGGACCGGTCGGACCGCCCCTGTCCAGAATACCTGTAGCTTTGTCGAAAACGCGTGAAACGACAAACCGTAAACGCCATTGCCAATTGTCACATCATCCTAAGATCTGGAGCATATCCCCATGAAATCCACAAGGACGATATAGAATTCAACTCTACTAGACCGTCTTTTTGGAAAATCTCCAAACTATTTCTTTCTTAAAACTTTCGGGTGTGCATGCTGGCCCTGTCTCCGTCCATACAATGATCGGAAGCTCCAATTTTGGTCTAAACAGTGTGTTTTCCATGGTTATAGCTCTCTTCAAAAAGGATACAAATATTGGCATGTCTCTTCGGGTAGGATTTATATTTCTCGTGATGTAGTCTTTGATGAGCAACAATTTCCTTTTGCTGATGAAATATCACCACCATCGGATCAACCATTACTTGACCAAATTTTGATATTTACTCCCTTGGCCTCCGCAAATTTCGCTCCGGTTGTGGGACGTATGGATGGTAGGGAGACTAATACGGGTACTGGTATACTTGATTCAAATGTTGTTGTGCAATCTAACCGACTATTCGGTTGGATTGGTCGTCCCTCTGTGCAGGCTACATGTGACTCACCCACAACAAATCCAAGCGATGACTCCAGGCTGGAGTATACGGGAACAAACCCAGGGGGAGATTCGGTGGGAGCTGAAGGAGCAGATCCCGGGGATGCCGATCTCTCCGATCAAACACAAGATGTCATATCATCCACCGGCACGAGTCCCGCGGAGGATCCTGCCGTCCTCACACATGTATATGCACCACTGCCTCATCCCATGCAAACAAGGCTGCTGGACAACATTCGCCCACCAAGGATTCGCACCGACGGCACGGTACAATATGATGCCCACCGGCGTGCATTTCTTGCTGCGACCGAACTGACAACTCTTGAGGATGCTCTGTGAAAGAAATTGGAAGGAGGCAATGGATGCTGAATATTAGACACTCTTAAAGAACAAGACATGGCACTTCGTATCATCTCAGCCCGGTCACAATATCATTGACTGCAAGTGGGTTTTTAAATTGAAGAAGAAGGCTGATGGTTCTATTGAACACTATAAGGCCAAATTGGTTGCAAAAGGGTTCAAACAATGTTACGTAATAGATTATGAAAATACGTTCATCCCGGTTGTGAAACCCACTATAATTCGTCTTGTTCTATCATTAGCAGTGTCACGCGGATGTTTGCTTCATCAATTGGATGTACAGAACGCGTTTTTGCATGGCATTCTAGAAAAGGATGTATTCATGCGATAGCTACCGGGTTATGAGGAATAACGGTTTTTGCATCATGTGTGCAAATTGGATAAAGCTCTTTATGGGTTGAAGCAACCACCCCGTGCCTGGTATTCTCGACTCAGTTCTTATTTCAAGAACTTGGTTTTGTTCCTTCCCGAGCTGGCACGTCCTTGTTCATCTATAATCATGGTGACATGATCACATATATTCTGGTTTATGTAGATGACATTATTGTCACTAGCTCATCTCCTCAGGCTATTCATATCTTAATTCAGAAATTGTAGTCCGAGTTTGCTCTCAAGGATCTCAGTGATCTTCATTACTTCTTGGGCATCGAAGTTTGTCGACCAGGGGAGGATTTCGTCCTTGCCCAATCCAAATATTCCACCGACCTTCTGCAATGGGCCAAATATGCAAACCAATAACTTCTCCAATGTCAACAACTGAAAAATTGTCAAAGTCTGATGGGAGAGAGTTATCAGCTGTAGGAGCAACATGGTACAAGTGTATAGTAGGAGCTTTATAGTACCTAACATTGACATGACCAGATATATCATATGCGGTCAACAAGGTGTGTCAATTTCTGTATATGCCAACCGAACATCATTGGACAGTGGTGAAAAGAATTTTACGGTATGTATGACACACAGTGAGTGTCGGATTCCGTATTCGCAAGTCTACTTCTAGTTTGGTTAGTATATTTTCTGATGTAGATTGAACATGATCAGAAGATGACAGAAGTGTAACACCCCAGCCCAACATGAGCCTCGAATGCTACAAAAAAATATAACAACATACTAAGCTAAGATTTTTCTCTTTATTTCGCCTCAGTCTCCTTTCTATTTTAACAATTAAAGGAATTATCAATCAACAACAAGATATTCGAGCAAGATAATAATGGATCAAACTTTAAAACATAAACATAAAATTTACTGTCCAACTCTATTACAAGAAAATAAATACACCTCGAAGGGTGAACATGATCATAACGGATAAATTATGTTCTCTGGTAGGTTTTTCCAATTAAACTTAAGTTACTGAATTATTAAGCATGGTGTTTAATGTGGTGGAGAGTGCATCAACTATTTCTAGCCCTTCCCATGCATGTCGTCCTCACAAGATGTACCTAAAACAAAATATAACAACAAGTGTGAGTTCACGACTCAGTAAAGTACAACCAAGACAACAAATCAACTATCATAAGCAGACTTATATTATAAAAGCAAAATTGCTCACAAACAGTCATTCTCACTACATCATAATCACTCAACTTTTTCTTCCATGCAATGCAAATGCACTTCTCTTTTCTCTTTGCAATTACCACTAATACGGAGTATGCATTCGTCGATGCATACCCATGTCTGTGCCTTCTAGCATAGGGACCTCAAGCCTACACTCCACGAGTGTGAGGACCTGATGCCCGTCTAAAACATGACGGGGACCTAAATATTATCCTTACTTAGCTACCACATAGCCCAAGTCTCAAGGATTAATGAAAAGAATGATGCAAGTGAATGATGCAATAATTAATTTATCTTTAACAACACTACCATGTCATCCCCATGGTAATTGTATCAATATATCATATTTACAATTAAGCAATAATAACCTCACCATGTCATCCCCATGGTAGTTGCATCATCAACGCAATCTTACTCTTTTCATCACTAATACCATGATACTAAAATAACTTACCAAAATATTATTAAATCTCATAGTCATAAATAAACAAGACAATGACAAACTCCCGTTGTCACCATTATACAAGTACTTGCCTCAACTGTGTGATGTATGACGACGAGTAGACGGCTCTAACCCCGGTTTCACACCACCACCTGCCATTCATAAAACATACTAAGAATACCATCCAACATCACACAACATTGCAATAAAACTAAATAGACATATCCACTCCTAATCGTAACCCAAAATGATACCATTCCTTCTCGGACACCATTCTATCCAAAACAGAATAGTCACCTTAGAAGAATCATAACTTTCGATCCAAAGCTCCAAAAATTAAGAACTATGACTTTCTGGAATTTACACACATATACCCACAATTTCTTAGGTGATCGAAAGTTTAGATTAGTTTTCTAAATATTTGTTTTTAACTCCGAAGACAGATCTGTCATCTTCGGTAATATCAACTTAGAAATTCTATAACTTTTAATTGGTTCGCCCAAAAACAGTGATCTAAGACATTATAGAATCCAGAGGGTATTATCTACCATAATAAATTTAAGCTAATGTTTTTATATTCTACAACATATTTCGCTAACTTAACATTTTTTCCCGACTGTTCTCAACAAAAAGTCAGAACTGAATTGCATAATTCAAAATTCTATAACTCCAATTATACTTGTCCACAAAATGTGTTCTTGGACTTTCTAGAATCATTATAAAGTCATCTATCTATTTTCTTCAGATCAAAAGTCGAAATTCATCCATTTCCCAATTTTAATTTATATAATCATGCATGCTGCCCGAAACCAAGGAACTGAACAGACAGTCGGATTGTAAAAATCATAAATAATTATCTACCCATCCAATTATCATGTACAAATACTCTGTGGAAATCTATGTGAATTATCTACTTATCTATAGGAGGTGAAGTTTACAAATTTCACACCTTTGGAGCCCAAATCTACAGCGCAACACGATCAGCAGAAAACTGATCTGCTACCCGAACTACAGTTCTCTCCCCTTCGGTTATTAACTAAGATCTCACAAAACACATCTTTTATTGCATTAAAATTGGTAGAAATGTATTTACATGAGTTTTCTATAAGTTGTAAAAATTTAAGCCCAAGTCGTGATCGTTTCCCCACTCAAATAGATGATCTACCAAAATTGCTTTGAGCTAAAACTATAGTAGTCCAAGCTGAGAAGACCCCTCTCAAAATAGGTGCTGCTCTCAAATAAGCCTCAATCCAACCATACAAATGTAAAAGCAATAAGTCAAGAACATACTGACCAAGTTTGAGTCCGATCGGATGACGTTTGATGCTCCGGTTGATGATTTGATGAAGACTGCGTAGGAGGGGAGCTAAAGGGGGTGGTGGCTGGAAAGGGGGAGGGAGGGGGTGGCAGCTGGAAAAGGAGGGAGGGAGGGAGTGGCGCAAGGGGCGTGATGGGTTACGGTTTGGCTGCCCTCCCACCTTCCTGGGCCGGTTTCCCCTTGGACCAAGGCTGCAGGCCGGTAGCCCAAGGCCCGAGTTCCCAAAAATGCAAAAAAGCCCTTTAAAATTTTCAAATTCTTTCTCTAATTCAATTGCTCTCTCCCTCTCCCTCTCTCTCAAAGCAAGTCGGGGTATTACAAGAAGGTCAACCAGTGGATTTACAGTTTTCTTTGGTTCCAATCTCATATCATGGAGTTCAAGGAAGCAAGTTACAATGGCGAGATCTAGTAGTGTGGCAGAGTACAAAGCTCTTGCAAATACCATAGCAGAAATCATCTAGATACAGTCGCTATTAGGGGAACTTGGAATGTATCAATCACAAGCCCCTGTCCTATGGTGTGATAATCTTGGAGCCACATATTTTTCTGCTAATCCTGTGTTCCATGCTAGAACTAAACATATTGAAGTGGATTTTCATTTTGTCCGAGAACGAGTGGCAAGAAAGATGTTGGAGGTTCGGTTTATATCATCACGAGATCAATTGACCGATGGTCTCACCAAACCAATAGGAATACAACAACTAAAGATCCTACGACACAATCTTAACCTCACCGGTTGTGATTGAGGGGGAGTGTTAAACAACTAGGATAGTTGTGTTTCTACTGTTGTTTAGTATTCCCATTAGTACTGATGTTCCCACTAGAGGTAGTGGTTAGTATTCACATGTGAGAGTGTTCCCACTCATGTACTTGTGTAGTATTCATACTTATGTACTTGTATATAAATGGATGATCAATAGAAGGCTTGAGGTGTGCTAGTTGCAAACCATTCTCTTGATATCTTTTAACTTCACAAACTCCTCCTTGGAAGGTTACCAAAAGCACGTCTCCAAACCGTCTAGAAAACACTGATGTCCAATAGTAATAAGCAAATAGAAGTGATGCACACAGCCATGCCTAATCTACTCTCACAAACCCTCAAACACTATGTTGATCTTCAATAAAAGCTCCCAAGGTGCCCTTGAACTCCCTAATAGGCTAGCCATAGATTTGGAGTCTCAAGAGAACTGACTTGAACGCCCATGGCCTATATATATAGTTGTCACTTTCAAAAACTAGTTGTTTGACACATTTTTGAAACGTAGTTGTAGATCCAGATCATCCGCCTCATACCCAAATCATTTGCCTCAGTATTTTGCCTCGGCTCCAATGGTCAAAAATTTGAATGTTGCATAGGACCGGATAATACGCCCTGACTTGGATCATCCGGCTCACTTAGATTATCCGACGTGGTCTGTATCATTTGCCTAGTGCAAGCCACGACTTGGAGGCTCTCATTTAGTTGGTATGTCTTGACTTGGACGATCTGTCTCCATATAGGATGCCTCTGGTCTAATGGCACACCTCATTGGTACGCCTTCACCCAGATCATCCGTGTCCAATGGTACGTCTCACTGCATCAATGGTATGGGTCAATAGTACGCATCAACCCATACAATTCAACTTCTCCAATTTCAACCCTCTCTGTTGAGTTGGTACGCCTCGCCTCCACTTGGATGGTAAGTCTCTGTGTAAAATTCAAATGACACCAAAATCAGCCTCTCTGTTGAGTTGGTACGCCTCAATTATTGGGTGGACCCAGATAAAACGCATTTGGGTAAAATCTGAATTGCACAGAAAAATCTCCTCTGGATAGATAGTACACCCCTATTGCCCCCCTCGGGCCAGATAATCCGGCTCCATTTAGACTTGGCTTGGTTTGATTCGTTCTTGGAGATCCTCGCAGCCAAACCTTGATCCTTATCTTCTAACTAGAACTAAGCTAGAATGACCTAGTGTGCACCACAACTAGCTACCCAACCTAACCAATCTCAATCTAGTAGCCTTAAACCACCCTTAACCGTATAGCCAAAGTTAAAAACAAAAACCCAACATCTAAAATGATATATACCTAACTCCCTGGATCATTTCTAGCAACAAGGTACTTAATCTTCATGAATGTTAGGCAGGATGGTGCCTCGGCTTCCTACATGCATGACGCCTTCTCTTTCAAGGGATCATGTGTTCACATGATAGCTGTATGCGTTCACATGATAGCTGTAATCTATATATGGGTAACTCATGTACTCTGATTTCAATAATCAAAGATAGCGTTACTTTCCTCGCACACATGGTATCAGAGCGATGCCGCTCCTGAGCCGCCACCTCCACAGCTTCCGCCGCGCCGCCACTGGGAGATGATCTCATCTCCATGATCTCTCCCAGGGCTGCGTAACCTATAGTTTAAGTCGTGTCACCGATCATCTTATCAGCTACCAATTAGAGTTTTCCCCGGTTATCTTCAAATCGGGTTTTCTCTATATTTTTTTTCCAATTATAGACCAGTTTGCGTCGCCCTGCCGACCTGTCGATGTTTCTCGGCTTCGAACTTCACCGCCTCGGCTTTGACCTCTCTGGTTCCTCCTCTCTTCCGATGACGTTGTGGCGTGATGCGACGCGCTCGTCGACACGGCCCTCCCTCTACAGCTTTCTGAGCGCCCCGTCTACCGTCATCATCACGTCGGATCATCATCGCCGGACCGTTGCCCGTGAGACTTCTGTCTTCATCGAATTTAGGTCCAGTCTGAATGTCCGCCTTGGCGACGTTCCGACTGCGGGGGCGTGTTAAGACAGGATGGTGCCTCGGCTTCCTACATGCATGACCTCTTATCTTTCGAGGGATCACACGTTCACATGATAGTTGTACGCGTTCATATGATAGCTGTAATCTATATATAGAGAACTCATGTACTCTGATTTCAACAATCAAAGATAACGTTACTTTCCTCGCTTACAATGAAAGCCATATTTTGCCATTGTTTACTCGTTTGGAAATCCATGAATATCCAAGAACACTCCATTACCATCATAAAAGAGCTAACAAACATTAACATCACTTAAACAAAAGTTAATCTTAACAAAATAGGAGTCATTAATCACCAAAATAATATCACAATGTATCGGGGCCTAGACGCCTACAGACCTCCTACCTTGGTGACAACCTCCCAGCAAGGTGAGCCATCCACCACCGTTCCCTCTAAATCCCTCGGTGACTCCCCGCAACGTCCATGCACTAGCCAGCCTGTATCACATCCCCCTCCTACTTCGCCACCCAGGGCTTCAGCTTTAGCTTTGGAGTCAGAAAAAAAACCTAGAGCAAGAGCATGGCCACACAAAGCCTAAAACAAGCAAAGGTTAATTCGTCTAGGGCCCCCCTCCCTCACGCTGTCGTGCATGCTCCCAGCCTCCCACACGGCCACACTATCGCCCAGATCTACTCGCGCCTCGCGGGGACGGCGGGGTCACTCTTCTCGTCACGCTGCTCCACCCGGCTGGTTGTCTCCCTACCTGGTTTCCTTCGTGCCTCGAGCTCCCTCCTCAGCCTCCACTGGGCTCTGGGCCTCCGGCTACCGGCGACGTCGCGGGCTAGAGCTTCTCCTTGGTGGCTTTGGGCTTTCGACTACCTCGTCGGCTCGCCCTTAGGGTGAGCTGCAACCTCACTACCTCCGTGCCTTGGTCAATTGATTAGGGATTTGAGGGAACCGGGGAAGGGAATGGATTGGGGATTGGGGGGATTTTGTGACAAGGGAACAGGGGACGTGAGAAGGGATTGTCGTGTGGGACCGGTGGGGATGTGGGCCGAGGGTGGACGTCTTGGCCTGGGCTTCGCTACTTCAGCCTCCTGCTTGGTTGCTCCTGTCTCCTACGTCTTCTTCTTCTTGTTTGCCGGCTTGCAGCAGCCACATAGGAAGCCATGGCAGGGTAGCGCCGGTGGAGGGGGGTGGGGGGTCGGTGCTGGTGGAGGGTAGGCTTCAGCCTGATGCAGCCTACTCGGTAGATTCGCCCCTGACCTACAGACCTCCTACCTTGGTGACAACCTCCCAGCAAGGTGAGCCATCCACCACCGTTCCCTCTAAATCCCTCGGTGACTCCCATAACGCCCCTCGCACCACCGCCTCAGATCACGCCCCTCCTACTTCGCCACCCAGGGCTTCAGCTTTAGTTTTAGAGTCAGAAAAAAAAAACCTAGAGCAAGAGCATGGCCACACAAAGCCTAAAACAAGCAAAGGTTAATTCGTCTATAATTTTTCGTTCCCTTAATGTGTGCAGCAGCACAGTTGGCTGGCTTAAATGGGCTATAGTTTAACCCAACTCAAGCTCAAAATTTTACTTTGGAGGGGAAAAAATGTGAATACAAAATGCTTGAATGCCTAACCAAACCTGTCAAGGGAATAAAATATAAACTGACAAAAGATTGTCACCTAAGTTTGAGTATACTCCCAAGTACTTTTACAGAGATTATACGAGTTAGAAAATAACATATGCCACTGAGAAGTGGCCTCAACACCCAACATGTCAGGCTTGCATTGGAAGTTATTTTCCCCATTGGTAAGCTTGCATGAAGATGTATCTGGACAAGTTGAGCCACTTTATTCCACCTTGGCCTGAAAAGGCATTTGTATATTGGCAACACTGTCGATGCTGTTTGCCTAAGTAAACTACAATGCCACTTGTTCAATCTTTTTAGGACAGACAGAGCATGAGATTCTGTTGCACGTCTCTCTCATCTAGAAAAAAGTGTCCCTCTTTATTTTATTTTTTGCCTTTGTGTGCGTATTTGGTGAAAGCAAGCGAATCTGGTTCTCATGCGCTCTCTCTTCCCTGTAAGGCATGTAGCACCGGTACCCGAGATAAGGGTTACGTGTAATATTATAGATAATCGTTGTTTATAATATGTAAATTACTGTTTATAGTATAGTTATATATCATCTTTAGACAACGCTAAATAAAACTCTTATAATGAGTTGTCTTTTTTACATATCTTTATATAAAAAAACTTATCTATGTAAAATATATCTTATTTTTCGTGTTATATAGTCAATTACTATACGAAAGATGACTCAATTTTCTATGCTCTTTCTCTCTCATCCATATCGTTTCGTACCTTACACGACAAGATTTACAGACAACTAATGTTGTACTATTGCATGCCATAAATCTAGCTTTGGGGGCTGTACGCCTGTATCTTCTCCAATAATAAAGAATCTAATCTGGTACTCGCGTGTAGCCATAGAAAGATTCCGAGGTTAATTAGGAGAGAAGATAGGCATTTGTACACCAAAGGTTTTGCTAGATCGTTTCAGCTACGAAGGAATGATATTTTTTTAAAAGGAAAAGTTGTCGATATACTTGTCCATGAATATGAGAACATATCCATACTAGCACAAATAAATAAACCAATATTATAATATTGGCCTTAAAACCCTAGTCCACTAAAGAATACTATTAGGTAATTAACTTGCCACAACTAGTTTACCAGTACTCTTGAAACACTCCATTGCATGCACCAGCAAGATCAAATTTCTAATTTTACTCTCACAAATCAATGTACAGACTAATACTAATTAAGGATACCTGTTTTTGTTTGTTGTGTTATGCCTACTATAGTCAGTGTTGTGGATACTATTTGCAATAAGATTTTATTGTTATGGTTTTCAATTAATTGCTGTATCCAGAAGTATAGAAATCCTACACTTGAGCCTCCTCTCTCTAGTCTCTAGCGTGAACTACGATGCCATTCCTTGATGACTTGATATCGAGCCGTTCTAATTACTGAACTCTAACTTCCATTAATTTCGTTCAAGAGTTGGATGGAACATAGATGACTGGATCATGTTGCTGCAGCCTAAAACAAACCAGTTCTTTCGATTTGTTTAGCTAGGAGAGATCAAAGTAATTAAAACAATAAAAATATAATTTTGACATTGTCAGATAACAATCGACAAATAAAGCTAATTACCTACTTCCGCATTTCACCCAATTCGTCTAATTTTAACTGTAACAAGGCAGACACCTAACTTAATAAAGAAAAAAACAATGATTCAAGGCAAAATTCTAACCCAAAATTAAAGAGGTACCTAATTACATGTAACACCACCTAAACCCAGAGGTACCCAATTAATCTACATACATACACAACCTTCAATTTTCCCTTCACACAGCTATAATAAGTGCAAATTTAGTTGCAAAAAATAAAGAGGCTCAAGGCCATATACAATAGTGCAAATTCAGTGACCAAAATTAAGAAAAAAAGCTAATGTTGATACAAGGCCGATCAAATATAATAACTATACTCAGCCCCTCGCCAGCCACAGCCCCACGGCTAATTAACATGCATCTACGTACATAAACATTAGCATAACCTTACACGTAACAACACCCATCTAAACCCAGGGTTACATAATAATAATCCACACACACAGCCTTCAGGCCACAAGCTACGCCACGTCAGGGACCGGACGGCGAGCCGCGCGGCAGACCAGCGGCTTCTTCATCTCCATGGACAGGCGGAGGCGCTCCGTGAGATGGACGGGCTGTGCCGGCGACCACGTGTGCTCCTGCAGAAGCCGGCCCAGCCACAGGTGGACCGTGGAGAGGCCCATCATCCGGCCGGGGCACACCCTCCGGCCCGACCCGAACGGCGCGAGTCTCAGGTCGGACCCCAGCACGCTGACGTCCTCCTCCGCGAACCTCTCCGGCCGGAAGGCCCACGGGTCGGCCCAGATGGCCTCGTCGTGGGAGATGGCCCACATGTTCACCATCGCCGTGGTCCCCGCGGGGACGAGGTGCTTGCCCACGTGGGCGTCGTGCGTCGCCAGGCGGGCCCACGAGAGGAGCGGGCCCGGCGGGTGCATGCGGAGGGTCTCCTTGACGACGCACTGGAGGAAGCGGAGGCCGGGGACGTCGGAGTCGGCGACGGGCCGGAGGCCCACCACCGTGTCGAGCTCTTCCTGGGCCTTGGATTGGATGTCCGGGTGGAGCGCCATCCGGGCCATGGCCCACTCTAGGAGTATGGCGACGGCGTCAGTCCCGCGGAAGATCGTTTCCTGCATGTCGAAACGTCATGAGAACTTTTTTTTTTTTGTAATTTGACCCTTTGGGTAAGTTTTAGACTGAAAACGTTATTTACATCAGCTAATCAAGCCATTATAAGCTTATTTAGAGTTACGTAGGTGGCAGTGACGTTGCAAATTTTCTGCCCACCGTTTGAAGTATAACAAATAGAATTGTCCACTCGTAGGTAAAATTGATGTTTCATACTCCCTCTATGTCAGAAATGTATGATATTTTTTGAAAGTGTGCCTGTCAAATTTTCTAACCTTGAATATATAGATCATGAGGGAATAGTAGTACCATTATATTTGTCACGATAGATATTTTTCATAATATATGTATTAAAAAAAATGGATGTAGCAAAAGATATATCTCACCCAGAGCACAGCTATGACATCAGAGTCCTCAATCCTCTCCTCCTTTGGCAAGGCAAGCATGTAGCTGAGCAGGTCATCCCTCTCGTGGAAGTCCCCTCTCCCCCTCCTCTCCCCAACCACCCTCCCAAAGTGCTCCCTAACCCTAGCTGCCAGCCTCTGACACCTGGGCGCCACCCCATAGAAGTCCAGCACACCCCTCAGTGATGTGTAGTAGTCTCCCAGGTTGAACAAGCCCACAAGCTCATACCCTTCCTTCACCATCTCAGCCATGTCCTCACCTGCAGCGCCCTCCAGACCCAGCACACTCCCTACCATGCTCTCCAGGGAGGCCCTCTGGAGCATGGCTCTCATGGCGACCCTCCCCGCGCTCTCCATCTCGTTGGAGATGCTCTTGGCCATGCCGTCGGCGACGCGCCGGCGGAGGGCCCCGAGAGCGGCGATGCGGCGCGGGGAGAGCATGCCGGCGCCGGCGATCCGGCGGAGGCGGCGCCAGTAGTCCCCGGCCGGCGCGAACCCGATGGAGCGGCAGAACATGAGCTCGCGGGCCGCGGCCTTGGTCGGCCGGTCGGCGAACGCCGGCCCGGAGAGGATCTCCCGCGCCGTGTCCGGGTGGCTGCTGATCACCACCGGCGTCGCGCCGAGGGAGAAGGACATGAGGCGGCGCGCGCCGTGCGCGTCTGCGAGCGCGGCGAGCCGGCGGTGCATGAGCGGGCCGGACACGTCCGGGAGGGAGCCCAGGAGCGGCCACCCTCGTGGCCCGGGAATGGTGGTGGTAGGGCAGCCATTCCTACGTGCATGGCGACTCATAACAAGTAGCAAGGCGATCGCCACCGTGGCTAGAGACAGAGGCAAGAGAGGGAAGAGCCATGAAGGCTGCGCACTAGGGTTAACGGTGGTGAAGAACATGAGGAGGAAGAGCAAGAAGACGGTGGTCAGTGGTTGAGTCCTCATGGTTAGCTAGCTAGGGGATGGTAATCTAGCTAGGTTTTACTATCACTAGGTGCAAGAGTGCTACTATGGTTACTAATATGCAGGTCCTCCTGCTACTACTAGTAACTACTTTGGAGTTTGGAGGGAACAAGCTAGCAAGATAGTTGAGTTAGTTGGAAGAAGTGGCCACAAGGAGCCTTGCTTGGGACATCACAAAAGGGCCTATTTATAGTGAGTGTGAGACCTTGTGGTTGGTTGGGGTAAAGTTTGTGCATTTTGGTAGTGCTTATTTCTCTTTTAGGGCTCATTTTACAATGGCTGGCTATAGGCATGCATGAGATAGCCTCTAAGCTTCGACTAATGTGGTATGTGGGCATGGATGTCTAGTGTTGCATGGCAGGCAGGGTGCACGACGCAGGACATGCAGTTTTGTGTTCCGGTAGATCGAGTTTGTGTGGTATTTGTTTAGTATATATCACTTTGGTACTTCCTATAGTCATAAAAGTTAATTACATGGCCCTAGAATGCATGCAGTCAAACTGTATTAATTTTAACCAAATATACTATCTAAAAAATAAATATGTAGTTTGGATATACGAAATTGGTACGAGTAATTTTGTCATTAAAAATACTTTCCTAGTATTACACTTTTGTAACTTTTTTTATGAAAGTATGATGGCAAAAATTGGTGGTCGAACTGACATCTTGTAAATTTTGAAAAGATAATAACGACATCTTTTTTTTTTGACTGGAGCTCGAATGTACTCGATATTACTCATATTGCTTTAAACCTACGCAAAATCAAAATCAGATTATATGTGTTGACTCGTCTATAGTTAAATCAGCTTACTATGGTTACCAAAATACCCCATCCCTGGCCCTTAAAAATATTCCCTCTGTTTCGCATTAAAGCTAATTAAGAGCTGGTTAAATGGTATACTACACTTGATTTTCTCAATGTACTTACACTACGAAAGGATATTTTTTTTAAAAAGAAAATGAACTTGTCTTTTAGCCTTAATTTGCATTGCCTGCGGACATGGATTTTATCCTACCGGTGGGATGTCCTACCCCTTGATCCACGGTCCATATTACAGTGGGGACCTTTTCAGATTCGTGCCCGTATAGGGAGGAAATGAGAAATACGATTCGAAATACGCATTGTGTTCCCTCAGAGATACCGAACATTTGTGAGCAAAATGTTTGGTCCATGACATGTGGGGCTCATTATTCAATGTCCCACGTATAGGTGAGAGAGCAATGGGTACATTTTAGTGGGGAACAAGTGCATGGTGAGGCCCACGGCTGAATTCAAGCATCTCCTTTTTTTTTTGACAGGTAAGCATGTCTTTTTATGTCCCTTTCCACTCTCACCGCTACGGGTGGAAATTGTTAAGAAATCGGACTCAGGACCGAAGAGTCCTGATCTAGGTGGGCTCCTCATCCATCCAGTTATCTATATAAAGCAAGGGGACCCTCAACATTGTACATCGTTTTCAGAAGAGTAATAAAGAGAAGCTTGAAGTTCTCTTATATCTCTGTGTTCAATCTACTAATCACTCGGATTGGACTGGTCAGCGACGGTTTCTCAACACGTTATCAGCACGATTGACTCTCCTCGGATCGAAAGGTAACCGTCGATGAACGACACTTGTAGATCGAATTGTTTTTTTCTAGATTGCTTTCAATTATGCAAATTTGGCTTTCTAGATTGTAACCTACGGTACAAATCTGTTCTAACCTACCGCAAGCCGACTTGAAGTCGCCGACACAATGTCGATCGGTAGATAGCATGAAAAAGTGGATTTTGATTGTACCGTAGATTGAAAGTTGCAAATTCATTCTAACTTACCGCGAGCAGACTTGATGTCGCCGGCCAAGCCGATCGATAGTTGCATGAAAGAACAAATGTTGATTGCACTACATTGCATTGCATTACATGAACAGTAACTCGAAACAAAATTTTTTTCCCCCGTATGGGCTCCCCTCGGTGTGCCAGATGCCGCCTCGCCGCTGGCCACCCGAAGTGGCACCGCCAAGACAGCTCCCCATGGCCACGCCACAGACGACGCTCCTCCTCCGCCTCGCCGCGCTTTGAAGCACTGACCCCGATGGTCGCGTCAGACCGACCGCCGCCACTAACGCGACGGATGACGCCCGCAAGGCCACCGCCCGCGACGGTCCTCCCATCGCCGCAGGCGCCAGACGGAACCTCCATCGCCTTAGAGCCGCTGCATGGCTACGGCTAACGGCGATAGCAAAAAAAGGAAGGAGGGCAAGACTTGAAACCTCCGCCGGCCGCCTCCCGCATGGCTCGCCGAGCCAACTGCTCTCGACTTGAGCTTGTTGCCAAGACGCCCGGCTGGGCCGTGTGAGGTCGCCACGCCACCACGGACCGAGCTTGAGCGCCGCCCGCCACGACGCCGGAGTCGCCTGAGCGCGGCGCCTCTTAGAACCGCCGCCGACAGCTACCACCGCTGAAGTCGCCCGCCTTGAGCCTCCCGCATGGGCCGCCTGCTGTCGGCCTCAGATTTCACCGACGGCATCTCCGCCATGCACAGCACTGAGCCACCCGCCGGCCCCGCACCCTCCGCCCCGGCAGCCTCCTCACCCTCCCATGAAAGTTGACGCCAGGCCATGCACACGGGTAGGGGAAACCCTGCCCCATCGGTTGTTTTTGAAGCGGCCAAGTGGGCCAGCCCCTTTTGGGCCGGGAAGACCGAACGGGCTAGGTGGCGTGGCCCAATAACCAGAAAGAAAGAAAAAAAATCCCAAAATTTGCGAAAACCCATTCGGAATTCTAAAAATTACGATAAATTTTTTTGAATAAGGAAATTTTGTGAAAAACCCCTCAGAGTTTTTGAAAATTATGCAAATTTTTTCTTAGAACTAAAATTTCACATTTTAACCCCTGAAAATTACAGAATTTGCTAAAAATCATTTTTCCAAGCAGAAAAGGGTCTTGAGAATTCAAATTTTGAATCGGTTTTAGCATTTAAAGCATGCTTAACTTTGTTGTTATTATTTCTATGCAATTTATGTACTCTATTTACTATTTTAATTATTTGTTATTGTTTATATTACTTTTAATCACTGAAAATAGCAGTAAATCATGACAAATGCATAGAAAAATACAGGAACATTATGAGAATTTTTGTAACTATTTTTATAGAAGTTACCAGCAGTAATCTTATACACTTTTTGCATGAATATGCAGATGACTGGCATTACGAACTGGGAGTTCGTAGAGCTGGTCCAGTATGGCCGCAATTACCTGATTAGGGCATTAGATATCAAAATTGTACTTGGAGCCAAGAAGCTCCGTGCTGCTATTGGACTTGGCACCTTGCAGGACGCCACTCCAACTGCTGAGGAGAATGATCAAGCACTTCATTTCCTTAAACACCATCTGTGCCTAACGCTTAAGAATGAGTATATGGCAGAAAAGAATGCACTAGCTTTATGGACCGCATTGAAGAAGCGGTTCGAGAAGCTGAAGTACACCATTCTTCCTCATGCAAAGTGTAGGACCGGAAAGGCGACTAGAGGGGGGGGGTGAATAGACGCTTTCTTAATTTTTGACTTTAATCAAATTCAACACGCACTTTTCTTCAATAGCTATGAAAGCCAAGAAGATCAGTAAATGCACAGAGGAAGCCTTGTGCCGAATCCGATTTCCCCCTTAAACATAAGATTCAATAGTGTAGAATTGATCTCACTGGACCGGTCTGACCGTCGGCAAAATAGCGGTCTAAAAGTCGGGGGTCGACCGACAAACCAATCAAGCGGTCGAATGGTCAAGGTCTCGATCACGCAGATAAAATCGGTCGGACCGATTTAGTCCAGTAGCACTGCACAATGCCCAAATTCAAAACGAAAATTGGTCCAACTTTTGATTCAACCAATGAAACTTGACCAAACTTGGAGTACACCTCCCTAAGGATATCTGGGACCTATTCCTAGCGACGATCGTCCAGATCTACAACAAAGAATTGATCTTTTTAGTTTTTACCAAAGGAGTGTCCAAAACCTAGAAATATGAAAAACTTGATCCAAAACTTGCTTGTGGGGGATTGAAGATTTAGATGGTTCTAGGAGTATTCTCACACATCATAGCAAGGTAAATGAATATTCTCACACATCATAGCAAGGTAAATGAGGTCAAGAGACCAACCAAAAACAACCGGATCAAGGAAGCACCACAATCATCAAAAGAGAGAAGCAAAAGAAATTAACCTCATCTTTGAACACACATCCATAGATTGATTCAAGATGTTGCTTGTCAAAGCCACTCCCACAAGGAGGACAAGAGCTCAATCAAAGAGCACACAAAAGATTTTATCTCTAAACCCTAGCCTCTCCTCTCCTCTCCAAACCCTAGAAAAGTTAGAGTTTTTCTAAATGAGTGCTTGAGAGTTTTTTTTTCAACTCCCCCTTTCTATTTATAGGAAGGCCGAGGGTTTCTAGTGTGGGCTCCCATTAAGGCCCAATACAGATGGGACACACACACACAAATCTGTTGAAGCAATCGCCTGCTTCACCACGTGTAGGTTGATCAGCGGCTCTCATCATGTCGGCAAGTCTCTCCCGTCCGAATCCCATCGGAACCTCCAAGGCACTTGCACCGACCCCCGCGCCGCTTGATCCAACCAGCTGCAACAAACTGCCCGTTCGAACCATCTTGTCCATTCTGCGCCATGCTTGAGTCACACGACCCCACCCGGCATCCATGATAGTTCTGGACCTCAGCTCTCCAAGCTTAGTCCCGATCTTCCTCGCCGTTGACCGTCATTGACCTGCAAGCCACCTGCACAGCAATAGACCAAGAAATCGTCTCCGGGAACAAGTTCTTCACAACTTGACCCACATTAGCTCAACAATGCAATATGCAACAATAAAGCATTGACACTCATACAATAGTCACAATCGAAACACAACAATGCCATAGTGGTCGAAGTTCAAGTGGAAGCCGGTCTGACTGCCATACCCACCGGTCGGACCGATTTCACGCTGGTCCGACCGATTTCATAACGCCGGTCCGACCGCTCCAAATGACTTAGCCAAATTTTCAACTTGAAAATCCGAAACTCTCTGGAATTTTCAAATGAATAGAACTTTTGATTGGAAGCTCCAAAAATTATGTGACCACATCCAGGAGACTCCCCTCTCATGCCTACACAACCTATTTTTGGCCTAGCCCCAAACTCCATCATCAACTATGGTCGGTCGGACCGGCAATGCCTGCTGGTCGGACTACAACACGGCGGGATCGATCGGGCGGCTTGCGATCGGACCGTCTCAGAACTCGACAAAGACAGAGTGTTTACGAAAACGCGAGATTTTGCAAACCAACAACGCCATTGCCAATTGACTCATCATCCTAAGATCATGCACATATCCCCACGATATCCACAATCTTCCGCTTGATGAACACATTGGCAATTTCCCAGAAAATGTAAGTTTGTGGTTTAAAAAGTAAAAACTCGCTGTTTTCGCGCAAATGCACAACTTGGTCCATAAGCAAGAGAACACCTAGGAAATGACCAAACTGGCTTCAGAATAGCATAGACAAGTGAGATAAGGCAACGAGAGCACAAAAAGTTTCAATTTTTAGAGAATAGCCAAAAATCTCACTTCGGTCCAAATGAAAGAACACTTTTTCTATTTGACCTTTGATCATTGTGAGTCTTCTAGAATTGCCAATACAATCAGAAAAAGCTATAAGACCAAGAGAATGCAATTTAGATGTAAGTTCCCACTCACTATTATCACCAATTCCAGAAAATTCAATTCCCCCTTTATGACTCCAAAAAGCACTAAAAACCACATTTTCTATAATCTTTCTCCCCCTTTGACAATGAATTCATCAAGATGCAGGGAAAAAGATAGAGCATGAAGGAATGGCTAGTTTTTTTTTTTTCAATTTTTTGTTTTTGAACTTTAGCAAAAGGAGCCATGAAGATTATCCATAAAGACAGTATAAGTATTACACCAAGTCATATTCAGTGAAGAGGCTATTTTCAATCATGGCAAAACATGTATAGCAAAGCTAAGACCAAAATAGCAATAATCTGAGATTAAATGAATTGAAGCCATGATAAGTTGCTCAATATCATAGTTTCATCAAGGTATTCAAAAATGAGTCAAGCCATGTCTACAAGTAAAATGGAGACCAGAAACCAGAAACTGAGGCATTTTGAGCATTAAGAGTTCAAATATGAAGCAATTTATTCAAGCACATAGCATTTTGAGCATTTTGCTGAAAATGAATTTTTTTATACATTGTGCTAGATCTCAAGCCTTACCGCGATCATCTCAAGCATGAAGCTTAAAAGAGTGATCTAGGTCATCCAAAACTCCCCCTGAGTTCATGCCTAGTGCAATGGCAAGCAGTCTCATGAGAAAGAATTGGTGAGATTAGTTTTTTCGCACAGAAAAACTCATTCTTCATTTGCTTGACTTAAGAATTAACAAAGCTCATTTTACAGCTCAAACTTAGTTCAAAACTCAATTTAACCTATATGACATGGCATGAATCATGAGAGGATCACCAAAACAAAACTAGTCACAAGATCCAACTAAACATGATTTGATTCAATTTGCTCATAGATATAAAGCTAGCAAGGCCAAAAACTAAGCTAAACAAGAAGAGCCATAAAAGAATCCTAGCTGACTAGCACAAGACATGTCATGGTATAAAGTATGAAAACATGCCATACAAGGATAATAATCAAAGCTCCTCAAGTTTATAATACAATGCAAGATATTCGAATTTAAAAATGCATTATAATACAATGAATGCAAAAAGAGCAAACTCCCTCTCAAAATAGCCCAAGAGGACTAATAACCCCTAATTCTCCCCGCAAAGTAGCAAAACGAGAAGAATCAAGCGCTTTAGTAAAAATACCTGCAAGCTGCTGCTCAGACTCTACAAAGTGAAGCACAACATCACCCTTCTCAACATAGTCTCTCAGAAAATGGTATCGAATATCAATGTGCTTAGTCCTAGAATGTTGCACTGGGTTTTTGGCAATGTTTATGGCAGAAGTGTTGTCACAGAAAAGAGGAACACTCCCCAAAGATAACCCATAGTCCCACAGCGTGGATAAGATCTAGAGAACCTAAGAGTAACCACTGGCTGGAGCTACATACTCGGCCTCGGCTGTGGACTGTGCAACAGAAGACTGTTTTCTAGAAGACCAAGAGATAAGGGATGTGACTAAGAAATGACACGTGCCAGAAGTAATCTTCCTATCCACTCTACACCCCGCAAAATCAGCATCAGAAAATGCTCGAATAGAGAGAGCAGAAGAAGAAGAATACTAGAGTCCAAAGTCAAGAGTATCTTGAAGGTACCTGAAGATGCGACGTACTGCTTGACGATGAGAAGCACGAGGGGAAGCCTGAAAGCGAGCGCACAGACATACAACAAATTGTATGTCTGGCTTCGACGCTGTGAGGTAGAGGAGGGAGCTAATCATACTACGGTACTCCTTCTGGTCCACGGGCTCTCCATCCTCATCAGGGTCCAGCACGGTGGTTGTGGCAATGTGAGTAGACATTGGCCTACTGCTTCCCATATTGAAGCGCCGAAGAAGGTCCTTTGTATACTTACTCTGGTGAATGAAGGTGCCTTCTTTCAATTGTTTGACTTGAAGACCAAGGAAGAATGTCAACTCTCCCATCATGCTCATCTCGAACTCACTACTCATAGAATCTGAAAATCTGGACACCAAAGTATGAGAAGAAACACCGAATATGATACCATCCACATAAATCTGAACCAATAAGAAATCACTGACATGCCTGAGAGTGAACAAGGTTTTAACAACCATTCCCATTTTGAAATCATTTTCAAGCAAGAAACTCTTAAGCCTATCATACGAAACTCTAGGAGGTTGCTTCAATCCATACAAGGCTTTGGAGAGTTTAAAAACATGGTTTGGAAACTTATGATTTTCAAAACTAGGTGGTTGCTTGACAAAGACCTCTTCTTCTATGAAACTATTTAAGAAAGCACTTTTAACATCCATTTGAAAAAGCTTGAAACCCTTGGATGTTGCAAATGCTAGTAAAATGTGAATGGCTTCCAATCTAGCTACAGGAGCAAAGGTCTCTTCAAAGTCTAAGCCTTCTACCTGGGAATAACCTTGAGCTACCAGTCTAGCCTTATTGCGAAAAACCAACCCACCCTCACTTTGCTTCTTTTTAAAAATCCATTTTGTCTCAATAACATGAGAATCAGAAGGAGGCTCAACTAAGGTCCAGACTTTGTTTCTTTCAAAATTTTCAAGCTCTTCATGCATGGCATTGACCCAAGAGGCATCAGATAAAGCATGGGTGATATATCGGGGTTCAAAAGAAGCGATAAATGCAGAATGTGCATGAGAATTAGGAGAAATAAACCTGGAGCGAGTGACTCGCTTTTGAAGATCCCCAATCATCTGCTCAGGTGGATGCAGTCGCTGAATGTGAAGAGGAGCTCCTGGTGCAGAAGTGACCTCTATCTCACGAGCTGTGGAGGTAGGAACAGAGCCACTCAGGTCGTCGGTGAAGATAGGAGGAGGTCATTCACCAAATCGAGTAGTAGTAGCAGGCTCTCCAATCCTCTCAGAAGTGACTGGAGGATGTATCGGGTCCTCATCTTCAGAGTCATCGTCGACGAAGATGCTTTCTTGAATTTTAGGAACCTGTGTACCTGTAGCATCAGGTCTAGTACCAGGACTAGCCTCATCAAAAGTGACTTTGCAAGTCTCAACAATTTTGTTAGTGTCAACATTAAATACACGATAGCCACAAGAATGAGCAGGATAACTAAGAAATATGCCATCAAAACATCTAGGCTCAAATTTATCAAGTTTGCCATGTTTAAGAATGAAGCACTTGCAACCAAAAATCTTGAAATGAGAGACTTTGGGTGAATGACCAAATCTAAGCTCAAAAGAAGTCTTCTCAATCACAGATCTCAAGAAAACCCTACTAGAGATATAACAAGTAGTAGAGATCGCCTCAGCCCAAAATCTCCTAGGAGTGGAGTGCTCATCTAACATGGTCCGAGCCATCTCTACAAGGGTCCTGTTCTTCCTCTCTACAACACCATTCTGCTGGGGAACTCTAGGTGAAGAAAACTGATGCTCAATTCCCCTATTAGTGCAGAAGGTAGAAAATGAAGAATTCTTGAATTCTGTTCCATTGTCACTCCTAATGGCTCTCAAGGCTCCAGGAATATCAATAACAAGTCTAAGGACCACTCTAAAGAAGCCAAAAGCCTCGTCCTTAGAAACCAGAAAATAAACCCATGAATACCTGGAGAAATCATCCACAACCACAAACACATACCATTTCCCACCAGCTGACTGAACTCTAGAAGGACCAACAGTGTCTAAGTGCAGAAGCTGTCCTGGTCCATCAGTCATCACTAAGGTAAGAGGTGGATGGGAAGCAAACACCATCTTACCATGTCTACAGGGTGAGCACACAAGATCTCAACAGCCTTCAGCCTAGGAAAACCTCTAATCAAATCCTTGCAACTGACTCTAGACAGATGATCAAAGCCTATATGCCCAAGTCTACGATGCCAGAAAACAAGATCATGAGAATCAGAGACTACAAGACATCTAGGACTGGAAGCTGAAGAAATACTGAAATTTGCACAAAAGATCTTCTCAAACCTGGAGATCTCAAAGACAAGTTCACCCGAGGAATCTAGAACTCTACACTCACCACTTTTAAACCTTACTTCTAGACCCTCATCAAACAGCTGAGAAACAGATAGCAGATTATACCTCAGCTTACTTACAAAAGCGACGTCTTTAAGTATGAACTTGTTGTTGATGCGCACAGTGCCCTTGGCTGTCACGGTCCCGGTAGAAGCATCCCCAAAAGTAATCAATTCATTGCCGGATGCACGTGTGAGGGAGGAGAACCATCTAGAATCTCCGGTCATATGTCAAGAACACCTGGAGTCAACAAGCCATATGTCCTCCTTCCTCGCACGACGGACCTAAAAAGCACAAGCAGAAAACATCTGTGCCTCAGTACTGGAGTTAGTGATAAAAGATCTAAGAATCCAGTACTGAGATGCACGATGCCTAGGAACACCAGTAGAAGCAGCAGAAAAATGATCAGGAACAAAATCATAAGAATGCACATGAGAACCACCTAGACCTCTCCGAAACGATCTACCAAAAGATTGATACCCCCCTGTCTAGATGCTACCTGTGGTCTCTCCTTACGATATCCTAAACCAGATCGCTGCCTTGACCCACCAAAAGAGTCAACAAAGTTCTCTACAAATCTAGGCCTATATGTAGTACGAAAAATAGGCTGCCTGGCTCTAGAGACTACAGCAGGTGAAGTGACTCCTCTAATGGTTCACACAGTGCTCATTCTCTCTTTTCTCTCAACCTTAGCTCTACGGAAGCAGAACTCAATAATATGGCCATCTTTCTTGCAGAAGGTGCAATGGTACTTGACCTTTTGAGGGGTCTGTACTGATGAAACAGAAGCACCTTTCTTGCTAGAAGAAGTTTGAGCAAAACCCGCAGATTTAAAAGCAACCTTAGATGGCTTAGGGGGTTCTACCTCAAATAGACCATTTTTAACAACTCTTACAATATTAGGTGGGTGATTCTTAGAATGCTCTAGAGAATTAAAATCTAGGCCACTATTTTTCACACTCACTTTGGATTGGTCAAGAATCATGTTGAGTTTCTTTTTCCCACTAGTAAACCTCTCAAGAGTCACTTTGAGGTAATCATTCTCTTTGGCTAAATCCTCATATTTAGTGCACTTTCTTGACTTGATTGCCTCATCATGCTTACTCTTAAGAAGAGCCACTTCCACTTTCAAAGACTCACAAGACACACAATAGGAATCCTTAATCCTATTCAACTGGTCCTTAAATTTAACTCTAAAAGTCTCTTGTATCTTACCAACAATTGTTTCAACTTCAGCATTCAAGGCACAAGAGGTAGATTCAATAACTTTCTTAGAAGCAGTAAAAGACATTAATTTTTCAATTTTAGCTTTTTCTTCCAGAGTCTTGTTTAGAGCTTCAATTTCAATTGTGAGTTTAGGATAATTTTCACATGATGCAGATCTAGAGTACATAACCATTTCTGTCATCTCTTTCATTTTAATCCTATTATTCTTACAATGAGAGCAAGTATGGTTAGCATCAAATTTCGGCAATTCTTTCATAGCACTATCCAATTTTAATTCAAGCAAGGCACAGTTAGAGCAAGATAAAGGAATAGCACGCAAAGTAGTCACATCAAGAGAAATGGCATCCATGCAAACAGAACTAGACTTGAGAGATTCTAGTTCATCAAGAGCATCTTTTAATTGATTCACTACAGAGCAATGAGCAGATTTTAAGCTTGTCAATTCTTTAAGCAAGCTAGAGCAGGAATCACAAATATCATCAGGATTAATGTATTTGAGCCTAACAACTTCTAGGTTCAAATTATCAATCATAGTGTCATGTTTCTTAAGTATTTTAGCTTGCTTATGTAGTTTTTGTTCAGCCAAAACTAAAGCCCGTTTCATATCAGCAAGCGAAGGGCATACCTCATCGCTGAAAGGATCCTCGTCATTGGAGGAGTCAGTGTCGTGGCTGTTCTTGGCCATGAAACACATGCCGGTGAAGTCATAATCCTTCTTCTTGCCATGAGAGTCACTCTCGTCGTCCTCCGTCTCTGAGTCCACATAAAACTTGCGATAGTTTGTCTTCTTGGGATTCGCATCCCTCGCTTGAGGATACCTTCGTGACTCCTTCTCCTCCTTGCCCTACAGCATGGGGCACCTGGAGCGAATGTGGTTTGGCTCACCACATTCAAAGCATGTGATAGGTCCACCTCTCCTCCTGTTCCTCACCTTGTTGTAAGCTCTCGTGAATTTGGTGGATAGGAGGGCTAAATCATCTTCAGGTAGTTTCTCAAGTTGCTCATCGCTCAAAGAATGCAAAGCCGATAAACAAAAATCCGATGAGCTAACATCCAAAGAATCAGAAGAGCTACCCTTAGATTGGTCGACCACTAAAGCCATCGACTCTGTCTTGGGGAGACGCGAGATAAAATCAATCTCATGCGTCTTCAATCTCGAGTATAGCTTATCCATGGTAAGCTCACTCATGACAGTGTTGTCATTTATAGATGTGATTTTCATCCCCCAGACTTTCACATCAAGAGCACCCAAGAGCTGGCGTGCATTTTCCGACTCAGAAAAAATAAGGTCAACAGCGCGGAGATCATGAAGAATCTTAGAAAATCTTCCCCACAGCTCATCTAAAGACTCACCAGGTCTTTGCTCGATCTTGGAGTATATTTTCTTGAGTTGGTTCTGTCTCACTTCCTTGATCGCAGTGGATCCCTCGTGGTAATCACAGAGAGTCCGCCAGATCTCATGAGCAGACCGCAAATGAGCGACACGCTCAAACTCCGATCGATTAAGGCCTTGGATCAAAAAATTTTGAGCCTTGCTGTTGGCCTCCACATCTGGAGTGATCACATCGTCATCGGCTGGCACGACATAAGGATTTTTTTACCTTAAACCAGATTGCATGCCCTTGAGCCTCGATGTAGGCCTGCATTCGGGCCTTCCAATAAGCAAAATCAACTCCATAAAAAAATATTTGGTTTGGTTGAATACTTGTCAGTCGCTATGGCTCCAAAGACCGGTTAAGATCTATGAGAAGAGCTAACCGGGCTCTGATACCACTTGTAGGACTGGAAAGGTGACTAGAGGGGGGTGAATAGACGCTTTCTTAATTTTTGACTTTAATCAAACTCAACATGCACTTTTCTTCAATAGCTATGAAAGCCAAGAAGATCAGTAAATACGCAGAGGAAGCCTTGTGCTGAATCCGATTTCCCCCTTAAACATAAGATTCAACAATGTAGAATTGATCTCACTTGACCGGTCTGACCGTAGGCAAAATGGCGGTCTGAAAAGCTGGTGGTCCGACCGGCGGCCAACTGGCGGTCTGACCGCCGGTATAAAATCGGTCGGACCGATTTAGTCCAGTAGCACTGCACAATGCCCAAATCCAAAACAAAAATTGGTCCAACTTTTGATTCAACCAAAGAAACTTGACCAAACTTGGAGTACACCTCTCTAAGGATATATGAGACCTATTCCTAGCGACGATCATCCAGATCCACAACAAAGAATTGATCTTTTTAGGTTTTACCAAACGAGTGTCCAAAACCTAGAAATATGAAAAACTTGATCCAAAACTTGCTTGTGGGGATTGAAGATTTAGATGGTTCTAGGAGTATTCCCACACATCATAGTAAGGTAAATGAGGTCAAGAGACCAACCAAAAATAACCGGATCAAGGAAGCACCACAATCATCAAAAGAGAGAAGCAAAAGCAATTAACCTCATCTTTGAACACACATCCATAGATTGATTCAAGATGTTGCTTGTCAAAGCCACTCCCACAAGGAGGATAAAAGCTCAATCAAAGAGCTCACAAAAGATTTTCTCTCTAAACCCTAGCCTCTCCTCTCCTATCCAAACCCTAGAAAAGTTAGTGTTTTTCTAAATGAGTGCTTGAGGGGGTTTTTTTTTCAACTCCCCCCTTTCAATTTATAGGAAGGCCTAGGGTTTCTAGTGGGCTCCCATTAAGGCCCAATACAAATGGGACACACACACACAAATCTGTTGAAGCAATCGCCTGCTTCACCACGTGCAACGAACGGCCCGTTCGAACCATCTTATCCATTCTGCACCATGTTTGAGTCACACGACCTCACCCGACATCCATGATCGTTCTGGACCTCAGCTCTCCAAGTTTAGTCCCGATCCTCCTCACCGTTGACGTCGTTGACCTGCAAGCCACCTGTACAGCAATAGACAAAGAAATAGTCTCCGGGAATAAGTTCTTCACAACTTGACCCACATTAGCTCAACAATACAATATGCAACAATAAAACATTGACACTCATACAATAGTCACAATCGAAACACAACAATGCCATAGTGGTCGAAGTTCAAGTGGAAGCCGGTCTGACTGCCATACCCACCGGTCGGACCGATTTCACGCCGGTCCGACCGATTTCATAACGCCGGTCTGACCGCTCCAAATGACTTAGCCAAATTTTCAACTTGAAAATCCGAAACTCTTTGGAATTTTCAAATGAATAGAACTTTTGACTAGGAGCTCCAAAAATTATGTGACCACATCCAGGAGACTCCCCTCTCATGCCTACACAACCTATTTTAGGCCTAGCCCCAAACTCCATCATCAACTATGGCCGGTCGGACCGGCAATGCTCGCCGGCCTGACACCACACCACGGTCGGACCGTCTCAGAATCTCGACAAAGACAGAGCGCTTCCAAAACGAGATTTAGCAAACCAACAACGCATTACCAATTGACTCATCATCCTAAGATCATGCACATATCCCCACAATATCTACATAGAGTAAGAATGGAACCGACCACGTTTTGCTGACTACAAGACCGTGGGGGAGTACAATTCTGCATTGCACAGAATTTATACAAGTCTTCAACTCTGTGGTAAGGTAACCACAGATGAGCAGAAGATCGAGAAAACTCTCTTTACCTTTCACCCAAACGCGGTGCAATCCATACGCAACTATCGTCAGGACGACTACAAGGAGTATGCCAAACTGACTGATATCATGCAAGTTGCGGAAGCTCAAGATGACGTTCTCAGAAAGAACTACATCTCACAGTTGCTTAGTAGCAAAGATGGCTATGAAGTCAATGCAAATAGCTACAAGGTGAGGAAGCCTCACTCAAAAGAAAGAGGCAAGAAGGGTAAGGTCGTGGGTCACAAAACCAAGCAGAATGCTCAAGCCAAGAAGGGCGAACAAAAGAAGCGCGATGGGAAGCTCTATGGTCAGCAGGACCAAAGTTGCTACAAATGTGATACTTGGGAACATTGGTCACGTGTTTGCCATGAGCCACAACACGTGATTGATGCTATGAAGGCTAAGAAGAAGGGCAAAGGACAGTATGAGGCAGACCTCGCCATTGTAGGCACAGAGGATCCACAATCATGGGTTGCACCTATGGATATGGATATCTCAGTAGCATCCCCCATCACACTTTCTTTGGACATCGCAGCGGTAGCAGTTGTTGTTGCCCAAGAATAGAAGTTGGACCTGGAGCAGATTCTAGCAGAAGTTTCTTCATACTTCACTAATTCAATCTAGTACACGTATTGCACTTAGATTTTATAGTCATTTGTAGTTTATGGTTGTGATAGAACATTGAATTTTGAATAAAGGTTGTAAGCTCTAGGAGAGCAAAGGAATAAATTCTTATGATGAGTCCTGCAAGATTTTTCCCGTATTAATAATAGCAAGTTGTGTTCTGTTTTGAAGTATTTTACTTATGTGTGTGGATAGCTTCCTACCCCATATTAATAAATACTTTATATATCAGAACGCGTGTGGCACTCTGTGGAGGAAGTGCGCTTAGCAGATAAAAGCACAACGAATACCATATTGAGAAAGACAAAAAAATTTCAGTCGATCAGCAAGAATGCTGGTAGTCTTACGACAATCGCAGGCATCGATACTTGTATAATAGGCTTAGAAAGAGCCACAATTATACTCCCGATGGGCACAACATTGATCATTGAAGAAGCCTTATTATACCCAGAACGACTAGGACTCTCTTAAGTTTTAAAGATATTCACGCTAACGGTCTCCACGTAGAGACTGAAGAAGAGTATGGTAAGGAATACCTACTCATTACAAAGCGTGAAGAAAATGGGAAAAGAGTATTAGAACAACTTCCTTCGTATGAATCTGGGTTATACTACACTCACATTAAGATACCTGCAGCCTATACTGTCCTGAAACCCACTTTTAGAAGCTCTGAACTTTTCTGTCTCTGACATGATAGATTAGGCCACTCCGGTCTTAGAATGATGAGAAATATAATTACTAATTCTCAGGAACACAATGTCAAAATAAAGAATTTCCCGAATCAAGAAGATTTTGTATGCCTCGCATGTGCCACTGAGAAACTGATTACTAGACCCTCTACTCTAAAAGTAAAGGATGAAATCCCTGTATTCCTGGACCATATCTAGGGAGACATTTGCGGTCCTATACAGCCCCTGTCAGTGCCATTTAGTTACTTTATGGTGCTCATCGATGCTTCCTCGAAATGGTCGCATGTATGCTTATTATCTACGAGAAACCATGCTTTTGCAAAGCTGATCTCGCTGATAATTAAAATTAAGAATAATTTATCTGATCATCATGTGAAGTCCATCAGAATAGACAACACCATAGAATTTACTTCAAAGACATTTGATGATTATTGTATGGCAATAGAAATTACCGTTGAACATTCCGTACCATATGTCCACACACAGAATGGACTAGCAGAGGCATTAATTCAAAAAAATTAAATTAATTGCCCAACAACTTTTGCAGAATTGTAATTTACCAACTACATGTTGGGGACACGCAGTCCTACATGCAGCAACTCTCATCAATTTTAGACCGTCAGCATATAACATCCATCCTCCTATGCAACTAGCGCAAGGGTAAGTACCAAAAATCTCTCATCTATGAAGGTTCGGTTGCATGGTTTATGTACCTATATCACCACCGCAGCGAACTGCAATGGACTCCTCCGAAAAGTCTTGGATATACGTTGGTTATGAGACAATATCCATAATCAGGTATCTGGACCCCATGACTGGAGATTTGCATACAGCCTGCTTCACTAACAGAATATTTGATGAGGATGGTTTCCCGTTATTAGGAGGAGGAAATCAACCCCTTTATGAAAAATATCAGAAAATGACATGGCAAGCTACGGGAATCCATGCACATAGCCCGCGCACTAGTGAAGCAAATAGAGCAGTCCGGAAGATAATTGATTTACAAGCATTAGCACATCAATTGCCTGACCACTTTAGTGATTTGACGAGCGTGACCAAGTCGCATGTGCCTGCACGCAATGTGCCGGAGAGGGTTGAAATACCAAAGAAAAGTGAAGGTATCCATAATCCTATCCAGAGGCCTTAGAACAAAAGGACGAGAACTCTGATCCCTCGAATCCCAAGTAACCGGGGACACCTAGCAATAAGAAGGACTTGACACAACCGATCATTGAAGTTCCCCATAATTAGAAGGGGACCCTGTTGAGACCTGACACTCGTGTGGAACCTTCTGAAAAAGGCATACCAGGTTTGAATATCCCCACGGAGGAAGACATCAGCATAGATGTGTGCCCACACGTTAGAGCTAAAAAATAGAAGGGACTTGCCCCCGCAATTGAAAGAAGCGGTGAGCAAGTGGAAGCATTAGAAGTATCTGTAATATCCCGAATCGCAATTAGTAAGAATGGAAGGTTGAAGGAGTGAAAGATGAGGTTTAAATCAGAAAAATTAGTCTTCGGAGGGGAGATTTGTAAAACTTCACCAACCTGGGCCACGGGCTGCGACCCAGGCCGGCCCAAGAGGGAGGAGCCGACCACTTAAAAGGGGGGAGGTGCCCCTCCCCCCAACCCTAGCCGCCTCCCCTCTCCCTTGAGCCGCCTGCTCCACCTCCTCTCCCGGCGACTTCCATCCAGATTGGGCGCTTGATCTTCGTCATTCTACGGGTCTTCAAGGGTAACGAAAGTCCCGATTCTCTGTTTGTATTAGTTTTGTTGCACATTTGTTCATTTGGATTGGTTTAGTCTGCGAATCCAGATCTGTCCAGAATAGTGCAGTAGGTTGTGCGGCAGATTGAAGGCCTTTAGAGGCCGAATCTCAGGTCGATGTCTCCTAGAGTTATGTTCCTGGTTTCGTTAACTTTCTTTTTCCACCAAGATCACGAGATTCCACCCTGTGGTTTAGAAGTTATGAATTTTTAACCGCATACTACTCTGTCTGTCAGAAATTTTGGGGACTGTCTGTTGATCGTCAGTTTTGTTCAAGTTAGGGCCAGATTCAGGGAGGCCACCCAAATAGGTTTATGAATATAATTTCGCCATTATTCCAGATTAATAAAGATCATCTCCATAGGATCATTAGACTGAAAGTTACAGGCTTTTCTTTACGGCTGTTCTGAAATCTGGACAGGTTTCTGTCGGTGTCTTCTTGGGCAGTTTGGTCCTCTGTTTTGGCCGAATCAGGAGATCTCACCAACTAAAGTTTCGTAGCCTGGTTCGTTAGGAAAAGATGAGCACTGGTTTCAGGTCTTTAGGAGTTACAAATAATTAATGGTGAATTTTATCGTACAACTGCCAGTGGAGTAGTAATCTGGTCTTTTTGGTGAAGTTGTCAAATTGAACCCTTGGTTGTGTGGGTTGGTTAGAGGGTATGATAGGACACGTGTAGATATGTCATACCTTATTATTCTTATTCCGTGTAAATTCTTGTGTAGGCGGTGGGTGGAAAGACACCTTCGTTGCTTCCTAGTACGTCGCAGCACGGAAGGCAAGTACTGTTTGTTAATTTGTGTTGTTTTCAAGGGAATTCATGACGATGTGTTGAATTTATGATTGCTCTTGCGTTGTGCTCATGATGTGGATATGTTTCAATATTTATGTTTCTTGTGATACATGATTCATTCCATTCATGCAAGTTTCGCTTCATTCACGGAGTGAAAATTTGATTAAGTCCCATCAATTCCGAATGGGCATGTAAGACCCACCATTCCAATGTGGGCAATGTTGGACACCAGATAAAACGCTCTTCATACGGTATTTGAGGTCCCCGTGACTTGGTTATATCGGCTTAAGTGAACACCGACGGGTGTGTCACTCACTATACCGGTATATGTTGGGAGCAGTCCATTCCTTCATTGCATTATACCATTTCATTCATATACATTTGAGTTCAAAGGTGTTTTTCACAAACAGATTGTGGTTTGCTTTGTTCACTTTATGATTCTGTCGTTTGTTTAAGTACTTGCTGAGTCTTTGGCTCATCCTTGTTTTGTGTGTTTTATTTAGGTAAATGAGGAGGAGGGCAAGTCCTTTTGAGGGGTAGTCCAGCACGCTGCACATCACCTTTATCAAATAAGAAATATTATTGTTATCCTTCATTCATGTCAACTATTCGTTAAGTTTCCAAATTTGTAATAATCCAGTTTGGGTATCGCTCATCGTACGTTTTTATTATGAATGTTTCTATTCCCTCCCATGATATTGTTAATGTTTGTCGTTGATACTTATGGATTCTTATTAATTAAGCTTGATTAAACCGTTATTGTCATACATTCTTAGTATTTATTAGTTTTGCGTGACATCTTGGCTTCCGAATAGCCAGGGTGTTACAGTATCGCCCCGTGAAGAAATAGTTATAAATTATGTGACCACGGGAGAATCTATGAATAGAACAACAGCCAATGTTAATATTTATTTTGCAAATAAAATTACCACAATCATCGATCTTGATTGAGAGCCTGCATCGCTCGTTGAAAGATTGAAAGAAAGCAATAGAAGCATAATTATTATCTCTGAATAAAAGAGAGGTATTTGGGCCTATAAGCCGCACGTCTCCCCATGTACACCCCGTAGGGTATAAGTAGGTATTTGTTCAAAAGATAAATAAAAATAATAAAGTTGTAAGACATAAAGCAAGGCTTGTTGCACAATGTTTCACTCAACTACCAGGAGTCGATTATTAATAAACTTATTCCCCGGTCATGGGTGGAACTACCTTTAGATATTTAATCTCAATGGCAGTAAACTTGAATTTAGAAATGAAATTGATGGATGTGGTAACTGCATACTTTTGTGGGAACTTGGATTCAGACATTTATATGAAGGTACCTGAAGGTATCCCTGTCCTGAACCAATAGAGAGCAAATAGAAATCTGTACATTGTGCAACTCAGAAAATTACTGTATGGACTGAAGTAATCAGGCAGAATGTGGTATAATCGCTTGAGCGACTTTCTCTACAAGAAAGGCCACACGAACAATTAGGATTGTCTCTGTGTTTTTATATGGCAATCCCAGGATGGATTCTGTATAATCTCAGTATATGTAGATGATCTGAATATCATCGTGACCTTGGAAGATATTAAGAAAGCAAGTTCTTACTTGGAGTCAGAGTTCGAAATGAAAGATTTGGGTAAAACCAAATTTTGCCTATGCTTGCAGCTTGAGCATACACCTGAAGGAATTTTAGTACATCAGTCAACACACACTCAGAAAGTGTTAAAACGGTTCGGCTTTGAAAATGCATATCCTTTGAAAGTACCGATGGTCGGGAGATCCTTGCAGCAGGACAAGGACCCGTATAGACCTAAATAAGAGGGGGAGGAAATCCTGGGATCGGAATTCCCGTACTTGAGTGCAATAGGAGCACTCATGTATTTAGCAAACTATACTAGACCAGATATTGCATTTACCGTGAACCTACTAGCAAGGTATAGTGCAGAACCTACCAAAAGGCATTGACAGGGAATAAATGATATCTTCCGATACCTCCAAGGAAGCAAAGATCTTGGCCTGTTCTACAGAAAGAACCAAGACCTAACTATGGCTGGCTATGCAGTGCTGGGCACCTGTTAGACCCGTATACATGTAAGTCGCAAACATGCTATGTATTCCTATGTGGTGGAACTGCAATTTCATGGAAATCGTCTAAGCAAAGTATTGTAACTACTTTGATAAACCACTCGAAAATCATAGTACTGCACGAGGCCTCATGGGAATGTTCTTGGCCTCGGCGGATGATACACCACATCCAGTGGTCATGTGGATTGAATACCGCACAAACCCCCACTATTATGTATGAAGATAATGCAACATGCATTGTACAAGTGCAGATGGGTTATGTGAAGAGTCCTCTCACAAAGCATATCAACCCCAAGTTCTTCTATACTCATGAATTGCAAAAGATGGATGCAATTAAGGTACTACATACTAAGTCATGTGAAAATCTTGCAGATTTATTCACTAAGTTACTTGTAGCGTCTAGCTTTGAAAGATGCATACGTGGAATTGGAATGATGAGGCTTAGAGAAGTGCAGAATTCTTGGGGAGAATCTTCACGAATTCATTATTAAAGCTTGATCATGAAGATCGAGTGCCTAAAGAATAAATCTCAGAGATTAAATGAAATTGTGTGGATTGTACTTTTTTTCCCTTGACGAGTTTTCCTGAAGTTTCTCGACTAAAGGTTTTTAACTAGACAATTCGTGTAACGCAGCAGAACGCATGTCATGTACTCTTTCTCTAAATTTTTTCCACTGAGTTTTTATGTAGTTTTGACGAGACATGAACATGTCGGATGAGTGCCCAAAGGGGAGTGTTAAAAAACCGGGCCCAGGACCGGAGAGCCCTAGCCTAAGTGGGCTCCTCATCCATCCAGTTGCCTATATAAAGGAGGGAGGGCCCTCAACATTGTACATCGTTTTCAGAAGAGCAATAAAGAGAAGCCTGAAGTTCCCTCATATCTCTGTGTTCAATCGACTATTCTGCTCTTACGTTCTTGCATTGTTCTTATGATTTTGATTTTGTCTACGAGGTAATCGCTCGAACTGAACTCGTCAGCGATGGTTCCTTAACAGAAATTTCCCTGTGGGGGCGGGGCCGCGGGGGAAATCCCCATGTAGCTTGGACCATGGATCATCATTATCCCTACACCGGGCTAAAGGGGTGGGGGTCATCAATCTACCAGGGCTAGGGGCAGGGTTCTGAGTAGGTGAAAACCTTACCTTACCTAGCACCCGCAACACAAGCCCAATGCACACACCAGGGGCGTCGTTGCCACAAACTAGTCCCCAGCTCTCCCATTCTATTCACTTGCACATTCTCTTCTCGATCTCTCTCAAATCTTGTAGTTCTCTCTGGTGATTTGACAGCGGCGACAAGGAGCTGCAGATCGACTTTTCTTCTCTGGTGATTCGACGACTGTTGAAAATGAGGGCAATATTTTAATTCTAGATTTTAATAGAAGATATATTGCTAAAGACTAATGATGCATAAATCAGTACTAACGCAGACAACTCATTGTACTTCACAATATAAGTAAAAACAGAATGTAAATAAGTCAATTAGTCACACGAAAGGCTTATAGATGAGTTCGATGAAGAACAGGAAGCAGCATAGACGTAGACACGATGCAGTGCAGACTCGATGATGAATCAGCAACACGAGCGGTCGCACAGATGTGCACTGCCCAGAAACCTTATTGCCGCCCCCATGCAGGTCTTCATAGCAGCAACGGCTCGGAGATACCGCTTCCCCTTCTTCACGGTGCATGTCGAGAAGAAGAGTCGACGAGGTTCAGACAGCGCAATCCCACATCACAGGTTTTCAGAGGAGGAAAGGAAGGAATGGAGGTAGTTCGTATACACGCCATGCTCGACGCTCTGCATATATATAGAGATGCGCATCGTGAATCGATCGATTAAATAGCCATTTACCCACTGGTAACTGACACGTTTAAATAACCATTTACCCACTGGTAACTGCCTGTCATTATCACCCAATAAAGCCTCAAATTCAAACATTTGAATCTCATTCAAACAGAGAGAGAGAGAGAGAGAGAGAGAGAGAGAGAGATGCATAGATCAGCAAAAATTAAGGTGGACTTGGTTTGCCATGTGGCGCGTCACGTCACGAGATTTTTGAAGCGAAAATACACGAATGTGCGCGTGCGTGTGTGCGCGTGCGCGCGTGTGTTTAGCAAAAGACCTCCTCGTGCCACCCTCATCCATGTGTTACATGTTTCAAAGACTGTCAATGACTTCATCTTATATGTTGGTCACCCCCACCTTGCCTTAGCAATATAGGACCAAACTATACATACTTTGGAATTATAGAAAATAAGTCTCACTCATATGAGCCTATTTCCAACAACGACAACTACAAGGAGCTGCAGATCTGTGAGGAAAAGGAGGAGCTGCTTCAGATCTACCCACAAATTGCAAGGATTAGCGGCAAGCCAGCAACATATAATACTCGAATACTCAATTCATGTTAGTTCTTGTTAGCCGCTTTATATCATTTTCTTTCACATAACCAACATCAAGTAATGGGAATTGGAAAGCGAGTGATTCATATAATACTTAGCTTTGTTAGTTCTTGGTGCCATTAGTAGGCTTCAATCGACACTGGAATACTAGAATTTTTTTTTCATCAAATGAAGTTGGTACTGATTTATGCAAGGTTCAATGCTCAATTCTTTGTAGCAGAAGGTTTGAAATGTCGACTCCGGCATCTAGCTCGTCACAGGTAGCACAAAGCTTTGCCCAAGCTACTGAAAACTCTAGCCTAGCTCCCAATGCCGACTCAACCCCAGAATCATCACAAGATGCAAAGGTTGAACAAGTTCAAGAATAGGATGCACGTCAGTTAGCTCGTGCTAATAGAAAACTTAAATCTGCAGCGTGGCATGAATTTAAAAGAATACAAGTTGGGGGTTAATGGAAAGATGAGTGTATGTGGTGTCACTATAAGCTTGGAGGAGAGAGAAAAATAGCACCAAACACTTGCATGATCAGGGGTGTACCTAGGCCTCGGACAGCTGGGGCAATTGCCCAAGGCCCACGATACAAATTCTATAGAAAGTTTCTTAAAAATTATTAAAAATACGGAAAGTATTGTATGATTTGTTAGTAAGAATATCAAGAGCATTGCATGGAGTGTGTTGCTACATCAGATAGTACTAGCACTGCTGCCCAAAGCCAATGAGAAGATGAAGTTTTCGACATATTTGATCAATACATGTCTTCGTAGCCAGCTGTTTCTGCTTCTCAAGTGCGCACAGAATTTGGATTTATACTTGGAAGAGACCCGTCTCCCTAGAACACAGGAGCTGGACATTATTAATTGGTGGAAGTTTGGAGGGATCAAGTATATATCCTACTTTGCAAAATATTGCTCGATCGTGATATCTTTGCCTATTCCTGTGGCTTCAGAATCAGCCTTTAGTACTAGTGGGAGATTACTCAATCCACATCGTACGTAGTCGACTTGCACCAACAATGGTTGAAGCGTTGATGTGTATGCAAGCTTTGTCTCGTGCGGACATATGTTAGGTAAATAATACACATCCAATACTTTAACCTTATATTTTTTTTCTTCAATTTTATCCATGCGTGAACTAACTGTTGATCTAATCATTAATATTAGTGGAAGGCGATTCCAAGTCATTGTGGACTTGTCTTGAGGATGATGGAGAAATGATGGTAACATCATTCCGGTTTATGCTTACAATTTACAATTTATAGTGTTCTAATCCAAAATTTTAATTCTTGTCCTTTGAATTTTCATTTTTAGGACGACGATGATTCTGTTATCGCGGATCTGTACGGACGGATCATTTCGGTTGTCTATTGCTCCCTTGGGCTGCTACGGTGCTACCTATCTAGCTAGTTTTTACTTAAATCAGTCTAGTAGGTGTCGTATTTATATATTATTTGTATTCCTATGTCTATGTACTATGCACTGTATGATTGTTTGAGATGAACTTTGTGCTAGTTGGTGTCGTATTTGGTGTTTAAATTTGTTCTTCAGGACGAACTAAGTCTTCAAGCATTTGGTGTTAAGGGAATGTTGTTCTTGCACTTCTACTATCATTTCAAATTTTTGTATTGCTACTGTGGTTTCACAGTATTGTCATATTGTGCATTTGTGCTTCAATCATCAATCCGTTAGCCTGTCTCTGTCCCATGGGGGTCGGGTCCCCATGGAGCTGTGGTCTGTAGACGCCAGAACACACCGTCTTCCTCGGCTCCGGTACAACGCCGCCGTAGAGCATGTCGCCTCCAGTGAGTCTTCTCATCGTCTCCTTGTGTCGCATCATGTTTATGGACATGCTGAACCCGATCGATAGTGTAGCCAATGTCGTTGTTTAGCCGCTGTAGCCCCACTGCCCGCCTTCCTTTGTCGCTGCCGGCCACCGTGGGCAGCGAAGCACCCTGCCTCGTCTGGGGCACCGTGTCCACCATTAGGCTCGCCACGTTGCGTAGATGCTCAAGCCACAGCCATTCTTCCAACTAGCCAATGTTAAGCCAAGCTCCTCGTGGCCATAGCATTGTCGTCGCCTTGGCTGCCTTGCTACTTGTGGTCGGCCACCTCCAGCTGAACCATTGCCGCCCCAAGTTTTGCCTAGTAGCTCCGCCTCATCTCCCTTCCTTTCTGGCTGCAGCCGTGGCCATGAGACCTCCGTTCCGTCACCGTCGCCGAAACTAATGTGGCCACATCCCGGTGTCGTACAATCCTCAGGCTCGTCACCGCAACCTATCTTCTTCCTTGCTCGGACTCAGGGTAAGCCCTCACTTTCCCGCGTGTCCATCTCCATGTTGAACTTGGTAGGATAGCCAATGGAGCATCTAGCTAACTGTAGCACCACCATAGGCCACTGTAGACACAGCCGTAACGTCCCAATTTTCTAAAGTTTTAAAACTCCTTTTTAGTTGTTTAGTTCTTGAAAAATTCATCTAAGTTTTACTTGAATTTTAATAAAACTTAATATGCACCTTTACATAGCGAAACAATTTAATGTGATTAATTTAAATATCAACTAATTTTAAAACTATTTTATTTGGGTTCTCTATGCTGGGAAATATTTTTCAGATTTTTTATTAATTTTTTGAGTCCATTTGCTATTTTCCATTTGCTGATTGGATTTTCTAGTATTTCTAAAATAGAAAATCTATTTAAAATCTCAGAAATCTTGTTAGGCTAAAACCCATCCCTATTTCCTTTCCGACCTAGTTCTCAGGCACTACCAAGACTCGCTTACGCTGGCTTCCATTGACATGCGGGCCCCACATGTCAGCGTCTCCTCTCTCTCCCGCTCACGCCTCGCTCGCCCACCGCCACCTCTCGCTCCTTTTGCCACGCGAACCTTCCCGAGCCTGTGTCACTGTCAAGCGGGTCCTACCGAGTCACTATTTATCATCTCCGAAACATGCACGCTCTGGACTTCGCCGCCGCGTCGCGTACGGACTCCTTCGTGGCCCTACCGCTACAGCCTATTTAATGCCTCGGCGTGTGCATCATTAGCTTCACGACAAACCCCGCCAGATTTTCTAAAGCCAGAACCATAGAGAGCTACCTTTTGGTGAATCAAACCCTAGAAGCTTGCGCGCACAAGCTTTCTTCATCAAATTGCGCCACCGTCGGTGAGCTTCTTTCGCCGCTGAATGCACCCTTGAGTTCACCACGCCACGCTCTACCGAAAGCGCGCTTCTCATCGTTAGGAGTCATCGAGCGCCGAGCACCGCGATAGCCCTAGCCGCCACGCCACCTCACCGCCATCGCCACGCTTCGCTGCCGCCGATGACCTCTCGGGTCCTACCCGTGACCTTGAAGCATCGCCTTGTCCTCATGATCTTTTGCGCTCATCCAAAGCCTCGCCAAAGCCCTTCACCGCCATTTAGCCGTCGACCGGAACCACTGTCTTCATCTTCGTCGACATTGAAGCCCTTGCCGCCCTCCACCACCGCATCAAAGCTGATGGATGGGTTCGCCTGAACACCAGCATCCCGGAGATGACCACCTTGCGCCGCCAATCGCCACCGTTCACCATCACTGATGTTGAGTCATGGCAGCCGTTGATCCTTGCCATCGTGCCATGCCACCTTAGTGCCCATATCACCGTGTCACCTCCATGTCGCCCACCACCGCCACACAAGCGACCACGCAGCGCACGTGTGTCAACCCTGATCTAAAACCCTAAACCTAACTCAGTGGATCTAGTACACCGTAGACCTAGCCTATGCCATGTAGGTCCCACGTGCCAGTCCACTATTCCATAAGCTGTGAGCCCATAGAATCATGAACCACATTAGTGGACCGGGTCCATGGACCTCGAGCCCACATGTCAGGCCCTCATTCTATTTTTAGAATTTCTTTTTAATTCCGATTTAGGTGCTGACGTCATGTCGACGCATTAAATCAGAATTTTGAATAGAAAGGGGAAATAGGAACAATAATCCTTTTTCTTTTTCTTTAGGGTTTAGATCTTCCAAAATCACGTTCTTCCTCATGTGAACTCCATTTGAGTCCATTCAAATATATAAATTCATCTAAATTCAAGCTCTACCTGTCTAAGATTTTTATTTATTTATTGGAGTTTGTTATCTCTTTGTTTTGTTTATTTGCTTTCATTGCGAGTAAGCGTTGATACTTCGGGAGGTTTTGAGGAAGAAGGAGTTGATTAAGCCCAAGACCAGTATCCGGATTTGTTTCAAGGAAAGTTATATCTTTGACCATGTTGAACCAAGTTTTCCAAAATTACTTTCATCCAATTATTGTATTTTACTTTAAGTATTTATGTAAATATTTTAGGATTAGTTATACACCCATTTGATTATATCCACATTGCCTATTATAACATTATGTTCTTTTGTCACCCTAGTTTGGTTAATTAATATTTGGAATTATCATAACACTAACGTGGGTTGGTTAGATACAAATAGTTTACTTAGCCACGCAATGAGTCATTCACCTCATTTGAGTTGCCAATATAAATGTAACATCCCAAAATTTGGTATTATTTTAAAATCAGTAAAAATGTGAACTTTTAATTTTTTTTTATGGATTTTGTTTACATTCGCTTTTCTGGATTTTATTGTAAGACTTTTTTTGTCTAATAAAGAAATTAAAGAATCAAATTCTGGAAATACAAAACTAATTAAGGATCAAAATGAATTGAAACAAAATAGTGATAATTAAAAATCCAAACTTAGCATAAATGTACTATTAATAAAATGAGGTATTAATTAAAACATGTTTTACAAATTTTGTCAAGACAAACAAATAAAAATGTATACAAACAAGTGCTTAAAATATTTTTAGAGAAAAATAAGGAAGACATAAAATTCCATAAAAAATACAGTATGAACTAGACTATGTAAGGAACCTCCCATTAAATTTTCACAATTTTTGGAACTATATTTAAATAAATCCATAAATCCTTTAGCCATCTTAGGAATTCTATTTTTCCTCCAACTCTCTCTGACCGACTGGACCCACATGTAGGGTTTCCCTTCCACGCAGCACACAACCCTCAGCTCTAGCTTGCCTGGACGCCGTGGACACGTGCCCTCGTGTCCGTGCAAACCAACAAGCCCGCCCCCGATTTCGGCCAGCCGCCCGCAGTTTTGCCCCTGCCCATGCCTACCGCGTCCACGCCCTGGCCCACACAGCTGCGTCTCCCCGCATGCCCGCCTATGCCCATCGCCGCACCTGAGCATGCCGCCACTCTGCCCTCTTCCCTTTATAAGATGAGCATCGGGTGCATCGCTTCCTCTTTTCTATCTTCCCCACCTCCATTCTCCACTTCCTCTCCTTCCCGAGCTCGAACCGAGCAAAATCCTGAATGCCAAGCCCCAGCCATGGCCGTGCCACCTCCAAGCATTCCAGCTGCACCGTAGGGCTTAGACCTCCATTTTCATGTCCTTCTAGTTCTCCTTGCTATCCTCTTTCTGTCCCTCACTCCCATTTGCTCTCTTTGCAGCTGGAGCTTCGAACACTAGAGTCTTCCTTGCGCCCCGTGACGCCAGAGCATGGCCACAACCTCCACTCATCGTTCCGGACACATCGGTAAGATCCTTACCTAATTAGCTACGTCATTTCATGTTCTAGCTCCCAATAGTCAATAGCCCCAAGTTAATTCGGCCTTTAACCCGAAGAATCACCTCGCCAAAGTCATCTTCCCCAAAACTGGCCAAAACCGCCACCTCCGTCGCCATTTATTCTCAAATGATCCCCTCTTCGATTCCTCGCTACTAGAGCACCCCATGGCCTCCTAACCTTCCCCATCACCGTAATATCCCAAAAGAATTAAAAATAATTATCGGGAGCGAATCAATTGAATTCGGAGAAGGACCAAATATAAAATAGATTTAGCAGCAATTAGACAGGGGGGTTTTCGGCAATTTTTCGGCAACCTGGGCCTCAGGCCTTAGCCCAGGAGGCCCATGAGGGGCCGGCCACCAATAAAAGGAGGGTGGAGAGGAAGGAAGGAAGAAGAAAAGAATAAGAAGAGAGGAGAAGGGAGGGAGATCTTCGGGGAACGGATCAACATCATCCTACAGGTCTACAAGGGTAACGAGGAGTCTCACCCGCTATTTGTTGTTGTTTGGAGGTAGATTGATCGATTAGAGTTAAACCGTTTTGCTGTTTGCCAGTTTCCAGAATAGATCCAATCTGTTCAGTCGTCTTGCGCGCCCTGTTTCGGCATCTTAGGAGCAGAATCTCGGGTTTTCGTCTTCTAGAGTTTTGTTCCTGGTTTATTTAGCTTTCTTTTGGCACCGAGATCACGAGATTCCACCCTGTGGTTTGGAAGTTATGAATTTTTAACCGCACACTACTCTGTCTGTCAGAAATTTTAGGGACTGTCTGTTGATCGTCAGTTTTGTTCAAGTTAGAGCCAGATTCAGGGAGGCCACCCAAATAGGTTTCTGAAGATAATTTCTCCATGATTCCAGATTGATAAAGATCATCTCCATAGGATCAGTAGACTGAAAGTTACAGTCTTTTCTTTACGACTGTTCTGAAATCTGGACAGTTTTCTGTCGGTGATTTCTAGGGCATTTTGATCCTCTGTTTTGGCCGAATCAGGGGATCTCACCAACTAAATTTTTGTAGCCTGGTTCGTTAGGAAAATATGAGCACTAGTTTCAGGTCTTTAGGAGTTACAGATAATTAATGGTGAATTTTATCGTACAGCTGCCAGTAGAGTAGTAATTTGGTCTTTTGGGTGAAGTTGTTAAATTGAGCCCTTGGTTGTGTGGGTTGATTACAGGGTATGATAGGATACGTGTAGAAACGTCATACTTTGTTATTCTTATTCCGTGTAAATACTTGTGTAGGCGGTGAGGCGGTGGGTGGAAGGACACCTTCGTGGCTTCCTAGTACGTCGCAAAGACTAAGGCAAGTACCGGTTGTTAATTTGTGTTGTTTTCAAAGGAATGCATGATGATGTGTTGATTATATGAGTGTTCTTGCGTGATGCTCATGATGTGGAAAGATTTCATTATTTATGTTTCTTGTGGTACATGATTCATTCCATTCATGCATGATTCGCTTCGCGTCACGGAGTGGAATTTGATTAAGCCCCATCAATCCAATATGGGCATATGAAACCCACCATTCCAATGTGGGTAGTGTTGACCACCATTCCAATGTGGCACTTGGACACCGTATGAAATGTTCTTCATACGGTGATTGGGTCCCCGTACTTTGTGAAGTACGGGCTTAAGTGAACACCGACGGGTGTATCACTCGTTATACCGGTATACGCAGTTGGAAGGTCCATTTTCATTCATTGTGTGCATTCATAAATTGTAGTTTCACAGATTCGTGGAAGATATGTTCCAATGTCTTGATTATTGTTTTGGTTCCTTTGTACACTGTGAGATTGATATGGTGCTTGCTGAGTTTCGACTCACCCTTGTTTTCTATGTTTTTTTAGGTGATCCATGATGATATAGTTGCTAGCGGGAGGGCGTAGTCCAAGCACGTTTCACACACCTCAAGAATCACCTATTTATAAAGATGTTTTGTTAAGTTATTTGGTTAAGAGATGAACTGTAATAAGTATCACCTCAAGTTTACAAAGCATCTTCCATGTTTAATTACTTGGTTAGATTCTGTGGTTGATCGGTTAATTACTCTTTGTTACTTCGTCATGATTATTTAATTTTGGTGCAAATTGATTATTAGTTCCGCAAATGAATTGTATGATGAATCTTTAGGTAGCATCTTGGCTTCCGAATAGCCAGGGTGTTACAATCACCCCCTTTGTCCTCTGCATCCACGGCAACCCCGCCACGGTGACATGGCCGCGCCGCCAATGGCTCGCATCGCAGGCCTATCTTGGTGCCTCCCCTCCTTCACCGACCCCTCCGGTGTGTTCCACGTATCCCAAGGATGCTCATGCTCCCACCATTTGGCTGCAACCCCATCCGGGCACCGCAGCCATGTTCCACCCCCACGGCCGACCGCCGCTCGTCACAGCGCACCCGCCCCGGTGCAACTCCAGCAACGCCGCCGCCACCTGTTGGACCACTTCCCTACCCTGGTTCCATTTTTGCCATCCCTGGTTGCCGCTGTCTGCTCAATCGCCAGCGACATGCACCGCTCCAAGCTGCCCGAGCCTCCTCCGTTTCTGCCTCCTTGGGCTTTCTCTGTGTCCACCGCTCTCTCTCCCCCTGCAAAGTGGGAACCCCCTGTAGGAGACCCAAATGCATTTGCTAATAAACATGTTGAATGACTAATTGAATCACTCAAAATTAATTAACAAATGGATATTTGGATTAGTAAGAAGTTTGTTTAAGAAACTCTCTTAAATGGGTGAATAAACATAGAAGGTGATTAGAAGAAAATTTTGAGTTATCAGTGGAACCTAGTTACAAAACTAACTATCTAATGCTAACAAGTATTATGGTTGTTATTTAGGACACTCAAGTGAATTGACAAATTTGAAGTATGAAATTTGGAGGAGGTTTAGTTAGCAACAATTCATTTTAGAAAATATTTCCATTTGTAAGATGTATAAACAAAAAATAGATTCCGAGAATACCTAGAATTGGTAGTGAGCTAATACTAGGTTAAATATGAAGGAAATATTTGATATTATGACTTTTGCTCAACCAATAGTATCTAGGCTAAAAGAGTAAGTTAATTTAAAGAACTAGTACTAAAAGATGAAATTTCATAATGAACAGTAGATCATTATGTGGACAAAAGATTAGTTAATGAATTAAATAATCTAGAGGATAATTGCAATTGATAGTAAGTTAATAGCATTACTAATGCAAGTAGTTAGAGATTATGTTGCAAGTAGTTAGAGATTATGTTGATTTGGCTAGAGTTTGATCTAAGCAAAAACAAACCAATATGAAAATAGGTATTAGAAAATGGTTATTCAAAATAAGTAGTTAACCATCAAATGTCTAATTAATCAAGATAATACTTTAATTAGGAAAATGCTTAAGAAGATGGATGAACAGTAGTAAAAATTTGGAATAGGTCAGTGAGGTAATGTCATGGCTATGGTCAAAGCAGTTGATTAGAAAATATAATGATGTATGAATTAATGGCAATTAATCCAAAGGAGTAAAACCGATTAGAGAATAAGATTTGATATATGGATATCTAAAAAAACAATGAATCCTAGGCCATAATTATGATAATGTTAATAAGTTATGAAAAGGATAATCAAAATGAGTAAAATGGTTAGATATAAGTAATGATCAGTATGGACTTAGGATAAAATCCATAAGATGATGCTCAAGTTGAAAATAAAGTAAAACTTGCTAATAACTCTAATGTCTATGATAAAAATAGAGATCAACTAGAAATGGTGTTAACCATAAAATCTTATACCTTTATTAAAATGTGGCTATGAACGGTTAAGGTGTCTATGTGACTACCGGGCCCCGGGCTGCTGATAATTAACTAGATGAAGTGTTACCCTTTCGTCAAACACATTTTGATTAGGATAAACCTAACTCATCGAACTTCCTCGATAAATAGGAAATAATAACAAAATAAATTATTAGCATGAGCTGGACATCCCATGCTAGTCATGGTAAGGTGCTTGCAGTAAAACAGTATCGAGTCAACAACAATTCAATTGTAAGTCAACTTCATCTAACATACACCGTTAATAGTTTATAATAAGAAGGACAATTCATAAATTGAGACGATCCATTTTCAGTTCAAAAGAAATGCACTCTCTATAAAGGAAAGCATAAATTTTAGAAAAAATGCACTTTCAGCATCACCTCTATCCATTTTCAAGATTTAACAACCAAGTAAATCAAAACACTAATAACTTTTACATAGAAACTCAGAATTAAATGAATCTTTTTGATAAATTCATATAAAATAATTCTCTATAAGAATATGAAAAAAATATTTGGATTTACTTACTGTTGGATTTATTTCTCCATTTGTGTTTTCTGTTTGGTTCTTTCGAATAGACGCCGAAATTCGTGAGCGAATATTTCGATGACCAACCCTACACATATTCAGAACAACAAGAGCAAGACAAGCACCTCCTTTGATCATGTTGATCCCAGTATTTTACTTATTGTACTTTGTTTTGTAAAATCTATTATGCATGCGTGTATGTTTGTATGAAAATGCTATTACTGAGAAATTGGTAGTTGTAATCCTATTTGTTGCACATATTTCATTATAATATTGTCCCCTTACTGTTGCATCCATTAGAATATGGGTTAGGCAATACGTAATGCCATTTGGGAATTTTTTAGTGCGATTGTCACACAAATGCAACTAGAACGATAGATTTTCCGAAAACTGATAAAAGGACAATATGATAATTTGAGAATTTGGGATATTTTGAGAAATGTCCAGAGGGGGCTACCTCTATTATTTTTTATGAAAATGAAATGAAAACTTTAGTTTTTAGACGCGGGCGAGTTATATTGTATTCTGAAAAAGTGAGGATTGTGACTCGCTAGTAGCTAGGGTGGAGATTCTCATCCGTAGTCAGTTAAGGACTGAAGCCAGTATCTCCAAGACTAAGACCTAAGTGTACAACCATATGTGCTAGTGTGGGATGGTCGTAGCAAACTAAGTTATCGAAAACTAGCCTTGTATGAGGGGTAGGCAATAGATGTGCCGCATGCCGAACGATAGGCATGCCGACATAACGACGAATATCTCACTGAGATGGGTATACCCGAGTGAAGTGTCAATAAATGTAGCGCTGAGACGAGTATACTCGGGTGAAGTGAGGGACTCACTCGACGGGTTTCTATCCGGTGAGTAAGGCTCCTCATTCGACGGGATTCTATCCGGGTGAATGAGGATAATGATTCGCTTGGCTAAGTTTAAGGTTAGGACTAGATGATATAAAAGCTGTGTCATGAGCTCTAGACTGCTTACCTACGGTAGTAAGTAGTGATATGGAGAATTCCAAGATGACTGGAATATTCACGTACTGTGGGTAAAGATGTACACCACTTTAGAGTGGAAAACTATTTAAATAGCCGTGCTTGTGGTCATGAGCATGCTTAGTGCGGTTGGTATGGTTGTAGTTTTGTTTTTCCAAAACTGTTTTGTCACAAAACTTGGGCAATGACATGAGGTTTTATCTCGTTGAGTTAACTGCCATATCTATGGCTGAACATAAATTGTTGCTCCCAGCCGAGGAGTGTTGCGAGTTGTTGTTATACTTCTTTTTGTGCTTATAACCAAGCAGGGTTACGAGATGTTGCTATTATTTGTTCAGCTCTTTACTTACTGTACTGTACATATTTAAACCGCTCTTTCAAATTCTGTTGCAAATTACTATGTATGAATATTGCAAATAAAAAATGGATTTGAGCAAAATAACTTGTAGAGTAGAGCCTCGTTCTTTGATAGCCCTGCATTTAATAAAAATTTGAGAAACTGTAACACCCCGTTTTTCCGATCGCAAATAGTGTTGGTTATTCAATTTTGAGTTTCTTTGATTTTCGTTTGCCGCTTAAGTTTCCAAAATTCTCGAGCCCTCTTTAAGCTCGGGTTTGTGTTTCAAACCCATCCTCAAGATTTCAAATTCAAAATTTAAGTCGAATTTAATTTCTTTGATTTTTGGATCCCTCTAAAAATCTTGCCTCCCTTTTCATTTTATTTTTAAGGCCGATCTTCCTTTTTCCTGTTCCGTCCGGCCCACCAAAACTCCCGAACCGGCCCGGTCCAGCTGCGGCGCTCTTTTCTTTCCGGCCCACGGCCCGCTCGCCGTTTCTCTTTCTCTCTCCCGTTCGCTCCGGCCCAGTCCCTCGGCCTGCTCCCTTATCTCCTTCACTCTCTTTCTCCCGTCGCCTCTCATCTCTCTCGCCCGTCTCTCTCTTTCCCTGAATCACCTCAGCTGCGCCGACACTCCCTCTCTCCCTTATCCTTCCCCCACCGCCTCTTCGCCGATCCTTCGTCTCCCCGCTTCATCTCCTTCGAAAGCGCGTCGCCGTTCTCTCTTCTCTCCTCGCGCCGACCCCTTCGTCTCCTTCGCCCGGCCATCTGCTGCGCCGCCTTCCAACTTTTCCCCGCCTCCAATCGCTTCCATCGCAGCCGCCCCACCTCGCCGCCGCCACCAACTCCACCGGCCCAAAGACATCGCCGCCATACCTCCGTGTCGACAGCTCCGCCTCGCCGCCACGCCGCCGCCCACTGCAGCACCATATCCGCGCCCCATCGGCGCCATGGCCGCCATGCCGCCTCCGTCAAACCCGGTTCCGCTCTCCCCTCCAACAAGCTATAAAGAGGCCCGAGCCCTCCACCTCCTCTCCGCTGCTCCTCCCTCTCCCTGTAAGCCCTCCAAACGAAAGCCCCGCCGGCTTCTTCCTTCGATCAAGCCTCGCCTTTGGCGTGCCCTCGTTGCCGCCTCGGGCCTAGACCCGGCCGCCGTGGCTGGGCCTTGGCGACGCACTTCCCGTGCCTCCCCAACCCCAGCTGCAGCGCCCCGCCTCCCCGGGACCGCCTCACCAAGCTCCTCCCCGCGCCACGCTCGGCTCCATCGCCAAACAACCCTGGTGCTTCATCGCCTCCACCGACTGCGCGGTAAGGCTCCCTTCCTTCCCCTGCCACTTTCGGTCCCCTCCTTTGGTGCTCCCCTTTCCCCCCTTCGGGCGCCGTGTGGCTGCCAAGCCCGACCGCCCCTGGGTGCCACAAGCTTCTCACCGCTGCCGCCCTGGTTTTTGCCACCACCTCCCTCAGCCCCTTTACCCGGCCAGCATCCCATTCGAGCACCCCAGATTCCCCCACCTCCACCGCCATCGGCAAAGAATGCAGAGCCTCCCCTTGCTCCTGTTGCCCTCCTGCTGCCGCTCTCTGTGGCCGAAACCCCCTCCTCCCAGTGCAGCAACAAGGGATGATCGACAGCAGTGTGTAAGGCCTGGTGGACTCTTGATTGCTGCCATTGTTAGCTGCCAAGTCTTGGTCTCCAGGACAACTATTGAATGAGATGGAATTGTTGCTAATTATGTATTCTCCAATTGTTGTTTGTGGGTATTGAATGGTTGTTTGAGAATGTTGTCAGCTGTATTAGTGTGGGTGCCGAACTTTGTTCTTCAGGCGATTGCTGTCAAGGCATTGGGATGATTAATCTGAGTATAGCCCTCCCATCTCAGTATTTTTGGATTAGTAGTGATTGTCATAATCTGTCATATTTGATGAATCGTATGTGATTGTCTTGATAGTTGATTATTGAGCAATGATTGTTAAACAGTGAATTTTTGTTGTGATTATTGTATGAGATCATAAACCATTTGTATGACAGTAATTAGAGTAATACGTCAATTGAATCTTGAGTGTTTAAACTCGCCATTGAAATCTCTGTGTGCACTCTGTCATTTGAATATTTGTATTAATTTGGCGATTATGAAGTGATGCATTAGGTTATTAGTTTGTACGGCTTGCAATTGGAAAGTCGGGGATCAATCGATAGTTGAGGTTGTGTTAATCACAATCTAGTTGTTGAGTAGTAGAAGTTGTTATTCATATGTTTCGATTGTCAATAGTTGATTCAGTAATTGCTTCCCGGATCGCTGCGATAGAAATGAGGTTACCATCGATCCAAATGATTAAGAAATTGTCGCCATAGATTAGTAGAATGTGTTGTTGGCGAAGTTGAAGTGTTAATTGTGATCTTGATTATTAAGGATTAGTTTTAATTTTCAAAGCAAGATCTTGTCTATTGGATTTGGTAACCGCAATTGTATAGTTGGTAGTTGGATATGTCTTGTTTTGGTAGTAGGTTGAGTAGCTAGAAATCGAATCGATGAGTATTATCTGGCAGTTGAGTGTGGAATAGAATTGCCATTGGATTTTGTGTCGATTGAGTATTCTAGATTGGTATAGAACCGGTAGTCGAGTTGCTTTGTTGCCTTGTCGCCTGTATGATAGTCTTGCAGTCTTAGAATCATGCAGAGAGCATTAAAGCAAAGCTATTTCAACCATACCTCCTTGGAATCCTCCTCATGGCGTAAATCTTCTATCATTCCTCCTTCCGCCCAACTGGACGTTTGACTCTGTCAAACATTCCGGTGTCGCCCAAACCATTCTCTCAAGCCGTACTCCGCAATCTTTCTGAGGCTCGTGTGTTTTATTTGGTCTCTTGAATTCTTTGGATTTATTTGGTGTTTCAATCGTTATTGCGTAATTAGAATCGAAGTCCAGAAGAATCGACGACTCCAGCAGATCCAAGATTCAAGCAAAGACGCCGATCAAGACTTGAACCTCTGTCTAATCGGGCTTTGAGTAAGATCAAGGCCACAGTAAAATAGCCCAAAGTAGTCAACACTTTGATCATATTGATCCCACACTTTATGCAAATTATATTCTGTTAAAGTATCAAATTGCATGCTTTAATTTTTATGCAAACATATGTCAAACATTCTAAGGTAGTTAATTACCTGCTTGTTAATTTAATAAATTATTATTCCAATCCTTTGAAAGTTGAACTCCCAATACCCTTGTCACCCTAGTAAATATCCGTAACTTACTAGTTATAGGTCGCATTTAAACGCCATGCTAGACTTGTTTAAGTACCGGGTATTACTACCCCAAATCATCATCCTTTAATCATCATCAATTGTTTTGGGCGGTCATTGGGAGAATGGTGAATTGGTTGGATAATTTGTTTATACCTCTCCAAAACTCTAAAATTTGCTAATACCCATCGGGCGGATGGTAAGTGGCGTGTAAATGGTTGGGTGCTAATGTAGCCTGTGATATTTTTTTTGTGGAGGGTATGTGGTAAGAACCGCCGAGATAATCTTAAGGACTTAATCTGTGATGACCTCTTATTGTAAAACAAGATGCACCACAAGTCTATAATGGTGTCGACTGGCTAACTAATTGGTGTCCACCTGCATTTAGCCGCACCATTGAGGGGCTCCCAATGCCGTGAGCCCAAGAGGCTACGTGTGGGGAATGTAACTTGCGGGACCCTAGGCGTAAGTTGCATGGCGCAAGAGGGGTCAGGCGAAGCGGTTGTCGGGTCCCACGGGACGACACCCCTTCAGTGAAACCTTAGCGGTGCAAAGAAATATCGAGGATGCTTTGTAAAGGCCTTGTGATAGTCTCCCCTTGATTCACATGTCTACGTAAACGTGTGTTCATATCAAGCTGATTATCTCTTGTGGGTAAAGATGTACAATCTCTGCAGAGAATAAAAGCATTAGCAGTGTGCCTACTGGTCAAGGGCGGGCAAAAGAACTTGCAAGATATAGTTCTATTTCAAAAACTTTTGTGGGTGGGATGAAAAATGTGCGGGGCTCACCTAGCCCTTGATTGGTTTTTCCTGGGTATTCTTACCCGGTGTTGGTAATAGGTGGGTATGACCACCAAAGAAAAAGAAGCATGAGACAGAGTTTCGATGGAGGAACCTCTGCGTTATCAATTATTGCACAATTAATCTCTTTAAAAATGCAAATTTGGTCCAAATGCTAAGTGACAGATTTTTCTAATATCTCAGATCTACAAAGGTCGCTTTACGCAAATAAAAGAACCCGAGCCACCCTTGTTACACCTTGCATGTATATTATTGCATCTGTGTGTGTGGGCTCGCGAGCACGGTAGTTGTGCTCATCCTCGCTCTTTTCCCCAAACCCTCGTAAGCAGGAACTCGAGCTATCAACCACATCAAGGATCCGAAGCTCAAGACCCGGAAATGTTAAAGCGTAGCTTCGTCCTTAGTTGTTCTAGTCTCACCCCGCCTAGCCGACTTCGTTGGTTCTTGTGTGCCTCCTATATTGTCCTAAGTTTTGGATAATATCATGCATACAGGTTCCCCGCCACTTACTGCGGAAGATGTGCCCTCACCTTTTGCTTCCGCTGTTGCTTCCGCTATCTTTTGTAATGTATTCTTTTGGCTGTCCGCCTTTATTGTAAAAATTGACCCAAAGCGGTCTATGTAAACTCGATGTGTAAATTAATGAATGAAATAAAGTTTGCGCCATGTATGGTTTGATTCAAAGAATGTACCGTGGAGTGCTAGCTCTCGATCCAGGAATAGCACGGTAATTTCACGAGGATTTGGATTTACAAAATCCGGTCCGACAAGCCTATCTTCAGAGGCCGAAGACTCAAACCTGTGACCAAGAGTCATGGACCATGGAGGTTTTCCTCTATGCTAGAGAGGGTGAGTTCATCGCTCACACCTTCAGATCCGAACCACTCACGCAATTGTGACGATGCGATTCAAGACGCAGCGTGCTTCACCGCAAACGCTCGACCCGGATGCACATAGACCTTCCGCGGAATCGCCTTCTACTACCATCCGCCTCTCCGGAAGGACAATCCAACCCCAAGTCTGCGTCTTCGTGTGGGAATAGTTAGGCTAGTCTAGGTTAGCTTGCGGTGCTTGCATTAGCGATCCCTTGGTTGCAAGTGCTTTTGTTTTCCTCTTTTGTAGACGCGTTGTATCGTATCCGTGTCATGGCTTAGTGTGGCCTATATGTCAGATCAGAAAAGTCGTGTAACACTTAACTCCTTTAATATAATGCAGCCATTCTAGGCTTTGTATTGTATTGGATTATTCTCCTCGTTCGATTTTGAGTTTCTTCTGTGTGCCTTAGAGGGCTAATGAACCCTCATATAAATCCGCCTAGCCTAACCTAGGTTGTTCTTTCAGATGGCACCAAAGAGATCAAGAAATTAAGGAAGTGGTGTCGATTTCAAAGAAACAAGTCGACAATCCACCACCAAAGGCTCCAACTTCAACTCCAACTCGCTTCCAATGGGAGTAATTCATTTGGATGACTGCCTTGATACCAAACCGCGGCTAGCCTTCACTGCTTCACCTGCGGAGAAAAAGGGCACTATGCTAATAGATGTCCCCAGAAAAGGCTTCGTTGTGCAAGTGAAGCAGAAGACAACAAAGCAGACCCTGCCACCCGTCAACCTCAAGAAATACCCAAGGACGATGGTACCATTACACCAGGAAGACCCCTGAAGGACAACATCTGCTTTCATTGCAAGAATCCGGGACACTTCGCCAACAGATGCCCCCAAAGAAAGCAAGACCAAGGAATCAAGTGTCACTATTGCGGCAACTCAAGACACCGCAAGAACAAATGTCCCAAACGGAAACATGAAGAGTCAGCAAAGAACATCATCATCACCAACCTCAGCCTTGACAATGAAGAGTCTCTCAAAGGTCCCAGCGAAAAGCAAGTTGTACCTGCTGAAGTTCTACTACAAGACCCGGAAGCCCCGCCAACTGTTTGTCTTGAATGTGGCAAGTCAGGACATGTTGCCCAATTATGTCCTCCATTAAGACGGGACGCAAATGGAGCATGCTTCACATGGGCAATATGGACACTATTGCTACTCATGCCCAAAGGCCCTCTCGTCCCACCGTGAGAAACACCATCAACCAGAAGATTGCCCTGTGAACCAGATAGCCTGCACGCGTTGTGGAGAAAAAGGACATCCGTCAGATCAATGTTTCAACTGCCCCAACTGTGGTAAGGATCACCAGTCAGGTGATTGTCCGATGAGTAAAGTCACCTGTTTTCTTTGTGAAGGACAAGACCACTGCCCCAAAGATTGCTTCTTGCGTCCGATTCTGACCAAAGCAATTGAGTTGCAAAGGACAAGTCTTCAAGTTGCCGCGAGACTCGTCGTAAGTAGGGATGGCAAGGACAACCACCATCTGACCTTGAAAGAGGAAAATCAGGTTGTGCCAAAGTGTCAGAATACCTCAGAAGAGATTGAAAGAAGTGAAGACCTTCTTCGTCTTCCCCAGCCTGCGGTGCGAAACCCAATCGCCATCTTCGTTGTTTCAATCAGGAGAAAAGGTCATTTCATCAATAAATGCCCTCAACCAGTCACCCCAGTGAGGTTCAACTTCAGAACTACACCAGCTCGAGTACAGATTTCAGCTTCAAGCAACAGTCATCAGATTCCGCAGGCATCCAAAGACGCTTCCATGCCAAGTCAAAACCAAACCAGTGGTGTTGTAAAGGACAAGTTTCCTGACCACCGTGAAGCTCAGGAATAAAGTAAGCAAAGATAGCTAGTATTAAGCACCTTCCATTTTAAGGTGGGTAGCTGATCCGCTCAGAAGTATCAAGGATGTTTTGTGTATGCAAAATTTGTACCAGCACATGTTATGCTGGAGCTTTGCCCTCTTTTGTGTCAAAAGAAGCTTGTTGTAAGGCTATTTTGCCAACCCTTTAAGTTAAAGGAAATTGTGGTGCTGGGTGTACCCAGAAGACCCTTGTTTGCTATTTCAGTAAATCCCCGAGTAAAGATCGTTATGGAATTTCAGATTCCTAGCCAGTCTCTAAGTGCTGCAATCCAAACTTTGGACGTCATCCTAGAGATGGATTGATTGGATGCCAAGACAAGATTAAGCCGTACCAACAAAAGTGGTACTCACTAAGGACCCGGAAAAGTTTGTCAGATGTCAACAACCTGCTCCGCATCTCTCAGCTCAAGAAAAGCCTCAGAGTGTTTGAAGAAGCAAGCCAGACACCTCGGATCAAGAAGCCGCTTGAGAGCCGAAGACCAGTTGAAGACCGACCTCCCTTGCCTGTTTTCTGAGCCACCCGAATCTCGGGGACGAGATTCATTTTAAGGTGGGTAGGTTTGTAACACCCCGTTTTTCCGATCGCAAATAGTGTTGGTTATTCAATTTTGAGTTTCTTTGATTTTCGTTTGCCGCTTAAGTTTCCAAAATTCTCGAGCCCTCTTTAAGCTCGGGTTTGTGTTTCAAACCCATCCTCAAGATTTCAAATTCAAAATTTAAGTCGAATTTAATTTCTTTGATTTTTGGATCCCTCTAAAAATCTTGCCTCCCTTTTCATTTTATTTTTCTGGGCCGATCTTCCTTTTTCCTGTTCCGGCCGGCCCACCAAAACTCCCGAACCGGCCCGGTCCAGCTGCGGCGCTCTTTTCTTTCCGGCCCACGGCCCGCTCGCCGTTTCTCTTTCTCTCTCCCGTTCGCTCCGGCCCAGTCCCTCGGCCTGCTCCCTTATCTCCTTCACTCTCTTTCTCCCGTCGCCTCTCATCTCTCTCGCCCGTCTCTCTCTTTCCCTGAATCACCTCAGCTGCGCCGACACTCCCTCTCTCCCTTATCCTTCCCCCACCGCCTCTTCGCCGATCCTTCGTCTCCCCGCTTCATCTCCTTCGAGCGCGTCGCCGTTCTCTCTTCCTCCCTCGCGCCGCCGACCCCTTCGTCTCCTTCGCCCGCCCATCTGCGCTCGCTTCAACTTTTCCCGCCTCCAATCGCTTCCATCGCAGCCGCTTCTACCTTGCGTCGCCGCCACCAACTCCACCGGGCCCCAAAGACATCGCCGCCATACCTCCGTGTCGGCAGCTCCGTCTCGCCGCCCACGTCGCCGCCCACTGGCAAAGACCATATCGCGCCCCATCGGCGCCATGGCCGCCATGCCGCCTCCGTCAAACCCGGTTCCGTCTCTCCTCCTCCAAGCTATAAAGAGGCCCGAGCCCTCCACCTCCTCTCGCGCTGCTCCTCCCTCTCCCTGTAAGCCCTCCAAACGAAAGCCCGCCGCTTCTTCCCCTTCGACCAAGCCTCGCCTTTGGCGTGCCCTCGTCGTGCCGCCTCGGGCCTAGAACCCGATCGCCCGGCTGGAGGCGCATGCGCGACGCACTCGTGCCTCCCTAACCCCAGTGCAGCGCCCGCCTCCCGGGACCGCCTCACCAAGCTCCTCCCGCGCCACGCTCGGCTCCATCGCTAAACAACCTCGGTGCTTCATCGCCTCCACCGATTGCGCAGAAGGCTCCTTCCTTCCCGCCACTTTCGGTCCCTCCTTTGGTGCTCCCCTTTCCCCCTTCGGCGCGTGTGTGGTGCCAAGCCCGACCGCCTGGTGCCACAAGCTTCTCACGCGCCTGGTTTTTGCCACCACCTCCTCACCCCTTTACCCGCCAAGATCCCATTCGAGCACCCCAGATTCCCCGGCCTCCACCCATCGGCAGCAGCGTGAGCCTCCCCTTGCTCCTGTTGCCCTCCTGCGCTTGCTCTCTCTGTGGTCAAACCCCTCCTCGGGCAAAGAACAAGGGATGATCGACAAGAAGGTGTAAGGCCCGTGGACTCTTGATTGCTGCCATTGTTAGTCGCCAAGTCTTGGTCTCCGTGACAACTATTGAATGAGATGGAATTGTTGCTAATTATGTATTCTCCAATTGTTGTTTGTGGGTATTGAATGGTTGTTTGAGAATGTTGTCACCAGATAGTGTGGGTGCCGAACTTTGTTCTTCAAAGCGATTCTTTGTCAAGGCATTGGGATGATTAATCTGAGTATAGCCCTCCCATCTCAGTATTTTTGGATTAGTAGTGATTGTCATAATCTGTCATATTTGATGAATCGTATGTGATTGTCTTGATAGTTGATTATTGAGCAATGATTGTTAAACAGTGAATTTTTGTTGTGATTATTGTATGAGATCATAAACCATTTGTATGACAGTAATTAGAGTAATACGTCAATTGAATCTTGAGTGTTTAAACTCGCCATTGAAATCTCTGTGTGCACTCTGTCATTTGAATATTTGTATTAATTTGGCGATTATGAAGTGATGCATTAGGTTATTAGTTTGTACGGCTTGCAATTGGAAAGTCGGGGATCAATCGATAGTTGAGGTTGTGTTAATCTGTCAATCTAGTTGTTGAGTAGTAGAAGTTGTTATTCATATGTTTCGATTGTCAATAGTTGATTCGTAATTGCTTCCCCGGATCGTTGCGATAGAAATGAGGTTACCATCGATCCAGTGATTAAGAAATTGTCGCCATAGATTAGTAGAATGTGTTGTTGGCAGTAAGTTGAAGTGTTAATTGTGATCTTGATTATTAAGGATTAGTTTTAATTTTCAGTGCAGTACTGTCTATTGGATTTGGTAATCTGGCAATTGTATAGTTGGTAGTTGGATATGTCTTGTTTTGGTAGTAGGTTGAGTAGCTAGAAATCGAATCGATGAGTATTATCTGGCAGTTGAGTGTGGAATAGAATTGCCATTGGATTTTGTGTCGATTGAGTATTCTAGATTGGTATAGAACCGGTAGTCGAGTTGCTTTGTTGCCTTGTCGCCTGTATGATAGTCTTGCAGTCTTCCGAATCCGCAGTAGAGCATTCCGGCAAAGCTATTTCAACCATACCCTCCTTGGAATCCTCCCTCATGGCAGAAATCTTCTATCATTCCTCCTTCCGCCCAACTGGACGTTTGACTCTGTCAAACATTCCGGTGTCGCCCAAACCATTCTCTCAAGCCGTACTCCGCAATCTTTCTGAGGCTCGTGTGTTTTATTTGGTCTCTTGAATTCTTTGGATTTATTTGGTGTTTCAATCGTTATTATGTAATTAGAATCAAGTCCGTAAGAATCGACGACTCAAAGAGATCCAAGATTCAAGCAAAGACGCCGATCAAGACTTGAACCTCTGTCTAATCAGCTTTGAGTAAGATCAAGGCCACAGTAAAATAGCCCAAGGCAGTCAACACTTTGATCATATTGATCCCACACTTTATGCAAATTATATTCTGTTAAAGTATCAAATTGCATGCTTTAATTTTTATGCAAACATATGTCAAACATTCTAAGGTAGTTAATTACCTGCTTGTTAATTTAATAAATTATTATTCCAATCCTTTGAAAGTTGAACTCCCAATACCCTTGTCACCCTAGTAAATATCTGGTAACTTACTAGTTATAGGTCGTACTTAAACGCCATGCTAGACTTGTTTAAGTACCGGGGTATTACTACCCCAAATCATCATCCTTTAATCATCATCAATTGTTTTGGGCAGTCATTGGGGAGAATGACTGAATTAGTTGGATAATTTGTTTATACCTCTCCAAAACTCTAAAATTTGCTAATACCCATCTAGGCGGATGGTAAGCTGGCGTGTAAATGGTTGGGTGCTAATGTAGCCCAGGATATTTTTTTTTTGTGGAGGGTATGTGGTAAGAACCGCCCAGATAATCTTAAGGACTTAATCCTGTGATGACCTCTTATTGTAAAACAAGATGCTGACCACAAGTCTATAATGGTGTCGACTGGCTAACTAATTGGTGTCCACCGATGCACGAGCCGCACCATTGAGGGGCTCCCAATGCCGTGAGCCCAAGAGGCTACGTATTGGGGAATGTAACTTGCGGGACCCTAGGCGTAAGTTGCATGGCGCAAGAGGGGGTCTGGGCGTAGCGGTTGTCGGGTCCCACGGGAACGACACCCCGCTCAGGTGAAACCTTAGCGGGTGCAGCAAATATCGAGGGATGCTTTGTAAAGGCCTTGTGATAGTCTCCCCTTGATTCACATGTCTACGTAAACGTGTGTTCATATCAAGCTGATTATCTCTTGTGGGTAAAGATGTACAATCTCTGCAGAGAATAAAAACTGTTCGAACAGCCGTGCCCACGGTCAAGGGCGGGCAAAAGAACTTGCAAGATATAGTTCTATTTCAAAAACTTTTGTGGGTGGGATGAAAAATGTGCGGGGCTCACCTAGCCCTTGATTGGTTTTTCCTGGGTATTCTTACCCGGTGTTGGTAATAGGTGGGTATGACCACCAAAGAAAAAGAAGCATGAGACAGAGTTTCCGATGGAGGGAACCTCTGCTGTTATCAATTATTGCACAATTAATCTCTTTAAAAATGCAAATTTGGTCCAAATGCTAAGTGACAGGATTTTTCTAATATCTGTATCTACAAAGGCTGCTTTACGCAAATAAAAGAACCCGAGCCACCCTTGTTACACCTTGCATGTATATTATTGCATCTGTGTGTGTGGGCTCGCGAGCACGGTAGTTGTGCTCATCCTCGCTCTTTTCCCCAAACCCTCAGAAACAGGAATCCCTGGAGCTATCAACCACATCAAGGATCCAGAAGCCTGAAGACCCGGGAAATGTTAAAGCGTAGCTTCGTCCTTAGTTGTTCTAGTCTCACCCCAGTCTAGCTGACTTCGTTGGTTCTTGTGTGCCTCCTATATTGTCTGAAGTTTTCGGATAATATCGGGCGTACACGGGTTCCCCAGTCACTTGCCTGCGGTAAGATGTGCCCTCACCTTTTTGCTTCCGTTGTTGCTTCCGCTATCTTTTGTAATGTATTCTTTTGGCCTGTCCGGCCTTTATTGTAAAAATTGACCCAAAGCGGTCTATGTAAACTCTGATGTGTAAATTAATGAATGAAATAAAGTTTGCGCCATGTATGGTTTGATTCAGCAATGTACCTGTGGAGTGCTAGCTACTGATCCAGGGAATAGCACAGTAATTTCACAGAGGATTTGGATTTACAAAATCCGGGTCCGACAGAAACACTACAAGTCTTGCTGAGTACACAAGTACTCAATCTTGCTTATGTTGTTGTTTAGAGTTTGAAGATGAGCTGATGCCTGACGACACGTTCTTTGCTCCCGAAATAGGAGGGTTCGATGACGGGTCTACCTAGGCCTTGTTCCTTGCCAGTTGCCCGCGGGATCGGATGGGCATGCCGCTAGACTTTTGCTACTTTGCTACTTCTTCCACTGCTATATGTTTACTCTGATGACTACTTTATTTAGCTGATCGGCCGTGAATGTACTAACTAGTAATATCTTAAGTAAGTACGCTTTTCTTTACTTTTAGCATGTGAATGTATGGATGTGAGTACCAAATATTGTGAATGTGTATGCTAGCCACTTATCCTAAGAATAGCATAGTATACATATAGGGCCTTCGGGTATTCCACGCTCGGGGCTCCCATAATAAATTTGAATAAATGATTATGGAACTTAGTGTAAAACTGTGTGCTATGTCTCATTACTCGTGATGGCATGTGTTGCACCTAACCAACAGGGTGAGAAAAGATTTAGACTAAGGCGAGTGGATAGAACTGTGTGATGTGGTGGAACTGTGTGATTGGGAAAATATAATTATGGTTAATTAGTTAGAATTTGGCAGTCTCGCCTTGGTCAATTAAGGACTTAACTTTATGCGCCATTGTACCGAGCCACAACTGTACAACCACATACCTGGTATGGGATGGGTCTAACTTAGTAAGTTATGGAATCTTGGCATTGACTACTCAGGCATGTATGATAGACTGCGCTAGGGTGGAGGTGTGTACCGTTGTGGTAGGGTCACATTTATGAGCGGTGCGCCGTCTTCAGATCCAACGACGTGTGTCGTATGAAGCGCTGTGTTAGAGTTGATACGACGACAAAACACATCGGGAGGGTGAATTGTCAGGATGAAGTTTCAGAAAGGTTTTGTTATGATTAGTGCTAGCTACACTAGTTATATCGTATGGGTAAAGTGTACTACCTCTGCAGAGTGTTAAATAATCTATTCGAATAGCTGCGTCCGTGGTCATGGATATGCTCGGGGATTTCACACGAGGGGTAGATTTTCACAAAATACTTTGGGAAGGGATAGCTGTGTGATTTAATTCATATAGCTGTGTGAAAGAAATTGATTAGTCTTAGTGTCTTTGTAGAAACAATTGTTAAACTATTATTGTTTATTTATTTTGAATTACGCTTTCAATCTATTATCTGCATTCAATTACAAATATTGTTTTATTGCAAAATAACCACATAAGCCATTTTATTTGGAATAAACCATCATCTATAATTGTATTTTGTGGTATAACTTGTTGAGTACACGGAATACTCATTCTTGCTGCAATCATTCAGCTGAAGTGGAGGAATCGTCGCCTACCTTCGAGGAGGAGCTAGTTCTACGTGGTTGCTGATCGTTAGGTCTTGATCCCAGTTGGTTGCCTGTGGCTAGTCGATGGGTTTTCGCTTGAGTTATTTTTGTTCCGCTACTGCTTACTTATTTACCATCAACCCTACGTAGCTTAATAAGTGTAAACTCGATCTTAAGGTAAAAGTAGTTATTTGTTATCCAAATTAATCGTTTATTCTTATATTCGTCTTGTGTGGGGTGATATTCATCTATATTGACACTGTGTGCACTAGTATGATCCTAGACAAGTGCATTGTACACAGAGGGTCCATGATTATATTTTTGGGTCCCGACAACAACACACAACACAACACCAACCTGAGCACCAATGACACCAATAAAATCTCCTAGTTGTGTAGATGCTCAAGCCCTACTTTAATTTGGACATTATATGGCTATCTGGAGATGCCCGTGCACACAGTAGCACCTCCGCAGCTCATACCACAGTGCAGACACCCCAGTGCATTCCTGGTTGGGCCGTCGCCACGAATGGGTTTGCCTCAGCCGCTGCATTCCATTTTGGAGGTCCCCGGTGGTCTCTGTGGCTTCCCGTCGCCGCCGCCGAGCTCAGTCAGGTTGTCCATGGCACCTCCCCTGACGGTTCACTTAGAGGAAGAAGATGGTGCATGGTAGCACTGATAAGTGGGTCCCATGGTACTTAGTGTTAATTAGGCCAAGATTAATTAGCACCTCATTAGGAGACTGTATTAGTATGACATGTGAGCCTAGTAATTAAGAAAAACATAATGAGGAGTTCAATTAAAATCTAAGCCATTGACATGTGGGCCCTCTCACTTAAGTGAGCCACGTATGTAGAATTTAGGCCTCCATTTTAGTGTTTTTGTAATTAACGATAATCATGTTTATTGGAGTAACAAGTTTTATCAAGTGATTGGGTGGTTTAGTCTTGGACTTGAAAAAGAGCATAAAAGGCACCTGATGAATGGACATCAAGATGATCTAGCTCAAGGAAATGATAAGTACTTGTCTAAGGACCTCTTCATAGTTTTTTACCGATCTAGGTGTTTGGTGGATTAAAGATCGAATTGTTTGTGTAGGTAGCCGTACAATTTAGAGGATCCTCGGGTAATAACTTGATAGTAAAATGTTTTTTGGAGCCTTCGGATGTAGTTTACTTATTTATGTCATTTTCCCATAATTTCAACCATTCTGAATTTTCCTCTAAAATTCATTTAAGTATACTGTTTGCAGCAATTTTATGGAAAAATCGAGAACAGATAAAATTATGCAGCCAAATATGCTATGTCCGGAGGCTCCACAAAAAAATTATAATTTTTTTTGGAGCTCCTGTGCTACATCTAAAAATTCCTACAAAAAAATATGTTTCAGCAGATTTTCCCGGAAAAAGCTATAAAAAAAAGAATTCGGGGGCCTGAAATGCCAGAATTTCTCTCATCCTTACGACAATCTCGTTATATGTCCAGCTTAGTGCTCTCTCCTTAGGTGCACGCAACCAAAAGGGAAAAAGGAAATAGTTTCGCCCGTATCCATCTAAACCAGACTGATCTCCAAAATGTCCTTATTAAAAACAAGTCGGCAAATGAGTAAAGACCTGTCTGGAGAGTTTATCTTTCCCTAGTTAGAGTTGAAGTTATAAAGTGGCTTCAGCTAATTCCTACAAAAAGAGGCTTAAACGGACACATCTGTCTCGACGAGCTTGAGCTTCCAATGGCTTTAAGCTGAAGCTGAAGCTAAAAAAAAGGCCTAAATTACGACAGAGATACAGTTGCTTTCAAGATTTGCAAATAGTCTGACATGTAATGTAAGCTGTGCATAGATGTAGAGAGAGTATTTCTTCCGTGCCTCATACACACATAACATATACAGATAAGACGCTAATCACTCTCTAAATGCACTTTTCAAATCCAAAGTTCAACATCTCAATTCCAAACGTTTCGACCGGTTTTTCATCTCCTGGTCCTCGCTGGAAATACAAATACTTGTCCCCCAGAAATGTCGACTGGAGCTGCACCCACCATACTTCAAACACTTGTCCGATATTTCAGGCAAAATACAAAGGCGGGATGGATTAGAAAATCCCAGCATCCATATAATACCCAGTTATATTATGAAACCACACAGCATTGCCACATAAAGATGCACGGGTGTTAGTCAAAATCCCACGCACGCGCGCACACAAAAGGCAGATGTAAAAGGTTGTAGTTTGTAGGCTAATAGAGTAGAAGAGCAAGGAAAAGGACCCAGCATCCACCACCACCATCACCTTTGGAGTTTCAGGGGCTGCATGCAGCACACACCATCTATCATCTGACTTTTCTCACCAGATTTTCTCTAATCCCGGTCTCGGATCTGCCGGGTCGGCCATTACAGTTACGCTTAAGGCGGCGCATAAGCACAAGAGGCACAGTGTACCACTCCCGCTAATTGCCCGTCGCGATGAACTCGCAGTCCACATCAGAAGCTTTCTGATAGACTCGGCCAGCAGAGAACAACTCATTCCCCAATTTCAATGGTGAAACAGGCCTCACTTGGTTGCGTCTACACAAAGTGACAATTCACAAAGGTACATCAGTACCTGTATCTTGTACCCTGTCATTTCAAAGAAAGCAGGATTAGCTGTTTAGCACTGATGGTACTTGTATGACAGAAACAGTAATGCTAATATAATGCTCATTAGATTTATCCAATCTCGTCTGCAAAGCCGAATTTCAGTTGGATCTAGCGATCTGGTATTGCCGTCTTCCGTAATCAACATTTCACTGACATGAGTGAGGGCGACCTGGCCCTGATTTGTTCCAATCCATATCCCCAGCGAGCATATGTGACATCCACATCAGTGATTATAGCCAGGAACGCAAATAAAACACAAGCGCAGCCACCTTGGCGTCCATGATCCATCTTCCGAACCAGGATTCGGCGGCATTCCTGGACAATGTTATCCTTCACCAAATCTCGCACCTGGATTATTGTGGAAAACGCCACGAACAGAAAGGGAGAGTGATCCAACCATCCAGGTAATCGCCTCAAACGTCAGTTACTGGTAGAGCTTCAGACAAAGGCCTGAGAGCTTGTGTCCCTTTCCGCTATTCGGTGTTGCGGTCCTTGTAATGCTCGGCTGCTGTCTCGACGAGTACAAATCCAATTCGAAAATTGAGCTTGTGTCAGTCCTGAAATGACCGCATCAAAGCTGTGTTAACGGCACGCCGATACGGCAAAGTAAATGTGGGCAGGAAGGAATCCACGATGGAGATTGACTTGAGTTGCAATGGTCGACAGTAACCAAGAAAACTCACTCTCAATTATGCTGGGTAAAATAGCTCTTCTACGATACACTCAATTTAATACGAGTCGTCTATTCTTTAAGATCTAATGGTTTAAATTAGTTAGGATTTAGTTATACTATACCTAGTAGTATGGGTTGTAGAATCTCGAGAGAGTAGAATTGTAATCGTCTATATATAGAAAAGTCCATAATACCCTCGTGGAAAATATAAAGAAAAGTCTATTATACCATAAAAAAAATTAATTTTCAGATTTAATTTAGTGGTATACTTACTAGTAGAATATATCATAAAATATCTCTCGTAGAAACCACTGGTTACAGGTCAAACCAGCTTGGTTTTGCCCAGCTTTTTCTGGGTCCAACCATTAGCAACCTGTTAAGCCTGGGTTGACCATTTGAAGAATACGGACTATTTTATGTGTCGTGTGGAGTTACAACAAAATTTCAACAATTATAAAGTTCTCTTGGTCCAGTAAATCATGTACTTAAGTACTTACAGAAGGCTTCAAAAAAAAGTGTGTCTACTTCATCGTCTAGGTATCCAAGTACGATCGAGTGTCACTCGTTTACTTACAGAAGGCCACAAAAAAGTGTCTACTTCATTGTCTAGGTGTCCAAGTATGAGTGTATGACACCCGTTGATGTATATCCGATGTACTGACCTATCAAGATAGATACATGTAGGATTCTAGAAACCGATGGTGACCAGATAGATGACACCAGTAACCTCTTGTTCTGAACATCTGATTATACAGGCTAGACTGGAATGCAATATGCCAGATTGCATCGCTGTATGCTCTCCAAGAATATATATATATATATATATATAGCACCCCGATATATATTGTGACATACTGTTTTCGAACGGCAAATAGCGCCTCCATTTGGTTTTCAATTTTCATTTTGTCGCTTGAATTTCCGAGAACTCCAAATTTCCCTTACGCTCGGGTTTGTGTTTCAAACTTCCGTTCAAATCCTGAATTCAAAATTCAAATTGAATTCACATTTTTTTCAGATGTTGTAACCCCTCTCAAAATTCTACCTCCTCTTATTTTGTTAGGCCAACTCATTTCTCAGCCCACTAGATTTTCCCCCTTTTCTTTCTACCCCTCTCAGGCCAAAATTCCCCGCCGGCCCGATCCTTTTCCCCATTTCCCGGCCCACCTTCTCTTTTCTCCGAACCGGCTCGGCCTGCCTTCCTTCCGCCGGCCCGGCCTATTTTCCTTCCGCCAGTCCGGCCCGCAATTCTTTACCAGGCCCACCTCCTCTCGCTACCACGGCTGGCTCGCTCGTTTTTCCCCGGCCCACAGCCCGACTCGCCGCCTCCTTCTCCCCTCAGTTCCTCGGCCGCGTCGCTTCTTCCTCAATCCCTCTCTCTCCCGGGCGCATCGCCGCTTCACTCCATCCCCTTCTCCCTAGATGCGTCGCCTCCACCGGTTCCCCCTTCGTCTCCCCATCTCGCTCTCTCCATGCCCCCATTTCTTATCCTTCCGTGAGCCGCCGCTGATGAGGACATCACTTCTACTGATATAAACACTCCTCATGTGCAAGGTCCAATTACTCGGGCACGTGCTCGTCAACTTAGTTATCAAGTAAATTTATTTTTAGGGCTGAGTGTATTATTTGAAAACTCTATGATGCTGCCTAACGGAGATGATTTACTTGTACTTAGGAATCTAGGACTACGACCAGTTCCGCAGGGTCTACGACCACTTCAAAAAGGCTTACGACCAGTTTCACCAGTACTCGGCGAGCCGAGTAATCGTTGGACACAATCTACGACCAGAGATAGCATGGGCTCCTGAAGACCACCCCAGGACCAGTCCTACGACCAGGTCTTTGACCAGAGATATGCGATCTGAATAGTGAATAAGGTGATGCGTCACCGTTTTCGCCTAATAGGATCTTGTAAGCGTGTCGAGGTCGGAGTCCAGGGTGTGTACGCCTCTTCCCACAGCCGCACAACCCTAGGTCGACCTCCTCACGTCCCCCTATATATATACAGTAGCCGTCATATTTTAACGTGGGTTTTTCTTTGAGATTATTCTGCTTAGCAATCTCGCCGCACGTTCAGTTGAGGAACCCTACATTGTGAGCTTCATCTATATTTGTAATACAATATTAGATTGTATCTTCTACTTTCTTGTTTGTGTTCTCGATTCGCATGCAAGAGAGAGCCTTCTTGGCGAGGTCAACCGCGTTCAGCATGGTTGATAACTATCGGAGCAGTGGTGTAGTGATTGCGAGGGGTTTGATCTGTTCTGGTCGAAGCCTTCGGATCATCAACGTCGAGTTCTCCACAATCGACTTATCAGTACCTTTCAGAAGATCGGGCCATAGACACATCAGTTGGTATCAGAGCAAAAGTTGTCCGTTAGGTAATCACAATTTTTTCCCCTATTAGATTAGTTGTTTTCCATCGTCCTAAAACTCCAGAAAATTGCACCACAAAATAATTTTGTTCGTCGTGTTCTTCCGCTGTCCCATCTGAAGGGTAACGATGCAAGGCTACGATAGCACAAACAAAATTTTACCGCGCAACCAAGGAACCACCGCAAGTAATAGATCATGAGATTACCGCTAGACGCGCTGACTCGTAGCGGAAGTAGAGTCGTTGTAGCGAGTTGATGCAGTCGTAGTCGTACTCACGACGCGTCTCCTCCTTCGAGTAGTCGTACTCGTCGTGCGTCTGCTCCTCCAAGTGGTCGTACTCGTCACGTTACTTCTCCTCCGACTCCTGTGAGCGTCACGAGTTGCGGATCGTCCTAGTGCTGATGCTTCGCAACAACACCTCCGAGGTATCCACACGTATGAGGCAGGATCATCACGCGCTGGAGTGCTAGCACCGGCAGCGTGGTTGAGAAGGCGTGGCTATTAGGGTTTCAGGAGTTCTTCCAAATATCATCCTCTCGCCCTCTCACTCCATGCCACCGCCCCTCTATATATAGGCATCCATGATGGGTCTCGACCTGGAGGCCCATTAGGAACTCGAGGCCTATACGAATTCGAATCACCATCCAAAACAGATCCTTGCCCTTTAAGTGTGCGACCCCACAGGTTTATGTGTAATTGGTTATGACTCAGAAACTCTTTTTTGATCACTAGTCGTTAGCGGTACCTAGCAGCACATAACAATTCCCAAAGACACATAGAATAAATCGGACGAACCTTGATGTAATTTGATCTATGATCAGGTCCTCATCACTTATGATCAGTTCGTATCTCTATACGACCAGGTTGTATTTGGTCACGACCAGTTCGTAACTCCTTACGACCAGGTTCTTACCATTCTGTGATTACGTTCGACCAATCTACGACCAGCTCGTATCTCCATACGACTAGTCCGTAACTGATCGAACTAAGCAGCCTACTCATGCATTCTCCCTTTGCCTCACGATGCCTGGTTGAACTCCAGGTGAGATTATGTGTCAAACATGGACTGTTCAATACTTTCTCGATCGAGTGTCGGATAACATCATGTAGTCGACATTTCGACCACTTGTGGCATGGCTATGCACTTTCTTTATCCGATCACCACGAGGGGCCCAGAGACATCTCTCCTGTTATGTAAGGAGGGGCAAATCCCATCTCGACCAGTCATATCCCTCCGCATGTTTCATAGCATACCCGAAAGCTACCTTTATAACTACCCAGTTACGAGTAGCGTTTGGCAACCCCTAAGAGTGCTATTACACATGTAGGGAACCATGTTGATCTCAGGTCTAAGGATTATACATCATCATTACTTGAGACCAACTAATGACACAAAGATTCATAACAATCTCAATAGTGTCTCAATGATGGGTCTATCCAACACCATGTTCTCTAACATGTGCTCACATTATTGATTCGATATCTCCATATCCATGACCGGTGAAACCAGGTCATCAATCAATACATGTGCTATTCATAGAGTCACTGGTGTTCCGACCAGTGACCTCCGACTAGGGATACATTTAGAATGACATCATAAAAGTTAAAGAGTTCCACCAACAAGTCACATACTTATTGATCTATAACAAATGATTCATTCAAGGAACATGATAATATATTATCAAAAATCATGAACATAATGAAATATCATCATCTCTATGATTGCCTCTAGGGCATATTTCCAACACCATCACCCATTGTGCCTTTACAATTTCTGTTCTTTGTTTCGCGTTGTTGAATTGGTGTCCTTTGTCTAAGTCGTGTTGCTAGTTTAGAGTTGTGTTTTTGGTCGCTAGTCAACACCGTCTCCCGCTGAGCCACCATCCATCCTGGCCGCACCACCACCTACTCGAACAACCCACCCTTTCGACCACCTAGTCGGAATCGACCGCCTACTCAAAGTCGACCGCCTACTCGGGTTCGACCATCTACTCGTTTCCGCCCCGACCACCCTATTTGTTTCTTGTTGCTTTCGGACACCCCCACGCACTCATCATATCGTGCCCGCCACACAAAGTCCAAGAAGAATTTCCATGGCCGAACAGAGCTAGCCAAAGTTCAGAGAGAGAGAGAGAGTATCTTTTAATTACCTGTATACCCCTGGCTTCTACAAAAGTTTATGACCTATATATATCCATAGACCCAGAAGGGGGTTTTTGAGGAGTTTTGAGCCAAGCTCACATTCGCAAAAAAAGGGGGAACCCTAGGTTGGGTTTCAGCAGTTAAAAAAGAGAGAAAGGGACACTAGGTTGGGTTTCGGCAGTCAAAAAAAAGAGAGAGTAGAAGAAGAAACAAAACGATCACCCCCAGTGAAGAAAAATCAAATCGACCCCCCAGTTGGTCTACGACCACTCCCAGCCTTGCATCCTTTGAATCCTTTGTATCTAGTCCTTGTTATCGACCAGTGTTGTGCTAGGGCTAGGGACACTTTTTAGACCAGCAACCGTGGTAGGTATTTTGGACTGTAGGACCGTAAAGGCGACTAGGGGGGTGAATAGGCGCTTTCGCAACTTTCTCGCCTAAATCAAATTCAACACGAACTTTACTCCTTTAGCTATGAAAGCTAAGAAGATCAGTAAGCGCACAGTGGAAGCCTTGTGCTGAATTCGATGACCCCGCTCAACCACATGATACACCAGTGGAGACTTAATCTCAAAGGGCAGATCTGGGCACAGGCGGTCTGACCGGCTACCAAGGGCGGTCTGACCGACGGTCACCGAGCGGTCGGACCGGCTACTAACTGGCGGTCGGACCGGTGGATATCGGTTCGACCCGGCAGTACTAGCGGTCTGAAAAGCGGGCGGTCGGACCGCCGTTATAAAATCGGTCAGACCGGTTCAGTCCAGTACTGAAAATTCAAGCCCAAATCCAAAACGAAATTTGATCCAACTTTTGATTCAACCAATGAAACTTGACCAAATTTCGAGCACACCTCCCTAATGATATTAGAGACCTATTTCTAGCGACGATCCTTCAGATCCACTTCGCAGAATCGATCTCTCAAGGATTTACCAAAGAAGTGCACAAACCCTAGAAATATGAAAATCTTTGATTCAAGACTTGCTTGTGGGGGTTGATGGTCTAGATGAATCTAGGAGTATTCCCACACATCAAAGCAAGACAAAATGAGTCAAGAGACCAAGCTTAAACACTTGAATCAAGGAAGCACCAAATTCATCCAAAAGAGAGAAGAACACAAAGGGAGACAAATGATCTCTCAAGCAAGCATCACAAGATTGATTGATCTCACAAGATGCTTACAAAGCCACTCCAACAAGGAGGACAAGAGCTCACCAAGGAGCAACCACAATCTCTCCCTCTCTTCCTCTCCAAACCCTAACCCTAGAAAAAGGCTAAGGAAAGCCAAATGAATGCCTCAAGAGGTTTTACATCTCCCCCTTCTCTATTTATAGGAGAGGCCTAGGGTTTCACTTTTGGGCCCCACTCACACATGGGACCCACACACAACATCTGTTGAAGCACTCGCCTGCTTCACCACGTGTAGGTTGATCAGCGGTTCTCATCACGTCGCCAAGCCTCTCTTGTCCGAATCCCATCGGAACCTCCCAGAGACTCGCACCGACTTCCGCACCGCCTGATCCAACCAGCTGTACCGAACTACCCGTTCGATCCATCTTGCCCATTCTGCACCCTGCTTGAGTCACACGACCTCACCCGGCATCCATGATCATTCTGGACCTCAGATCTCCAAGCGTAGTCCCGATCCACCTCACCGTTGACGTCGCAGACCTGCAAGCCACCTGCACAGCAATAGACAACCAAATCGTTTCCGGGAACAAGTTCTTCACAACTTGACCCGCGTTAGTTCCACAATGCAGTATACAACAATAAAGCATTGAACTCCATACAATAAACACATTCAAAACAACTCAATGCCAACTTGGCTAACCTCCAAGTCATCGGCGGTCTGACCGCCCCACAAGGCCGGTCCGATCGATTCCAGGCCGGTCGGACCGATCCCACAACGGCGGTCGGACCGCCCGAAAGGACTTAGCCAAAATTCCAGCTTGAAAATCCGAAACCTTCTGGAATTTTCAACTCGATAGAACTTTTGACTGGGAGCTCCAAAAATGATGCGACCACATCCAGGAGACTCCCTTCACCTGCCTACACAACCTATTTTTGGCTTAGCTCCAAAAGCCACTTTTCAGCAAACTGGTCGGACCGGCCACCATGGCCGGTCGGACCTCTCCATGATCGACCGCCCAACATCGCCGGTCAGACCGCCTGTGGTCTGACAGACTGAAGCAAACCCCGAAAACGCGAGATTTTGTAAACCAACAAAGCCATTGCCAATTGACTCATCATCCTGAGATCGTGCACATATCCTCACGATATCCACAATCTCCCCCTTGATGAACACATTGGCAATTTCCCAGAAAATGTGGTTTTTCGAATTGAAAAGTAAAAAATAAATCGCCATTTTCGCATAAAGGCACAACTTGGTCTATAAGTAAGAAAAAGCCTAGGAACCGACCAAGCTGGCTTCAGAATAGTATAGGCAAGTGAGATAGGCAATGAAAGCACAAAAGGATTCAAATTCCAGAAAGTAGCCAAAAATCTCACTTAGGTCCATATGAAAGACAAAATGTTCCATTTGACCTTTGATCATTGTGAGTCTTCTTCAATTGCAATTAAAATCAGAGAAAGGCAATAAAACCCAGAGACTCAACTCACTGTGATCACAAATTTTCAAAAGGTTCATTTTTTTTATATGTGTTCTTTTATATGAAACCTTATGCAAACAAAAAGCTCCAAAACAGCATTTTCTTCAATCCTTCTCCCCTTTGACAATGAATTCATCAAGATGCAAGGGAAAAGAAAGAGCATGAAGAAAAGACTTTATTTTCGAAATTTAGCAAAAGGAGCCATGACCATTATCGAAGTAGATAGTACAAGAATTATACCAAGCCATATAAGTTGAAGAAGCTATATTCAATCATGGCAAAACATGTACTGCAAAGCTAAAACCAAAATAGCAGCAATCTGAGATTAACAGAATTAAAATCATGAATGGTTGCTCAATATCATAGATTCACTAAAAGCAACCAAAAATGAGTCAAGCCATGTCTATAAGTAAGAAGAGACTCAAAACAAGAACTGAGGCATTTTGAGCATTAAGAGTACACTTTTGAAGCAATACCTCAAGCACTTAGCATTTTGAGTATTTTCCTAAAAATGATTTTTTTCACTGTGCTAGATCTCAAGCCTTGCCGCGACCATCTCAAGCGATAAGCTTAAAAGAGTGGTCTAGGTCATCCAAAACTCCCCCTGAGTTCATGCCTAGTGCAATGGCAAGCCGTCTCATGAGAAAGGATTGGTGAGATCAGTTTTTTCGCACAGAAAATCTCATCTTTCATTTGCTTGACTTAAGAAGATAAAAAGCTCATTTTCATCTCAAAATAAGTTCAAGACTCAATTCAACCTATATGACATGGCAAGAATCATAGGAGGATCACTAGAGCAAAGCTAGTCACAAGATCCAACAAGACATGTTTGATTCAATTTGCTCACAGATATAAAGCTAGCAAGGCAAAAGCTGAGCTAAACAAGAAGAGCCATAAAAGAAGTCTAGCAGACTATCACTTGAAATGACAAGGTATAGAGAATGAAATCAAGTCATACAAGGATAATAATCAAAGCTCCACAAGTTTTATTATGCAATGCAAGACATTTGAAATGAAAATGCATTATGATACAATGAATGCAAAAAGAGCAAATTCCCTCAAAACATCCATGCCTCAGTACTGGGATTTGAGATAAAAGATCTAGGTGTCGATCTTGAGATGCACGATGCTGGGAATAGCAAAAGAAGCGCGAGAAAAATGATCGGGCACAAAATCATAAGAATGCCCACGAGCACCACGGACCTCTCCAAAGCGATCTACCAAAAGACCGATACTCCCCTGTCCGGGTGCTACCGTGATCTCTCCTCACGATATCCTAAACCAAAGCTGCTGCTGGACCCACCAAAAGAGTCAACAAAGTTCTCTACAAACCTAGGCATATAAGTGGTACGATGAATAGGCTGCCTGGCTCTAGAGACTACAGCTGAAGAAGAGACTCCTCTAATGGATCTCAAAGTGCTCATTCTCTCTTTCCTCTCAATCTTTGCTCTCCGGAAGCAAAACTCAACAGTGTGGCCCTCTTTCTTGCAGAAGGTGCAATGGTACTTGACCTTTTGAGGGGTCCGTACAGGTGAAACAGAAGCACCTTCCTTGCTAGAAAGAGTTTGAGCAGAACCTACAGATTTAAAAGCAACCTTTGAAGTCTTAGAAGGTTCTTGCTCAACCAGACCACCTTTCACAACTCTAGCAATCTTTGGTGGGAGATTCTTGGAAAGCTCTAGGGACTTAAAACCTAGGCCACTGTTTTTCACACTCACCTTGGATTGATCTAGAATCAAGTTGAGTTTCTTTTTCCCACTAGAAAACTTCTCAAGAGTCATTTTGAGGTAATCATTCTCTTTTGCCAACACTCCGCAATTAGAGCACTTTTTAGAATTGATTGCCTCAACATGTTTGCTCTTAAGAAGATCCACTTCCACTTTTAGAGCCTCACAAGACACACAATAGGACTCTCCAATCCTATTCAACTGCTCTTTAAATTTGATTCTAAAAGCCTCTTGTATCTTACCAATATGATTTCAACTTCAAAGATGCAACATACAAGAGGAAGAATCAATGACTTTCTTGGAAGCAGTAAGAGACATGGATTTTTCAATTTTAGCTTTCTCTTCAAGAGTCTTGTTTAAAGCTTCAATCTCAATTGTAAGCTTAGGACAATTTTCACATGAAGCAGCTCTAGAGTAAACGACCATTTCGGTCAACTCTTGCATTTTAATCCTATTGTTCTTACAATGAGAGCAAGTGTGACTAGCATCAAATTTTTGTAATTCTTTTAAGGAGCTATCCAGTTTCAATTCTAGCAAAGCACAATTTGAGCAAATTAAAGGAATAGCATCCAAAGTAGTCACACCAAGCGGAATGGCATCCATGCAAACAGAACTAGACTTGAGAGATTCTAGTTCAGCAAGAGCATTTTTCAGTTGATTCATAACAGAGGAATGAGCAGAATTTAAGCTTGACAATTCATTAAGCAAGCTAGAGCATGAATCACAGAAATCATCAGGATTAATGGATTTGAGCCTAACCACTTCTAGGTTCAAATTATCAATCATAGTATCCTGTTTCTTAATCAGTTTAGCTTGCTTATGCAATTTTTGTTCAGCAAGCACCAAAGCCCTTTTCATGTCAAGAAGTGAAGGGCATACCTCATCAGGATCACTAAAAGGATCCTCGCTATTGGAGGCGTCGCTGTCGTGGCTGTTCTTAGCCATGAAGCATATGCCTGTGAAATCACGTGCCTTCTTCTTGCCACGGGAGTCACTCTTGTCGTCCTCCGCCTCCGAGTCCACATCATCCATGCTCACATCCTCTAGAGCTTCAAGGACTCGGCTGACAAACTTGCGATAGTTTGTCTTCTTGTGCTTAGCATCTCTCGCTTGAGGATGCCTATGTGACTCCTTCTCCTCCTTGCCCTTCAGCTTGGGGCATCTAGAGCGAATGTGGTTCGGCTCACCACATTCAAAGCATGTGATAGGTCCACCTCTCCTCCTATTTCTCACATTGTTGTACGCTCTCGTGAATTTGGTGGATAGGAGGGCTAAATCATCTTCAGGTAGTCTCTCCAGTTGCTCATCGCTCAAAGAATGCAAAGCAGACAAAGAAAAGCCAGATGAGCTAACATCAAAAGAATCAGAATATCTACCCTTAGATTGGTCGACCACTAAAGCCATCGAATCTGTCATGGGGAGACGCGAGATAAAATCAATCTCATGCGTCTTCAACCTAGAGTAAAGCTTATCCATGGTAAGCTCACTCATGACAGTGTTGTCATTTATGGCAGTGATCTTCATCCCCCAGACCTTCACATCCAAAGCACCCAAAAGCTGGCGTGCATTTTCAGACTCAGAAAAGACAAGATCAACAGCGCGGAGATCATTAAGAATTTTAGAAAATCTCCCCCACAGTTCATCTAAAGATTCACCAGGCCTTTGCTCGATCTTAGAGTATGCTTTATTCAGCTGGTTCTGTCTCACTTCCTTGATCGCGGTGGACCCCTCGTGATAATCACAAAGAGTCCGCCAGATCTCATGAGTAGACAGCAAATGAGCAACACGCTCGAACTCAGACCGACTAAGACCTTGAATCAAGAAATTTCGAGCCCTGCTGTTGTTCTCCACATCTGGAGTGATCAAATTTTCATCGGCCAGCAAGACATAAGGGTTTTTCACCTTAAGCCAAATTGCGTGCCCTTGAGCCTTGATGTAGGCCTCCATTCGGGCCTTCCAATAAGCAAAATCAACTCCATAAAAAACATGTAGCCTGATTGAATATCTCTCAGTCGCCATGGCTCCAAAGACCGGTTAAGATCTATGAGAAGAGCTAACCGGCTCTGATACCACTTGTAGGACCGTAAAGGCGACTAGGGGGGGTGAATAGGTGCTTTCGCAACTTTCTCGCCTAAATCAAATTCAACACGAACTTTACTCCTTTAGCTATAAAAGCTAAGAAGATCGATAGCGCCTGGTGGAAGCCTTGTCTTGGTCGATGACCCGCTCAACCACACGACACACCGTGGAGACTTAATCTCAAAGGGCGAATCTGGCACAAAGCGGTCGGACCGGCTACCAAGGCGGTCTCGACCGAGCGGTCACCGAGCGATCGGGGCTACTAGCGGCGGTCGGACCGGTGGATATCGGTTCGACCCGGCAGTACTAGCGGTCTGAAAAGCGGGCGATCGGACCGCCGTTATAAAATCGGTCAGACCGGTTCAGTCCAGTACTGAAAATTCAAGCCCAAATCCAAAACGAAATTTGATCCAACTTTTGATTCAACCAATGAAACTTGAACAAATTTCGAGCACACCTCCCTAATGATATTAGAGACCTATTTCTAGCGACGATCCTTCAGATCCACTTCGCAGAATCAATCTCTCAAGGATTTACCAAAGAAGTGCACAAACCCTAGAAATATAAAAATCTTTGATTCAAGACTTGCTTGTGGGGGTTGATGGTCTAGATGAATCTAGGTGTATTCCCACACATCAAAGCAAGACAAAATGGGTCAAGAGACCAAGCTTAAACACTTGAATCAAGGAAGCACCAAATTCATCCAAAAGAGAGAAGAACACAAAGGGAGACAAATGATCTCTCAAGCAAGCATCACAAGATTGATTGATCTCACAAGATGCTTACAAAGCCACTCCAACAAGGAGGACAAGAGCTCACCAAGGAGCAACCACAATCTCTCCCTCTCTTCCTCTCCAAACCCTAACCCTAGAAAAAGGCTAAGGAAAGCCAAATGAATGCCTCAAGAGGTTTTACATCCCCCCCTTCTCTATTTATAGGAGAGGCCTAGGGTTTCACTTTTGGGACCCACTCACACATGGGACCCACACACAACATCTGTTGAAGCACTCGCCTGCTTCACCACGTGTAGGTTGATCAGCGGTTCTCATCACGTCGCCAAGCCTCTCTTGTCCGAATCCCATCGGAACCTCCCAGAGACTCGCACCGACTTCCGCACCGCCTGATCCAACGGTATCTTGAACTACCGTTCGATCCATCTTGCCCATTCTGCACCCTGCTTGAGTCACACGACCTCACCCGGCATCCATGATCGTTCTGGACCTCAGCTCTCCAAGCGTAGTCCCGATCCACCTCACCGTTGACGTCGCAGACCTGCAAGCCACCTGCACAGCAATAGACAACCAAATCGTTTCCGAGAACAAGTTCTTCACAACTTGACCCACGTTAGTTCCACAATGCAGTATACAACAATAAAGCATTGAACTCTATACAATAAACACATTCAAAATAACTCAATGCCAACTTGGCTAACCTCCAAGTCTTCGGCGGTCTAACCGCCCTAGAAGGCCGATCGGACCGATTCCAGGCCGGTCGGACCGATCCCACAACGACGGTCGGACCGCCCGAAAGGACTTAGCCAAAATTCCAGCTTGAAAATCCGAAACCTTCTGGAATTTTCAACTCGATAGAACTTTTGACTGGGAGCTCCAAAAATGATACGACCACATCCAGGAGACTCCCTTCACCTGCCTACACAACCTATTTTTGGCTTAGCTCCAAAAGCCACTTTTCAGCAAACCGGTCGGACCGGCTACCATGGCCGGTCGGACCTCTCCACGGGCGGTTTGACCGCCCAACATCGCCGATCGGATCGCTGTGGTGCGGCAGATCAAGCAAACCCCAAAAACGTGAGATTTTGCAAACCAACAAAGCCATTGCCAATTGACTCATCATCCTGAGATCGTGCACATATCCTCACGATATCCACATGGACCCTTATTCAACTTTGCTAATCAGACAAGCTACTAGTTGTGTACGCCTCTTCCCACGGCCGCACAACCCTAGGTCGACCTCCTCACGTCCCCTATATATATACTGATGGCCGTCATAGTTTAACGTGGGTTTTCTTTGAGATTATTACTCGCTTAGCGTCTCGCGCATGTTCGGTTGAGGAACCCCACATTGTGAGCTTCATCTATATTCGCAATACAATATCAGATTGCATCTTCTACTTTCTTGCTTGTGTTCTCGATTCACATGCAGGAAATAGCCTTCTTGGCGAGGTCAACCGCGCTCGGCACGGTTGATAACTATCGGAGCAGTGGTGTAGTGATTGCGAGGGTTTGATCATTACAGTGGAGCTTTCGGATATCAACGTCGAGTTCTTCACAATCGACTTATCAGTACCTTTTGGAAGATCGGGCCATAGACACATCAGTGGCCTCCATGCTTCCTCCCCGCGCGCCTCACCTCCTCTTGGCCCGGCCCACTGTAGCGCCGCCCCACCTCCCATTTGCCACGGGTCAGCGCCGCCCCCACCTCAGGTCGCCTCGCCACCAACTCCTCTGCAGCACCGCCCCCACCCTCCTGATGCAGCGCGTCACCTCCACCTACCCCCGAACGTCGCCTCCACCGGGCCCCAGCCGAGCGCCACCCCATGCCCTGCCGCCCCCACTCCGCCGTGACATCGGCGCTAGCCCTCCGCCTGGTCCAAGCAACGAAGCCCTCGGTCCAAGCGGTGTAGCGAAGCCCGGTCAGCGCCTCCGCTCGGTCCATCGCCAGCTCCACCTGCTTCCCTGCGGTGCCGTCCTGTCATCCTCGCTGGTCCGCGTACCTGCCCCGCCTGCCGCCTTGGGCGCCCACTCCCTTGCCATGTTGCCAGCTCCGCAGGGCGTCATCCCCTCCACCGGCTCCCCGTCTCTCCAGGCTATAAAGAGGCCCGGCGCCCCCTCTACCTCTCCCTATCTCGCTCCCCCTGGTAAGTCCCCAGCGCAATCGCCCAATTTTGTTTCTCCTCCCCCTCTGGCCGAACTTCCCTTCCTCCGCCGGTCGCCCATGTCACTGCCTCAGGCCAACCGCCGGCACCTGAAGCACCCGCTCGGCGCCCCCGTGCCACCCAGCAGCTGGTCGCAGCTTTCGGCCACCGTGGACCGCCGCCACCAAGCTACTCTCCAGCGCCGCCTCGGCTTCCATCGACGGCCACCTCTCGAGCTCCACCGCCTCCTCTGACAACTTAGTAAGCACCCCCTCCTCTCCTTAGTACTCAAGCTTGCCTCCCCTGGTACTCCCTTCCCTTCGGTCGCCGTCACCACTGTTGCCCTCTGCGCCCGACCACTCCCATCGCCGCCAGTTCCTTCTCGTCGCCGCTCCGGCCCCAACTCCACCTCCCTTGGCAACCCCTCCCCTCTGACAACCCATTTTGGGCATCCTCGCCATCTCCCCAGCCGGTAATCGTCGTCCGCCTCCGTCGCCAGAGCTCCCTCCCCACCGCCCTGCTCCCCTCTGCCAATTGCTCTGTGTGTGTGTGTGTGTGTGTGTGTGTGTGTGTGTGGTTGAGCCCCTCCCAGTGCAGTGAGAGCAGGTTGGACAGCCGAATTGAGCTGGTGAATGGCTCTCTCCTTTGCTGGCAGTAGCTAGTGCAAACCTTGATCCTTCAGGCTGTTAATGGTTGAGCTTTGAGTATAATTGATTGATTAGTGCCTCCCCAGTTCAGTAATTGTTTGTCAGTGAATTGAATTGTTGTCGGCTTCTCCAGATTAGTAGCAATGAGCTTCAGTATCAGTGTTTGTGTTCTGATTAATCGATGTGCTAATAAAATCTCAGTGGCCATGTTTGACAGTAATTTGAATATCGGTATTGTTCTCAATAATGTGTGTTTTGTATTGAAATATATGTATGGCGGCAATGTAATCGTTTGTGGAATATTATGACATCCAACAAACTGAGTTGATTGTTTTGGCAATTGTGTATTGGTGCTATAAGTCAATAGTATGTTTGGGCTAGCAATTGAAAGCTTGTATGATTGAGTGCTAGTGTTTGTAATTTCTGTCAATTAAGTTTTTGTGTTGTAGAACTTGCAATCATTTATTATTCATCTGTTTCGATTGACAATGTTTGATTCATAGTTACTTCCCCAGATCGTAGCGGTAGCAATGAGGTTGCAATCGATCCGGCAATTGAGAATTGATGCCATAGAAGAGTAGGACGTTTTGCTGACAGTAAATTGAATTGTTGATTATGATCCTAATTATTAGGGATAGCTTTGATCTTCAATAGCAGTATTGTCTAATCGTTTTGTTAATCGATTGTTAGCTGTTGTTAGTGCTTCATCAGTAGGTCAATGATTGTTGGAAATAATTATATTTGGTGAAAGCTGGAAGTATTGATTTGATTTATCAATATTGTTTGGCAATGATTGGTAATCTGGCAATTGTATAGTTGGTAGTAGAATCTATGTATTGATATGGCAGTAGGTTGTAGTAGTAAGTTGAGTAGCTAGCAATTGAATCGATGAGTATTATCTGGCAGCTGAGATTGGTATAGAATTGCCATTGGATTGTGTGTTGGTCTGGTATTTAGATTTGGTGTAGAACCTGTAGTTAAGTTGCCTTGTCACCTGTAGAAGTATAGTCTTGCAGTCTTTCGAATTCGTAGTAGAGCATTCCGGCAAAAGCTCCTTCGACCTTACCCTCCTTTGTATCCTCCCTCTGGGCAGAAATTATCTGCCATTCCTCCTTTCACCCAACTGGTCGTTTGACTCTCTCAAATATTCCCATGTCGCCCAAACCCTTCTCTCAAGCCCGTCCTCCTCAATCTTTATGAGGCTCTTGTGTTTTATTAGTCTCTTGAATTCTTTGGATTTATTTGGTTTTTCGATCATTATTACGTAATTAGAAATCGAAGTCCAGAAGAAACGACGACTTAAGAAAATCCAAGATCCAAGCAAGGACGCCGACCAAGACTTCGAACCCCTGTCCAAGTAGGCTTTGAGTAAGATCAAGGCCACGGTAAAATAGCCCAGGCGACTCGACACTTTGATCATATTGATCCTACATTTCATGCAAAGTATATTCTTTTAAAATATCAAATTGCATGCTTTAATTTCCTCTGCAAATGTATGTCAAACACTCTAAGGTAGTTAAATGCCTATTTGATGACTAAATAATTATTATACCATTTCCTTGAAAATTGAACTCCCAATACCCTTGTCACCCTAGTAAATATCTGGTAACCTACTAGTTATAGGTTGTACTTAAACGTCATGCTAGACTTGTTTAAGTACCGGGGTATTACTACTCCAAATCATCATTCTTTAATCATGACAATTGTTTTGGGCAGTCATTGGGGAGAATGACGGGACTGGTTGGATAATTTATTTTATACTTCTCTAAAACTCTAAAAACTTGCTAATACCCCATCTAGGTGGATGGAAGGGTGGTGGTGCCATCGAGCACGAGAATGGTTGGTATGTGGTAAGAACCGCCCAGATGACCTTAAGGACTTAATCATGTGACGACCTCCTATTGCAAAACAGTACAGCTACAAGTCTATAATGGTGTCGACCTGGCTAACTAATTGGTGTCCACCGGTACACGCTGCACCATTGGGGGACTCCCCTTCACCGTGAGCCCACGAGGCTACGGGTTGGGGTATGTGACTTGCGGGATCCTAGGCGTAAGTTGCATGGCGCAAGAGGGGGTCTGGATATAGTGGTTGTCGGGTCCCACTGGAACGAAACCCTACTCAGGTGAAACCTTAGCGGGTGTGGCAAATATCGAGGGATGCCTTGTAAAGGCCTTTTGACAATCTCCCCTTGATTCACATGACTACAGAAACGTGTGTACATATCAAGCTGATTATCTTTTGTGGGTAAAGATATACAATTTCTGTAGAGAATAAAAACTGTTCGAACAGCCGTGCCCACAGTCATGGGCGGGCGTAGGAACTTACAAGATATAGTTATATTTCAAAAACTTATGTGGATGGGATGAAAATGTGCGGGGCTCACCTAGCCCTTGATTTGGATTTTCCCTGGGTATTCTTACCCAACGTTAGTAATAGGTGGGTATGACCACCATCAAATATAAGCATTAAGGTGGAGGTAGCCTCTGCTTTTTACTAATTATTGCACAATTAATCTATTTAAAAATGCAATTTGGTTAAAATGCTAAGTGATATGATTTTCTAATATATGTATTTATATATGTTGCTTCACGCAAATAAAAGAACCCGAGCCATCCTTGTTAAACCTTGCATATATATTATTGCATCTGTTGTGTTGGCTCGCGAGCACGGTAGTTGTGCCCATCCTCCCTCTTTCCTCAAACCCTCAGAAACAGGAACCCTGGAGCCGTCAACTACAACAAGTATCCAGAAGTCCTAAGACTCAGGAATCATTGAAGCGTAGTTTAGCCCTTAGTTGTTCTAGTCTCACCCTAGTCTAGCTGACTCCGTCGGTTCTTGTCTGCCTCCCATATTGTCCGAGGTTTTCGGATAATATCGGACGTATTCGGGTTCTCCAGTCACTTGCCTGCGGTAAGATGTGCCCTCACCCCTTTGCTTCTGTTGTTGCTTCCGCTATCTTTTGTAATGTATTCGTTTGGCATGTTCGGTTCTTATTGTAAAATTTGGCCCGAAGCGGTCTATGTAAACTCTGATGTGTAAATTAATGAATGGGATGATTTTACGTCATGTATGGTTTGATTCAGCAATGTGCCTATAAAGTGCTACTGATCCAGGGAATAGTACAGTGGTTTCACAGAGGAATTCGGATGGAGAAATCCGGGGTCGTACATATATGCTCTGGAAAAACAGTAATGCATCATGGTTTAAATGATAGCATCCCAGTACTAGTTTGATGGATGTCAGCCAAATCCTACTGATCTATACGCCAAATTAGACTAGTTTTGTGGGAGCTTTTGTTGGTTAGTCATATTGATAAAATATTTAAATGTTATGCTATTCTTCAAAAAAGAAAGATAGAAAAATAAATAAATAAACACACACAGCTGAGCTGCCTACCCACTAGAACCATTATAAGATGTTTGGTCAGTAACGAGCCTAGTTGCAGTTGGAAATTAAACTGTTTACAAGAGCCCAACATGATTACAAAACAATTGTTGTCTATCATCATTTCGTACCCAATATGGATTATTTTCTCACAAGAAAGGTTCAGTTCTCTTTTCTCTCCAAAGAAAAAACAACTCTCCCTCTCTTTTTAAAAATTAAAACTGAGATGGTCTGACCAGCAGTAAGAGCTCTAAAATGACTACTCAAAAAAGGGTCCCTGGATGGACAGGATTGGTAATTCACTAATTCAGGACTTCATGCTGAAAGTACCATAGTACAAAGTTCAAAATGCGGTGTTCAACTTCCAAATCTCTTATAAAAAGTAAATTCCAAATCTCCCTTGAGTACGAGTTCTATCAACTAATTCCGTTTTACCATCATACATGGTATCAAAGATTGGCTGATTTTTTTAATCATGATGTAACTATTACAGGGATGGTCATGACTTGTGAGTTTCCATGTAACACAAATGCTGCAAGAGTGGCTCAATCCAACCATCATGGTCTCAGAAAGCTCAAGTAGGAAAAGAGGATGATTTTCTCCTATCTTCAATCAATTCACATGCATGATGGATTCTACTTCCCAACAAATACATGCTAATGAGTCCTAAAGCACCCATGATCATATAACTTGAAAACAGGTAGTACAAAAACTTGGAAGATCAGATTATTATGCTCAAATTCGAAAACCTTATTTTATGCCTCATTTGTCCGTACATTTCTAACCATTGTTAGGCCTACAAAGCAAATCTTTAATGTAGGAAGCTGCAGCAAGTTGGTTGAAATAAAGTCGGCTCAGACATCCAGAAAAAAAAAAGGTTCACCAGCCACGTGTGGATATTTAGAAAAACAGTAACTGCCATTAGTAAGACAATGGATGTTCGCATCAAAGAGTAATCTGGAGGAGAAACATAAACAAATTGTCCCTATAACTTCTTTTTGGTGGTCCATATCGCCTTAGAGTAAAGTCAAGGACTCGAGGTTGATTGCTCATGCAGCTTAAAAAATCATTAGAGATAATGGGGAATATGAAAAAGTATGTACACACGCTTGCCTGACGAATCAACCTTGAAGATAAAAAAGAAACTTTAGTCAATCACCGTCTTACAACCCAAGGAATTAGTAACAACCTAATTGGCTCTTCTGTCCTTTATTTTGAGCTCTTTTACGGTGCCCTTGATTTAATATGGGTTCTTCGTTCCTTTTAATCCAATAATTCATATTACTTAGGATTTAATTTTACCATACGTGGCAGTACGAGCAATAGGATCCTAATAGGGGTAAAATTGTAAAAAAATGCATGAAATAAGAGTAATTTATGCAATGGCGGCGTGGGAGATTAGGTTTAGAAAAAATATCATTAATACCCTTAGAAAAAGATAATTAAATTTACAACAAAAAATCTAAAATACCCCTCAAAAATCAATAATCAGATCTGATTTCTACTACCGCCTCGTATTACCCATAGAATGTATTATAAAAATTTATCTTTATTTTCCCCCCTATGCCCTGAGGGACAAAAGCTGCTTCTCTTTTGCTCAGAAAACAACACATCAAGTAAAATAATTACAAATATGGTCTATGGAATGGACCTAAGAAAGGCAGCTTCTTAGACTTGAAGTGGGTAATGATACGCTCTAGCTGTTTATGCACACAAACCTACTCAACTAATTGCTTCGGGTTCTTTTGTGTTAAAGGTTCTTGATGAGATTCACTTCCACTAATAGAAAAAGGCTAGCCAACTACAGCCCGTGTGGCTGATACCCTTCCACCACCACATTGCATTGTAACAAACCGCACAGAACAAAGGGGGAAAAATCATCTACCATACAGTACATCGCCACCGTGACATTGTCCGATGGGTGAATTACATCGCGAAGCATCCAAAGCACAGCATAAATAGCCATATCATAACGTAGTAATGAGGGGCGATCAACACCTGTCTTTATTTCCAAGCTCTTTTACGATGCACTCAGATTAATACGGGTCATCTATTCTTTAAGATGTAATAGTTCAGATTAGTTATATTACACATGGTAGTATGAGTACTAGAATTCTAATAAAAATAGAATTGTAATTATCTATACGATGATTACAAAATATAAGAGTAATATTTTCAAGACAACTCAGTATCCACCCCTTACCACCACGAGCACTGCACTGCCACGTGTGAGCCTGGAAGTAAAGAACCAGCTCCACCATACTCCACCATTGTGAGAACCACCAACGGCTAGGTGTAAATGGACATCGTTTTCCTCTCAAAGGCCTAGTGAGCCTGCCCTGCTCTCTTTTCCGTAGGTTGTAGATGTGGTGGTTGAGCTGAGCGTAGATAGGATGTTAGCATGCACGCCAGCAATTGGGGGAAGGAGAATTATGTTCCGAGTGGTGGGGCCGTCGTGCTCTTGATCAAATGCCCGGGTGGGTATGATCTTGTGGTGACTCATCCTCTCGGAAACATGAAAACGCGAAATTACTCGGCTTGAGGAACAGTCAACCACCACAGTCAAGGTTCATGAAACTGTGATTGAGGCGGACGAGGTGTTGCTCGGTGATAGGGATGGTAATAAGGCGTGGCGAGGTCAGGTAGAGCTCCCCCATATCTATACTCGCAATTGTGTCTGTTACCCATGACGGACATACATCTTCATCCATGCCTATGCCTGTCAGTACGTGTTTCAAAGGAAATCACACCAAGAATACAGAGATAAAATAGTAAAACAATTTAAACACAGCTACAACCACTTAAAACTGGAACTAAACGACCACTTAAAACTTAAATTAAAACAGGTCAACACTTGAAATTAGAATTAAACAAGTACAAACACAGTCACAAAGGACGTAGTTCAAGACTTAAAATTAGAAATAAATAGGACATAGTTCAACAAGACATAGTTCAAATTCAACAATTCAAACTAATACGATGAAAATAACAAAGGTATACATGCATTTGCTAACCTAAGTACACGGTCGAAATTGAGCAACACTCCTTGAACTCCTCTTCAATGTCATCGAGGCAAGTCCAGAAACTCTCGTATCCTCCTCCACCTACAAAACAAATAAAATTTTCATTACTAGCAACATATCTTAGAGTTCAACACAAATCACAGGCAACAGATAAGGATTTGGGAGTGGGGAATAGATGAAAACCGAAGCTCTTCCGAGATAGGCGGTGGCTTCTTTGGCGGCCGTGTGGCGCCACCGACATCTCAGGTGCGGGCACGCTGCCTGGTGGCGTTGCCTACTTCTTCAGGTGTGGATTGGCGGCCAGGTGGCGGGAGGTGGAGGACGTGTGGCGTGGCAACTGTTTCAGGTGTGGGCGTGCGACCGGGTGGTGGGTGGACACGAGGAGGTACCGAGGAATTGAGGGAAGACAAGGAGGATGGGAAGAGGGAACGACCGACTAGCTGGGCGGGGGTGGTGAACCGGTGGTGGCATCTTGTGGATTGGGGATTTGTAGGAGAACAAGTACAAGAGACAAGAGCGAGTGGGGATGGTGGTGGTGGCTGATGGGGATGGGTGGTCGGGTGAGTCTCTCTTGAGAGAGTTGGAGGAGTGGGTAAGCACCTAGGGTTTCCTCCCATCTGTCAGTGTGGTTAACAGGTAAACAGGCACTGCGGGCATAGATGGAGCTCACCCATGCATGCCCCTTTGTCCGTTGGGTAGAGTTTTATCAGACCCTAAATTTATAGTTCGGGATCCACTTTGTCAAACTGTGCCATTCCCTGGATCAGTAAATAGTACACACAGATACATTCTTGGAACATGCACATATATCGCATTCACAGCCAATATATTACATAACTGGTCGTACGACCACTGTTATAAAAAAAGGGCGCAAGGGCGACCATCAATACGAGTACAGAGTAGTGGTAAGTGCGGAAGAAAAAAGAGGTAGTGGTGAATCCATTCACTCTTCCCATAGGCAAGCGACTGGGGGTCCCGGCCTAGGCATCATCTTCGTCTCCACCGACTGGTTCGTATGCCCAGTAGTAGACGTAGGGGTCCTGGTCGATCGGCTCTGAAAGATTATATTGGTAGAGCCCGAGTACACAATCGTACTCGCAAGCCAACACACAATGCAAGTTATCATAGATGCGTGGCTGGACAAGGGGGCTCAGGATTCTTTTATTTGCATCAAGCCAAGTTTGAATTAGATCAGTAGTAGAACACCCTACGACTTAGCAATTGTTAAGAACAGGTTTCATAAACAAATTTTTGTTTGTAAGAAATTGGAGATCCCATCTCCTATACCATCGAGTGGCTCCACCCACTCGATGCCTGGCTAATTGGTAACTATCACTGGTCCACGACTAGGGCTTCACAAACCCCTAGGGTCCCACCCCAACGTTTTATTCCATAACCACCCATAAACAGTTTTATACCAAATGAAAGCTAGTTCAGGTGAGTTCCCGGCATCGCTCCTGACCGTGAGCACAGCTATCTACATAGTTTTTTTATTCTGCAGAGTTTGTACACTTTACCCACCAGAGATAATCATCCTGATATATACACATGTTTCCATAGACATGTGAATCAGGGGAGATCATCACAAGGCCTTTACAATGCCCAATCTCAACTCAACCCCACCTGCTAAGGTTTCCACCTCCCGGAGCTACGCTCCCAGGAGGCCCCCTCGTGCGTCGTGTGGTTTTCCAGTGGCTTCTACCCATACCCACACCACACACCATCCAGTGGCGAAGCCAAGCCGAGGCGAACAAATTAGTTAGCCAGGTCGTACCCATTATAGACTTGTGGTCATACTATTTTTACATGAGAGGTCATTACAAGAACTCGGTCCTTTATTGACTTGGGCGGTGCGACCACATACCCCACTGACGTGCATCACCAGCACCAACCACTCTTTCCATCCGGCCAGTTGAGTAGAGAGTTTCAGGTTTGGTTGGTTTTAAAAATAACCTTTAGACCAACATACCAGCAGGGCTCCCAGCCACGAGTGCCCAAATCCAACTTTTCAAGTTTGGAAAGAATGTTGTCAGGCACTTTAATGCCCGCACGACCACGTATCTAAGCAAGGCTAAGTATGACACTTAGATACAGACTTAGTAACTAGCATGTATCCATTAACTCAAGGGTGACAAATGATAGTGTCCAAGTTCAAGGAGTGGAAGGTTATACGTAGTTATCATTTAGGCATTAACTACGACTAGACCAAGATAGTTGTTTGACTCATAGTAATGCAATTTCATAATTTAAAGCAACATAGTTTGAAAAAATTGGGTATAAAATGATCAAAGTATTGACTCACCTTGGTCGTGGTACTGTTGCTCTTGCTCGTGGTCTGGTAGCGGGTCCTCTGAAGCCTTAGGTTCTATATGCGAAAACCAACCAAAATCCAAATAAGTCCAAAGGAATTAGACTTGCTTTCAAAATCCAAATAAAATCCAAATGAAACTCAAATAGGGGTGTTCTTGGTTGTGTTGGGCGGCTTTAATTGGTCTCAGGTTCCTATTGTCGTGTTCAACGTTGGATACAATACTCGAACAAGTATCGTAGGCTATTTTCGAGATAGTGTTTAGTCTACGGATGACTTGTCAGCTTTGAGTACTGTTCAGTGTTTCGACCACTAGGTCCGAGGGTTTGCACCTTCCTGGAAGAAAGGGTTTCTAAGCACTGTTCACAGTTTCGACCACTTGGTCGGGATGGGTCTTGAATACTTGGTCAAGAGTGGTTCTGAGTTTTGTGTATAGCTTCGACTACTTGGTCATAATGGCTTCAAGTGCTTGGTCGAGGAGGCTTTCGAGTCCTCTTACTGTTTCGCTCACTTGGTCGGGATGGGTTTCGAATACTAGGTAGGGAGGGTTTTAAGTATTGTTTATTGTCTCAATACTGTTTATTGTTTTGATTACTGTTCATTATTTCGACCACTGGTCAACAATGTTTCGACTAGTTGGCCGGAGGAGCTTCGACCAACTGGTTGAACGAGATTTGGGAAAATGTTTCGACTATTGGTCAAAGGAACTTCAACCATTAGTCGGTGTAGTTTCAACTATAAGTTGAAACGATCTTTCGGTCAACTTGATCAAAGAAGTTTCAACCATCTGGCCAGAGGAGTTTTCGATTATCTGGTCGGAGAAGGTTCGACATGTTGGTCGAAGGAAGGTTTCGATTAACTGGTCGAAGAAGTTTTAACAAGTTGGTCGAAGAAAGGTTTCAACTAACTGGTCGAAGAAGTCTTCGACGGGCTACTTGAATGGGGGTTTCGACTAACTGGTAGAAGAAGTCTTCGACGGGCTGGTTGAATGGGGGTTTCAACTAACTAGTCGAAGAGGTTACGACAAGCTGGTCGAAGAAGGGTTTCGACTAACTAGTCGAAGAAGTTCTGACAAGCTGGTCGAAGAAGTCTTCGGCAAGCTGGCTGATGGAGGGTTTCGACTAACTAGTCGAAGAAGTTCTGACAAGCTGGTCGAAGAAGTCTTCGGCAAGCTGGCTGAAGGAGGGTGTGGATATCGTGAGGATATGTGCACGATCTCAGGATGATGAGTCAATTGGCAATAGCGTTGTTGGTTTGCAAAATCTCGCGTTTTCGGATTTGCTCCAATGCTGTCAGGCCACAGGCGGTCTGACCGGTTGTGCCGGGCGGTCAGACCGCCGTGGAAGCGATCCCGCCCGCCATGGTGGCGGTCCGACCGCCGCTTTGAAAGTTGGATTTTGAGTGGGCCAAAAATAGGTTGTGTAGGCAAGTGAGGAGTCTCTGGATGTGGTCCCATCATTTTTGGAGCTCCGGTCAAAGTTCTATTGAGTTGAAAATTCCGGAAGGTTTGGATTTTCAAGCTAGATTTTAGCTAAGTCCTTTGGACCGGTCCGACCGCCGCTGTGGGAGCGGTCCGATCGGCTGATATCGGTCGGACCCGTACGTGATGATCGAGACCGGCGATCTTGAATGAAAGCCAAGTGTTGCATTGAGTTGATTTTGAGTGTGTTATTATGTGAAATTCAATGCTTTATTGTTGTATATCGCATTGTGGAACTGACGTGGGTCAAGTTGTGAAGAACTTGTTCCCGGAAACGATTTGTTTGTCTATTGCTGTGCAGGTGGCTTGCAGGTCAACGACGTCAACGGTAAGTGGATCGGGACTACGCTTGGAGAGCCGAGGTCTAGAACGATCAGGGATACCGGGTGAGGTCGTGTGACTCAAGCATGGTGCAGGATGGGCAAGATGGATCGAACGGGTGGTTCGGTACAGCTGGTTGGATCAGGTAGTGCGGATATCGGTGCGAGTCTCTGGGAGGTTCCGAGGGGATTCGGACAAGAGAGGCTTGGCGTCGATGAGAACCGCTGATCAACCTACACGTGGTGAAGCAGGCGATTGCTTCAACAGATTAGTATGTGGGTCCCATGGGTGAGTGGGCCCCAAATGTGTAACTCTAGTCCTCTCTAGTATAAATAGGAAAGGGGGAGAAGGAAAACCTTTGAAGCTTCCATTTGTTTTCTCCCCTTGCTTTTCTAGGGTTAGGGTTTGGAGAGGAAGAGAGGGAGAGATTGTATGCTCCTTGGGTGAGCTCTTGTCCTCCTAGTTGGAGTGGCTTTGTAAGCATCTTGTGAGATCAATCAATCTTGTGATGCTTGCTTGAGAGATCATTTGTCTCCTCTTTGTGTTCTTCTCTCATTTGAATGAATTTGGTGCTTCCTTGATTCAAGGGTTTATGCTTGGTCTCTTGACCCATTTTGTCTTGCTTTGATGTGTGGGAATACTCCTAGAATCATCTAGACCATCAACCCCCACAAGCAAGTCTTGAATCAAAGTTTTTCATATTTCTAGGGTTTGTGCACTTCTTGATTAAATCCTTGAGAGATCGATTCTGCGAAGTGGATCTAAAGGATCGTCGCTAGAAATAGGTCTCTAATATCATTAGGGAGGTGTGCTCGAAATTTGGTCAAGTTTCATTGGTTGAATCAAAAGTTGGATCAAATTTCGTTTTGGATTTGGGGGTGGATTTTCAAGATCTTGATGAACCGTCCGACCGGTTTGTAACGGCGGTCCGACCGCGTATATTCGCACCGCTGTCTGCCGGGTCGAACCGCTTGCCCACCGTCCGACCGCCGATTAGTTGCGGTCGGCCGGCCATTGGTTGAACGTCGGTCCGACCGCCCGTGGTAGCCGGTCTGACCGCCTGTGCCCAGATCAACCCTTTGAGTTTAAGTCTCCACATTTGTGTCGTGTGGTTGTCGGGGTTATCGAATTCAGCACAAGGTTTCCGCTGTGTGCTTACTGATCTTCTTAGCTTTCGTAGCTAAAGGAGTAAAGTTCGTGTTGAGTTTGATTTAGGCGAGAAAGTTTTGAAAGCGCCTATTCACCCCCCCCCCTCAGTCGCCTTTCCGGTCCTACAAGTGGTATCAGAGCGGGTTAGCTCTTTTCTATAGATCTTAACCGGTCTTTGGAGCCATGGCGACTGAGCGATATTCAATCAGGCCACATGTTTTTAATGGAGTTGATTTTGCATATTGGAAGGCCCGAATGGAGGCCTACATCGAGGCTCAAGGGCACGCGATTTGGCTTAAGGTGAAAAACCCTTATGTCGTGCCAGCCGATGACAATTTGATCACTCCAGATGTGGAGAACAACAGCAGGGCTCGGAATTTTTTGATTCAAGGCCTTAGTCGATCGGAGTTTGAGCGTGTTGCTCATTTGCTGTCTGCTCATGAGATCTGGCGGACTCTTTGTGATTATCACGAGGGGTCCACTGCGATCAAGGAAGTGAGACAGAATCAGCTTAAGAAAGCATACTCCAAGATCGAGCAAAGACACGTGAATCTTTAGATGAGTGTGGGGAGATTTTCTAAAATTCTTCATGATCTCCGCATTTGTTGATCTTGTCTTTTTCGAGTCGAGAAAATGCACGCCGACTTTTGGGTGCTTTGGATGTGAAGGTGCTGGGAATGAAGATCAACGCCATAAATGACAACATCGTCATGAGTGAGCTTACCATGGATAAGCTTTACTCGAGGTTGAAGACGCATGAGATTGATTTTATCTCGCGTCTCCCACTACATGAGCCAATGGCTTTAGTGATCGATCAATCGAGGGTAGATATGTTGATTCTTTTAATGTTAGCTCATCGATTTTCTTTGTGCGCTTTGCATTCTTTGAGCGATGAGCAACTTGAGAGACTACGAAGATGATTTAGCCTCCTATCCACCAAATTCACGAGGCGTACAATAATGTGAGGAGTAGGAGGAGAGGTGGACTGTCACTTGTTTGAGTGTGGTGAGCCCAACCACATTCGCTCTAGATGCCCCAAGTGAAGGGCAAGGAGGAGAAGGAGTCACAAAGGCATCCTCAAGCGAGGATGCTAAGTCCAAGAAGACAAACTATCGCAAGTTTGTCGGTAGAGTCCTTGAAGTGTAGAGGATGTGAGCATGGAAGATGTGGACTCGAGTCGGAGGGCGACAAGAGTGACTCCGTGGCAAGAAGAAGGCACGTGATTTCATAGGCATGTGCTTTATGGCTAAGAACGACCACACGGCTACTCCTCCAACAGCGAGGATCTTTTAGTGATCCCGATGAGGTCGCCCTTCACTTCGACATGAAAAGGGCTTTAGTGCTTGCTGAACAAAAATTGCATAAGCAAGCTAGAATGATTAAGAAACAGGATACTATGATTGATAATTTGAACCTAGAAGTGGTTAGGCTCAAATCCATTAATCCTGATGATTTCTGTGATTCATGCTCTAGCTTGCTTAATGAATTGTCAAGCTTGAATAATGCTCATTCCTCTGTTGAAGATCAATTGAAAAATGCTCTTTCTGAACTAGAATCTCTCAAGTCTAGTTATGTTTGCATGAATGCCATTCCGCTTGATGTGATTGCTCTAGAAGCTACTCCATTAAATTGCTCAAACTGTGCTTTGCTAGAATTGAAACTGGATAGCTCTTTAAAGGAATTGCAAAAATTTGATGCTAGTCACACTTGTTCTCATTGTAAGAATAATCGAATTAAAATGCAAGAGATGACTGAAATAGTTGCTTATTCTAGAATTGCCTCTTGTGAAAATTGCCCTAAGCTTACAATTGAGATTGAAGCTTTAAACAAGACTCTTGAAGAGAAAGCTAAAATTGAAAGATCTATGTCTTTTACTGCTTCCAAGAAAGTTATTGATTCTTCCTCTTGTATGTTGCATACTGAAATTGAAAATGCTATTGGTAAGATACAAGAGGCTTTTAGAGTCAAATTTAAGGAGCAGTTGAATAGGATTGGAGAGTCCTATTGTGTGTCTTGTGAAGCTCTTAAAGTGGAAGTGGATCTTCTTAAGAGCAAACATGTTGAGGAAATCGATTCTAAAAATTGCTCCAATTGTGGTGTTTTGGCAAAAGAGAACGATTACCTCAAAATGACTCTTGAGAAGTTTTCTTGTGGGAAAAAGAAGCTCAACTTGATTCTAGATCAATCCAAGGTGAGTGTGAAAAACAGTGGCCTAGGTTTTAAGTCCCTAGAGCTCTCCAAGAATGTCTCACCAAAGATTGCTAGAGTTGTGAAAAGTGGTTTGGTTGAGCAAGAACCTTCTTTGACTTCAAAGGTTGTTCCTAAAGCTGTAGGTTCTGCTCAATCTCTTTCTAGCAAGAAAGGTGCTTCTGTCTCACCAGTACGGACCCCTCAAAAGGTCAAGTACAATTGCACCTTCTGCAAGAAAGAGGGCCACACCGTTGAGTTTTGCTTTCGGAGAGCAAAAATTGAAAGGAAAGAGAGAATGAGCACTTTGAGATCCTTTAGAAGAGTCTTTTCTTCAGATGTAGTCTCTAGAGCCGGGCAACCTATTCAGCGTACCACATATAGGCCTAGGTTTGTAGAGAACTTTGTTGACTCTTTTGGTGGGTCCAGGCAGCAGTGTGGTTTAGGATATCGTGAGGATAGACCACGGGTAGCACCTAGACAGGGGAGTATCGGCTTTTGGTAGATCGTTTTGGAGAGGTCCAGTGGTGCTCATGGGCATTCTTATGATTTTGTGCCTAATCATTTTCTCGCTGCTTCTTTTCTCGTTCCCGTGCCTCATCCATCTCGAAGATCGACTCCTAGAACTTTTATCTCAAATCCCAAGATCTTGAGGCTTGGATGTTTTGAGGGAATTTGCTTTTTCTGTTTTCATTGTATCATAATGCATTTTTATTTCAAATGTTGTGCATTGCATAATAAAAATTGTGGAGCTTTGAGTATTATCCTTGTATGGCTTGATTTCATACTCTATACCTTGTCATATCAAGTGATAGTCATTGGACTTCTTTTATGGCTCTTCGTGATTTGGCTTAGCTTTTCCTTGCTAGCTTTATATCTCGTGAGCAAATTGAATCGAATCATGTCTTGTTGGATCTTGTGACTAGTTTTGCTCTAGTGATCCTCTTATGATTCTTGCCATGTCTTTCAAGTGAAGTGAGTCTTGAACTTATTTTGAGATGAAAATGAGCTTTTATCTTCTTAAGTCAAGCAAATAAAAAAAGATTTTCGTGTGAAAAATCGATCTCACCAATCCTTTCTCATGAGACGGCTTGCCATTGCACTAGGCATGAACTCAGGGGGAGTTTTGGATGACCTAGACCACTCTTTTAAGCTTATCGCTTGAGATGGTCGCGGCAAGGCTTGAGATCTAGCACAGTAAAAAAAAAGAGAAAGAAAAAGGAAAAAGAAATTTTGCCCAAAAAGGGCTAAGTGCTTGAGCTTTGCTTCAAAAGAATTCTCTTTTTGCTCAAAATGCCTCAATTCCTGTTTTGAGTCTCTTTTTGCTTATAGACATGGCTTGACTCATTTTTGGTTGCTTTTAAGTGAATCTATGACATTGAGCAACCTTTCATGGTTTTAATCCTGTTAATCTCAGATTTCTGCTATCTTGGTTTTAGCTTTGCAGTACATGTTTTGCCATGATTGAATATAGCTTCTACTCTTTATATGGCTTGGTATATGTTTTGTACTGTCTACATAGATAATGGTCATGGCTCCTTTTGCTAAATTTCAAATAAAGTCATTTCTTCATGCTCGTTCTTCTCTCATGCATCTTGATGAATTCATTGTCAAAGGGGGAGAAGGATTGAAGAAAATGCTGCTTTGGAGCTTTTGGTTCACATAAGGTTTCATGCATAAAAGAACACACACACACACACAAAAAATTTTTGTGAACCTTTTGAAAATTTGTGATCATAGTGAGTTGAGTCTCTGGGTTTTATTGCCTTTTTCTGATTTGAATTGCAATTCAAGAAGACTCACAATGATCAAAGGTCAAATAGAACATATTGTCTTTCATATGGACCTTAGTGAGATTTTTGGCCATCTTCTGGAATTTGAATCCTTTTGTGCGTTCAATGCCTTATCTCACTTGCCTTCACTATTCTGAAGCCAGCTTGGTCGCTTCCTAAGCTTTTTCTTGCTTATGGACCAAGTTGTGCCTTTATGCGAAAACGACGATTTTTACTTTTCATTTTGAAAAACCACATTTTCTTGAAAATTGCCAATGTGTTCATCAAGGGGGAGATTGTGGATATCGTGAGGATATGTGCACGATCTCAGGATGATGAGTCAATTGGCAATAGCGTTGTTGGTTTGCAAAATCTCGCTGGTTTGTTTGCTCAATCTTTGTCAAAGCCACAGCGATCGACCGGTTGTCTTGCCGGCGGTCAGACCGCCCGTGGAGCAGTCCGACCGGCCATGGTGGCCGGTCCGACCGCCACTTTGAAAGTTGGATTTTGGAGCTGGGCCAAAAATAGGTTGTGTAGGCAAGTGAGGGGAGTCTCCTGGATGTGGTCCCATCATTTTTGGAGCTCCCAGTCAAAAGTTCTATTGAGTTGAAAATTCGGAAGGTTTGGATTTTCAAGCTAGATTTTTGGCTTGTCCTTTGGACCGTCCGACCGCAGTTGCCAGGAGCGGTCCGACCCGGCTCGATATCGGTCGGACCGCCAATGGCTGGATCGGACCGTGATCACTTGAATGAAAGCCAAGTGTTGCATTGAGTTGATTTTGAGTGTGTTATTATGTGAAATTCAATGCTTTATTTTTGTATATCGCATTGTGGAACTGACGTGGGTCAAGTTGTGAAGAACTTGTTCCCGGAAACGATTTGTTTGTCTATTGTCAGCGGTGGCTTGCGGTGTCAACGACGTCAACGGTGAGTGGATCGACTACGCTTGAGAGCCGAGGTCCGTAACGATCGTGGATCCGGGAGGTCGTGTGACTCAAGCATGGTGCGAGATGGGCAAGATGGATCGAACGGTGGTTGATGATAATTGGTTGGATCAGCAAGGCGGATATCGGTCGAAGTCTCTCGGGAGGTTCCGAGGGATTGGACAAGAGAGGCTTGGCGTCGATGAGAACCGTGATCAACCTACACGTGGTGAAGCAGGCGATTGCTTCAACAGATTAGTATGTGGGTCCCATGGGTGAGTGGGCCCCAAATGTGTAACTCTAGTCCTCTCTAGTATAAATAGGAAAGGGGGAGAAGGAAAACCTTTGAAGCTTCCATTTGTTTTCTCCCCTTGCTTTTCTAGGGTTAGGGTTTGGAGAGGAAGAGAGGGAGAGATTGTATGCTCCTTGGGTGAGCTCTTGTCCTCCTAGTTGGAGTGGCTTTGTAAGCATCTTGTGAGATCAATCAATCTTGTGATGCTTGCTTGAGAGATCATTTGTCTCCTCTTTGTGTTCTTCTCTCATTTGAATGAATTTGGTGATTCCTTGATTCAAGGGTTTATGCTTGGTCTCTTGACCCATTTTGTCTTGCTTTGATGTGTGGGAATACTCCTAGAATCATCTAGACCATCAACCCCCACAAGCAAGTCTTGAATCAAAGTTTTTCATATTTCTAGGGTTTGTGCACTTCTTGATTAAATCCTTGAGAGATCGATTCTGCGAAGTGGATCTCAAGGATCGTCGCTAGAAATAGGTCTCTAATATCATTAGGGAGGTGTGCTCGAAATTTGGTCAAGTTTCATTGGTTGAATCAAAAGTTGGATCAAATTTCGTTTTGGATTTAGGGGTGGATTTTCAGTACTGGACTGAACCGGTCCGACCGGTCTTGTAACGGCGGTCCGACCGCCCGTATATTCAGACCGTCTGCCCCGGGTCGAACTGGCTGTCCACGTGTCCGACCGCCGATTAGTTGCTTGGCCGGATCATTGGTTGAGCGTCGGTCCGACCGGCCGTGGTAGTGGCCCGACCGCCGCTGCCCGTGATCAACCCTTTGAGTTTAAGTCTCCACATTTGTGTCGTGTGGTTGTCGGGGTTATCGAAAGACAAGGTTTCATTTGTGTGCTTACTGATCTTCTTAGCTTTCGTAGCTAAAGGAGTAAAGTTCGTGTTGAGTTTGAATTAGGCGAGAAAGTTTTGAAAGCGCCTATTCACCCCCCCTCAGTCGCCTTTCCGGTCCTACAGAGGGTTTCGACTAACTAGTTGAAGAAGTCCCAACAAGCTAGTCGAAGAAGGGTTTCGATTAGTTGGTCAAAAAAGTCTTCGACAGGCTGGTCAAAGGGGAGTTCGACTGACTGGTAGGGACAGGTTTCGACTACACGATCAGAGGGGGGGGGGGTTCGACTGTCTGGTCGAAGAGAGTTTCGACCATCCAGTCGTGAGGGGTTTCGACCATCTAGTCGGAAGGGGTTTCGACCACCCGATCGAAAAGAGTTTCGACCAATGGGTCGAAGGAGGTTTCGACCGCCCAGTCGAGAGGGGTTTCGACCATCCGGTCGAAAAGAGTTTGGACCATTGGGCCGAACGAGGTTTCAACCACCCTGTCGAGAGGAGTTTCGACCTCCGGTCGAGAGGAGTTTCAACCATCTGGTCGAAAAGAGTTTCGACCATTGGGTCAAAGAAAGTTTCGACCACCCAGTCGAGAGGAGTTTTGACCATCCGATCAAAGGTGGTTTCTACTACCCTATCGAGAGGAGTTTCGACCATCCGGTCGAAGGAGGTTTCGACCACTCGGTCGAGAGGAGTTTTGACCATCTGGTCGAAAAGAGTTTCAACCGTTGGGTCAAAGGAGGCGTGGTTCGACCACTAGGTTGGAGAGTTTTGTCCATTCACTTAAGGGGTTTCATCTGTCTGGATGAGGAATGGTTTGACCACCTGGTCTGGTTTGACTACGGTTGGGGTCTACAGTGCACTCTTTTCCCTAGCATACTTTCACACATCAAGAGTGGAAAGAACCCTTTAGTGGCCATTAGGAACATACCGGTGGGAAGCGGAAGAAGCATGCCACCCGGGGACGATCTGTCGTTGAAGGTCTGTGACGGCGTGAGAGAGCTCCAAGTGGCGGTAGTGGCCGTCGAAGTCGATCCAACTACCGGGGCTGCTCTGGGCGGAGGGAAGGGAGAACGGGTAAGCGCCATCTGCAGTCTGAATGGAATCCATGAGGGGAGCCGCTTCTGGGTCAGGAAGCAAGAGCTGGGCCTCCAAAAGGGGGGAGGCTTCACTGAAGGCGCCGAAGGTTGCTGGCGACACCGCGGGGGCACCGGCAAAGGTGAGCACTCAAGCCTTACCTAAAGCTCGGGTTCTCCTAAGGAATAGAGGAAGAGAGGAAGGAAAAAACTAGCTCTTAGGTTATGGAACGACAGCTGGAAGGGCTTGGGGCTGCTATTTATAGGTGAAAGGGGGAAGGAGGTCACCCAGGGTGTTCACTGCATCTAGCTCCACGCGGTACTACGAGTGGTTGGCGATGGCGACTGAGGCAGCACAGTGCAGCGACGTGACACACTGAGAGAAGGCTTTAATGGGGGGAGAGACAGCTTGTAATGGGGAAGTGACGGCGGCTGCCAGCGCACACACCACGTCATATCGAGGCGTCCTGACTTAGCAGGTGTCGACGTCCGTGTGGAAAGGGACGCACTGACCCAGTCCTACATCGATGACCACGACCAGAGGCGGTCTCCGGGCACACTGACTTGACTGGCACCCGACCGGGGTCTGACTGGGTTGCCACAACCATGGTGTGATTTCGACTGCACCAGGTCGGCTCGACACTGGTCGGAGGGAACAGTGCACAGGCTTCCACCCAGCATTACTGCGGCGCACTGGGGAAATAGGCAGCCATGTCCAGGGTGCGCTTTCGGCTGGGCCACTGGTCAGAGGGAACAGTTGGAGGAACCGGTCGAAGGAATAGTGCAATGGGAGGGTGAAAGGTGGCAGCCACGACCAGCCAAAGGAGTCTGTGTCTTGGGGCTTTCCGCTGACTAACAGTGGGGCAAGGGGGAAGATTAGGGGCAGGTTGTACATAGGAAGAGGGGTACTATGCTTTGTTAAGTGTTACCCTAAAGGTGATAAGTTCCCATCCGATATGTTGCTAAACAGTTCCATCTAGTTCTCGAGCATTACTCCTATTCTAGAGTTGGCGTCTGAGGGTTACCTTGTGTTGGCAAAGAAAGGAATGCAGGTGAAATAAATATCAAAATGCTGGTAAAATCACGAGAATAGATGCCACATGTGAAAGTTTTAAAAATCTTGTATTTTTGCAATCAGCCATTTTGGGGTGTTACAAACCAGTGTTACTGAACAACTGGGGATATTTGGATTTCAACAAGTCTTCCCGCTCCCACGTAGCTTCCTCCACTGGGTGGTTGCTCCATCTAACCTTACACAAATGGTACACGTTGTTTCTGGTCTACTTCTATATTACATCTAGGATCTCTACCGGGTGCTCGATGTAGGTCAGATCTTTGCCGAGTTTGATATCTTCTGGTTGAGCTTGTTCTTCAGGTACTCGGAGGAATTTCTTGAGCTGTGACACGTGGAACACGTTATGTATGCCAAACATCTGCTCGGGCAATTCTAGCTGATAAGCTACTCTTTCCATCTTGGGGATTATTAGATAAGGTCCGACATATCTTGGCGCGAGCTTCCCATTGACCTTGAATCTTCTGGTTCCTCTGAGGGGAGAAACCTTGAGGTAGACGAAGTCTCCTATTTGGAACTCTAGCTCCCAACGACGACTATTGGCATAGCTCTTTTCCTTGTCTGGGCTGCTTCTAGTCGGTCTCAGATGAGATGAACCTTGTCTTCGGCCTCCTTTAAGATGTCTGGCCCAAAAAGATATCCCACCCTAGTTTCTAACCATAGTAATGGTGTTCGACACCGCCAACCGTAGAGGGATTCAAAGGATGACATCTTCATACTAGCCTGGTAGCTATTATTATACGAGAATTTAGCGTAGGGCAGACACTTCTCCCAATCGACAGTGAATTCTATTACACAAGCCCGAAGCATTTCTTCTAGTACTTGATTCACCCTTTCGGTCTGACCATCGACCTGTGAGTGGTATGCTATGCTAAATGCTAGATAGGTGCCCAAGGCCTCATGAAGGCTTTCCCATAAGTGAGAGGTAAATTGGGATCTCCTATCTGAGGCAATTTGCTTGGGGACACCATGTAGATTTACTATCTGAGATATGTATAATTCCGCTAACCAGTCGTGCTTGTAGCTTGTTTTCACCAGAACAAAATGGGCTGTTTTTGTCAATCGATCGACTATGACCCTGATTGAATCATAGCCAGCCCGTGTTTTGGCAACTTTGATCCGTTGACATACATCACAGCAGGCTACGTATACTGCAATATCCCAATTCATGAGGGGCCACTAATAATGTTGCTTCAAATCCTAGTACATCTTGGTACCATCGGATGGATAGAATAAGCTGACTCGTGGACCTCTTTGCGGATCAAATCTTTCAGATCCTGTTTATGGGGTACGAAAATATGCTCTCCATACCACAAGATGCCTTTCTCATCTTTTGTCATTTTGGAGTCCTTCTCATACTCCATGAGCTGTTGGATCCTTCCTGTGCTGGAGTTTTCTAACTGTGCAGCTTTGATCCTCTTGTCTAAAGTGGGTTGCACTTTCAAAGTGGAGAGGCCCCCATGTGGGACTATTTCCAGACTGAGCTTCTCAAATTCCTCAAAGAGAGAAGGCTGCAGGCCTTGGGTCACAATGTGGTTGCAGTAAGATTTTCTGCTCAATGCATCCGCCACCACATTGGCTTTACCTGGGTGATAGTGAAGGTCTAGATCATAGTCCTTAATGAGCTCAGCCATCTTCGCTGCCTTAAGTTAAGGTTTGACTGAGTGAAGATGTACTTGAGGATTTTATGTTGTGTGTATATGTTACAATGGTTTCCAATGCGGTAGTGGCGCCATAATTTTAGTGCATGCACCACCGACGCTAGTTCCACATCGTGAGTGGGACAATTTTCCTCATGTAGCCACAGCTACCGACACACATATGCTATCACCTTCCAGTCTTGTATTAGCACGCTGCCTAGCCCTTGGCGAGAGGCATAACAATACACCTCGAAATCCTTACGGATATTTGGAAGTACCAGAACCGGAGCGGGCGTTAATTGGACATTCAGTGCTTGGAAGCTCCTCTCACACCCTTCTGTCCACTCAAACTTGTTCTCTTTCTTCGGTAATTGAGTGAGAGGTCGAGCGATTTTGGAGAATCCTTCGATGAATCTGCGATAGTATCTCGCCAACCCAAGGAAACTCCAAACTTTGGTCACTGTGGTAGGTGGTTGCCAGTCAAGGACGGCTTCCACCTTTGCTGGATCCACGGCTACTCCGCTCGCGGATATCTCATGCCCCAAGAAGCTAACATCAGATAGTCAGAACTCACACTTGCTGTACTTGGCATACAGCTGGTGTTCCATAAGGGTTTCAAGTACCAATCTTAGGTGTTGTTTGTGCTCTTCGGTGTCTCTGGAGTAGATGAGGATATCATCAGTGAACAGCACCACGAATCTATCCAGGTACTCCATGAATACCTTGTTCATCGGATTCATAAAGTATGCCCGGAGAATTGGTAGTCTGAATGGCATAATTGTGAACTCATGGAGAAAGCTGTTTTGGGGATATCTTCAAGTCTGATCTTGAGCTGGTGGTATCATGAGCGTAGATCTATCTTAAAAAAATTTGTTGCCGCTTTGAGCTGATCAAACAAATTGTCAATTCTAGGCAACGGATATTTATTTTTGATAGTTACTTCACTCAGGGACCTATAATCCACACACATCTACATACTTCCGTCCTTTTTCATGGATAGTACGGGAGATCCCCATGGTGAAGAGCTTGGTCTAATGAACCATTTCTCTTACAATTCTCGAGTTTGTCTCTTCAGCTCCTCTAGTTCATTAACCGGCATCCTATAAGGCCTCTTGGAGATGGGCGTTGTCCCAGGCATCAACTCTATGATAAAATCTATGTCTCGATCTGGCGGTCCCCTGGCAGTTCTTCTAGAAAGAGGTCAGGGTATTCTTGGACCACCGACATTCCTTCCAAAGGGAGATTTTTTTTAAAAAATAATCCATTTTTTATTCAAAATTACAAAATTATACCTAAGATTTTTTTAAACAAAATTATACCTCTGTCGCCGAACCGTTGGGCGACTGGATCCAGTCGCCCAACGGTCAAGCGACATTAATGCAGTCGCCCAACTGTTGGGCGACAGGTTCTATTGCTGAACGATTAGGCGACAGAAGCCTCCAGTCGCCAAACGGTAGGGCGACTGAATGGCTTATATAGCAGGCGCGACTCGACCTCATTTGGTGGCGAAGAAAGAAAGAGGGGAGGAGAAGAAAGAAAGGGGAAGAGGGAGAAGAAGAAGAGGGGAGGGAGAGGGAGAGGGAGGAGAAGAGGGAGGGAGAAGGAGAAGGGTAGGAAAGATTCGTCTGTGAGGTAATTTTTTTATTTTGTAGTGTATTTTTTGTAGTAAGTAAATAGTTTGTAATGTTAAAATAGTAGTATAAATAGCACCCGTAAAAAAATTTAGTTAGAGAAAAAAAATTAAAAAATTGGAATGTTCTTAATTTATATGTAAGTAGCACCGGTAGAAAAATTTAGTTATAGAAAAAAGTAGTCCGTGAGGGAGAAGTAGTGTTGTTTGTGAGAAGTATTGTAGTTGTGTCGGCGCATGCGTGACCGACTATTATTCGGTGAATAATTAGAAAGTTGGTATTTAGTAGTGGGTACTCTGGCCGAGTGCATGAGGAGAATGCATTATTTGTATGGACTAATTAGTACATGTTAATTAGTATGGACTAATTGACTTAGGTAATTGTATAGCTCTGTAGAAGACTGAAACGCCACTTGTAGCATTTTAGATCGCAAGTTAGCGTAAGAATAGAATAATGCATGGCATGGAATAGCTCGGTTTTCAGGTTGAATCGTAATAGTGTACTGCACGTTCATTGTGGCCTCTGCCTTAGGGAATGAATGACGCCTTGACCATGCTGTAGTGTAGTTGCTCACGATCGGCGAAGGGCAGTACAAATGTAAATTACAGTGCTGTAGTACTTGCATATCGTGCGTTGCGATCTGACTAGTTGCAATACTGGAAATATTTGTAGGCAGACATCAGTCATGCCTGTACCCACTACATTGAAAGTGCATTACGGTGATGGCACCGTTTGTGATAGTCCGTACAGTGTTGACTTGAGTAGTTTTCCACAGGCCACTCTGGTACACCAGGACGACGAGAATGCACGAATCGCAGATGTGATGTACTAGCTCAACTGCAGCTTCTCCCTGGACAGTGAGGTGTGCAACATCGTCATACGAGGGCTTTGGAGCCGGTCTCCCATGGACATTAGATGGGAGTTGAGAAGACTGATGCACACGGTTGTGTAGAAAGGCTTTATAGAAGGCTTCCAGCGTCGTGAATACGAATGTGTGCTGCTTGTGCAAGCATGCCCAAAAGAAGCTGTACAGTGCCCTACCGACGGATATCATCTGGATGGTAGGAGCAGCTTGGGTACCCAGCATGTTGGTGAAGAAGAGGACCCGGAGTCCGATGTTACGAAGGGTTCGAAGGATGTTGCTCGTGATGAGGCCAACACGGTAGATGCAGGAGAGGAAGATCGGGTCACCGCATGGTGAGCCTACAGGACAGGCTGATGAAGGAGAGCATAGGGAGTACATAGTGTGTCAAATGGAGAGCGATGACAGGATGGCCTTGGCTAAAGAGGAAGTTGTACTGGAGGACGATGAGGACAGTTTCGATGAGGACGGAGCTCCCATCCCCCAGGAATAGAACAGGTTTGACGCTGAAGGTGTAGCTACACATGACGAGCAAGAATCACCATGGGAGTACCATGCCACGGAGGTTCGGTTGCACTCAATGTTTGCTGATAAGACATCCTTGCAGGATGCCATTAGGCTGTGGGCTATGTCCATGCAGTGGACATTTCGGGTCGTCAAATATAGTTAGGAGCAGTACATCGTCAAGTGCGAGCAGGCCAGTTGTCCTTGGCGAGTGCACGCACATAGATCGAAGTATGAGACTCACTGGATTGTCTCGATGGTGGAGCCGCACTCCTGTGTGCTCAGTAGCGTTTTGCCAAGGCATCGTAACCTAACGTCGACATTCATAGACTATTTGATGTATGGAGAGATAGTGGAGAAAAAGGATGTGAAGGCCAAGCACATCATGGTGACTATTGAGAAGAAATTCAAGTACAAGATCAGCTACGCGAAGGCGTGGCGTGTGAAGCAGAAAGCTTTGGAAAGACGGTTCGGGTCTTTTGAGGCGGCGTACGACAACCTTCCTCGTATGCTTCGGGTACTACAGGAGATAAACCCAGGCACGTACACTGCTGTGAAGGACAAGCCTTCTAAAAATCCACAAGGTTTTGCGATATTGCATAGGGCATTCGTAGCCTTCGGTGCCTGCACTGAGGGTTTTAGGCATATGCTTCCCGTTATCTCAGTTGACGGGACCTTTTTGACTGGGAAATACAAGGGGTATATCCTTACGACCATTGGCATTGATGGGAACAATCAAATTCTATCGTTGGCCATCTCATTCGTCGAAGGTGAGAATTACGACATCTGGTTGTGGTTCCTTCAACATGTGAGGGTGGGAGTTATTGGAGCTCATCCTGGTGTGTGCGAGATCCATGATCTCCACACTGGGATGCTGAAGGCCATAAGAAAACTTCAGTAAGACCCCGAGGAGCCATTCGCTTGGCCGGATATGAGGAGTAGATGGTGCATTCGCCACTTGGGGGCCAACTTCTTCAAGAAGTTCCCGAAGCAACTGTTGGTGAAGCTATTCAAGAGGCTGGCTATGCAGAACCAGTAGCACAAATTTGACGCTTTATGGGAGCTGCTGGATGAGCACATCAATAAACACATGGACGAGAGGAACTAGGGACCAGAGTTTGAACCTGCTGGTCCGAGGAGGAGGACATCGAGGAACATCTAGTGCTTCTCCCACTGGATCGAGGCCGAGCCATTCGACAAGTGATCCCTGCTGCACGACACAGACTGGACAAGGTACGACATAATGACCACTAACCTTGCGGAGGTGTACAACTGGGCTCTTAGGGGCCTTCGTCTCAGCCCCTCGTCGCCATCGTGGAAGGTATTCTGCACAGCACAATTGAGTATTTCAGGGAGAGGCATGCAAATACCACACTTCATGCCGCCAACCCATAAACACTGTACTGCTCGAAGATTACAGCATACATGCAGGCAACGACAAAGAAGGGCCAATTGCACAAGGTGTTTGTGATGGGTAATACGGAGCATCATTTCGATGTGCTCTCCAGGGATAGAGTCAGATTTGGGACGACTCGTTCTCTTATTACCCATGTAGTATGCCATAAAGATCATGTGAACGAACCTAGCTGTACGTGCAACAAGCCGAAACTCTTACATAAGCCATGCTCTCATGTCCTAGCCGCATGCGGGATTGTGCACATGGACCCTTCGAACTTTGTGTCCAAGTACTTCTTGAAGGAGAGGGTGGCACATGCATGGTGTGGCGAGCTTAGGGGGTTCAGGGTTGTGGGTAACTTTGCTACCTTGGATATTGCAAACAGGACCTGGATTCCGGATGTTGACAAGCTGAAGGGTGGCAAGGCTCGTCGGCAGAGTCGTTGTATTACCAATGATATGGACGAAGCACAAGCCAGGGCGTTGGGTAGACGCTGCAGCCAAAAGGGCCACACAGCCAGACGATGCAAGGCACTAGCTGAGGAGTAGGCACCGGCATGGTTTGCGATACCACTTCTTCCAGTGTGCAAAGTGGGACCAAAATTGCAAATCAGTGTACATTGTCATGTCTACTTTGTATTGTTTATGTAACTGCTCTGCTACTACCCTATTTTTATTTCATTTACGTACTGTTGTAGCACATGTATCGTATGTTGCATGTAATGTTTATGTAAGTGTTGTAGTACTATCCCCTTTTCATTACTTTTCAAAGTACTGTCGTGGTAGCCTAGTACTATTTTATTTGTTTGTTTATAGGTTAAATTTACTCCTGCTTTACATTCGATGTTTTATTTGCGTGTATTTGCTAACTTGAAGTTGTTCTGCATGTATGGCTTGTGACCCTCGCGGATCCGATTGGAGTTTCGGCCTCTTGGAGGAGTGCATTGACCGGCTACATCGCGTGTTGCATCATGTCCCGCATCCTGCGGGTGCAGGTGACGCGACTGTGTTGGGCATGATCCGCACGCGTACACCTCAGGTGGCCTAGAGGCAGACCCATGCTTGACAGACAGGTTAGCATAAGTCTACACTATCTTCTCGCTATATGTACCTTTCGTACTGACCTTTTCTTGCTTCGAAGGCTCAGCGCTGCCGGTCTACTACCTCTCGCCCGGATGGTGCAGGCCACGGATGAGGACGAGCCGTCAGCACCTATGGTCGGCGATGACAGAGACATCCATGCTAGGCCAGGGCGGTCACGATGCTTCCTGTTCGACCGCTCCCTGCTGACAGCTCTCGTAGACCGGTGTCGGTCGAAGACTCACACTTTCCATCTCGTTCGGGAGATGACCCTACTCTGCGGGGCGTCTCGCTGCTTGGCCTCCCTATTGCGGAAGGTGCTGCCTTCCCGCCGGAGGATCCGGCCGACTAGCGCGACAACCTTCTGGCCAGGTTTTGTAACAGTCCAAATTTCAAATTTTAGTTAAAAATAAAACGTTAATTATTTTTGTGGAATTCTGAAATTTTAAAAGATTTTCCTTAATTATTTTAAAGATAAAATAATTTATTTGAAAAATTTATAACCAATTATAAGTTGGAATTATTTAACCTAAATCTAGAATGCCCTAGATAATTTCTGTGAATTTTCTCATATTTTTGGATTTTATTTGCTATTTTCTAAAGCCTTTTTGAATTTTTGGAATTATTTAAATTAGAAAAGGAATTAAAATTCACCAGCACAGTACTAGGCCGAATCCTTCCAGCCCAGCACTGTGCATTGCACGTCGGCCCGCCTCCTCCCCCGCGTCGTCACTGAAGGCCGTCCTATCAAAATCGGACTGCCATCGCTCCGCCCGACCAGCTACTCCCGCGCATTGTCGCTGCGGGCCGTTCGATCAAAATCAGACGACCATCGCTCCGCCCGACCAGTTCCTTCCGTCGACAGGTGGGCCCGCGTACAGCGTCGTCTTCCCCCGCATCTTCTTCTACCTCCAGCTTCCGCGCGTCGCCGCCATTACCGCCACACTACCGCCTTCAATTCCGAGATTCCCTCCCCCATTTTCCTCGCAATCGTGTGCAATCAAGCCGGTCGTTTTTGCCGCACTCATTCCCGGCCTTTACCCCTCTTAAAAGCGTGCATTCACACCTGGCGTTCGCCGTTGCCGCCATGACTCCATGAGCGATCTTCGCCTCCGAGCCTCCTCGCCCTATAAAAGCCGGCCCCTTTGCACCTCTCCACTCAACCGCGCCCGGCTCTCGTCGCCCGATCCCCTCTAGCGCCCGCAATTGAAGTTTCCTCGCCGCAAATCGAAGCTTCGTCTTTCTCCACTTCCGGGGTCGTCAAGCTTCCTCCAGCCGCCTCGACTGTACCCTCGGCATCGTGACGTCGCTGCGATCCTTGTGCGCAATTTCGCTTCACCGGGATATCACCGGAACCTCTTCGCCGCCGATGACCGAACCTTGCCGTCACATCTCTCCGTCGCCGATGACCATTCCACCGCATTCCTCCACCGCAAAGTAGCGCGCCACATCCAACACCCCCCTATGTATTTTGCGCGTCTCCGCATACCTCGCCGGGCAGCATTGCGCTGGCGACGACGTCGCCGAAGCACCGCCGGCCTCGGGCCGACGTGGCTCAGCCACGTCAGCGCCATTTCGGTGCCACCTCAGCATATCTGCGTGCGTGGCGGCGAGTCGGCCGCGTGGCGCCCAGTGGCGAGCGCGCCAAACCCGCCCCGCCGTCTTGTCTTGTGAGCGAATCCACCGTGGACTCGTGCCTTTCCTGGACCGATCCATGGTATGCGGCCCACATGTCAGTGGCACAATTCCGTACGCTGACGCGATAAATCGAATTTTCCTTTAGAAAAATAATTCAGAAAATTCGGAATATTTGATATTTAGGATTTAATTTAGATTTAAAACTTCGAGGAGCTCGTATTTCTTCATACGAACTTCGATTTAGGTGAATGATATTTCTAAATTTGTATAAAATCAAGTTCTAGCTAACTAAACCAAAATTATTTCATTTGGAGTTAATTTGAATATTCATTTTAATTTATTTGTAATTTATTTGAATTTCACTTATTTTCGCGTATAGATTTTGACGACTCCGGAGAGCTTAACCCTGTTGAAGAAGTAGAATACCAAGAATTTGAGTAAGGCAAGTTATACCATTGATCATATTGATCCCAGTATTTTAAATTTATTTAATTTTGTTTTTAAATTACAATTGCATGCATAATTTTATACAGTTAATTTAAGTCCCTATTTTAAAATTTATAGTTAGTCCAATTTCCTTTGTATGTCCAATATTGAATGTTGAATCATCATTTACTTGTCACCTTAGTCAAATAAAATTTGAAAATAAAAATGTGCTTAGACATTGCTTAGATCACATATATTTAATTTTGGAGAATTTTAGCCAAAACAGCAAGTATTGATTAAAAGCCTATGACATTGTTTTGTCATGGCGGATTTTTACAAATGTCTTTGAAAAATAAAGGTGAAAATGGGTTTGGACTTGGGAGGAATGGATGCTTGGTGGGTGCAGGATTATGCACGGGCTCAATCCGGGTAGGTTTGAGGTCCAGTGGTTATTTTGGAAGTCGCCCAAATCAGTCAAGAACTGGTCTTCGAGTCGCATCTTTGCAAAGCTCCACCGTACTACCACAAGCTTGGAATGGGACGGGCTAGGCTGAATAATTTGCAACACTCCATTGTTAGTTGTGCCATGTTTGGTGTGTGGGTGTCGGTTAGACAGTATTCCCACTTGGCGCAAGAGGGGATTTTCGGCGAGTGGTTAACCCAGTAGAAGTGAAACCTTAGCGGCGCAAGAGGGAGCTTCTAGCGGATGGTTAATCCAAAGGAAGTGAAACCTTAGCGGGCATGACTACTTTGGAATGACGCATTGTAAAGGCTTCGTGATAATCACTTAGTCGCACACCTACGGAAGTGTGTCAGACGGACATTAAAAGTTGATTATCTCTTGTGGGTAAAGCTGTACAACCTCCGTAGAGTGTAAATCTATTAGAATAGCCGTGTCCACGGTCATGGACATGCTGAGCAAAGGCACTCTAAGTTAGACTTTGTTTTTGGTTTTAAAAATGATTTTGTGCATGATTTTAGGATGGTTAATCCTTGTGTTAAAATTGAGCCGTTAGCCATGTGATAGGAGAATATCCATCACCATGTTTCATATGGAGGTTATCCACTATAAAATTGTTAATTTAAAAATCTGATTTTAAGCTATGGATTAAAAATATGCCTTGAAACTTAGTATGATAATTTAAAATTTAAAATACTAATTTATGCAAATAAACCCTTACCACCTTTCTTAGTTTACTTGTGCATGCATTCTAAATTCTGTATTAGGTGTAATTTGCGAGCACAGTAGTTGTGCTCATCCTCACTGAATATATTATTCAGGAGAAGGCTTTTATCTAGACAGTGAGGATCCAAACGTTTAGGCTACGCCTCCAGACAATTGCCTGTAGCGCATCATGTGGCCTACTACCTATTTGCTTCTGCTATGTTTTGTTATTTGGTCTCAGGCCCATTTTGTATTGAACTCTGTTTCTTATTAATAAAGCGCTTGATATGATTGTGATAATACTATTTTTGAGACTATGTACACTAGAAATCCTGGACTAGTGTGCAAACGCAGTGAATTCGAGATCCTTCGTTCCCGGGTTCGACAGGTTACATGGAGTCCTTCCGCCTGCAACCGCTGTCAGGTACTACGTCTTCCCAGAGGCACAGAGGCACGACCCGCCCTTGCGGTGGCTGTCGCAGTTCTGCGTACATGCTGGACGCTGTTCCTATTGGGTACTCTACGTATTCTTTTCGTACTATGGTCTTACTACCTTTTTCCTTGTACACAGGTCCAGCGGATGGACCCTACCTCGGACGACCATCAGGTGTCATGCCACCTCGAGGTCTGCTTATTATGGCTGTTTGGCTGGGTGCTATTCACCAGCAGCCACGTCGACACCGTCGACGCGCGGCTCATCGCATACACTAGGGCCATCACCAATGCGGAGGCCCCCAGATCAGCTGGGGTTCAGCTGCACTTGCCGCCACCTATCGTGGCTTGTACAATGGGTGTTGCAGGTTGAGGCCGAACTCCGTCCTCACGGGGTGTCCTCTCCTACTGCAGCTGTGGTCGTTCGAGCGCTTTAATCTAGGATGGCCCCTGTTGGACGACAGCACTCCTTACGGGCAGGAGATGTACAGCGCTGACGAGGTGGACCGGCCCACAATGGGCTCTCTCTGGTGCCAGTGACGGGTACGTACTCTGTCATGTGACTAATTTCTCCATATAACTGATCATCCTATCTAACAGCTTGTGTTCCCTGCAGGTACAGTTCGCGCATGTGCAGGTCACACGGGCGTATGAGCCGTTCGTGGAGCAGTTCGACCAGCTCACGGCGGACGACGTGCGCTGGGAGCCATACTCCCCTGAGGAGTTAGAGGCCCGCGCTCCTCACGACCTTTCCTCGTTGTGCCCGCACGACTGGGACTACTAGCTGACCCGCAGGGCCCTTGTGTTCAACGTCTTCATTGAGGATTACGAGGCACATCGTGTGATGCGCCAGTTTGGCCTACGACAGGTGGTTCCAGTACCAGTTTGGTGGCCAGTGCCCGACAAAGTGCACGTGTGAGTAATTGGCATAGATGTCCATGTTTGTGCTGTCATCTCGTACCCACGACTTGTAACTACATGTTACATCTTGTAGGAACAGTAGGAAGGGAGTCCGCCGCGGCACGAACGGGGGGAGTAGGATGGACACCTGGTGATGAGGACATCACTTCTACTGATATGAACACTCCTCTTGCTGCTGCCATGAATGATGAGCAAGGTCCAATTACTCGTGCACGTGCTCGTCAACTCAACTATCAGGTAAACTCATTTTTAGTTGTAAATAATATTTCCACTAAGAATCCGATACTTCCTAAGACTTGTGATTTTCTTGTTCTTAGGAATCATGGAGAGGAGGAGCCAACTCACGGCAAGAGGAACACATTAAGGACTTCACCTAATTCGTCCATCTCCACCAATTCGGCTGCATTCAAGTCTACTTCATTGGGCTAACAAATTTAGGCCTATTATCCATGGTGTTGCGACACCATTTGGGCCGAGGGCCTTGTATCACCACTTAGGCTATTTGGGCCGGCCATCCCCCTGATCGCTCCCCCCTTGGGCCGCCGTTTTCATGGGTACTGTTCACGTGAACTGCACCGTGATCGTACTGTTCATGTGAATAGTATCATGAATAGTAGCACCTCTATTTCCTTAGATAAGTGCGGCTTCCCCCTCCTCTATTTAAGGAGGTCGCACCCTTTTAGTTTTCGGTGGGTTTTTCTTAAGAGATTATTATGCTTAGGAGTCTCACCGCATGTTCGGTTGAGGAACCCCAACTTGTGAACTTAATCTTTATTCGTAATACAATTTCAGATTGCATCTTCTACTCTCTTGCTTGTGTTCTCGATTCTCTTGCAGGAGATAGCCTTCTTGGTGAGATCAACCGTGTTCGGCACGGTTGATAACCATCGGAGCAGTGATGTAGTGATTGCGAGGGATTCGATCTGTTTTGGTCGGAGTCTTTGGATCATCAACGTCGTGTTCTCCACAATCGACTTATCAGTACCTTTCGGAAGATTGGGCCACCGTCACATCAGGTGGTATCAGGGCAATGGTTTCTCGTTAGGTAATCACAATTTCCCACTTTTAGATTAGTTTATGTTCATCGTTCTAGAAACCCTAGAAAATTTGCCCCACAAAAATAATTGTTCATGATGTTCTTCTGTTGTCCAATCACCCTTTTGAGCCATTGCAATTGTTATTTTTAGTTTTACTTGTCGTATTTTTTATTGCATCGTCGTGTCTAGTTGCTGATTTCTAGTTTTAGTTAGAGTCTAATTCGTCATCGTCTAGTTTGATCTTCGTGTTCCTTTGCGTAGCTTCATCATTGTGTTAAAACTTCTGCCACATCAACCACATCCGCTGCCATCCCCTACCAACGCTGTGTACCTTGGCCGTAGCCTCTGCTAGTTTCGGTTGGAAGTGTGTAGCCCGATTTGATCTGTGGTGCAAACCCTAGTTGGTTTCGGGATTAAAAAAAGGAAAACAATTTCGGTTGACAATTCAGTTTGCAAGAGAAGGAGAGTGCTTGTTTTGGTTTGTCTAGAAGAAAGAAAGGAAAGAATTGTTTTCGGTTGTTCAGAGAAAAAAATAGAAAAAAAGGAAAGAATGCAAAAGAGAGAGTCCATCTTTTCTGAAATTTGGAAAATGGATCAAAACTTCATAAAAAATAGTGAAAATTGGTGGAGCCCTCATTCATACATCGAAAAGCCTCCACAAAAAAAATTGAGCAAGTTTGGCCCACGGGATCAAAAGTTATAGCAGTTTCAATTGAGGACGAAACGAATTCGAGTCCGTTTCCGACACCCCTTCAGTTAAACGGGCATAACATTTGCATACGGAGTCAGAATGCGACATTTTTGTGCTTTGCGGAAAGCTATAGATAGCGTGCATCCAATAAAAACAACTTGCTTTTCTCCCTCCAAGATCCCCAAAATCGGCCATCTTTGGCCTTGAAATCGCATCGCAAGTTTTCGGATTCTGTTTCCGCCGATTCGTTCAATCTTCCCTACGGAATTTAGCGTTCTTCTCAACTGTAAAGTTGTAAATCTCGTCGAAACCTTTCAAACGAGTATATATAAGCCATATAAAACTTTGCTTTTTCATCGTTTGAGACTAGCATTGTTTCTGCTCAATCTAGAGGGCTGTTTGCATTGCACCGATACCGATATTGTTGTATTTTGTGCTCTACGTCATGCAAACAATCTTGTGCCCTACAAAGAAGTTTGAGTAGATTGGTTAGTGTCTCTCCTAGCACTAGTTCTGAGGTTGTCCATTGCTTACATCAAGTCATATTGATCATTGCGTGTGCGTACATACACATCTCTTAGTAGGGCTTCGGTTAGCTAGCTTTGATTAGGCTAGGATCAGCAACTTTGACTAGTACTTTGAACATTTTTTTAACTTGTATTAACTGATCGAATTATTGCTGATCCTTGCTAACATATTGAAGCCTTCCAAGCTCCACCTACTCTTGATCAGAACAGGTCCCCTCTTGCAATTGAACCCACGCTCGACACGGTATCACGAACCAGCCACCGGCTGTACCACCTGCTGCACTGGTAAGAACACTTGTAAGAGTGTGGTAAGATGCTTGTGAGTGTGTGATTCCACCTTCGACCACTTAGTAGTTGATAGGGATAATACCTTTGTGTTGTCTTTTGTTTTCTACTAACCATGACAGGTGAGATGTCTGATAAGAAAGAGTGTGTTGTAAAGGGAGAGCTCATGACGCTCTTGGATGAACAACACACTACCATTAATGAGGACATCGATAGGAAGCTTCAAGCTACGACGGTTACATTGCAGCGCTCCATCAATGATAGTATTACAGCACTCACTACACGCCTTGAAAGAATGGTTAATCGGCCACCAAACAATGGACGCGAGTATGATCACGATGCATGCCAAGATCTTGATGAGGGAGATGATAATGAGAGACAAAAGCACGACGTCGGCGCTGCTCTTGCTGCCCAAGATGCATGTCAATGACACCGCCTACATCACAACCGTCACGGTATGAGAGGTAATAATTTTTAGCACCACAATATTCGTGCTAATGATGACCCATTTCCTAAAGTTAAATTTACCATACCATCTTTTGCGGGTGTTTATGATGCTGAAATTTATCTAGATTGAGAGATGATAGTTGAACAAAAATTTAATGCCCATCTAGTTCCTAAAGTGCATAGAATCAGACAAGCTACTAGTGAATTTAAATATTTTGCTATCATTTGGTGGAATCAAGTAGTTAATTATGGTTTAACACCTGATACATGGGATATATTGAAGGTAGCTATGCGTGTTATATTTGTTCCTCCTTTTAAACGTGATATGCGTAAGAAATTACAGCGCTTAGACCAAGGAAATAGATATGTCGAGGAATATTATCAAGAACTACAAATAGGCATGCTGCGTTGTAATGTGTAGAGGATGAGGAGGATAAGTTGGCTCATTTTTATGGGGGCTTAAGGCGTGAAATTTAGGACATAGTTGATTACAAAGAGTATAACGATATCAATAGGTTGTTCCAGCTTGCTTGTTTGGCATAAAAGAAATTGCAGGGTATGCAACAAAGGACTAAGAGCAACTTTGGAAGTACGTCTGCATCGAGATCGACGCTGGGGCAAGCCAAGACAGCCACACCTCCTGTTTTTCGATCTGCTGCCCCCTCTGTGAGTAGGGCGCGTTCAGCAGCACCGCCACCACCATCACGCGCACCCGAGACGAGCAAATCTACTAGTGTGCAGGCATCAGCACAGAGCTCTTCATCGGTTGCTTCCACGGGCCGTACGATGGACATTGTGTGCCACCGTTGTAAAGGGATGTGCCAATTCATGAGAGATTGCCCAAGTCAGCGGGCGTACATTGCGACAGAAGACAGTGATTATGTAAGTGCTAGTGATGTTGAGAATGAATATGCTCTTGCAGCTAACCTTGCAGGCAATGATGATGATCATGAGGCAGATAGCGATGGCGAGGAAATTTTAGGTGCCGCTGCTACGGCGAATTATAGGACCATAATTGTGCAGCGAGTATTGGGCACTCAAAGAGAGCAAGAGTAGAAACTACAACGTCATAATTTGTTTCAGATGTTCCTCATCGTCAAGGATTTCCGTGTTCGTGTCATAATTGATGGCGAGAGCTGCAATAACTTGGTGAATTCAGGATTTGTGAGGACCCCGAATTATTGGGCTTGTAATGCTTAGTCACCAATTGACCCTAGCATCACAAACGAAATAACCCGTGTCTTCGAGACATGTATACTTCCCAGAAATGCAGTATACACACCTCTTTACAAAATTCATGCATCAATTCCATTCATTCACATAGAACCGAAGCAAAATAATAACCAGAAGATAACATAAATAAAGGATAGTTATTACAAAAGAGAGGCCGACCGGCCAATTGACATATACATACAGAAATAGAACAGCGGAAGCAAAAGTGCCATAAGATGGCCATAAACAAAAGAGTCAATCAGTGTACCTTTAACCCACAAGGCAATCGACCGGACCGCCATGCTAGTCGTCGAATCCACAGCACATCTCACAAAAGTGAGGCCCTTGGGGCTCACCTTCCTCCTCTGCAACAAATAGATAAGCAAAGCAAATGAGTACAAATATTGTACTTCGCAAGACTTACGTGTAGAGTAACAGACCTATACATATGCTACATGCAAGCTTATTTTAGTGGAGGCTGTATGTTTCATTTTCAGCACAAAGCAAACTTTATTTGCAATAATGTAGTACATTTAAAAGCAAGTTAACAAATCTGTTTTTAATGTTCAAATAATCGTAAATGACAACAATATAACAGTAGATAGATGACAACAACAATCCTGGAAGTGACTAAACCATTAGTCACCACAACAATAGCATGAATTACCCATTCATACCAACCATGTCAAATTTTAATTTTAAAAGGTTGTAGTCTAGTTCTTGCACGACCTTACCAAGCATGTCCATAACCTAGGGCGAGGCTATTCGAATAGTTTTATACCCTGCAGGGGTGTACCAATGTACCCACACGCCAGACCGCCTTTTTGCCAAGCTATTAAGCACACTCCCTTAGGTATGCTGGCATGGCTAAGTCCTACGAGACATTTTCAATATTGTGTATTACCCACGAGCCGCCCGTATGGATAGAAACCCATACGTTGTGCCGGAGTCATTGTAAAGCCTCGGTCAACTACCCGTCTCAGGTAAAGCCTTGGACAACTACAATGCTCCTGGAGGTGGAGAGCCTACCCGGAATCTCCACCACCGCACACCCAACACAAGAACACATATCCTTTTTCACACAACACACACAACCCCCTCCTGCGACTCGGAGATAACACACGCCAAAGTACTAAGTCAAGAGAGGTCCCATATGCCTCTCGCGTGGTTAGCACGCATAAGCGCTTGGCTTAGTGACACAAGTAACTCAGTCCTTGATGACCTAGGCACCATTCCATTCACACTAACAGATCACACCAACATACCATTGTGCCCAAGTCTAAACAATTTTATTTTCAGTTTTTTGACTTTACAAAGTAACAAAGCACAAGTGCTGGACATAATGGAATAATAAATAAATGTGTGATCAAGATCATCGACTAAAATCGATGATCGCCCATTGCTACCGAAACTAAGCATTTCTAAGCAATTTCAATTCGTATTCTACTAAATGACAAGAGCTCATCCATCGAACTCAAATCATAGCAATAACCTAGGCTCATGGTAGTAGAGCATAAACAAGTCCTACAGATTATGCAACTATAGGATACTAACCATAATTTAACAACAAAATGGCAATGCATACATACAAGTTGAAATCAATATATTAGACTTGAAAAATAATTGGATTAACATGATCAAACTGCTTGCCTATCTGCTGTGGGTCAAGATGTTGCTGAGGATCAATTATATTCTCAACGTGCTCTTCGGATCCTAACGAGAAAGCGAGAAACAACCGATAAGAACGAAGAAAACGCAAAGACCCAACAGTAGACTTTCTCCAAAAATTCTAAAAATTTTATAGTAGCAAGATCATGATTTATAAGGAATTTAGCAACAAGAACCAATTGAGTTGGATTCTTAATTCAAAAGATATTTCCAAAACAATTTTACTCAGCTTTTATAAATAAAAAATGCTACTATTCATTTGCAAAATTTTCTGGAGCTATACTGGGGTTGAAAACATTTTTAGATTAAATTTCAGTTGAAAACATAACCCACAAAATTTGAATCTCCTGAAAAGGAATTAAAATGAATTAGTTATGCATTTTACAAGTTTTCACATTTTTCAGTTGATAAATAAATCCTTTCGGGAAAATCAGAAATATGAAATGGCGTGAGCGAGCGAGCGTTGATCTTGGATCCAGCGGTTCGCGTCCTCGCTGACCGACGCAGCGTGCAGGCCGCGAAACCCTAAGCGTCAACCGTTGGATGCGGATCCGAGCGGTTCACGTGATCCGGCGCGTGGCGGTCGAGCGTCCCCACGCACGCGAGCCGTTGATCTGGGATCCAACGATCCACGCTAACTCGAATCGGGGCCGTTGATCTTGGATCCAACGGTCCACAGACCGGGAACGTGCGACGAATTCAAACTTCAGCGCGATCCCGAGCCGTAGATCTTAGGATCGACGGTTCACATCGATTCACGTTCAAACCGTCTCCCTGTTTTCGTCTGGCAAAAATGACGGGGGAGAACGGCTCGTCGCTGGCGGCTCCGGCTGCGGCGGTGCGAGCAAGTGTCCCAAACATCATTGCGCACCTAATGGTAACAATGGATTTGGCTGCGGTGGTCGAGCAGCAAACAGCCGGAGAAGAACAAGTGGCCGAAATGACAAAAACGAAAATTGCAAACGCGCTCAGCTGCGGTTCAAGGGAGCAGGTGCCAGGCCACTAGGGACTAAAGAGGAGTTACCTGAGCGCAAAGGATGCACTGAGGAGAGCCGAAGCTGCCCGGGCGAAGAAGAATGCCGATTTCGGCTGAAATTGGGGGAATCTGAATTCAGCCAAGCCCTGAGCAAATGGAACCGAATTGAGTGAGGGTTAAGCTTCAGAGAGTAAAGGGGGAGCAGAGGGAGCAAAGACTCGAAGAAAAAAACCCCTGCTGCACCGACTTCACCGAAGCTCCAAAACCGACAATGGCGGCCGAAGGATTCTCGAGGATCTGGGGCTCCAGCGGACTTGTGAGTGTTAGCTAGAGTTGCGGAGGTGCTAAAGGAAGCTAAGGGAGAAACAATGGAGCTTAAATAGCCGAGGATGGCCGAGAGCAACGGCGATATCCCGCTCGGGTCAACCCGGCCATTTGAGTAGCGAGAGCGGACGGTGCGATTGGAGAGTGGGCGCTGAGGAGGAGCACGACGGGCATTAAATGCGCGCAGAGCTAGCCGTTTAAAGGCGACCGTGGAGTGGACTGCACGCGCGGCTTTTCTCCTCTGCGCACGCCATGGCTGCTGCTCACGCGCTCGCTGACCGAAGGAAGGAGACGACGTGTCGACCGCCGGATTGACATCGAACGGCTGAGTTAGATCGAGTGGATTACAACGATTCCGTCGTTCGATTGATCAAGGACTGTTCGATGCTGATCCAACGGCTCACAACGCGTGCGCCCGACCGACCGCGCCGGTGCGATTAGTTGACTAGACCGAGTCGATGGTTGGAGCCAGTGCAGTTCGAACCGAGGAACAGTGCAAACCAGTTAGAATTTGAATTTTAAACATCTGATTTTTGAGGAATTATTTGAGGTAGCAAACAAACTCCAAAATTTATGAAATTTTAACTGGAGCTTGCTGATAGCAGGAGGAACCTCCCATAAAATTTTTAGAGATTTTAATGCACTAAATTTTTCTCCAGAAATTCCAGAATAGGAGAAATAGGGTTTGACCAAATTTGACTTTCCTCCAAAAATTGTCAAATAATTTCTAAAAATCATGAGATAATTCAGAGGAGTTGCCAAGCCTCCCTAGAACTCAGGAAAAAAATTTCCAAGGGTTTGGCATAAGATCTATGCCACAAAGATTTTTGATTAGAGTCAAATGAGGATTTAATTTTGATTTTCCATAATTCTTTTAAAAGAATTAAAAAAATGACCAAGGGCTTCAAGATGCAAGAAAAGTTTTAATTTCTTCTTATTTTCTTACATTTAAAACACAAATCCATATTTGGGATGTTACAGGATTGGTCAAGATGCTTGGCTTGACCACACGTGCGCATCCTCACCCATACCACATTCACTGGTTCAACAACAGCGGTAAGGTGAAGGTAACACAATCTGCGAGAGTGCAATTTTCCATTGGTTCCTATAATGATGTTACTGATTTTGATGTAGTACCTATGCAAGTCTACTCACTTTTATTAGGTCATCCATGGGAATTTGATACCGATGCAACTCGACATGGTAGAAGTAATAAGTACTCTCTTATGCACAAAGGAAAGAAAATAACTTTGCTACCTTTGACACCTACTGAAATTGTGAATTGTGATAAAGAGCTAGCTGAAAATGAGAAGAAAGAACTTGAACATGAATATGAAAATCAGCAAGTAGTGAAGAATGTTTTCCCACCTAAGAAAGAGAGGTTCGCACCTAGTTCTAGGACTGAGGGAATTAAATTAAAGGGTTGTGTCATGCTTGCAACCAAATCTGATCTTACTGAAATTTTTCATAATGATATGCCATGCTATTATTTGATATGCAAAGATGCTTTATTTTCACTTGATGATATATCTTGCTCTTTGCCGTCTGCTGTCACTAACCTTTTGCAGGTATATGAGGATGTTTTTTCAGCTGAGATACTCCCAGGACTGCCTCCTATTAGAGGGATTGAACACCAAATTGACTTAATTCCGGGTGCACCTTTGCCAAACCGTGCGGCGTATAGGACCAATCCGGGGGAGATTAAGGAAATTCAGCGACAAGTTAAACTTCTAAACAACCATTCTTCTCCTGTGATTTTCCATCTCTTGATGTTTACCTTCCTGACGAATAGCTTTGTTCACTAGCTGTTGAAAGTCAGTGAAGTCTTGAGAAATTAGGCGGACGGAAAGTTCATCGTTCAGTCCTTCAAAAAATCGTTCCCGCCTGTCTTCATCTCTGGCTACGTCTTCTGGGGCATAGCGAGCAAGTTTATTAAACTTGGGCAGGTACTCGCTGACTGAGCGGTTTCCCTGGCGGAGTGAGCGAAACTCCTTCTTCTTCGGAATCATTATTCCCGATGGGATATGAGATCGGTGAAAGACTTGCACGAACTCATTCCAAGAGATTGCCTGAGCATTAGCATGGGACATGCTGAAATTATCCCACCATTCTGACGCGGGACCATTCAATTGATGAGGCAAACAAAACTCTCTCACGATCTGTGCATTGAGCAATATCCAGCTTCTTGCCAATGGCCCTAAGACAATCATCTGTGTCCATAGGTTCCGTGCTGCTAGAAAACGTCAGCGGACGCATCCTCATGAACTCTGACAGTGGAACTCTTGCTGAAGGTAGGGGAGCATAATGTGCTGCTGAAGCTTGGGTGGTTTGGTTACTGTTGAGAGATTGGGCTAACAATTCAATCAGATGAGTCTGATTGGCCATCATTGTCGCCGATCGGGGCTTGTAGGAGGAGGTGGTGGTCTTGCATCTTGGTCTTCTTGATAATCAGCATTCTCATTTCCTTGTCCTCTGGCACTGCCACTTCCAGTGCGGGTAGTCACCATCTGCTGGACTCTTCAAAGATTAAACAAGAGAGACAGGAATTTCTAAGGGGTATAGGTCTAAAATAGCCCAAAAACCAACAAACACAAGGCAAGAACACTTCAGCAAAATAATTTATTTTATTTTATTAATTCATTATGGCTACCACAAGGGTATTGTAGCTCATAATTCACAACTAAAGGACAATTTAAGGACATATCTATGGTGTTACTGGGGTATAATCCGGTTCACTAGAACTAGCCTCGCCTGCCTTGTAGTAGGCCAGTTCTTTTTCTGCAGCCTTCAACCTTTCTTCTGCGTCTTGTAATTTCCCCTGAATGAGAGACAACTCATCTAGGGTATTCCCATAGGCATAATCCGTTGCTCTGGCCAGATCCACCTGATGCGTGAGGTCGGGACAATCTTCATCTCTAAATGGCGAGAATGTGTCATCTTTGGTGGGATGTGCATCGGGTAATAGTGGAACCCAGTGCCGTTGAGGTGGTGATCGCAGATGTAGCGAAGTCGGCGGGCTGCTTCCCTGGTTGCATCCTGGATGCCTTCCGCGAAGGTGTCCCGTCGCATTGGGGAGTCGAAGATATGGAAGTATATGTTTGGCGATAGGTTGGAGTAAAGGATCACTTCTACCCTCCACCGGTCCTGATTTCCCACCTTGTACTTGTATCCTTGATACGTCGGTCTTTCTTCAAAGTTCAAGTGCTGCATGACCTTCCAGAGAACTGTGGCCTAGTGACCAGCAAAAACACCATGAGAAATGGCATTCGGAACTTCAGCCATCTACATTTTTTTGAGAAGGAGATGAGTTAGTACCAAGTTATTTTTTTTTAATTTTCAAAAATAAATCCTTAAGGGTTTGACTCCCTTCTAGGTCACGACCTTCAGTCGATATGGCTCTGATACCACTTTTGTCGAACCCGAGAACGAAGGATCCCGAATTCTCTGGTTCACACACTAGTCCAGGATTTCTAGTGTACACCGTCTCACAAAAAGTGTTATCACAAATATATCAAGCGCTTTATTAATAAGTAACAAAGTTTATTACAGCATGGGCCCGAGGCCAAATAAAAACATTGCGGAAGCCAAAAAGGTAGTAGACTACACGATGTGCCACAGGCAATCATCTAGAGTCGTAGCCTAAACGTCTGGATCCTCACCTTCTGGATAATAATCTTCTCATGAATAATGATATTCAGCAAGTATGAGCACAACTACCATGCTCGCAAATTACACCCAACACAAAATTTAGAATTTATGCATAGGTAAACACAGGAAGGTTGTAGGGGTTTATATGCATAAATAAGCATTTTCAAGTTTAAATAATCATACTAAGTTCCAAGGCATAATTTTAATCCATATCTAAAATCATATTTTAAATTGACAATTTTATAGTGGATAACCTCCATAAGAAACATGGTGAAGGATGTACTCCTATCACATGGCTAGCCGCCTAATTTTACCACAAGGATTAACCATCATAAAATCAAGTACAAAGCTATTTTTAAAACCAAAAACAAAGTCTAACTTAGAGTGGCTTTGCTCAGCATGTCCATGACCGTGGAGACGGCTATTCGAATAGTTTAACACTCTGCAGAGGGGGTACAACTTTACCCACATGAGATAATTTGCCCGTTATGTTGGCCAATGCACGCTTCCTTAGGTGTGTGACTAGATAATTATCACAAGGTGTTTCCAATATTCTACCTCACTACTAATATGCCCGCTAAGGTTTCACTTCCATTGGGCTAACCACCTGCCGGAAGCCCCCTCTTGCGCCAAGTGGGAATAACGTTTAACCAACACCCACACAACAAATATGGCACATATATTAGTGAGGTATGACAAGTTAATAAGCCTAGTCCTACCCATATAGAACATGTGGTAGTACGGTGAAACTTTGCAAGATGCGGTTCAAAGGCCGGTCCTTAACTGACTTGGACAACTTTCAATAATAACCCTAGGCCTCAACCCTAACCAGATTGAACCCGTGCATAAACTTGCACCCACCAACGGTCCATGTTGCCCAAGTACAAAACCATTTTTCATTTTTTTATTTCCCAAAGACATTTGCAAAAGTCCACAATGACAAAACAATGTCATAGGCTTTTAATCACATTTTGCTATTTTGGCTAACTTCTCCCCAAATTTAAATATTTGTGATCTAAGCAGTTTCTAAGCACATCTTTATTTATTTTTTTAAAATTTTATTTGACTAATGTAAAAAGGGAATGATGATCCAATATTCAAAATTAGATATACAAAGGAATTGGATTAACTAAGAATTTAAAACAGGAATTTAAAATAATTGAATAAAATTATGCATGCAATAGTAATTTAAAAATAGAATTAAATAATTTAAAATATTGGGATCAAAATGATCAATGGTGTAACTTGCCTTGCTCAAAACCTTGGTATTCTGCTTCTTCAATAGGGTCAAGCTCTCCGGAGTCGTCAAAATCTATACGCGAGAATAATCCAAATTCAAACAGAATTCAAATGAACAAAAATAAATTCAAATGAAAATTCAAATTAACTCCAAATGAAATAATTTTGGTTTAGTTAGCTAGATCTTGATTTTATACAAATTTAGACATTTGAATCACCTAGATCGGAGTTCGTATGAAGAAATACGAGCTCCTGGAAGTTTAAAACCTAAATTAAATCCTAAAATCAGAATTTCTTAATTTCCCAAAATAAATTTCTAAAGGAAATTCTCCTTATTGTGCCAACTGATGTCAGCGGCCAATTTAAATTACCGGCCGAATTATTTTCTAAAAGAAAAATATTTTGTCTCTATGACAAGTGGGCCCGGGTTCATGGACTGAGTCCACATGATCACTAATGGTCTATCATGAACTGGGTGCATGAAATAGTGGCTTTGCCACGTGTGTGTGACACGTAGGTACACCACGTGGGCAAAAACGCTGAGGTGGCACTACATGGCATCGCGGTGGCGGCCATGTGGTGGTGCCACGTCAACTTATCGGCGGCGGGGTTCGGTGACGGGCTTGCCGGCGCTGCGCGCCACGGCGAGCCCCGGTAACGGCACAGGCAGAGAGAGGGGCGATGGCGATGATGAGGCTTACCTCAGTGAGGCTTGGGCATGCGGGGAACACCGGCGGCGATGGGTTTGGCGGCGACGCGGTTGAGCTCGTGGTGGCGATGGGGCTCCCGGGGTCCTCCAACGACGAAGAAGCGAGCAAGCGGTAGGCGGGATCGCGACGATGTCGATGGCGAGGTTGGGGTCACCGGAGTGGTCTTGACGTCGCCGGAGAAGACGAGGAACGAAGCTTCGGTTGCTGCCGGGGAAGCTTGAAATTCCAGCAATTAGCGGAAGGAGAGGAGTGGAGCCTTGGTGCGTTGGATTACGAGGTGGATGGCGCAGTCGAGGCATGCTTAAATAGGGCCGGGGCGAGGTCGGGATGGCGTGGAGCGCACGAAGGTCTGAGTCGTTGCCGGCGAAGTTACGGGGATTTGCGATGATGAAAATGGAAGGTAGTGCCAAATTTGAACGCGTAATTGTTTCGGTAAATTAATACCTCAAAAATCTCGGAGAATCCGAGTCGATTTGGCCGAGTTTGGAAACTCCCGTGAAGCGGTAATGGCGGAGCCGTGCGGGGTTCATGCGAGGAAAAACGGAACGTTGAAGATGATGATGTGGCTCGGGGCAACCCCACCTGTCGGCGGCGCGAGGGAGAAATGCGGTGGAGCGGAAAGAACATTGGCCGTCCGATCTTGACTGGACGGCTCACGCTGAAAACGCGCGAGGGAAGAGTGGGCCGACGGTCATGAATAGTGCTGGGCCACGGGGATTTCAGCACATCTACTGTTTGCCGAATTTAAATGATTTCCCTATTGTTTTAATTCCAGAAATTCAAATAATCCTTAGCAAATAGCAAATAAACTTCAAAAATCACGAGAAAATTCACAGAAATTCTCTAAGGTATTTTGGATTTAAATAAAATATTTCCAACTTATACTTGAATATATATATTTTGCAAATAAATTACTTTTATTTTAAAATAATTCAGAAAAAGCTTTTAAAATTACAGAAAATCCACAAACATAATTGAAGTTTTTTTTTCAACTGAAATTTGAAATTTGGGCTGTTACAAGTATGTAGGGGAAAGCCTTAGTCCTTGTGATGTTCCTATTCTTTTGGTTCCTAAGAAAGACGGTAGTTGGCGTATATGTGTTGATTGTAGAGCCATTAATAATATCACAATACAGTATCGTCATCCTATTCCTAGGCTAGACGACATGCTGGATGAGTTGAGTGGTGCTATTCTTTTCACAAAGATAGACTTGCGTGGGTACCACTAGATTAGAATGAAATTGGGAGATGAATGGAAAACAACATTTAAAACTAAGTTCGGACTATATGAGTGGTTAGTGATGCCTTTTGGTTTAACTAATGCACCTAGCACTTTCATGCATTTGATGAACGAAGTTTTACGTGCTTTCATTGGAAAATTTGTGGTGGTCTATTTTGATGATATTCTAAACTATAGCAAGTTATATGAAGAACACATGGATCATTTTCGTGTTGTTTTTAATGATTTGAGAGATGCATGTTTGTTTGGTAACCTTGAGAAGTGTACCTTTTGCACAGATCGAGTCTCTTTTCTTGGCTATGTTGTTACTCCAAAGGGCATTGAAATTGATCAAGCCAAGATCGTTGCTATCCAGAGTTGGCCGCCTCCTAAAACAGTCACACAAGTGCGGAGTTTTCTCGAGCTCTCTGGTTTTTATCGGCTTTTTGTTTGGGATTTCAGCACCCACGCTGCACCACTGAATGAGCTTACAAAGTAGGGTGTTCCTTTTACTTGGGTCACCATACAACAATAAGCTTTCGACGCTCTCAAAGATAAACAGACACACCCCTTTGCTTCAAATTCCTGATTTCAGTAAGACTTTTGAATTAGAATGTGATGCTAATGGCATAGGTCTTGGAGGTGTGTTAATTCAAGAAGGAAAACATGTTGCTTACTTTAGTGAAAAATTAAGTGATCCTAGTTTAAACTATTCTACCTATGATAAAGAATTATATGCTCTAGTTCGAACTTTGGAAATATGGCAATATTATTTATAGCCCAAAGAGTTTGTAATACATTCTGATCATGAATCTTTGAAGCATATTCGAAGTCTAACCAACCTGAACCGCAGACATGCTAAGTGGGTTGAGTTTCTTGAGTCTTTTCCCTATGTCATTAAATATAAAAAGGGCAAAGAAAATATGATAGCTGATGCATTGTCTAGGAGATATACCATGCTTTCACAACTTGACTTTAAAATCTTTGGATTACAGACAATAAAGGAGCAATATGTGCATGATGCTGATTTTAAAGATGTGTTGCTAAATTGTCAACAGGGAAAGGGTTGGAATAAATTTGTGGTGCATGATGTGATGTAACGGTGGCCCGATCTTCCGAAAGGCACTGATAAGTCAATTGTGGAGAACTCAACGTTGATGATCCAAAGGCTCTGACCACTACAGATCAAACCCCTCGCAATCACTACACCACTGCTCCGATGGTTATCAACCGTGCCGAATGCGGTTGACCTCGCCAAGAAGGCTATCTCCTAAATGCGAATCGATAACACAAGCAAGAAAGTAGAAGATGCAATCTGATATTGTATTGCGAATATAGATGAAGCTCAAAATGTGGGGTTCCTCAACCGAACTTGCGGCGAGACTACTAAGCAGAATAATCTCAAAGAAAAACCCACTGTAAACTATGATGGTTACTGTATATATATAGGGGGACGTGAGGAGGTCGACCTAGGGTTGTGGCCATGGAAAGAAGCGTACATAACCTGGACTCTGACCTCGACACGCTTACAATGCCCTATTAGGCCTAAAACGGTGACGCGGCACCTCGCGTCTCTCTGGTCGAAGACCTAGTCGTAGGACTGGTCCTAGTGTGGTCTTGAGGAGTCCATGATATCTCTGGTCATAGAATGTGTCCAACGAGTACTGTGCTCGCTTCCCTGGTCGTAGATTGCTCCCAACAAGTCCTGGGCTCGTCGAGTACTGGTGAAACTGGTTGTAGGCCTTCTTGAAGTGGTCGTAGAGCTTCTTGAACTGGTCGTAGTCCTAGATTCCTGATAAATAAGTTGACGCGTACGAGCTCTTGTAATTGGTATGGCAAGCATAGAAAATGTGGTTGTATCCATAAGGGTCATGTCCTCATCATGATGGGTTCGTGTACCGTACTAACAAGCTATGTATTCCAGCTAGCTCCGTTCGTCTTTTGTTGTTACAGGAGGAGGATTGATGGGTCACTTCGGTGTGAAGAAGACCTAGTACATTCTGACCCACCACTTTTATTGGGAAAAGATGAGGCGTGACGTCGAACGCTTCATTGACCGTTGCACCACGTGCCAAAAAGCTAAGTCACGACTTAATCCTCATGGTTTATACTTGCCTCTTCCTGTTCCAAGCATACCATAGGAAGATATTTCTATGATTTTGTTTTAGGGCTTCCTAGAACAAAGAAGGGGAGGGATACTATTTTTGTTGTCGTGGATAGATTCTCTAAGATGGCTCATTTTATACCATGCCATAAAAGTGATGATGCTACAAATGTTGCTGATTTGTTCTTTAAGGAAATTGTTCGCTTGCATGGTATTCCGAATACGATAGTTTCATATCGTGATGCTAAATTTCTTAGTCATTTTTGGAGAACCTTGTGGGGTAAGTTGGGGACTAAGCTGTTATATTCCACTACTTGTCATCCCCAAACCGATGGACAAACTGAGGTAGTCAATAGAACATTGTCTACTATGTTTAGGGCTATGCTTAAAAAGAACTTAAAAATGTGGGCGGAATGTTTGCCTCATGTGGAATTTGCTTATAATCGCTAGCTGCATTCTACCACAAAGAAATACCCTTTGAGATTGTTTATGGTTTCATACCTCGTGTACCTATCGACTTGCGACCTCTTCCAGCTTCGGAGAAGGTGAATTTTGATTCGCAACAACGTGCTGATTTGATACCTAAGATGCATGAGACAACTAAAGAGAACATTGAGATTATGAATGCTAAATATAAAGTTCCTGGTAGTCAAGGGCGCAAGCATGTTACTTTTGAATCTGGTGATCTTGTGTGGTTACACTTGCGTAATGAACGATTCCCTGAATTGAGAAAGTCTAAACTCATGCCTCATGCAGATGGTCCTTTTAGAGTGCTTGAACGTATTAATGATAATGCATATAAATTAGACTTGCCTGTGGATTTCGGGGTTTGCCCCACCTTTAACATTGCAGATTTGCGACCTTTCTTGGGCGCGGAAGATGAGTTTGAGTCGAGGACAACTCCAATTCAAGAAGGGGAGGATGATGAGGACATCACTTCTACTGATATGAACACTCCTCTTGCTGCTACCATGAATGATGTGCAAGGTCCAATTACTCGGGCACGTGCTCGTCAACTCAACTATCAGGTAAACTCGTTTTTAGAAGTAAATAATATTTCTGCTGAGAATCCGATACTTCCTAGGACTTGTGATTTTCTTGTTCTTAGGAATCATGGAGAGGAGGAGCCAACTCACGGCAAGAGGAACGCGTTAAGGACTTCACCTAATTCGTCCATCTCCACCAATTCGGCTGCATTCAAGTCTACTTCATCGGGCTGACAAATTTAGGCCTATTATCCATGGTGGTGCGACACCTTTTGGGCTGAGGGCCTTGTATCACCACTTTGGCTATTTGGGCCAGCCATCCCCCTGATTGTTCCCCCCTTGGGCAGCCGTTTTCATGGTACTGTTCATGTGAATAGTACCATGATGGTACTATTCACATGAACAATACCATGAATAGTACCACCTCTATTTCCTTAGATAAGTGCGGCTTCCCACTCCCCTATTTAAGGTCGCACCCCTTTAGTTTTCAGTGGGTTTTTCTTAAGAGATTATTCTGCTTAGCCGTCTCACCGCACGTTCGGTTGAGGAACCCCAACTTGTGAACTTAATCTTTATTCGTAATACAATTTCAGATTGCATCTTCTACTCTCTTGCTTGTGTTCTCGATTCGCTTGCTGGAGATAGCCCTCTTGGCGAGGTCAACCGTGTTCGGCACGGTTGATAACCATCGGAGCAGTGGTGTAGTGATTACAAGGGGTTCGATCTGTTTTGGTCGGAGCCTTTGGATCATCAACGTCGTGTTCTCCACAATCGACTTATCAGTACCTTTTAGAAGATCGGGCCATCGTCACATCACCTGGGTAGGGCAGTGGGAGGGCGTGCTGCAAGACTGTGTGTAGTAGGACACCCCCTACGACCAAAGCGCGTACGACGAGTACCTTCACTGGTATGCTCCTCAAACACGTACCAGGCTCGTACTTGCTACCGAACAGCCCGTACCACGTGTCCCAGCACCGACCAACACATACCCTGTGCATCTCGCGCAGGATGTGCACCACGAGGTACGTTACATCCTACTTCGAAAACTCGCTTGTGGCATCCGCACTTACTGTTTTGACCCTGTCGTGTTTTCGTTGTAGTTGAGCATCAGTGCTGAGATTATGAGGGACTGTCACTCCTTGTTTCAGAGGATCACCGATGGTGTCGAGGTCACACGCGATGAAGCAGCCTAGGCTTTCCGTCGTGTGGCTGTTCAAGCCGCACGTGTTGTCGGCCTATTGTCGTGGACCAGGCTCCCAGAGGTTAACATGCTTACACCTCATCGACAGTCGGTACGTCCACTGGCGCCGTCCCGTCCGGCAGCATAGCAAGCGGGAGGGTCAGCGTGGCCACATGCGGCACACCCTGACCAGGCGGGAGGCTCGGCCAAGCCACGTCCGACACAACCACGGCTTGAGGAGGCCGGAGGTTCTGGCTGGGCATAGCCCCGTACATCGGCAGCGTCGCAGTACATCGGTCCTCCGGACTCCTTCACCTTCCACACGTGGCACACACAGGGCACGTACGACGTGTCGTAGTTCCCTTCAGACACCTTCTCACGCACCATGGTGCTAGCCGAGGGTAAGTCACGTCTTTGTTTGTTAGCACACATCATGTTTTCTTATTAACTAACAATATTTGCAGTACAGGTGTTCTGCCCTATGACGGATTAGTGGCCTCCCCAGGCGACGCGGACACACACGACTTCCTTGTAGATGAAGACCCGGCACCTCAGCCCACACTCGCTGAGGTTCTCTCCGAATCCCACTTCGCCGGTGCTTGATACCCACAGCGGCGATTCTATCCACCCTCCGCCTTCGGTCCCGTCGAGCAGGCCTCGGTATCTTTCCCTCTCAGGGCGGAGGCCCCAACACCCAGCGCCGAGGAGGGGGGCATAGTGGGGGTGTCCCCCTGCGCTTGCTATACTTTTGTTCGTTATGTGATACTTAAATTTTGCACTTAGTATGTGATGCCTGTAATACTTTTATATTCGTACAATGCCTGTTTGCTCAATGCACGATATATTACTGTATGGCGGGGCGGCTAATAAAGCGGGTAATGTGTTAGCTTGCAGATGACAAGACTAGATAGGGCGGGCAGCTTTGCGAAGTGACAAGACAAAAGGAGACAGTCTTGCGTAGTGACAAGACCAGACGGGGCAGCTTGGCGCAGTGACAAGACCAAACGGGGCAGCATTTTTCAGCGAGAAGACCAAAGCACAACACTTCGCCTCGCCAACTTTTCAGATCGACTTCACAACACTAACCTCCTCGGCTTTTCAGACCAAAAATAAATGACTCTGCAAAGTAGGAAGTGATAAAACTCTATAAAGTAAGACGTCACAACACTCTGCCTCGCCAGCTTGGCTGTTGGGCGACTGGATCCAGTCGCCCAACAGTTCGACGACAGAGGTATACTTTTGTAAAAAAATTACAGGTATCATTTTGTAATTTTGAATAAAAATAGAATATTTTTTAAAAAAATCCTCCATAGGAACGCCCAAGGCATAGCAGATTGCCCTTTTCCACTGGAAAGGTCTGCTCATCTTGACTTCGATGAGCATCCTGGGGCACTTGGTGAGACTCACCGTTTTATTAGCGCAGTCTATGACCCCTTGATACTTGGCCAGCCAATCCATCCCTAGGATAATATCTAGGGTCTAGGCTTGTAGTACCATCAGGTCTGCTGAGAACACTATCACTTCAAACTATATTTCCACTTCGGGGCTTACTAATTTGGCCCATAATAGTCTCCCAGGTGAATTAAGCTCTAAGGGTCTTTTGAGGACATAAGTTGGCAACTGCCACCACTCCACAAATTTTCTGGAGATGAAAGAATGAGATGCACCTGAATGAAAAAGAACACATGCCACCGGTGAATTGACAGAGAACGTACCCATCTGTACTTCAGGCGTCTCGCGAGCCTCCTCTGCCGTGATGTGGTTAACCCAGCCTTGCCCTGGGGATGATGCTGCCCTGGGTGCTGTTGAAGTCTAGGGCCTTCCTCTTGCTCCATCCAAGGGGTGTTCGGTCCACGCACTGGGGAACTCCCAAGATTGAACTTGACTGGGGTGTTAGTCTTACATGGGCAGAAGCGAGTGTAATTCCCGGGTTCATTGCAGTGGAAACATACTAGGTTGGCCGGTGGATTACGGCTTGCTAAGGTTGGATAGGTCGGCTGGCGTGGCATAGGAGGCACCATGTGAGAGCCGCCGGGTGATTTAATTTGTAATGCTTAACCTTTCTGCTGGTCCTAGCATCACAAATCAAATTTCCCCACTCTCGATGTATATGTACTTCCCAGAACAGCAGTATACACACACCTGACAAAAATAAGCATCAACTTCATACACAAGTCATTACATTACCGGGTTTTCATAATTTTACAACATAACCCATACACAGATATTTCATACAAAAGGTAGAGTTTGCAGCGGAAAACGCATGCCATAAGATGGCAGAAAACAAAAGCCAACTGGCTGCCCTTACCCACAAGGCAACTGTCCGGAAACGTCCAAGCTTAGTCGTCGAGAATGTAGTCAGCCTCACACTCATTAACCCCTTGGGGGTCAACCTCCTCTGTAGCAAATAGACAATGTAGTTGAGTACAAAAACGTACTCGCAAGACTTGCGATTAACAAACCTGTACATAGCTACATGCAAGCTTAATTCAATAGAGATGGCAATATAGTTTATTTTCAGCGTAAAGCCACATTTAATTTGCAATAATATCATAGATTGAAGGCAACTTATTAAAATAGTTTTTAATTGTTCAAATATCAGTGAGACAATAATTATAAACATAATTATCACCCTAGAGATGACTCCCACAGCCACCACATCAATAGCACGAATTACCCATTCGTACCACCCAATCTCAAATTTTATCAAAATGTTATAGTCGAACTCTTGAAAGACCTACCCAAGCATATCCATAACCAAGGACGTGGCTATTCGAATAGTTCAAAAACCTGTAGGGGTGTACAACTTTACCCACATGTCAGACCGCCTTTTTGCTAAGCTATAGAGCACACTTCCTTAGGTATATCGGCTAGGCTAAGTCCTATGAGACGTTTTCCAATATTGTATTATCTACGAGTCGCCCGTATGGATAGAAACCCATATGTTGTGTCGGAGTCATTGTAAAGCCTCAGTCAACTACCCCTTGGGGTAAAGCCTCGGACAACTACAATGCCCCTCGGTGTGTAGAACCTACCCAGAACTCCACCCCCGCACACCCAACACACAGATCATTTCCTTTTTCACACAACACACACAACCATTAGTCGGTGTAGTTTCGACAATAAGTCGACACGGTCTTTTGGTCAACTTGGTCAAAGAAGTTTTGACCATCTGACCGAAGGATCGACATGTTGGTCGAAGGAAGGTTTCGACTAATTGGTTGAAGAAGTTTCGACAAGTTGGTCGAAGAAAGGTTTCGACTAAATGGTCAAAGAAGTCTTCGACAGGTTGGTCGAACGAGGGTTTCGACTAACTGGTCGAAGAAGTTTCGGCAAGCTGATCGAAGAAGGGTTTTAACTAACTGGTCAAAGAAGTCTTCGACGGGCTGGTCGAATGAAGGTTTTGACTAACTGGTCGAAGAAGAGTTTCGACTAACTGGTCGAAGAAGTTCTGACAAGCTGGTCGAGGAAGTCTTCGACAGGTTGGTCGAAGGAGGGTTTCGACTAACTGGTCGAAGAAGTCCCGACAAGCTGGTCGAAGAAGGGTTTCGACTAGTTGGTCGAAAAAGCCTTCGACAGGCTGGTCGAAGGGGAGTTCAACTGTAACACCCTGGCTATTCGGAAGCCAAGATGTCACACAAAACTAATAAATACTAAGAATGTACGACAATAACTATTTAATCAAGCTTAATTAATAAGAATCCATAAGTATCAACGACAAACATTAACAGTATCATGAGAGGGAATAGAAACATTCATAATAAAAACGTACGATGAGCGATACCCAAACTGGATTATTACAATTTGGGAACTTAACGAATAGTTAACATGAATGAAGGATAACAATAATATTTCTTATTTGATAAAGGTGATGTGCAGCGTGCTGGACTACCCCTCAAAAGGACTTGCCCTCCTCCTCATTTACCTAAATAAAACACACAAAACAAGGATGAGCCAAAGACTCGGCAAGTACTTAAACAAACGACAGAATCATAAAGCGAACAAAAGCAAACCACAATCTGTTTATGCAAAACATCTTTGAACTCAAATGTATATGAATGAAATAGTATTATGCAATGAAGGAATGGACTGCTCACAACATATACCGGTATAGTGAGTGACACACCCATCGGTGTTCACTTAAGCCCGTACTTAACCAAGTACGGGGACCTCAAATACTGTATGAAGAACGTTTCATACGGGTGTTCAACATTGCCCACATTGGAATGGTGGGTCTTACATGCCCATTCTGGAATTGATGGGACTTAATCAAATTTCCACTCCCGTGGACGGAAACGAAACATGCATGAATGGAATGAATCATGTATCACAAGAAACATAAATATTGCAACCTATCCACATCATGAGCACAACGCAATAGCAATCATAAATTCACCACATCGTCATGCATTCCCTTGAAAACAACCAAATTAACAACAGTACTTGCCTTCCGTGCTGCGACGTACTAGGAAGCAACGAAGGTGTCCTTCCACCCACCGCCTCACCGCCTACACAAGCATTTACACGGAATAAGAATAACAAGGTATGACGTATCTACACGAGTCCAATCACACCCTCTAACCAACCCACACAACCAAGGGTTCGATTTGACAACTTCACCAAAAAGGCTAGATTACTACTCTACTGGCAGTTGTACGATAAAATTCACCATTAATTATCTGTAACTCCTAAAGACCTGAAACCAATGCTCATCTTTTCCTAATGAACCAGGCTACGAAACTTTAGTTGGTGAGATCCTCTGATTCGGCCAAAACAGAGGACTAATCTACCCAAGAAGACACCAACAAAACCTGTCCAGATTTCAGAACAGTCGTAAAGAAAAGTCTATAACTTTCAGTCTATAAATCCTATGGAGATGATCTTTATCAATCTGGAATCATGGAGAAATTATCTTCAAAAACCTATTTGGGTGGCCTCGCTGAATCTGTCTAGAACAAAACTGAAGAGTAACCGACAGTCTCCAAAATTTCTGACAGACAGAGCAGTGTTCGGTTAAAAATTCATAACTCCTAAAACACTGTGTGGAATCTCGTGATCTCGGTGCCAAAAGAAAGCTAACAAAACCAGGAACATATCTCTAGGAGAGGTCAACCCGAGATTCGGCCTCTAAAGGGTCGAAACTGGTCGCGCAAGGAGACGGATGCGTTCTGGAATCTCCACAACACAAACCGATTTAGATCTAATCCACCATTAATCAATAAAACCGAATCAAACTACCACTAAAAACATTCGTTACCCTTGAAGATCTGCAGGGAGACATGGATCCACCTCGCAAGAACCTCCCTCCCTTCTCCTCCTTTCCCTCTCCAAGACCGGCCACAAGATCGCCGTGAGCGGTCGGCGCGCCGTTGAAGGAGGCGCCGGGGAAGCTTGGGGCGACACCGGGATCTCCGCGTGACAAGGCGCCGTCAAGAGCAGCAAGAAACATCGGAGAGGAGGGAATGGGGTGGCGGCTCTAGGGGAGAGGAGGGAGTGGGGAGGCGGCTAGGGTTGGGGGCGCCTCCCCCCCTTGGCGGGCCCCCTTGGGCCGGCCTCCCCCTCTTGGGCCGCTGGGCGCTGACTGCGCCCAGGTTGTCGTAAAAGCGAAAACCCCTCCCCATCAAAAAATTCTATTTATTTGCACTCTTTTTCATGCCCGACTTATTTTAAAACTCCAGGCTCAAACCGGTATTACATTCTACCCTCCTTAATGAGATTAGCCTCGAATCTACGCATCGATCTATTAGAATGAAGAACGACTATAATTTAACTATCTTAAACATTTACCTGAAATGAACAAGTCAGGATATTGATCTCGCATACGAGACTCTAGTTCCCAAGTGGCCTCTCCCTCTGTTTGATGAGACCACAAAATTTTGACGTACTTCAGGGTTTTGTTCCTCAGAACCCGTTCTGATTCATCTAATATTTTTACTGGCCGGGACTCGATGGTAAGGTCTTGTGCAATGATCAAAGGCTCCAAGGAATAACACAGTGCGGATCTCTCAGAAATTTCCTCAACATCGATACATGAAACACATTGTGAACCCCACTCATGGAATCGGGAAGGTCCAAACGGTAAGCTAATTTTCCAATTCGTGCCACTATTGGGAATGGTCCAATATACCTTAGGCTAAGCTTCCCTTTAGTGCCGAACCGCACCACGCCTTTAGATGGCGATACTCTCAACAGAACTTCGCTTCCCACCTCGAATTCCAAATCTCGCCTTCTGACATCTGCATAGCTCTTCTGTCGGCTCTGAGCAGCCAACAAATTCTGCCTAACTTCTGCCACTCTAGCCCATTTCTTATTGAACCCGGTCGGGACCCAAGGCGCCGCTCTCAACCTCATTCCGGCAACGGGACTGCACTTGCGCCCATAAAGACCCTCGTATGGTGCAGCTCGAATACTAGCATGATAACTGTTGTTATAAGCAAACTCTGCCAAAGCTAAATGGTCTTCCCAATTCCCTTTCCAGGATAAAACACAACACCTGAGCATATCCTCTAATGTCTGAATAGTGCGTTGGATGACCATCTGTCAGGGGTGGAGCGCGGTGCTAAGGCGAAGCTGCGTACCGCGCACCACGCAAACTCTCCCGAATTTGGAAACGAACTTGGCATCTCGATCAGAAACAATGGTCTTTGGCACCCCGTGCAAACGCACAATTTCTTGTACATAGAGAGGAGTCAAATCGCTTGCCGAATTGGTTGTACAAATAGGAATGAAATGTGGACTTCTTGAACGGTCCACAATTACCCAAATAGCATCCTTTCCTCGTGTGTGCGAGGTAAACCAACCACAAAATCCATAGATATATCGTCCCATGGCCAAACCGTACCTCCAAGGGTTACCAATGATCCTGCTGGTCGCTTGTGCTCGACCTTGACCATTGGCACACCCACATGATGCCACATATTGTGCGATATCAATTTTCATCCGTTTCCACGAAACTTTTCTTTAAATCTTTGTACATCTTGGTCTCACGGGATATACGGTATAAAATACGATGGGCCTCCTTCAAAATCTCGATTTAACTCGAGACTCTGTGGCACCTGAGGCGTCCTTTAAATCGCAAAGTATCAAACTTGTCCACCTGAAGTGACCATGCTTGCACTCGGCAACGCTTCCTCACTCGTTGGAGCATCGATCTTCTTTTTGTGTTGCTCGCACCGATCTGGAAGAGCGACTCTAAAAGCAAGCGAGTCTCGATGCGTGAGGTACCCGCAGCGAAGGAAATATCCATACGCTCAAAGTCGGTAATAAGACAATTGAGGGTAGGAGGTGTCATATGCGACTCAAAGCATCGGCTACCACATTAGCCTTAGGGATGGTGCTTGAATAGTAAGATCATAGTCCTTGATCAACTCTAGCCATCTCCTCTGTCTCAAGTTCAAGTCCTTACAGGTAAAGATGTATTTGAGGCTCTTGTGGTCGGGTGAATACATCACAAGATTCGCCGTCTGAGATAATGGTGCGGATCTTCAAAGCGTGAATCAACTGCGGCAAGCTCTAGATCATGAGTAGGATAATTACGCTCATGTTTCCTCATTGTCTCTCGCGCGCATAGGCAATCACTTTACCATCCTGCATGAGTACACAACCAAGTCCAACTATGGACACATCAGAATAGATAGTGAACCTCTTGCCAGGCTCAGGAAGAGTAAGAATTGGAGCAGTCACCAATCTATCTTTCAAAGTGTAAAAACTGCGCTCACATGCATCAGACCACTGGAACCTAACATCTTTCTGTGTTAACTGGGACATTGGTCTAGCAATGGTTGAAAAACCCTCCACAAACCGCCGGTAATAGCCAGCTAAACCCAGAAAACTCCTTACTTCTTTGACATTGGTTGGCCTCTCCCACTCTACCACTATCGAAATCTTGCTAGGATCAACTGAAATACCCTTCTGATTAATAACGTGGCCCAGAAACCCAACTTCATAAATCCAGAACTCACACTTCTTCAGCTTGGCATATAATTGATTCTCTCTTAAAGTTTCAAGTACCAACCTCAGATGGCGGGTGTGATCCTCTTTCGTCTTGGAATAAATCAAGATATCATCTGTGAATACCACAACGAAATCATCAAGGTATTGATGCGGCATACTGTTCATGGTTTTCATGAAAACAACAGGAGCATTCGTTAGTCCAAAAGACATAACTTTATACTCATAATGACTATACCTCATAGAGAAAGCTATCTTCTCAATATCCTGCTCACGGACCCGAATCTGATTATAACTTGACTGGAGGTCAATCTTGGAAAATATCTTAGCTCCTTTCAACTGGTCGAAAAGATCCTCAATGCGAGGCAAAGGATATTTGTTCTTCACGATCCACCGATTAAGAGCCCGATAATCCGCTTTATCGCTTGGTGCCATCTTTCTTCTTAGTAAAAAAACGGGGCTCCCCATGGCGATACGCTACGCTGAATCATACCCTTGGATAGCAGATCGTCCAATTGTTTCTTCAATTCCTCCTGAAAGGGTCGAGCCAACCGGTAAGGAGACATGGATAAGGGTCGAGTTCCCGGAATAAGATCAATCCGGAACTCCACTTTCCGACGGGAGGCATTCTGGAAGCTCACACGGGAAAAACATCGAAAACTCATTCACAATTGGAATCTCCTCTATACGCAATAAAAGTCGATCTTCGTTGAGAGACCAAAGCAACCCAATGGTTCACACTCTGCGTCTAGGAAACAGACTAGCCAATACAAACAACGAATCAGACGGTGCGCTGCCTTGGTATACCAATTCTTCACCGGACGGGGCCTTTAAAGTCACCGTCTTCCAGAAACAACATATCTTAGCACGCTAGCGGAACAACCAGTCCATACCCAGAATAATATCAAATGGTGACAACTTGATCACCATCAAGTTGGCGGTGAAAACCTCATCATCAAGAATAATGGAATAGCCAGGACAAACGGTAGAGCTGGAAATAAGACCCCCGGGAGAGCTGACTACCACAGACTCAGAAATAATTTGTAGACTCAACCCAGCCCTTCTAGTAAACTCTAGGGACACAAAAGAATAAGTAGCCCCTGAATCAAATAGAACAAAAGCTTCATGCGACTCAACTAGAAGAGTACCTGTCACCACGTCAGGACGCCCCACAGTCTCAGGAGTGGGCATGGCGTAGACTCCTGGTTGCGTCGGAGCAGAGGACGCCCCGACACTATGCGAAGGATAACCAGAACCCACCGCGGGAGGAGCGTCGACGGAGTGCGAGGCGGTGCACGGGTTCCAATAGAACCCGCGGGAGGTCTTTGGAGTGAGCGCTCCAGAGGCACCCACCACGGAGAAGCGTGGTCTTTGAAACCGCCGCTAGAGTCCGGCCGAGCCCGATGAACACTAGAGGAAGAAAGCTGCTGGGGTGGCTCCCACGATAATGCTTGCTGGATTACGCGCATCACGGCGACTTGTGGCCTTCCAGACCACATCGACGGCATGTCCCCTGAAGGAACACTCTGCGCACTCGATGCCCTCACCACACCACAAACACCTCATGCCCTGACCTGGAACAGGACACATACGTGGGAGGAAGATGAAGAACGTGGCGCCGAAGAGGAAGGTGCCCTTCTTTGGCGGGGACGCGAGTTGTGACCCCTGAAACCTCTTTGGGCGGTCGTGAAATGACCCACCCCACTACAAAACTCTACGCCACCACCGGAACCACCGGTGACGACAGAACCAATAGCAGCTTGCCCCTGCGAAAAAGGACCTTTGTCCAACTCCATACCTCTGGCCTGCTCGACCACTGAGCTGAAGTCGCGTAGCCCTGTCGCCCCCAGAATTTGGCGATACTCCTGGTTGAGGCCCCGTCGGAACCTCTTAGCCTTCTCCCTATTGTCATTCGCCACAGCTGGTACAAAACACACCAGATTATTGAACCCAGCCTCATACTCAGATACTGTCATCTTCCCTTACACAAAAGTCAGGAGCGATTGGTCCATCTTCTCAATGAAGGAGTCCGGATAAAACTGTGTCCTGAATCTCTCCACAAATACCTCCCAAATAATGAACCTGTATTTGGAGTTACGGAAGACAAGACTCCTTCCACCAGATGTCAGCCTGGCCCTTCAGCTGAAAGGCCACAAATCGCGCATTCTGCGCGGATGTCAGCTCTAATGCTCCAAACTGACGCTCCATGTACCTCAAGCAGTCCGCAGCCTGAACTGGTGTGCCTGCTCCGTCAAAAGTGTCCAAACTAAGTGACATCCAATCACGGAGGCTCATTCTAACCTCGGGTGGAGCGATGGCGACAACGAGTTCCGCCACGCCGCAGAACGCGCAGGAATTGCCCCCTGTAGTTGTTGACGGAGTTGCTGATTCTCTCTTATAAGGTTTTGAATAAGATCTGCTGTAGCGGCCGGTGGCTCAACGACCGGAGGCGCAGCTGAGGTAATCTCCTCAGTAGCAGCACCAGCCAACCTTTCGGACGAAGATGATGAAACAGCCGATCCGCGGCCACGACCACGACCACGGGTCGGTGGACGACCACGACCATGGCCTCTACCTATTGCCATCTATGAACATCACAACAACAAAACCAACCTTTAACTTAATGAGAATAGAAGTGCGAAGTAATTCAAGCACCAGAGTAATAGGTGAAAACCATCAATAGAAATGCGGAAGTATTAAATTACCCAAACCCTCCTACTGTGCACAGTGTGTCAATTTAATATTTTTGTATTAACCACGGACCTGAAGCCCGCTCTGATACCAACTGTAACACCCTGGCTATTCGAAAGACAAGATGTCACACAAAACTAATAAATACTAAGAATGTACGACAATAACTATTTAATCAAGCTTAATTAATAAGAATCCATAAGTACCAGCGACAAACATTAACAGTATCATGAGAGGGAATAGAAACATTCATAATAAAAACGTACGATGAGCGATACCCAAACTGGATTATTACAATTTGGGAACTTAACGAATAGTTGACATGAATGAAGGATAACAATAATATTTCTTATTTGATAAAGATGATGTGCAGCGTGCTGGACTACCCCTCAAAAGGACTTGCCCTCCTCCTCATTTACCTAAATAAAACACACAAAACAAGGATGAGCCAAAGACTCAGCAAGTACTTAAACAAACGACAGAATCATAAAGCGAACAAAGCAAACCATAATCTGTTTGTGCAAAACATCTTTGAACTCAAATGTATATGAATGAAATAGTATTATGCAATGAAGGAATGGACTGCTCACAACATATACCGATATAGTGAGTGACACACCCGTCGGTGTTCACTTAAGCCCGTACTTAACCAAGTACGGGGACCTCAAATAGCGTATGAAGAACGTTTCATACGGGTGTCCAACATTGCCCACATTGGAATGGTGGGTCTTACATGCCTATTCTGGAATTGATGGGACTTAATCAAATTTCCACTCCCGTGGACGGAAACGAAACATGCATGAATGGAATGAATCATGTATCACAAGAAACATAAATATTGCAACCTATCCACATCATGAGCACAACGCAATAGAAATCATAAATTCACCACATCGTCATGCATTCCCTTGAAAACAACCAAATTAACAACAGTACTTGCCTTCCGTGCTGCGACGTACTAGCAAGCAACGAAGGTGTCCTTCCACCCACCGCCTCACCGCCTACACAAGCATTTACACGGAATAAGAATAATAAGGTATTATGTATCTACACGAGTCCTATCATACCCTCTAACCAACCCACACAACCAAGGGTTCGATTTGACAACTTCACCAAAAAGACCAGATTACTACTCTACTGGCAGTTGTACGATAAAATTCACCATTAATTATCTGTAACTCCTAAAGACCTGAAACCAGTGCTCATCTTGTCCTAATGAACCAGGCTACGAAACTTTAGTTGGTGAGATCCTCTGATTTGGCCAAAACAGAGGACTAATCTATCCAAGAAGACACCGACAGAAACCTGTCCAGATTTCAGAACAGTCGTAAATAAAAGTCTGTAACTTTCAGTCTATAAATCCTATGGAGATGATCTTTATCAATCTGGAATCATGGAGAAATTATCTTCAAAAACCTATTTGGGTGGCCTCCCTGAATCTGTCTCTATCTAGAACAAAACTGAAGAGCAACCAACAGTCTCCAAAATTTCTGACAGACAGAGCAGTGTTCGGTTAAAAATTCATAACTCCTAAACCACTGGGTGGAATCTCGTGATCTCGGTTCCAAAAGAAAGCTAAGGAAACCAGGAACATATCTCTAGCAGAGGTCAACCCGAGATTCGGCCTCTAAAGGGTCGAAACTGGTCGTGCAAGGAGACGGATGCGCTCTGGAATCTCCAGAACACAAACCGATTTAGATCTAATCCACCATTAATCAATAAAACCGAATCAAACTACCACTAAAAACATTCGTTACCCTTGAAGATCTGCAGGGAGATGTGGATCCACCTCCCAAGAACCTCCCTCCCTTCTCCTCCCTTCCTCTCCAAGACCGCCACAAGATCGCGTGAGCGGTCGGCGGCGCGTTGAAGGAGACGGCAGCGGGGAAGCTTGGGGGCGACACCGGGGATCTCCGCAGCAGCAAGACGCCGTCAAAGAGCAGCAAGAAACACCGGAGAGGAGGGGAATGGGGGTGGCGGCTCTAGGGGGAGAGGAGGGAGTGGGGAGGCGGCTAGGGTTGGGGCCGCCCCTCCCTTGGCGGCCCCCTTGGGCCGGCCTCCCCTCTTGGGCCGCTGGGCGCTGACCTGCGGCCCGAGTTGTCGTGAAAAACGAAAACCCCTCCCCATCAAAAAAATTCTATTTATTTGCACTCTTTTTCATGCCCGACTTATTTTAAAACTCCCGACTCAAAACCGGGTATTACATCAACTGACTAGTAGGGACAGGTTTTGACTACTAGTCTGGTCGAAGAGAGTTTCGACCATCCGGTTGTGAGGGGTTTCGACTGTCTAGTCGGAAGGGGTTTGGACCACTTTGTCAAAAGGAATTTCGACCATTGGGTCGAAGGAGGTTTCGACCACCCGGTCGATAGGAGTTTCGACCATCTGGTCGAAGGAGGTTTTGACCACCCGATTGAGAGGAGTTTCGACCATCCGATAGAAAAAGGTTTCGACCATTGGGTCGAGAAGAGTTTTGACCATCTGGTCGAGAGGAGTTTTGACCACCCGGTCTAAAAGAGTTTCGACCATTGGGTCGAAGGAGGGGGTTTCGACCACTAGGTCGGAGGGTTTTGTCCATTCACTCTGAAGGGGTTTCATATGTTTGGTGGGGAAAGATTCGACCAACTGGTCTGGTTTGACTATGGTTGGGGTCTATAGTGCACTCTTTGCCCTAGCTATACTTTCACACATCAAGAGTGGAAAGAAGCCTTTAGTGGCCACTAGGAACGTACCGGTGGGAAGCGAAAGAAGCGTGCAACCCGGGGATGATCTCTCGACGAAGGTCTACGACAGCACGAGAGATCTCCAAGTGGCGATAATGGCTGTCGAAGTCGATCCAACTGCCGAAGCTACTCTGGGCAGAGGGAAGGGAGAACAGAGTCAGCAGTTCCTACGAGTACAGAATGGAATCCATGAGGGGAGCCGCTTCTGGGTCAAGAAGTAAGAGTGGGGGCTCAAAAAAAGGGGGAAAGGCTTCACTGAAGGCGACAAAGCTTGCTAGCGATGCCGCGGGGGCACCGATAGAGGTGAGCACTCAGGCCTTACCTAGAGCTGGGGCTCTCCTAAGGAATGGTGGAAGAGAGGAAGGGAATAACTGGCTCTTGGGTTACAGAATGGTAGCAGGAAGGGCCTGGAGCTACTATTTATAGGCAGAAGGGGGGAAAGAGGTCGCCCAGGGCATTCACTGCATCTGGCTCCGCACGGTACTACGAGTGGTTAGTGATAGCGACTGAGGCAGCACAGTGCAGTGACGTGACACACTAAGCGACGGCTTTAATGGGGGAAAGATGGCTTGTAATGGGGAAGTGACGGCGGCTGCCAGCGCACACACCACGTCGTATCGGGGCATCCTGACTTGGCAGGTGTCGACGCCCATATGGAAAGGGATGCACTGACCCGGTCCCACATTGACGACCACGACCAGAGGTGATCTTCGGGCACACTGACTTGACTGGCGCCCTACCGGGGTCTGCCCGGGCTGCCACGACCATGGTGCATTTTTTACTACACCAGGTTGGCTGGACACTTGTCAGAGGGAACAGTGCACATTGTTGCACCCAGTGGTGCTACGGTGCACTAGGAAACCAGGTGGCCACGACCAGGGTGCGGTTTCAGCTGCGCCGAGTCAGCTGGACCACTAGTCGGAGGGAACAGTTGGAGGAACCGGTCGGAGGAACAGTGCTCCAAAAGGGTGAAAGGTGGCGCCCACGACCAGCCGAAGGGCTATGTGGCTTGGGGCTTCCGCCGACTGACGGTGGGGCAAGGGGGAAAGATTAGGGGCGGGTTAGAGACAGGAAGAAGGGTACTATGCTTTATTAAGTGTTACCCTAGAGGTGATAGGTCCCCATCTGATATGTTGCTAAACAGTTCCATCTAGTTCTCGAGCATTATTCCTATTCTAGAGTTGGCGTCTTAGGGTTACCTTGTGTTGGCAAAGAAAGGAATGCAAGTCAAATAAATCTCGGAATGCTCGTAAAATCACGACAATAGATGCCACATGAAAAAGTTTTAAAAATCTCATATTTTTGCATTCAGCTATTTTGGGGTGTTACAGTTTTCCTCCCTTGTTCATACCCATGGGCAGAAAAGGAGGAATATACCCACCCCTACTAGGGTTTTTACCCACGGGTACTCAGGTAATCGGGCACAATTGTCATTCTTTCATGTGATCCACACCCCATCCCTTACAGTCATCAGCAATCAGGGGCGAGTCCACCATGGGTGCTAGTGGGTGTTCGAGCACCCCCTCCCCCCACCACTGGATCCCTAGTACCCACTGAGCACCGGCGAGAGCTAGGTGCTCTGCGATAGATGGAGGTTGAAGAAAGTCCAGCCGGAGTTTGAAGAAAGTCTGGCTGGGGCGCTGGGCCAACCGTGTCCCGTGTAGGCTGTTCTTGCCTTATTGGATTCATGGAGCCGTGGAGGCACGTGGCTTAAGGCCCAATCGGTTGTCGGCCCAAACCCAACCAGAGATAACAGTCTAACAGATAATGTCTACTCTCAGCCCACACCCAGATTCGAGAGACTGAGAGAGACTCACTGAGAGGGAGGCGGTCGGTGTCTCGGGCCTCTCAGCACCACTCAGTGGCCCGACACGGAGGGGGAGGCGGTCGGCGTCTCGGCGACTCAGCGGCCCGACACGAAGGGGGAGGAGATCGATGACTCGGTGGCCAGGCAGCGCTACGCAGCTGCGCAGGTAGCCAGCAGGGCAGCACCCAGCGGAAGCTAAACTGTCGAAGCCTCGAAGGGCCGCGGTGGCTGGCACCTAGCGGCGTCTCGGGGGGGGGTCGGGAGACAACAAACGAATCAATGAGGGCTTGAAGCAGTGACTCAATGAAGTGAGGCGGTGTTGTGCTGCAGTGGCTAGTGAGGTGAGCGTGAGGCAGTGAGTTTGTTTCTCTGATTCTCTCCCCAATTCCCAATTTTCTTGTCTGTTGCAAATGTAGGTAGACTTGAAGATTGATGAAGTGATTATTGATGAAAATGTTTAATTGGTAGTTGTTGTTTAATTTGTTATTGATGAATTGATGCAGATTGTTGTTTAATTGATTAGTGAACATCAAGATAGTACCCATTAGCCAATTTGTTTAATTACTGGTTGACTAGTTGTTGTTTAATTTTTCTTAGATTTACAAAAATAGAGAAGTGAACTTTGCACAATTATTTCTCAAATAATGCAAATAGCAGTAACCCTCCAACTATAGAGAGCAGAACTAAAGCAAAAAAGGTTCAGCATGAATTTAATCCATTTGATATTATTGTTGATCTAGCATGTCGCAAACCAATTGAAAATTATCCTAATGAGATTAGATATCAAGTTAGGAGAGCACATTTGTTGAAGGGTCCAACTCAACCAATTGGTCATCATTTTCCAAAAAAATGGCAAGGTTCAGTTTCAAGATCCTTTCAAGAATCATGGTATAAGAAGTTTGATTGGCTGGAATATAGTGTAGAAAAGGATGTCGTATTTTATTTTTATTGCTTTCTTTTTAAGAAACCGTCACAACCCACTCACTTTGGGAGGGAAGTCTTCACAAAAGTTGGGTATGTGAATTGGAGAGGTTCTATGGAATCTTTCAATCAACATGTTGGTGGACCTACTAGTGTCCACAACATTGCAATGCTAGATTATGAAGATTTTCATAATCAAAGAGCAAGTGTAGATCATAAATTAAATACTTATAGCAAGGAGTCCGAAATTGCATACAAGATTTCCTTGATACAAAAGATGGAGAGCTTTGAATTGCTTCGTGTATACCAAATGTGGGAGTCAGTGCTTGCGATGTTAGAGATGATATGTAAAGATGCAGCATATCCTTCAGGTCATGGTGGAGCAGCAGGTTTGATACAAAAGATGCAAAGCTTTGAATTTGTATTCATCATGTATTTCTTGATAGACTTGTTGAGCATTACACATGAGTTATCATTTTCTTTGCAAAGAAGGGATCAAGATATTATGGAAGCTATAAGTTTGATTGTGTATGTAAAAACACGCTTGCAAGACATGAGGGAAAATGGTGGGAGCCATTGTTCAACACAGTAAAAAGCTTTTGTGAGTTAAATGAGATTGATGTGCCAAGTATAGATGGTCACGTCAGAGTTAAGGGTAAATTTGCACGTCGGAAGCATAAGATTACTCTCCTTCACTATTATCATGTTGATATTTTCAATGTTGCTCTTGATGCCATTATGGCATGTCATGTCTTGATCCAAGCAACTCATTCTCTAAGTATGATGTGAAAAAGCTAGTTCGCATTAGTGAGATTTATACTGCAGATTTCACCATAGCTGACTATTTGTTGTTAAGAAATCAACTTCAAACATTTATTCTCAATGTTAGAAGAAGTGTTGAATTTCGTGAATACCGTGATCTTGCAAAGGTTGCTCAAAAGTTGGTTGAAACTGGAAAAAAATATAAATTTTGTACCGGAAAAAATATAACTTTCGCATTTGTCTATCGCCTCATCGTGCTCACATTGATCCTTCCAGTGGCAACGGTATCAGTTGAACGAATCTTCTCAGCAATGAAGACTATTAAAACAGATTTGTGCATCAGATGAATGGCTCAATGACTTGATGGTGTGCTACACTGAGCGAGAGATATTTAGAAGCCTTGATAATAAAAGAATCATTCAACGTTTTCAAGACATGAAAACTCGTAGAGTGAAATTGTGTCGTAATCAGATTTAGTGCCTTAGTGGTATGTTTTTATTTCATTTTAATTGTCTATGAATATTCACAATTTAATATTGTATCACTAAATTTGATATTTCTTATTTACATATCGGTACTCACATATTTATGGATATTTGGGGCCACATTATCCATTAGCGATGTACTAAATTTATTGTATTGTACATTTTCAATTTATTATCTTTCTATTTATGTATGAATTTAGCATTCCAAAGGCAAAAAAACTAATAGATGTAGGTTTGGTATATTTATGTTTTGTTATAACCTCAACAGTAGAGCCCCCTCTATTTTCATTCTAATTCGCTACTGTCAGCAGTAACTGGTCTGGTGCCGGCTGAGATACTGTTGTGAAGAGAATGGGCAGCACGCTGCCTGGGTAAGAAACAGATTACAGTTTCTAGCAAAACACAGTAGAGATGAACAGCCTTCCTTTCCTTGTTCTCAAAAGCACAGTAGATTGTAGAATAATTTGTTCATAGCAACAACAATGTTTGATAGGTAGGATCAGCGTAAATCATCTGTGCTAACTCGAAACAAAAAACCCTAAACCATCCAGCTTTCAGAAAAACGACCATTTCAAGGAAAACTAGATGCTGTTAGTAACCAGCTGTTTAAAAACCACCCACAGATTTCCAAAACCCGACAACATTTATATCCACTAAACAAGCATGGTCTGCGACAATATGATTCTTTTTGTCATCACATCCCAAGCACAATACCAGATAACTTCGAACTGTGTAATTAAGAAAGCTAAACTCCTATTACAACAAGAGAGATGGCAAGCATTGGATAAATTGAGAGAACCAATACAACACCACCATACAAGCGACAAGCAGAAGAACTGTATTCTGGAATCAAAGCCAGTGTACTGTTGAGGCTATTTGGAAGTTTGGAGATGAGACACCAACAAATGAAGCACTTTGTCCTGCAGTATGTGATCGGCATAGATGCCTCGCTCTTGTGATTTATAGAGATAATAAATCAGAAAAGTAAACCATTAACCAATTTCAAAAAAAAAGGAAAAGGAAAAGATAACCAGACAGATAGTACATAATAGAACACTAGGGAAACGAAAGTTGCAGTGGAATTAAAAAAGATTGGACCATACAAAAAAGTGTCTTACATTTTTTTATAAAGAAAGCGAAAGTAGTTACAAAAAAGAGGGAAAACATTTTTAAATACGCAAATGTTAAATACTCCCAAAGATTTTCATGTGACCTACACTCAGTACAGCATAAAGGGCGTTGAGAGCAAATGTCCATCTTTCACTAACGCAATTGAAACAAATCATTATATTTAGTCTAAAGCTACCATAGACTGGATTAGACAAGTGAAATGCTGTCCTAAAACAATCGAAATTTTGATTTTGCCTTAATCCAACAAATGAACATTGACTAGCCACCACTATACTAAAATTTGATAATATTCCCATATTTCTTTTTTTAGCTAATATGTTATGGAAATGCTTCACTCAGGTTATAAAAGCACACTCGTTTCATGGTAACACTGCCATAAGACCTCAGTTAGGCTTGTCTGTATTTAAAAAGCACAGATCATATGCAACTCAAGTGACACTCAAAAATGCACAGCACTGCCCTAGTGGCCCAATCTGCAAATAATACAAACTGTGTTTATAATAGAATTATTTCATGTTGATTTACAAGTAAGATAAATGTTTTTATTTGTTTTTATTTCAAATGGAAAGAATTAATGAAACTTTACTAACAAAAAATGAGCTGAAAGTCACTAAAAGATAAAACTGTACATGCACTTGTATTAGACTAGAACACCTGAAGCAGGGTGAAGAGGACCTGATGGAAAACCATCCACATGCCTCCACAACAAGATGGGAGACAACTCGAGGAAGATGAAGTACAAAACCAACACCAACCCATCTCATTGAGGTTCAGAGCACTGCCTCGCTTTGCACACATCAATTGGCTCCCATCAACTATTTCAAGAGTCCCATAGGACCATGTGCCTTTCGCTCTGGTAAGATCCAAGCATAGTTTTCGTTAAATGGTAAATTTTTTGGGTGTTGAAAAAATGACTCCTTGCATAAAATTAACTTTCCGACGAAGTCTTAAAAATGAAGTTTAGGCATCATTAAGGCCGGGTGCGTGAAGTTTTCTCTGGTCTGTTCCAGAATAAAACACTAATGGCCATCGCAACCAATCTTCACAATCACACATGCACGAGTGCATGCGTGTGCATTCAGAAAAAAAATAGTATCCTCTCACCTCTGGCCTCTCTCCACCATATCCTACCATCACTTAAGCCCATCATGATTCCCAATTTCCCATAACCATAGCAAGAATCTCAGTTTCCTTCGGTGAGCTGATCAACCAATCAGTATTCTAGCTCTGATATGTGCCTTTTGAATTTGAATGAAGAAAACCAAATGTTTTGAAGAGTACATCTTGAGAAAATATATAATTACCTGTGAATATCATGTGAAGATGGCGAAGGCAAATACAAGTAAATCAGACTCGATGTGATTAGCTGTCAACATCCCCACAACCTAAAGTTAGTCATGGCTTGATGTGTAAGCTGTCAACATGCCCAGAATTAATCTTGCATATCTATCTTAGGTGAGCCAACTCATGACATTAGGCTATTATTCATCATGTCATGAACCTCCACCTGCGGACAACACAGTAGTTATATGATCAGTTGTCATGGGTGCGGGCTAGGCCGTCAAGTGGCCGAAAGCTGGCGCGTGCAGGAATTACTGTTCACCCTTGTGAATAGTATCTACATACTGTAGTGATCATGCGCTGTTCTTGTCGGCCCGTGGGTGCATTAGTAGTTGGGAAATAGATATAAAAATATTTAGTTTCCTTGATAGTTGAGTTTACTTCTTTATAGATATATTCTATCTTAGGTGAGCTAACTCATGACATTATTAGAGATATGTTTCCTTAGAAATATAAATTGTTTCTTATGGCTCGAGTCGAGTCATTCCTGTAAAAGGGACAACCCTGTATCTTCTTAGATCAACTAAGAAATATATCAAGAGTTCCTCTATCCCTACCCTTGGGATGCGGCTGCCGGCCTTGGCATGGTCGCGCCTCTTGGGTTCAGGGCCATCTAGTTCGTATACGTGACAACTTGGTATCAGATCCACTCATCATGGCTTCCAGTGTCACATCTACCTACGCCGAGTTTAAGTCCAACAACGCCAAGATGAGGGCCTCGCTCACGAGCCTCATTGTCACCCTCGACGACATCAAGGCCACCACCATGGTCACGATGGATAAATCAATGGGCCAGATGAAGGAGCTGCTGGAGGCAACACATGCTGTTGCAAGGGCTGCATCACCACCCCTGGAGTCGGCGCTACCACTGGCTCCGCCATTGCTATCTCTATGGGCGACGTCATCAGAGCCAGTCGTGGTGCTGCAGCAATCTGACTCAGCCGATAAATCGACAACCACTACCAGCGACACGGGCAAGGCATTTTGGATGGTCAGGTGTGGAGGGCATCGTCAGGCGGTCCGACCGAGAAGGAACTGTCCATCGACCCGGCCAAACGCCATGGACGTCGTGGGGGTACTGCCAGGGCTACTACTTGTGTGTGGTGCCCGTGCGCGTGAGCCCAAAGCAAAGGGGCGTCGGCACTGCAACCTTTCATCAACATAGGGCCTACTTGGGCTGCAATAGTGGCCCCACCTAAGCAGCTCAAGGACAAGCTACAATGTTCGGGAGGGGTGTCATGGGTGCGGGCTAGATCATCAAGTAGGGCACAAGTTGTCACACGCATGAATTATTGTTCACGTGTGTGCATAGTACCCATGGTACTGTAACACCTCGACCCAACATGAATCCCGGAATGCCACAAAACTACACTAATTATCAATTTTAACATCAATTATCAGTAAATACAGCAAGCATATCAATGATAAAATATGACCACAGGTCACATTAACACAAGCATAACGATATGGCAATCGTAGATAATTATTTCCCAGGAAGTATGGCGAGATAATAAACTAAGATCAAAGCAAAACCAATCGAGCCAAGTCTATTGAATGAATAATCAACTCCAGCCTATCACTAAGGCTAAGTAATAATATCAAGTCCTAATTATAAATCATCATGTTAATAAAGTGTCTCATTGCCAATGTTTTAAGTATTTAAATGTATGACGTGGTTCCAAGTGCGCTAGCCCTTCCCATATGCAACGTCGTCAACAATTACCTAAAAACAACAATAGAGCAAGAGTGAGTCCACGACTCAGCAAGTACAATAATAAACAATGAACAATGATTAATCAACTGTAAACAATATCATCATCAACATCAACTGTTTTCTTTTCTTTATTCTCATACTCAATCATCAAGTTTTCTTTTCATTAAATGCAAGGTATCCCTATACGACATGTCCACATGATACTCTTTTTTGCGTATACCGGTATAGCGTGAGTGAACACTCGCGACTGTTCACTCTCAAGCTCGTCCTCTAAAAGGATCGGGGACCTCCTCCACTCCCGTGGAGTCTATACCAACAAGGTAGATATGTGATCACAATAATCACCTTCTCTTCATGCAAAAATGCTTATGAATGCTCAATTTAACATAAGTTCATCAATAATACCATCATCCGGCATTCTTGAATTCACCAATACAATTAATATCGTGACCACTCATATTATTTGCAATTAAATAAGATGAAAGCAAAAAACAATATAATTGTAATGAGTGATAACGAATACAGCGATCCACCATCGATAACTATCTACCATACACTTGCCTCTTTATCCTCATGGAGCTAGATAGCAAGGCGGTGGCAAGGCACTAGAGACCACACTCCCTCGACAAACAATGCAAGACAAATCTCAAAATCACAACATCACAGCACCCACACTTTACACTTATCATCACCCCACGTCTACGCCAAACCGACCCAATTAACCCAAAACCATCGGAAGCACTACGTACCCACTGTCCCAGTAGTAAAAACTCTTAACTTATTCATCCAAACTCCAAATTCAACGAATAAAGACTTTATGGAATCCTCCCGAAAAGCCTACAACTTCCTGGTTATGATGAACCTTTGATTATACTGACCGTCCCAGAATCTATCAGGATAGTCCGCTTCAAAATTTTGTATCTTTAATTCTAAAACTTGAAAAGTATGAACGATACCTATTATGGAAACTACACAAAATTTTCTAACTTGTTCAATTTATCACTAAATTTTAATTCTGTCATTTACTATAAGAAACTGACCCATCTTCACAACGCCTGCCAGCTATATCCAAATTTTGGACAACGACCCTTCTGAGGATGTAACGTTTCACTCGCTACTTCGATTCCAATGATCTAGACCTTCCTGGAAATCTAACACGATTATCTAAGTTTTATCTACTTGGACCGACCTCTGAATCTGAGCCTAAATACCTCAAATCGCCACCGAAATATTCTACATCTAACCTCGACGAATTAGGGCATGCTGAAAAATAATCTCACCCTAAGCAAAATGATCTACAACCTTAACAATGACTAAACCATAGCAAATCCTAGGGATTAATAGGTGTTACCCTTGAAGAACAGGAAGGATCAAGAAAATCTTGTGAATTTCCTCATCTTTTCCTTCCTTCCCTTCTTCTCCTTCTTTCCTTCTCTTTTCCTTTGCTGGCCAAACCCTTTCTGGCCTCTCTTTCCCTCTCCTTGCCACCGCAGAAGATGGCACCGAATTGGCTGCCACGGCACAGCTCGGTAGACCTAGCTGTAGGCGCTCGATAGAGTAAGGGCTGCGGTGGCAAGCAGCGACAGCGAAAAACGCTGCCACTGCAGGCGACGGTAGCAAAAATGCTACCACAGCAAGCAGTGTAGCAAAAAAAACGCACCCATGGAAGGCGATTGCAATGAAAAATGCTGCCATGGCAGGCGGCGTCAGGTGGTGGATGGCAAGGCTGGGGCGGCTTAGGGTTTGCGATGTGATGCCCCCTTTGTCCCCCTTTATGGCCGGCCCACTTGGGCCAAGACAACGTGGGCTGAAGGCCCAACGTCCAAATTGTCCTAATTTTTCGAATTTACCCTTTTAATTCACTTAATTACCTTTCTAGTTACAATGATCTCTCTAGTATAAATCGGGATATTACATTCTACCACCCCCCCTAAACAGAATTTAGCCTCGAATTCTACGTGTCGTTCTACTTGAAAGAACACCAAAACTAAAATTAAACAATAGTTGACACGTACCCGACGTGAACAACTATGGATATTGCTCGTGCATGGTAGACTGTAATTCCCATGTCACCTCTCTCTTGGAATAATGCATCCACAACACCTTGACATATACCAACGTATTGTGCCTCAACACCTGCTCTGATCTCTCCAGGATACACACCGGTCGTGACTCAATGGTGAGGTCTTACTCAATGATCAGTGGCTCCAATGAAATGCTCTGGGTATCTCAGAAACTTCCTCAGCATAGAGACATGAAACACATTATGAACTACACACATGGACACAGGAAGGTCCAAGCGGTAAGCCAACTTCCCAATCCTTGCAATAATCGGGAACGGTCCAACGTACCTCGGGCTAAGCGTTTCTTTGGTACCGAACCGGACAATACCTTTGGTGGGAGACACCCTCAAGAGTACCTAATCACCCACCGTAAACTCCAAGTCATGCCTCCTCACATCTGCATAGCTTTTTACGCTCGCTTCGAGTCGCTAGCGATCCCGCCTCACCAAAGCCACATGCTCAACGGTCTTCTAAATCCAATCCGGACCAAACAACATTCTCACCCATCGCATCCAAACAAAGCGCGATTTGCACTTCCTTCCAAATAGAACCTCAATTGGCACACTCTAATCTGAATGGTAGTTGTTGTTTTATGCAAATTCCGCAAGAGGCAACCGATCCTCCCAACTACCCTTCCAAGACAGAACACAAGACCGCAACATGTCCTCCAAAGTCTGGATAGTGCGCTCTGACTGCCCATCGGTCTGTGGGTAGAATGTCGTACTAAGACAAAGCTAAGTGCCCAATACACCCTGCAAACTCTCACAAAACTTGGATACAAACTTGGCATCTATGTCAGAAATGATGGTCTTTGGCACACCATGCAGCCTCACAATCACGTAAATAGGTGCCAAATTACTCTCCATATTTGTCGTGTGGATAGGAATGAAGTGCACAGACTTGCTAAAATGATCCACTACAACCCAAATTGCATCCTTCCCTCATTGCGAATGAGGTAACGCAACCACAAAGTCCACAGAGATATCATTACAAGGACATTGGGGAACCTCCAAAGGCTACAACAACCCAGCAGGACACTTATGTTCAGCTTTCACTTGTTGACAAACACTACAAGAAGCCATATAATTAGCAATGTTCATCTTCATCCTCTTCCACCAGAAATTATATTTCAGATCACAGTACATCTTGGTCTCACCAGGATGAATAGTGTACGAAGTGCGATGAGCCTCCCTCAAAATGTCATCCTTGACCTCCGCCTTCTGTGGCACACAAAGGCGACCTTCAAACCGTAAAGCACCAGACTCATCAATGTTGAAATCCCTCTTCTTGCCCCCATCTAGACGCTTTCTGACCTCCTACAACAACTGGTCACTCTGATGTGCTTCCTGCACATGGTCTGGAATAGATGACTCAAGGGTTAACTGTGTCTCAGCATGTGTCGTGCCCGCATAGCAATAAGAAATCTCTATGTGGTCAAAATCAACAATGAGGCAATGTAGAGTAGCGGGAATAGCCTTGCGACTAAGGGCATCAACAATAACATTGGTCTTGCCTGGATAATACAGAATGGTAAGATCATAGTCCTTGATTAATTCTAGCCATCTCCTTTGCATCACATTCAGATCCTTCTGAGTGAAGATATACTTGGGACTCTTGTGATCAGTGAATATATCACAAGAATCCTCATACAGATAATGTCTCTAAATCATGAGAGCAAAGACAACCACAACCACAACCAACTCCAAATCATGAGTGGAATAATTGTGCTTATGTTTCTTTAACTTCCTCGATACATAAGCAAACACTTTGCCATCTTACATGAGCACACAACCAAGACCCACTTGAGATGCATCTAAAAAGACTATAAAGTGCTTCCCTAGCTCAGGAAGAGTGAGAATATGAGAACTCACCAACCTCTCCTTCAAAGTGTTGAAACTGCACTCAAATTCATCAGTCCACTAGAATCCCACACCTTTCTACACGCCTCTTCCAGTCCACCACTTTATAGACCTTGCTAGGATCAACAGGAATGCCCTGAGGATTGATCACATGACCCAGAAAACCCACTTCTGAAATCCAGAATTCACATTTCATCAGCTTGGCAAAGAATTTGTGCTCTCTCAAAGTTTCTAGTACCATCCTCAAATGACGCTTATGATCCTTATTGGTCTTGGAGTAGATGAGAATATCATCAATGAACACCACCACGAAGTCACACTACTACAGAAAAGCTCATCACAGACGGTTCGTAACAGTCATTACAGACGGTTTTTGAACCGTATGAAATTTTATATCTGTGATAACAGGCGGTTATCACAGACGGTTGAAAAACGTCTGTGATAAGTCTTATCACAGACGGTTTTTGTTAAAAACCGTCTGTGAAGGGCAGATATCGCAGACGGTTCCAACCAAGAACCGTCTGTGATATGATATCACAGACGGATCTTGGTTGGAACCGTCTGTGATTATGTAGTATAACAAACGGTTTGTTAATAGAACCGTCTGTGATAAACTGCATATCACCGACGGTTGTATTAACAAACCGTCTGTGATACTACAGAATCACAGACAGTTCTAACCAAGAATCGTCTGTGATACTATCATACACAGACGGTTCTTGGTTGGAACCATCTGTTATATCTGCCCTTCACAGACGGTTTTTGTTAAAAACCGTCTGTGATAAGTCTTTCGACCTAACTAATTTTTGTCGTATTTTCAGCTATGTAATACCCGGCCTACTCGTAGCGTGGTCCATGTGGCCCATGAGGAGTTGTGTGGTGGGATTAGTCCCACATTGCTTGTCTCAAGTGAGTTGTAGTAGTATATAATGCCTGTTGGATCCAAACATAGCACCTCCGGGTTAACCCTTTTACACGAAGCGAGGACGAAAGTGTAAGTAAGGTGCTATGTGTGTGCGGGTCCGCCCTACGGTGGGATGGGCATTGAGCCGATTTTGGGTCAGGGTGTTACAAGCTAGCATCAGGAATTGCTAGCCATGCCCTCTGAAAACTAACAAGCAGAAACATATCATAAATAATTATTGACAACTCAAAGTGATCATTTAACTCAAAATCAATTACAAAAGAATGTTTCAAGTATTGTCGCTAGAGTTACAAATTGAATTACAACTAGTCAAAGTGAATTACAATATTGAATCAATTATTTGAGGTCATTCATCGTGTCGACGGCGTGAAACTCTCCGTGGTGTTAACTATGTCTGCCTTGATGAAGCCGCAGAGCTCCCCTCGAACGTGTGTGACCTGGTCCATCTCGAGTGCATTTAAGTCTATGTTCAAGCCCTGTCGCTAGTAGGAATAAAGTAGTAAGCATATATATTTAAATTTATAATTAGGAAATAATTATTACGAGATTGACAAACCTGGGGATCGTGCGTCCTAGAAGCAATCAATAGCTGCATATGATGGCATACGTAGAATGCGCATAGGTGATCTCGTTTTTGCTAGCGGCACTGCAAAAATAGAATTACATATATATGTACAGTCAGTTTAAGACGCAATATTACGGAGTATGATATATGATTATTGTGTTGTAGCGCGTACCAGAAATCGCATCCTGTGAGTCATTGTGACGCTCGTTCCCTTGTATAAACCTCCCTCGGCAACATAGCCGATGAATGCCCTACATGATTCAAAAAAATTATCCTCGTCCATTTCAAACGAAGAAAGACTACAATAGAGTTATGTACGGAGGAAATGAACATACCTGTCGAGTATTCCTTTAAGAAGGGTGAAGTCGTGATTTTTGTTGAGTAGAGAATCAAGGTACAATACCATGTTCCTCTTTGGCACAAGAATCAGAAGAATCCAATGGAACCTACTCATGTATGTCGCTATAGTCATAAACCTATGTTGAAATAAAATTTATATAGCAAATATTGAAGCACTTCTAGTTGTAGGGCACCATTATGTAGTCCTTGTCGTCCAGAGCAAGCAATCCTATTTTTATGTAATTCTCGACGTAGGATGCGTCTTGGTTGATTGTTTGCTCAGAGACCACGTTTGGGTCGAGGAAACCCACCGGTTCTTTGATTCGACGGGCACATTTCATAATGTATCTGTACATAAGCAATGAGTTATGATATTTATCGGTATCACGTGAGTGTAGAAATTGATTGTACACACTTACAGTGTCCAGCATCGTAGAAGTGAGGCGTCGAGGGCAGTTAGGTTGTATAGGTCAAATAAGTCTTCGAAGCCCACGACGAAGTGGCCAGGCTCGTGGAGAAAATGTGCCCTCCCGTATCTAACGGTGATTCCAGTATGGCCCCCCTCTTCTCGGGTCTTGTGCAAGTACCAATCATGCAAAGCTTGACAAGCTACTCCAGAGCTCTTTATTTCTGCGCTGAAGACCAACGGACTTCCGAGGGAGTATTTCACGAGTTTGGGAGGTGCCTTAATGTTCTTCGATTTTGATTTCTCCTTAACGAGGCGCCTAAGGGACGTCATCCCATGAGACGCCTCTGGGACCGATATGGTGACACGCTTTTCTTGTCCCTTCGCCGTCTTCTCGACAGGAAGCGATGTGGCGGCCTTCTGAAGCTTTGGTTGAGGCGGACTCATCGAGGGTCCTATTGGAGAGGCAGGGTCCGGTCGATATCGCGTCACTAAAGGGTCCAGTGTGATGTCCTTCTTGGGCCACTGGATAAAAGTGTGCGTGGCATCCCATAGTGTTTTGATTTCTTCGTTCGAGGGAATCTCCAGCAGGATGGCCATGAAATTGTCATGTACCATGTCCACCTGCACCCTGGCGTAACCCTGCGCTAGCTGGGCACCGTGGTGCACTGCCCCTTCCTGGTATGGATACACCATACCCCGCCCAGCCTCAATAGGAATCGACCCAACCATCCTCACTTGGAGCTTGCAGGGCGTCAGCTCCTACAAAACGGTACACAATTAGCTAAGGTGTCCTATAGGCCTATCTTTGGAGCATTCCAGAGATGTACATTACCTCGATGTCGCCGATCGGTAATTGCACGTCGTCATATCCAGAATTATGTGTGGACGCGACGCTACTCCGATGTCGAGGAGGACTTGCTCCCAAATTAACAGGGGCGGTTTGCGCCTGCATGAGTTGATTTACTTGGTTCTGCAAGTTTGTTATTTGTTCTTGAAATTTTTCAATAATCACATGTTCCAACCGAGCTATGATTACATACGCAATGATTACATAATCAAATAGAAGTTATCCATTGAACCAAATATATGATACGTAGTAAATAAAATATATAAAATTGCACAAAAAAACTACAAAGGAGAGGAAAATATTGCAAACAAACAAACACACATACAGGGATGTAACGGCACGGCACAGCCCCCAGAGGGTGAGCCCAAAAACTTATAGTGGACAGCAGGTTCGATTCCTGACGGATGCAGGTGCACAGCATAAAAGACAGGTGGGATAATCTAACACGGAAGCAAATACAAACACTGATAAAGCTATCATTTGGTTTGCTACCAATATTTGGTAATATCAACAAAAAATTTAGTAACGCCAACGAACTCCAATGTCAAACGTGGCAATCCAAAGGTTAAGAAAAACTTGCAGGGGATGACAGAGATGGAAAATCTTGTGAGAGCACTGTGAAACTTTGAGCTCTGACAAATCTTTTTTTGCAGGTCATTTCATTCAACATTGCCCAACAAATGGTGATACTAGATTTGACATGAAAAGGATGAAATCCCCAACTGGCATTCCAAAATCCATGTTAATGGCAACTCCAGGTGGCTCGTATGCACTGCCAAGTGGGGCGGTTGCTGTTTTGAAGCCAAATGAGTGAGTAAAAAAATTTACCGCATTACTTTTGTAATAACTAATGCTGCATCTACTTGGAGGCAATGACCAAATATCTTCTTTTTGTTTTGTGATAGAGCTGCTTTCGAGAAGGAGATAGAGGGCCTACCCACCACCCGCTCTGTTGGTGATCTTCCACCAGAGTTACATTGCCCATTGTGTAAAGAAGTAATGAAGGATATTTGTTCTAACGATAAATGATGCTTTAGGAGTTTACGTGATAAATGTAAGTTGCTCTTGTAATAACCTATTTGTTTACACTTTGTTGTCGTTGATATTTATTGTCATATAAAATGGGTGCATTTTTCTTTGTATGGATTTATCACATAGCATTTTCCTGTTCCTTTTATCAATATCTTTACTTTCAAGTTTCAAACAAGCATGCTTTTCAATGGGCTGACATACTATTGTGTTTTGCTCGCAGGCATTAGGGACTACATAATTAACAAGTCAATGTGTGTCTGTGGTGCCACAAACATATTGGCAGATGACGTTCTCCCCAATAAAACTCTTAGAGAAACCATCAACCGCATATTAGAGGCAGCACCAACTAGCAGCAAAGAAAATGTGGGAAGCATGGTGCAAGTACATGGTATGTGCATATATTTATCAGTTATATCTGATAATTCATCTCTATCACAGTTAGATACTGATGCTAGTATCTTGCGTAGACATGGAATCAGCACTACCTATACAACCCAAGGTTAGGTCTCCAGCTGTTTCTGCTGCTTCAAAGTAAGAGGCTAAAGTACCCACACATTGCAAGGAGAGAAGAACCTTAGGGTGGCTCCGGATCGGGGGAGGCGGCGTTGGGTGGCGCCGGATCAAGGGAGGCGGCATTGGGTGGCGCCGGATCGGGGGAGACAGCGTTGGGTGGCGCTGGAACGGGGGAGGCGGCGTTGGGTGGCGCCGGAATGGGGGAGGCAGCGTTGGGCGATTCTGGGAAGAACTAGGGCAAGTGTTAAGAACTTGGGTAAGTGCACAACGATTCGAGCGGACCACTTATATCGACTAACATCACATACGGTTCTTTAATGGAACCGTCTGTGATGTGCATAAATGGACCACCAACTAATTGCCGGTCTGATCGCCGCCAAATCGGTCACACCGCCAAGGGTGGCCGGTCTGACCACCAACACATGGCAGTCTTGTAACACCCCAACCCATCAGGGGCCTGGAATGCTACTAAATAAATATGATAAACAATAAACATAAGGCATAATTCTAAATTTCGGCAGAACCTCCTTTGTATAACTAGGTATACCGGAGTTTCCAACAGATGCATATATTATTATCAGTATCTCAACATCCAAAGTTCATCAAGCATTCATAAATACTCTATTCAGCTAAAGCATAAGCAAGTGTAATTAAAACTTACCACTATCATTATTACAAATAACCCAATGCATTCAGGCATAACCAAAATTAATCCTTAAACAGTTTGCTTATTATTCAGGTACGACCTAAATGATAATCATTTTTAAAAGATTGTGTGGTAGTGAGTGCATCCAAGGCAATTCTACTCCCTCCCATGCATGCCGTTCTTGCAAGTGGTATCTAAAAGCACAACAAAAGCAAGAGGCGAGTCCAAAGACTCATCAAATATAATAAATGGCATCAACAACATACAAGCATGTAACCCATCAACTATACTTTACAAAATCACACATCAATCACTTTACACATGTATGTTATGCAATATGCTCAACATGGTCTTTCTCATTCTCTTTCCTTTTTTGCATTTTACCGGTAATGCAAAGTGTGCATCCATCGATACACACCCATGCATGTAACATCTGGTACAGGGACCTTTGCCCATACTCCACGTGTATGGGGAACTGAGCCCATGCTCTTCAAGCATGAGAACCTTTAGCCCGTCATTAACATGACGGGGACCTCAAGAATTGCTTGGTCCTCACATGACCAAGACTTCAGTAAACCAACATAATGCATATGTATGAATTCTCAAAGTAATACAAATATGCATCCACAACAACATTACGTATGAATAACCTATTCTTACTCCAAAATCTCATAACCACGGACCAACAACCATGAATAACACGTGATTCATATCTCTAGCAACCATGAACAATACCAATAATGCCATCATCATCAAAAACATGAACACACAAGTACTCATAAAATATACCAAACATTGCCATTCAATAATACACATTATATTCATCATTATACTTGCCTTAACCACGAGAGAACGAGGGTTGTACAGAAGGTGCTGCCCCTGGTACCAGTCCACCACCTGAATAATAATTATAACACACGCTAAGACACAGCAGCGGACTAAAGAAAACTATATAACAATAACCATGGACTCGCAAAACATCTAACTCGATCCCGTCACCAAATTCCTAAATGTCGATCTATCCCCTCAGTGGATAGTAAACTTCAAAAATTCATATCTATTGGTACATGAGTCCAAATAAGATGTTCTTAGACTTTCTGGAAAGGTAATTAAATTCTCCAACTAAGTCTAGTTGGTGAGCCATACTGAATCGGTCAAATAATACCCCTACCGGGCCAGTTAATAAAACATCAATTTCACGTCAGGTTCTCTGGATAGAGCACTAAAACCACCATAACTTTTGCTACGCAACTCGGAATGGGGTGATATTGGACTGTCTGGAATCATGAAAAAACCAGCTACAATAGTCTAGTTGGACAAGTCTCCTGATTCGGCTTTCTACTAATTCTTATATTCAGGTAAAGTTTTCTAAGTTTTCTGTCTCTGCATTCTGACCGTCAGCGAAACAGCGGCGGTAAAAATTCCATAACTTTTGATTGTCAACTCTAAAAATTGTGTTATTTATCAGCTTGGAAAACTTACTGAAGCCTCTACAATATTCATGTTGGGTGGCTTTTCTAATTCGGCATCTAAATAATTCATAATGACCAGACAATACAATCTGCCAAAACTCATCAGCTCTCCTGGTCAGTCGCGGTAAAACTACCATAACTCCCAAACCGTAGGTACAAATCAGGTGATCTCGGTGCCCAAAGAAATATAAAACCAAGGGCTACAACTTTCTAAGAGGCGGCCAGATCTGTAAACATACGAATCTTACCATAAACAGACGAGCAACAAGTCTTTGAACAGATCGATCTGCTATCTCCACTTGGCCGGCCCTCCAATTGTCGTCTCCTCGCCTTCCTTTCAATGGGCAGCAGCAAGGGGCTTCGCCGGGGAGGGAGGTGGTGCTGTTGGGGAGGTGGTGGTGTAGGGTGAGGCGCAATGGAGCAGGGTAGGGGCAGCCAAAGGGCAGGGGGTGGCGGCTCTAGGGGAAAAAAAGAGGGAGGGGAGAGGTGGAGCTAGGGTTTTGGGGGTGGGAGCCCCCCCCCCTTGGCCAGCCACCCTTGGGCTTCCCCTCTGGGCCGCAGCCCGCGGCCCAGGTTGTCGAATAAAGGCGAAAAACCCCTTCAAACTTCAGAATTTTTTTACTCCTTTCTTTGCCCTCTCTTCTTCCAGCTGATTTTCTAATTACCCGATTCAATTCCGGGATATTACAAGTCTGACCGATTTAGCACCGGTCAGAATGCCAGGCCACAGAAGCAATGCACTTTTAACTTTGCTCAAATGACAAAACACATTTGCCCATTTGTGTGCATTTCCAACAAGGTTTCAAAGATGGTATTCTCAACAAGTTGATAACTCTAACAAGTCCACATGAACATCAACATTAGAGATGACAAGTCCATAACACATGAAAATTCCACATTGACATCACATTACAATGGAAGAACAAGTCCATAACACGTGACGCGTTTCCATGTTAACATCAAATTACAATGGAATACATGCTTAATTGAAATATAGTCATTTATGATGATCAACGCGCATATAGCTAGCTTCCTCACTGGGTTCTTCCTCCAGTCTGAAGCCGCCTCTGAAAGGAGGCAACTCATCAAATTGATTGTACTCTTCCTCATCCACGACATTCTCAACTCCGACAATTCTTTTTTTCCCATGAAGAACTACGTGGCGGTTCTTAGTTGCTGGGTCCGTTACATAAAAAACTTGAACAACTTGCTTAGAGAGTACGAATGGTTCGTCCTTGTATCCGACATGTTTGAGGTCCACAGTAGTGACGCCGTACTTGTCGACCTTCACACCCTGCGGAAGTTTAACCCAATGACATCGAAACAGGGGGATCTTGAAAAGAACATAGTCGAGCTCCCAAATCTCCTCTACGAACCCATAGTATGAGTTCAACCCGCGTGCCCCCGCAGTATTGAACCCCTCGTGAAATGCATCTATGCGGATACCGCTGTTCTGGACTGTGCTCTTCCTATCCTGAGCTGCCGTATAAAACGTGTACCCATTTATGTCGTATCCTTGCCATGTCACAATTGTAAATTTTGACCCTTTGGCCAACCATAGCAGTGTTTCATCACTTGATGACCTCCCAGTGAATCGCATCTTTAACTATTCGTTGAACCGACGGTTGTGCTCTCTCGTTATCCAAACCTCCGACCGGTCTGGATTCTGTTGGCGTACCATGTCTTTGTGCTCGTCGATGTACGGGGACACTTAGGTCATGTGTTGCAAGACCGTGAAATGGGCCTGCGCGTATGTATCTAGATCGGGAGTGATTGCTTTCCTTCCGATGGTCCCGATACCCTCCAGTCTCCCCTCGTGACGAGATAGAGGCACACCTATCGGTGCCACCTAAGCCATGTAGTTGACACAGAACTCAATGACCTCTTCGGTTGCATAACCTTCGATGATACTGCCCTCCGGTCGGGATCGATTCCGTACGTGGGACTTCAGAATTCCCATGTATCTCTCGAAAGGGTACATATGACGTAGGAACACAGGGCCGCATATCTTTATCTCTTTCACAAGGTAAACAATAAGATGGACCATGATATCAAAAAATGACGGAGGGAAATACATCTCAAGATGACATAAAGTCGTCACCAGCTCGGCCTGCAGAGCGTCGAGTCCTTCGGGATAGAGGACCTTCCGAGCAATTGAGTTAAAGAAATAACACAGCCTAAAGATTGCCACTCGGACCTTGTTCGGCAAGATACTCCTAATTGTAATAGGAAGCATTTGTGTCATCAGCACATGACAATCATGAGACTTCATACCAATTAATTTCAAATCTTTCATGGAAACAAGTTTCTTAATATTGGCGGAGTAACCGGACGGAACTTTCACACCATGCAAGCTTTGACACAGTTCATTTCTCTCGACCTTGGACAAAGTGTAGCAAGCTGGGGGAAGGTACATTCGTCCTTTATCGGTCTCTTTCAGTGCTAACTCGGTTCTTATATTCATATCAACCAAGTCACACCGTGCGTTAACACCGTCTTTCGTTTTGCCACTAATGTTTAGTAAGAGACCAATCAAGCTATCACATACATTCTTCTCCACGTGCATGATGTAGATGCAGTGGCGAACTTCTAAGTGCACCCAATAAGGCAAGTCCCTAAAAATTGACCGCTTCTTCCAGATGTTTTTCTGAGGGATCCTTAATTTACATCCCTTTCCAAGCACAACATCGATATCCTTAACCATATCATAGACCTCTTTCCCTCTAAAAGCCCTTGGAGCTGAACCGTCCTCCTTATTTCTGTCGAATTGTTTCTTCATCTTGCAGTATGGGTGAATCCTGGGAAGGAACCTACGGTGATGCATATACGATTTTATGCGAGTTGTTCAGCCATACACTCTCGGTACTATCTAAGCAGTGCGGACAGGCTTTGGTTCCTTTTGTACTGAACCCCGACAGGTTACCAAGGGCAGAAAAATCATTGATGGTGCAGAATAACATGGCGCGTAAAGTGAAGTTCTCTCGTTTGTACGCATCCCATACTTGTACCCCTTCGTTCCAAAGTATCACAAGATCTTCCAACAATGGTGCTAGGTACACATCAATATTGTTCCCAGGTTGCTTCGGCCCTTGGATAAGTAGTGACATCAAAATGTATTTCCGCTTTATACACAGCTAAGGAGGAAGGTTGTACATACATAGATTCACAGGCTAAGTGTTATGTCAGCTGCTCATGTTACCGAAAGGATTCATTCCGTCCGTACTCAACCCTAACCTTATATTCCTCGGTTCTGCACCGAACTCTTCGAAGCTCCGATCGAAGTTTCTCCACTGGGCAGAATTAGCAGGGTGTCTGAGCTTCCCATCTTTCTTACGCTCCTCCGAGTGCCAACGCATCAATCTTGTCTCCTTTCGGTTAGCAAATAAATGCTTAAAACGTGGGATCACAGGCAGATACCACAACATCTTAGCAGGAGGTTCTTGCTTTGCCTTAGCAGTATTCTTACGCTTGTATCGGGATGCTTTGCACACAGGACATACATGTATGTCTGCATACTCTTTACGGTAGAGGATACAATCATTCAGACATGCATGTATTCTTTCTACTTCCATTCCCAATGGACAAAGAACCTTCTTAGCTTGGTAGGTCGTGCTGGGCAACACGTTTCACTCCGGAAGGATGTCAGCTAAGAGACCTAACAACGCTGTAAAACTCTTGTCGGACCAACCATTGCTTACCTTCAATTTCGGCAGTTCAAGCACGGTTGATAACTCTGTGTATTCCGGCTTGCAGCCAGGGAACAAAGGTTTCCCCGAGTCCTCCATTAAGCCCTCGAATTTACAAAACTCTATCTCACCGTAGTTCCCTTCTACATCGTGTAGCATCTGATCCAGATTGTCATTATGCGACCTATCCTCATCAAAAGCACATTCCATACCCTGCATATCATTGACTTCCTCGGCGATGTCGTCATTACTGAATTCCGGTATAATCTGCTCTTCATCATGACTGCTCCAACATGTATATCCTTTTTTGAAACCCCTTCGTATTAAGTGAGCTTCGATCTGCGCCGGGTTGTTAAACATTTTCATATTACCGCAATCAATGCATGGACAGTACATAAATTTTATCCTTCTTCAACATATCACGCTTTCGCGGCTCTTCTAAAAGCAAACATGCCATTAATATACTCTTCACTCACACGGTTCTCAATGTACATCCAGTTTCGGTCCATCTACACGTATACGTACGTAACAAATTAATTAGTGTTAAATTATATTAATAAACCACAAGTACCCTTCATAATGACCAAACACATTAGTGATTAGTCTAGAGCAAATATAAAAGGTTACAGATCGTTACACATTAGTGATTAGTCTAGAGCAAAAATAAAGGGTTCTGGATCGTTACCCTTCTCTCAAGGTGGCGCAATGTGGGAGGAGGTAGCAGAGGTGCCGCAATGGGGAAGGAGGCACCAGTGGTGATAGCTCAAAATGGAATGGGTAGCAATGTGCATGAAAGGAGGTAGCAGCAGTAGGGTGGCGCAGCGGGGAGGAGGCAAAGCAGATGAGGGTGGTGGTGCCTCAAATGGAATGGGCGGGGGCTGTCGGGAGCATCTATTTATAGTGCTTGTATATCACGAGCGGTTCTTGTAAAGAACCGTGCGTGATAACTTTATAGAATCACTGCAGACGATTCGTATAAAGAATAAATGCATGATGAGTAACATTATCACTGAGCGGTTCTTTATACGAATCGTATGCGTGAAGTATCCTGAGCGATTCGTATAAAGAGCAAATGCGTGATAACGCCCACATCACAGATGGTTAACAAAGAATAGTCTGTGATAATTTTATCATAGACGGTTCTCAAGGAACCGTCTGTGATGAGCCGTCTTCTATTGCCTGTTTTGTAGTAGTGTCATCCAGATACTCGTGCAGCATACTATTCATGGTCTCCATAAAAATGGCAAGTGCATTAGTCAGTCCAAAAGACATAACTTTATACATAATGCCCATCCCTTGTGGAGAAAGCGGTTTTCTCAACATCCTGCTCTCGCACACTGATTTAATTGTACCCCGACTGAATATCATTCTTGGAGAACACCTAAGCTCCACTCAAATGATCAAACAAGTCCTCGATTGCGGGGCAATGGATATTTGTTCTTAATCGTGACTGAGTTAAGTGCATAGTAATCAACACACATGTGTCAACTCCCATCCTTCTTCTTTGTGAGAAGAATAGGAGCTCCCCGTGGCGACACACTGCGCCTCATCGAACCCTTAGCCAATAATTTACCCAGTTGTTTTTTCAATTCCTCCTGAAACGGATGTGCTAGACGATATGGAGACAACGAGATAGGCCAAGTGCCCAGAGCAAGATCAATGCGAAACTCCACATCTCCCACAGGTGGCATCCCCGGAAGCTTAGCCGGGAACACATATGGATAATCACAAACCACTGGAATCTCCTCAATCCGTAAAGACACACTCGACTTCTTAGCAAAGGCCAAGAAAAGTCTAGCCTTCACCACACGCTGACCCGGGAACAATCTAGCCAACACACAAAGAGAGCGTGGATGCTCACTCCTCTGAAAGGTCAAAGTCTCACTAGACGGAGTCTGCAAAGTGATAGTCCCCCCAAAAACAAGATATCACAGCCCGATAGGAATGTAACCAATCCATGCCCAAGATAACATCAAATGGCTCCAGCTGAATGGCCATCAGGTTCGCCATGAACTTCTCCCCATCAATAACAATATAACACCCATGACAAACAGTGGTGCTCGCAACAACTCCCCTAGGAGAACTAACCAGTACAAACTGAGTAATCCACTGTACACTCAAGTTCGCACTCCTAGCAAACATCGTCGAGACAAACGAATAGGTAGTCCCTGAATAAAAAAGGACTAAAGCATCAAATGCATCCACAAGCAAAGTACCTGTCACCACATCTAGACGACCCGCGAACTCCGCGGTAGGCATGGCGTACACTCCAGGTGGCGCCATGGCAAAAGAAGATAGCGCTAGGGCACCGAGGGCCCCGACACTCTGCTATGGCGGTGCAGGTAAAGCTGGTGGAGCAGCAATCTGAAGTGGTTCAGGAAGCGGCGACTGCCAGTAGTACCCTGCCAGAGGTGCTCAAGCGGAAGGAAGCGGTAGTGCAGAAGGGGCGGCCATCATCAGGATAGACCCCCGTGCAGGACCTACTAAAGAAGACACGGGCATAGGCTCCAACTTGATCACACTTGTGGTGTTCTGGCGGCACACGCGCTCCATGTGACCCGGTTGGCCAGACTGACAGCAGACTCCCGTCCAAGAGCACTCAGTAGTGTGGTGACCATCACCACACTTAAAACAAAGCATACCCTGCCCTAGGACAGGACGAAGGGCTAGAGCACTTGAAAACGGATGAGGCACTGAAGAAGAAAATGACCTCGACTGCTTGGACTTCAAGAACTACGAAGATTGCGGTCCCCCTTTGAACATCTTTGGAGCAGGCTGCTGAAAAGACCCAGTCCCCTCACCAAAGCTCCTCTTCTGGTCATCACCAAAAGTAACGAGTCCACCAGAATCCTGTAGCCCTTAGTGAGCTGCATGTCCAACTCCATGCCCCTGTCTTGCTCTACAATAGAGCTCAAGTCACGGAGTGGAGTTGCTCCCAACATGTGTCGGTACTTAGGATTGAGGGCCCAACGGAACCTCTTGGCCTTCTGTAGATCAACGTTCGCCACTAGCTCCCAAGCTGTTGAACTTGGCCTCATACTCAGTGATGGACATTTTCCCCTGAACGAAGGTAGACAAGGAAACCTCTATCTTCTCAATGAAGGAATAGGGATAGAACTTTGCCTTGAACTGTTCAACAAGGTCCTCCCAAGAAACTGGAACCTGAACGGCAGTCCTCGACGTTAGAACGTCGTCCCACCAGATGTATGTCTGCCCTTTTAGCTAAAAGGCTACAAAACGGGCCCTATGGTATGAAGACAGCTAAAGCTTCGAACTGCCTCTCTATATAGCGCAGCCAGTCCACTGCCTAAATTAGCATTCCCAACTCGTCAAAGAAATCCAACCTCAACCCTATCCACTCTCGAAGCGTCATTCGCGCCTTGGGTGTAGGTGGAGGGGCAACAAGAGCAGCAACAGATACCGTAGCAGCAGCAGGGGCTGCCGGCGCCTATTGACGAAGAGTACCGATCTCTCCCACCAACTCTGTCAGCAAGGCGGGGGTCTCGTCCTGGCCCTTTACCGGAGGCGGGTTAACAGCAATTCCCTCCTCAGCAGTGTCGTTCCCCTCAGCTACTGACTCGACTGCCACACGCGGTGGCTCCACGGGACCACGCTCGTAGCCACGACCTCCACCATGGCCTCCATGACCACGGCCACCACAACCACGTCTTCTACCTCTTGGCATAGCTATCAACCAAAATCAACAAACACACAAAAAGCTCAAAGTTATGTAATCAAAGCATGAATCATCAATACAACAATAACGAAAAAGCAAATGCAATACTCAACCCATCCCTATCCTACTGTGCAGTAGTGTGTCAAATTTTAATTATTTAACCATTAGCAAATTTTAGTTGATTTTTACTAGTTTTAAAACAAATTTTAGCAAATTAAGTTTGTCTAAGTTGTTAATATATTCACCACAGACCTAAAGCCCGCTCTAATACCAACTATAACATCCGACACAACACGGAGCCCGGAATACCACTAAACTACACTAACTATCAATTTTAACATCAATTATCAGTAAATTACAGAAAGCGTTTTAATGATAAAATATGCCCACGAGTCACATTAACAAAAGCATAACGATATGGCAATCGTAGACAATTATTTCCTAGGAAGCATGTCAAGATAATAAACCAAGATCAAAGCAAAACCAATTGAATCAAGTCTATTGAATGAATAATCAACTTCAATCTATCAACTAAGTCTAAGCAATAATATCAAGTCCTAATTATAAATCATCATGCTAATAAAGTGTCGGACCCCAGGCTTTGAATACCCGAAGCTCTCGTGTGTATACCGTACTAGTCCTATAATCAGTGGCTAGTACACACATTCGCAACATTGGTAATCACATCCATACACATTTCATACATGCAATAAGATTACAAAAGGACTTAAACGATACATCACGAATTTTCATTACAAAGGCCGTTTAGCCAAATAAAACTAAAGTAACAACAGAATGCAGTGAAAAGCATAGTAAATAAACCAAAATAATCCAGCAGTATGCCCCATCCAATCCCACAAGCAACCGACAAGGACTAAGTTCTAGAAAGACCTGTCGTTGTTCGGAACTGGTTCATCCTCCTACTTTGAATAACAATTTAAGCAAGATTGAGTACATTTCGTGCTTAGCAAGACTTGTAGTGTATCAAAAAAATTATACAAATGCATGACTAATCAAGAGATGAGGCTCTATGCTACAAATTATTTTGCATTAAGCAAATTTTATTTACAATATCAATACGTAGTATTTTGCAACAGAAATTTTAAGAGCGGTTAAATAGATAAAAGACAACAAGTAAGTAATTGAATAAATAACAACTCACAACCCTCCTGGGCTGCGAGCAACATCTTATTTTCAGCTATGGACATGACACTCAACTCAAATATAAACCAGCAAACCCTTTCCCACATTTTCCAACAAAACTATTTTATGAAAAACAAGACTATACCCAGCAATACTACACTTAGCACACTCATCACCGCAAGCACGGCTATTTAAATAGATTTACATTACGCAGAGGGGTACAACTTTAACCACAACACACGAATTCTCTAGTTTGTTCGGCATCCGTCGATACTACCGCTCACTACCTTTGGTAAGTAGTCTAGAGCACGCGTCGAAGTCTTTACATCATCTAGTCATGTCCTTGCACTAGCCTGGAAAATGAACACCCTCACTTCACCCGGGCACACCCCCGTCTTAGTGAGGCATTCACCGTTATGTCGGAAGGCTTTGTGCCCAATGCCTCGGTGAAGGGAGCCCCTTCAAGTAATCACACATAGGGAGCCCCTTCAAGTAATCACACATACTCGCACTACTATGGCTTACCAACGTGCAAGACTAGTTTTCGATGACTTAATTAGCTAAGGCCATCTCATACCAGCACATGTGATTGTACGCTTATATTTAGGTAGGATACACCGGTGTTCGGTCCTTAATTGCGCTAGGTGAGGATCTTCCCCTATCTACTTATGTGATACACATCTCACACTTCTTAGAATATAATATAACTTGCCCTCGTCGCAAACTAAGTTTTTTATTTTCATGCAAAATAACAAAGGTAAACCCCTCTGGATCATTATTTCAAAAACTCTCAAATTCATGTTCATCATGTCATCCTTTTATCGAATTTTAATATAGACTATGGCTTGACTAAGCAATTGTGTGATACTCGCACTCGAAATTCTCAATTTAACATCATATATTATCTATATCATAACCTAATGGCTATAACAGTAAGCACATCAATATTTCAAGGAGGTTCATGCATCGAGTAGGATTACGACTACCATTATCCCCAAATTTAGCAATTTTAATCAAACATGCACGCATGCATAAAAGATTTTGCAAAAAGACGTACAATAATTAAAATAGTAGGATCAACATGATCAAAGGGGGTGCTTACCTTGCTTAGGTTGTTCAGAGAGTGAGTCCGCTCAATCGTCGTTAAACTCGCTCTCGAATTCCGGTGTCTATTCAAAAGAATCGAGAATACATTACAAACAGATAAATTCAACAGCAAAAAAATCAAAATATTTTTGTATATTAATACAGATAATGATTTTATATTAACTTAGGAAAAAAAATTCATTTGATTTGGAGTTTGTATGCAAAAGTTATAACCATTTGAATTTAGCTCGGGTTATTAAATCGCTGAAAAAGGAAAAACAACATTCCATGCTAACGGACATCTGAAACTAACTTCTATTGATACGGATCAACGTGTGTTGATGCGTAATGTGGCCCAATCTTACACGGTACTTGTATTTCAATTCTGAATGAAGTGAAACTCCCGCTTTCCTCTCTCTTGATTTGGCAAAATAGAAGAGCAAGTATATCTCCAAAGCAAGTAACACTTGGTTGATGTTGAATCAATCCGAAGAGAGAAACAAAATCAAACTGGAAGAACAACACCGAACTGTGAGCAATTGAGGATGCTACGAATTGGTGAGATGATCCACAAGGAATCACGGATCTTGGAAGAACAACCTCCCTCCAATATTCATGCAATCACAAAACCCTAGATGGAAATTTTCGAAACGCATGTATTCATTTTGCGCCACATAAACCTGTGACTTTTCTGTATTTTCTTCAACTCTAACTTGCTTACAATGGGGCTCTACCCCTAAATATATAGCCTATGAATAGTAAACCGCCTCGGTACTGTAGCATGAACAGTACCCGAAAGGTATTTTTATTGCGAACTCCTTTAATTTGAAATTTAAACTACTATAATTGCTGAAAATAGATTAAACTATCCTATTACAAGTAATTTATAATTAACTTCTTTTAAAGAATGATCCGAATTGGAATTGCACCAATCCAAACCCATTTTGGATTCTTATGCTGAAAATGTATTGATTTCGGAATAGAGTTTGAATTTGGTTCTTCTGTCTTTTCTTGGCTGAATTCTCTTGTATACTTTGCAACATGCAAAGTCCTTTGTTCTTGTGTCTTTCCATGTCCGCTAAAGCTCTCCGGTCGGCATTCCTCCCTATCCTTGCTCTTTGCCGAACCTGGTTCTTGTTTTTTTCTCCATGGATGCATAATAGGCTCAACTTGAGGCTTAATACACACTTGCAGCTTAGGGATATTGACTACCGTAGTAGATGCACTTAGGGCCTCATCATCTATCCTTCTTCCTAACCCACAATATTTATTGGACTTGGTAATCCACAATAAATCCTCTAATTTGATCGAACTCATTATGCATGTGTTACTCTATTATCATCAATTAGGGTTACTCACCATGCACAACCCCATGCACCTAGTCCTCTCATAATCATTTACTTAACCGTTTCTCCGGTGATGAATCCAATCAAATGCATATCACTCTTTGATCATATCCTCATATCTCGATCTAAATCCCGTACTAACATCCACTAAGGCATAATCAAGGTAGTCAATCCAACAACTAATGCCCAGACTTGCGATCTTCCATCCATACAATCCATCCGGTAATTGTATGAAATCCACCAAGTTATGGGCATATGTCCCTGACTAAATCCATCAATTATCCTCCACTAGACCATTTAAGCCAATACTACCTATCTAACTCTACTAGTCTCACCTTGGCAAATCATAATCGCATACACCAAAATTTTCACCGATAGAAGTTTATTTGATTGACCGACACCTAATGAGCTTTACAATTTAATAGCACATCCAACATTTAATAGCTCACTAATCAATCAACTTATATCCATTTCACCGGACTAGTCGTGTACGACATATACCAATCCAATCACATATGTGTCTATACGATGGACTAATAATCCAATTGAACACACAATTCCATCAACTCGACACATCGGACTTATCTACTAATTACATGGCAATCCAAATATTTATCCGCAATCGAATAATCCATTGCTACCTTCTCCCAATTCTAGCATGTATGACTCACATAGCTATTACTTAAGACATCCAATCAATTTGCTCACGATCAAATAAATTGTCTGATTCAACCTCCATATCTCATTAAATATCATCACATGATCTATCTGTCAAGTAATAAATTAAAAAATCCTTATGCATCCTAAATCCTAAAATCACTAATCCAACATAAGGGAAAACCTCTAATTAATTTATCATCCAAAGACCACCACCAATTTCCCTGCGACTCCAAAATAACCGTACCCGATCAATTAATCCAATAATATATTTAATCCGACATCCACCGATCAACAATACACATATTCCGCTACAACGATCTAATTATTCGTATCCACCAATCAACAATACACACATTCTGCTACAACGATCTAATTATTCGTATCCGCTGATATAACATCACATATCACACATATGCACAATTAAGACCTAATCAGAGAGTTGCACTGGTCTAATCTACCAGACGCCCGCGACCGTGCCTTTTCTACTATTCTCTTTTCTTTTCCTTTTCTTTCTTTTCTTTTTCTTTCTTTTCTTTTTCTCTTTTCTTTTCTTTTATCTTCTCTTCTCTTCTCTTCCAGCCGGCTGCCTTTCTTTTCTTTTCTCCCACCGATAGTTTCTTCTTCCTTCTTTCTTTTCCCCTTCTCTTTCTTTTCTCCAGAGTTCCCTCTCTGCTCCTTGTTTTTCTCAACCGACTTGACAGATCTGGCCGAGCTGTCCCCTCCTCAAGCCGTTGTCGCCGTTGCAGGTCACCTCTCTACCTCGGTCGTGCCTCGATGCAACCGCACACGCACTGGAGCCACCGCGCCGTAGGCCGCGCCTCACCGAGCCACCATGCCGCTTGCATGCAATGTGCCTCTGGGTCGCGCCACCTGCTGCGCCATGGCGTCTGGGACCGCCGCATCGCAAGGAGCCACTGGGTCCCCAGTCACTGGCCACTGCCGGGCCGCAGCGCCACGCTACGCCTTAGCCTCTCCATGCTCAGCGCCGCATGGAGTCACTGCCTTGGCGCCATCACGTCCTTGGTCGCATGGAGCTGCTACGCCGCGTGCATGCATGCGTCTGCCGCATGCACGCTTGGGCTCAGCCTTGTGCTCCACCCCGCTGCCTCGGCTATGCCCGGTGTTGCGCTTCAGATGTCGACCGTGCACCGCGTGCTTGGCTGTGCCACACCACTGAACCTTGGATTGGGTAGCCTTAGGCTCGTCGCTGTGCTGGGCTGGGTTGCGCCCCTCGGCACCACTACGCCGAGCCGCTCCGACACCATGTCGTCGTATGCATGGTGCATGCATGTGCCGGCGGCTGCTTCGGAGCTTGCTCGGCCGCATGCACAACCAGGCCACGCTGTCATGCACCAGCTGCTGCTCTCGGTCGTGACCACGGCTGGCGCGCCGCAAGCATGCACTACATGCATGTCCACCGAGCTGCTGCATACATGCACTGCCTCATGCATGCACGGTGCTGGCCTCGATGTCGCTGTGACGCGCATTGCCAAACTATCGCCATGGCCAGAGTGAGCCACAACCACTGCGCTCCTCTTCTTCTTCCTAGCCACAACGAGCCGCAACACTGTCGTTCTTCCTTCTTTTCTTCAACTTGCTCAAATGACCTCGCATGTGCAAACTAGCCGCTAAAATGGAACGCTCTCGAGACGACGAATGTCATGGTATGACATGCATTGTGTGATTTGTGGTTTTGATTGGGAGTGAAGAAAATACGTAGCAACGAGGAGGATGGGGAAATGGTAGTAAGGTCATTCGGTTGGGAAGGTGGTATGGGGATGGCAGTGGGGTTGGACTGTTGGAGAAGAAATAAATAGCAGTGAGGAGGATGGTTGAAATGAATGGATATGCTGAGGAGAAAATTGGTGATAGAGAAGAAATGGGCAGTTGATGAGGTGAATGAGGAAGTGGCATAGAGTTTGGGCTGTTGGGGTAGATGGCAATGAAAAAGGATGGGTCGCGCAGGCATTTCATCTGCAGTCGGTCGAACCGAAAAAGAAAGCAGTGATACTAATGCATGCATGACGACATGATTTTTGTGATGCATGGGAAAACAAGAAATCAATACAATTTAATTTTACATGCAATCTTTCAAATAATTTGATTTAATATTGTTTATCGTTGTTGTTGTTGTTTTTATGTAACTTTTTAAACAATTCAATTTGATTTTAAAAGCAATCTTTTCCTTAAACATGGGAAAATTTTAAAACACAGTCAAATATTTATTACATCGCCAAATTAAATATTAACATTCGATTATGAAAGTCGGGGTGTTACATAAAGTGTTTCATCGCTAATGTTTCAAGTATTTAAATATATGAGGTGGTTCCAAGTGCGCTAGTCACCTAAAAGTAACAATAGAGCAAGAGTGAGTCCACGACTCAGCAAGCACAATAATAAACAATGAACAATAATTAATTAACTGTAAACAATATCATCACCAACTATTTTCTTTTCTTTATTCTCATACTCAATCATCAAATTCTCTTTTCATTAAATGCAATGTATCCCTAGACTACATGTCCACATGCAACTCCTTTCGCATATACCAGTATAGCATGAGTGAACACTTGCGACAATGTTCACTCTCAAGCCCATCCTCCAAAAGGATCAAGGACCTCCTTCACTCCTGTGGGGTCTCTACCAACAAGGTAGATATGTGATCACCATGATCACCTTTCCTTCATTCAGTGATGCTTATGAATGTTCAATTTAACATAAGTTCATCAATAATATTGTCATCCAACATTCTTGAATTCACTAATACAATTAATATCATGACCCCTCATATTGTTTGTAATTAAATAAGATGAAAGCAAAAATAATATAATGGTAATGAGTGATACAGAATACAGTGATACACTATCGATCATTGTCTACCATGCACTTACCTCTTTATCCCCTTAGAGCTGGATAGTGAGACGACGATAAGGCAATAGAGGCCACACTCCCTGGACAAACAAAGCAAGACAAATCTCAAAATCACAACATCACAGCACCCACACTTTACACTTATCATCACCGCACGTCTACGCGAAACTGACCCAATTAACCCAAAACCATTAGATGCACTACCCGTTGTCCCAGTAGTAAAAACTCTCTAACTTATTCATCTGAACTCCAACTTCAACCAACAAAGACTTTCTGGAATGCTCACAAAAATCCTACAACTTACTATATTTGAACAACCTCTAATTCTACCGTTTTCTTCTCCGTTTCCTTTCCCGAAGATCGTCCTAGAATCTGTGAGGATAGTCTGCTTCACAATTTCGTATCTTTAATTCTAAAACTTGAAAAGGTATGAACGATAACATTTCTGGAAACTACACAAAAATTCCTAACTTATTCAAGTTATCACTAAATTTTAATTCTACTATTTACTATAAGAAACTGACCCATCTTCACAACGTCTATTAGCTATGTTCAAATTATGGATAACAACATTTCTGAAGTCGTAACTTTTAAGTCGCTACTCCGATTCTAATGATCCAAATGTTCCTAGAAAGCTAACGAGATTATCTAACTTTTATCTAGTTGAACAGACCTCTAAATCCGAGTTTAAATACCTCGAATCTTCCCCGCAAGGTTCTGTATCTAACCTCAACAAACTAGGGCATACTGAAAACAATCTTACTATAAGCAAAACGATCTACAACCTTAACAACGGCTAAACTATGGAAAATCTTAGGGATTAACTGACGTTACCGTTGAAGAACACGAAGGGTCAAGAAAACTCCACGGATTTCCTCCTCTTTTCCTTCCTTCCCTTCTTCTTCTCCTTCTTTCCTTCTCTTTTCCTCTGCTGGCCAAAACCTTGTTGGCCTCTCTTTCCCTCTCCTTCCCACGGCAGAAGATTGCAGCCAAATTGGCTGCCACGGCAGGCGACGGTAGTGAAAAACGCTGCCACGGCAGAAGATGGCGATTTAATTGGTCGCCACGACACGGCTCGGCGACTGGTGCGATCGTTCGATGAGAGGAAGGAACGCCATGCCAAAGCACGGTAGCCAAAAACACTGCCAGAGTAGTCGGTGGATGGCAGGCTGGGGTGGCATAGGGTTTGGGAGCTGCCCCCTATGGTCGCCTACTTGGGCCAAGACGATGTGGGCTAGAGGCCCAAGGTTCAAGTTGTCCTAATTTTCTAAATTTCTAGTTCTAATGATCTTTCGGTATAAATCGGGATATTACAGGTACTCTAGCAACTGTGCAATGGTCACGACAGCCCGCAAGTGCATTAGTAATTAGGAAATAGAGATAAGAATAGTTAGTTTCCTAGTTAGTTGAGTTTACTTCCTTGTAAATATATTCTATCTATTAGAGACATGTTTCCTTAGAAAATAGAGATAGTTTCTTATAGCTCAAGTCGAGTCATCCATATAAAAAGGATAACATTATATTTTCTTAGATCAACTAAGAAATATATCAAGAGTTCCTCTATCCCTGCCCTTAGGGTGCGGCCATCGGCCTTGACATAATCACACCTTTTGGATTCAGGGCCACCTAATTTGTGTACGTGACAACTTGGTGTCACCTTGTCATGGTCGCACCTCTTGGGTTCATGGCCACCTAATTCATGTACGTGACATCAGTCATCACCAAACAATACCAAAATAAAATGCAGAGGAGATTTGAGAACTTGTCTGTGCCACTGTGGCATCATCTTTAATCCTATTATTAGTATTCATGAATCATGATAATGACCATGTTGAAGTTGTAAGGTCAAAGTGAAATCATGATAATTTGTTTTGGTGGTTTCATCATTTCGCAAAAATAGGAAGACACTTAAATCAAGAATACTAATCATAAAAGTTTTCTGCTGCAAGGTATTTCAGAAAGTAATTACATGATTAACGCAACATACCCATCAACCTAATTTACCCAGGCATCAAAATAATAATTACGGCAGGATGATTTGCTACAGATAAAGTGTCATCAACTTAAGTGTAGCCATTTCATATCAGAAAGAACAGATAACCTTCACATTTTAGATTAGATCAAACATGATGAAAGACATAACACATGTAAAACCTTTAAGGGATCTCATAAAAGAAAAAAAAATCTTCATATTAGATTCATAATAACAAAAGTTTGCTGCGCACACGGGAGATATTTTCAGTGGCAGCAACAATATGCTGACAGGTATGTGAGAGAGAAGGAGATGATAGCACAAAGAATGCAGATCGCGTGAAGCAACAAGTGAGTATATCACCACTACAGTCCACATATTTACACATATTTGCTCAAAACGTCAGCAATTCAACACATTGGCTGAAAATGTTGTGACTATGGCACATATTTCCATCTTAAACAGAAACCTAGTTATGGAATTTGTTGTACAATTATGAACATAACATGGCTGCTTTTCAACAGAGAAACTGCAAGGACTACAAGAAAATTTCTAAATCTAGCCTGACTAAGCATATGATTTAACTGCTATTCTAAAATGAAGCAACAAAAATTGACCATGGCAGAAAGAAGTGAAATGATTCTTCGCAACAAGACAATTGGTGCACGCTCACTGGATTAGACAGTAGTACAAAAGCCAATTGATTAACAGAACAGTAACTATGCAGTACCATTTGAACATCAAAATATGAAATGTATTTGCTAAGGAACTGCAAGTTGCAAAATAACTCCCAGACATCGCGTATTATTTTATTGATGTATGGAAACACACAATTTAAACAAATCACAATCATTTTTCTTTGTACAAACAATGACATAACATTCAAGACAGTTAACTACCGACATGTACATTTGTTAATCACCGATTCACCGTAACCTGTGAAATTACTCTCTATTTCGCTATATTTGTTCACAGTCCATCGCATATACCAAGCAAACACTAAATATAATAAAATAGTTAATAAAAAATAACCATATATACCCTTATTAAATCATAACACAACCACTTAACATTTTTCAAATCATTTAAGTAGGGATGGTGAGTGAAAAAATACAATAACTGCCCTCTAGATTCCCTTGATAGATAAATATAATGAAAGGAATACTCTCAGGTCATAGACAAATAAAACGATATGGATACTCCGACTCCATGGACAAATATAGCGATACTGAGCGAGTATAAGCAACCCGAGAACACTTCATACGTAACGACATTTATAGGACTGCACTGAAACTCAACAACTGACATAGCTTAATTAAATCACACATGTGGAGTGCTATAGGCCCATTGGCCCAAGTTTGCCATGTCTGGCAAATAGGTTCCAGGCCAGTGGGCTGGCCAATTTACTAGTTAGCCTCACATGACAGATCAATTTGAGACCCAAATATTACCTAATGGTTCATGTTCAGATGGACAAATGAATGCAATACTCAGCTCTTACTACTACTAAAAAATTCAGTCCTTATATGAGGTGAACATGAAGTTAACAAAAATGAAAATTGACAAATACTATCTCATGCTAGCCTAAACATCAAATGAGTTAAGTCTCATTTAGTTAAAAAAATGATGGGGACTCCCAAAATCTTGCCAAAGAAAAAAAAAAGTGAGAACAGAATGAATGGAGAAAGTAGCGTAAGTGATGGTTGAAGTGAGTTTTACATGATACGTCAATATCTGTAACTAGGGTCAGTAATGTGAATTTTAAGTTGCACGTGTTCATCGCAGTGCCGTGTAAATATGCTAGTTCTAACCACAACTATGAATAAGCGAAACAGGGCAACAGGATCCCAATTGGGGTTTGACAAAACTGTTCAGTTTTTTGTATGAAGAAATGACATAAAGGCTCTGAATTGGCATACACAATTTTTTATACATGTCCATTTGGCATCTTAATTGAAGGAAAAGCAACTTCAGAACTTAAAGATGATATCCCGAACTTTATTTTTTGTTGATTTTACATCACTTAGTTTGCATAAATACCCTCCCTCCCTCCCTTTCTCTCGCAAGGGAACACTAAGGTATAATTTCAATCACTTGATGATTGGTGTAGGAATTGAGCCTACCTGCATACCATTAACCATTCTTTAGGGCTCTGCCCTAGAAAACCGAAATGAGCTACCTGTGCATTTCCAAATGAATAATCTTTACACATTGCTGTCCCTACCACACGCTCTGCATAATTCTTAACCAACTGTTATAATAACCCTCTACCACATCCTTATCAAGAAAATGTATTTTTTTCAGTCAAAACGAAACACAACATCTCATCATTAGAGTTGTAAATGGGTTTGCTATAATGAGTTTGGAGATGACCCATGTAGGTGTGCTTGCCTCATGATCATGAATGTGGTTTCAATCGAAAACGGATTGAGAAACAACTGACAACAAATTAGGAGGTCAAGTATGGCATGAACCCGATATGACTGAGCCACCTTAATGACAAAACTGGACCTACATAGGTCATCTCCCAGTCCATTAAGATCAACACTTCAAACCCACCAACACGACATGAACTCAACCTGACCAAAATCGACAAAATCAGGGTTCAGTGTCGAATATTCAACTTACCACTAAGTTGAGGACTTACCACCATAAATTTACAAATTAGATCTCCTAGAGGTTGCATAAGTACTTAACACAACAGCTTTTCGCATACAACAAATTATAATTTGCAAGTCAACACTATTTCTGGCAAAGAATATGTGTGCTTTAATGCAGACTTCAGAAAGTCATTTCTGATGAGCATAGCTGAAATAGTGCACTACAAGCATACAAATATATCACTCTATGACTTCAAGACACTCCAATTTTTGTAAAAGAACTAACAGGGCAGGTTAATTGATTTAGAGATATATCCCCGAGCAATCAGATCTTCCATCGTAATATGTTTGGAGAGATGATATTTGACTAATCACAGGACTAGAAATAGCTCTTGCAGTAGAATGACGGGATGAGTTTTGAAGGAAATACTTTCAACACTCTACAATAGATTTGTAGAAGTAGGTGGACATTACTACTCTTACTAGCAATATGCACATTCCATATCATACTTCCAAGGCGACATTGGGATTTGAGAGGCACCAAAACCATTGCATTCCAAATTTACGAGTGAATCAAACTGGGTGTACCTAGACCATAGTAAAACTGAAGCTACAAGAATGTTCTTCACATGCATACCGAAGGAAGACACAGCATTATTCAACTCAGATCTAGAATCATAACGACAACAATAGTGAAATCAAAGATAACCCGCAAAGAGACGTAACCCAGAGTCACAGACACAACCTCTGATACCATCCAAGTCCTCAGATGGTCGTACCGTTTCTCTTCCTCGCCAACTTGGTCCACTCTGTGTGGAACGAACCTGGACGGTCAATGCGCTCATAGGTGTGTGCCCCAAACAAGTCCCTCTGTGCTTGGATCAAATTTGCAGGAAGCCGACCGCACCTGTAGGTATCAAAGTACGAAAGGCTAGCAGACATCCCTGGAGTGCTAATCCCAGCCTCCACTGCACGTGCCACAACCCACCGCCATGCATTCTGCCGCTGCACCATCTCCCTTGCAAACTCCCTATCCACAATCAAATTGGCCAGCTCGGGGTTTCTATCATACGCCCTCTTGATCCTATCAAGAAACTTTGCACGGATAATGCACCCTCCCTTCCAAATCCTTGCAAGCTCTGCAAGGTTAAGGTTCCACCCCTTCTCCACACTCTTCGCTCTCAGAAGATTCATCCCCTGCGCATAGCTACAAATCTTCGACGCATAAAGCGCCTGCCTCACCCTGTCCACCAGCACCTTCTTATCAACACTAATCCTCTCTAACAGCCCTGCTGGCATCCCCTCCTCCTCCAGCACCCCGGCAGCTGCAACCCGCTCATCCTTCAACCCTGACAAGTACCTCCCATCCAGCGATGCTGCAATCGTGGGTGCGGCCACCGCAAGCTCCGCCGCCTGCTGCACCGTCCACTTCCCAGTCCCCTTCATCCCAGTCTTGTCAAGAATCTTGTCCACCAGCGCCCCACCACTGCTCCCGTCCAGAGGGTCAGCCACCGTGAATATGTCTGCGGTGATCTCAACCAAAAAACTCTCAAGCTCCCCCTGATTCCACTCAGCAAACACATCAGCAATCTCCGAGTTTGATAGTCCACCAACACGGCGAAGCACATCATAGGCCTCAGCGATAAGCTGCATATCACCGTACTCGATCCCGTTGTGCACCATCTTGACAAAGTTGCCCGCGCCACCAGGTCCAACAAACGTGACACACGGTCCATCCTCCGTCTGCGCCGCAGCCTTTGCAAGGATGTCCCTGATGTTGTTGTAGGCCTCGACGTGCCCGCCGGGCATGAGCGAGGGGCCGTTCCGCGCGCCGTCCTCGCCGCCGGAGACGCCCATCCCGAGATACAGTATCCCGCGGGAGGCGGCCTCCTCGATGCGGCGCTCGGTGTTCTGGTACCACTCGTTGCCGCCGTCGACGATGGCGTCGCCGGCGTCGAGGTACGGCGCGAGGGCGTCGATGGTGGCGTCGACGGCGGGGCCCGCCTGGACGAGGAGCACCACGGTGCGGGGCCGCGCGAGGGAGAGCACGAAGGCGCGCGGGTCGCGGTGGCCGAGGACCGGGAGATCGCCCTCGGCGGCTGCGCGCGAGAGCGTGGCGTCGACCTTCGCAGCGGTGCGGTTGTAGACGGAGATCGGGAAGCCCTTCTCGGCGATGTTGAGGGCCAGGTTCTGGCCCATGGTGGCGAGGCCGGCGAGGCCGATGCGCGGCGGCGGGGACTGAGCCGCCGCGGCCACGGGCGGCGCCGGCGCCGGGGAGGCCATCGGCTAGGGTCTGGGGTTACGGTTTGAACGGCGGTGAGGTGGTGGAGATGGGAAATTGGGAATGGAGTGGAGAGATGGGAGGGGGGGAAGTGGATAGCGAGGCGTAGGGGATTGAAATATGGTTTGGGGTTTTCGATGGGATCCCTGGAGTTTTCGATAATTCTGAATATGTAACTTTAAGAAAGAAAAAGTGCAATTTTCCGCTTAGCGTGATTTGATTTTGAACCTGAATTGTAATGAATTAGTAGAGTAATAACAAGTATCATGAACGGGGTAAATACAAAGTTTTGTGTGAGCGAGGCACAATTAAGCGTGCAAATAAACAGCTTGGTTGCTCTGCATAACAATATGACAACTTCACGGTAGAATACAGACAGCATTAGCAAGGTGGACTCGCTGAAATGGAATCGAATGTATGACATCCGTGGTGGCACCAAACATAAATACATCCCAAATTGTGAGGATTTTCAGTACAAAATATGAATAGATAACCTTGTCAATTCGCCCGTTCGACAGCTCTCCGCTTGTAATCCGCGTACAAGCCTGCAAGAAAGCCTTTCCGTAACTTCATCCAACAAGACTTCTCTTTCTCTTTCTCTTTCTAAACTAGTCAAACAAACGTCGCTGAGCTCAAAGCAGTCGACGCATGTTGCACCGTCTTCTTACTGCTGCTATCCCCAATTTCCTTTTCTCAGTGGGAAACAAAAAAACATCAGCTTCCGGGTCAATGAGAGAAACCACAAAACTGCGGGGCTCCTTTTGCAAAATGTCCCTCTCCATGTCGCGCCGCCTGCTGGCCGCTCCGTCGCGGGGCGGGCGGACTCGTCGAGGCGGCGAAAGGCTGCGCCTTTTTAACCCTTCAGCCCCTCGGAAATTCTCATATTATAATATCATAGACCAATCGACGTAGGCAGAGGCGCCTCCCGGGTCCCGCTGGCTGCTCGATCCGTCCAAGGGACAGCTGCCGTTTGGTTTGGTCCCCGTTGGAGACGCCAAGGTAGTATGTCTAGTGCCCTCCCAACTCCAACAACCATCGAACCGACGCCATCGCCTTGACAATCGAAACGGGACTTGATCTCCATGTGAAAAACTATGTAGTAGACAGTTAGTCATCCAACAGTACGGAGTTTTTTCTATTATCAAATACAGGAATGTGTTACAAGGATTCCATGAGGTACGAATTACACATCGTCGCGAGGCGCACACGCACACACCAGTTGGCCCTTCCAACAGGGTGCTACGCAAACAGCTCCCACATTTGAATCATCACTGGCTCCAAGTAAAAGGGGAGCCAGTTTTCTGGAGTCTAGATAGGCAACTGAACAGAATCGCAATTGCAAATAGGCGGAGAACATCTCCAAATGAACATTCAGCACCATCACCAAAAACAAGCTAGTGCGATGTTCTGTTAATTCTTATATAATAGCAGTCCGATTAATTTTTCCAATCTCATAGGCTGGGGCTCCAGCTGAGCCACCTGCAAAATAAAGAAAGCGGGTAAAAGAAAGGCTATAATATCAGCCACCAGCTCAGCCTTGTGTACGGTATAATTTCTATTTATAACTTATTTCCCTTCCGTTCGAGCTCAGCAATCAGGTTTATGTACTGGTACGAGCTAGCGTGGATAAAACGACTAGTATACTAGCACAACGTTCTAATATCATGTAAAAGAAGACTAGTACACCAGCACAACATTGTAATGGCATACGACTAGCAGGCAAGATTATAAACCCTGTGTGCTATTAGCAGTATATATCACAAGCAGTGGCACTTTTAATCTTCTACCAGACAGCCAGCAAACTCTGAACAATGGAAAAAGCATCATTTACTAGTAGAAATGCTAGAAAATTACCACTATATTGCCATTTTCATTTCTATCTTCTGGTGAGAATCATAGCCAACCAGCTTGAAGTCTGATGCCACAAAAGAATCTATATCCTTCTTTGAAGGGTTTATCTTCAAAATCTGCACACAAGGACCATATAAATTTAACAGATATATAGAAATCAAAATTCGCACAGAAGGAAAAGCACCAGAACAGCTGCTTCTTATCCATAAGTTTAATATTTTTAAATGAAATAGAATTGCTTACTGGGAAAGGTTTAGGTAGCTTCTGAATTTGCTCCTCCAAAGCTCGAACATGTGTGCTATAGACATGGGCATCCCCTATAACATGGACAAAATCTCCAGGAGAAAGATCTGCATATAGACAGAATCAAATGATATAGGAAAGTGCACTAGATAAGATAAGGAAGTTGAGCATCTTCAACATTGAAGACGGGCAGTTTGCAGAATGATTGTTTTCCTAACTACTGTCAATTAAATGCAAAAAACATACTGATAGAGGCAAAAGCAATAATATACAAAAACATGCTTATCAAGTCGTCGACTAGTCGCCGGAGAACGACCGACTGGAGGTGCCGACTCGACTTGCGCCGGTAGTGAGGGAGAGAGGGCAGTCGGGGGCTCACCACTCACACACGACTCTAGAGCTCCAGATCCATTCACCGCCGCCCTCAGAGGCAGCTCCCGCCGCGCCGCCGGACTTCGTCCTCGCCCCTCGAAGGTAGATCCATCCAGGATTAAAAACCGTACAGGATCAATCCTTAGCGGTGGGAACGAGAATCGGTCTGGTTACCAGTTTTCCCGGGAAAAACCCGATTGAATTTTGTTTGAATTTGCTTAAAAACTAACCGAAATTCGAAATTTAAAATTGCAAAACCCGGGAAAACCGGCCGGGATTTTGGATCCCGGACCCCCGGCTACCGGCCGGGAATTTTTTTCCCTAGATCCAGTCATCGCAGCTCCTTCGTCCTCACCCCTCGGCCACCATCCCGCCTCCATCGCCTTCGCGGCTGTGGAGCTCCGGATCCCCGTATGCCCATTCCTCCAGGTGGGGAGAGGGAGAGGGAGGTGGAGACCAAGAAGGGGGTTGGGGAGGGAGAAGTGGGGCTCGGGTCGCCGCCTGGAGATCAGGAAGGGGAGGGGCCGAGGGAGGGGGAGGTGGGGAGAATGGGGAGCTCGGGCAGAGGAGTGGAGGCGACTAGTGGAGGGGAGCTCGGGTAGAGGAGGGGCTACATGTTTGCTCGGGCAGAGGAGGGGGAGCTCAGGTAGAGGAGGGGGCCTCGGGCAAAGGAGTGGGAGCTCGGCAGAGGAATTTGCTAGCTGCTACATGTGTACATACTACATATCATATGAACAGTACCTGTCGACTAGTCGGCAAGTCGGTCGCTAGGAGGGTAGTGTCAACTTGCCGACTTAATAACCTTGATACAAAAGGACATACTACATTCTTGCGTCAAATAAATGTTCCTGTCATAAGGTATCACAAAACATTCAGAATACAGAGCAAACCCGTATGGTATAGCAAATAGCGCGGCTCATGAAGAATTGCGTGCAACTGCAAGAAACAAATACTAGGAAGTCCTCAAAATAAATATTTCTATGGCACTTGCTACAGTGACAGTAATCTAAATTAGCAATTTAGCAGTGTGTCATACAGTACAGCCAAGACAGTAAGTCGTTAACAATAAACCATGTCTCAAGCTCAAAGTTTTGACCTTTGGGTTATCCAGAGTCTTACAATAAGGTCTATAAGAACATACCGCAAACTTGAGCAATCATGTACGTCAGAAGTGAATATGATGCAATGTTGAATGGTACACCAAGTCCCATATCTGCAGAGCGTTGATACATCTGGCACGATAGCTCCCCGCTCTCAACATAAAACTGGAAGGCAAAATTTATAATAAGCAAGCAACATTTTGCTTTCTCTCAAATTACCACAACAAAATATATGTTTGTCATTCTACTATAATTCAAAGGCGGAACTGTAGAAGAAAATCTAAAGACTATTAATTGCCTAAGAAATTGGTATCAATAGCCTTTACCTTTGAAGCTTATCATTAGCAATATAATGTCAGGCAATCACAGGCAAATCGACAAGACTCATTTCATTAAAGCAAGATAGAAAACTATACTAACTTGTGCAAACATGTGGCATGGAGGAAGAGCCATCTTTTTTAGATCTGAAGGATTCCATGCAGACAGAATGATTCGCCGATCGTCAGGATTATTCTGGACCTTGTCAATCACATCCATTAGCTGATCAAAACCTTTTCCAGTATAGTCAGCATGCATGTCGGTATATCTGTTAAATATGTTGCCGTAGGTTAGAGAGGGAGGGAGGGAGAGAGAGAGCAATGTAAGCTTACTCAGAACCAGAGTGTCGCCATTGAAATCCATAAACTGGACCTAGATCACCTTCCTCCCTATGTGCTAGGCCAACACTAGAAAACATTTCCAGGTAGTTCAGAGTTCAAGAATTGTAATGTCCATTATTCTCAAATATCTTCTATCCAAGAGATATACCTGTCAAGATACTCTCTTGAAGCATTGCCATCCCATATATTAATACCTTTCTCCTGTAAAACCTATAAAACAGAAAACAATATATCATTACACCAATGCCATATGTGATAAGCACAAAAGCCCATGTCAAGAAACTCAAAATTAACGATAATTGTTTCTGCCTCAACTGCTGCAAAATTAACAAATACACCCAACGGAACTGATGCAGAATAAGGAGAGCCCATGAACCACATACTACTTTACAGGCTTAGAACTTTCCAACTAACCATAGAAAGCAACTCATGGAACAACAACTCAGATAAATCACTCAAGGAAAGGTGACTATGCATTCATCCGTCCAGGCACAAGTTAAAGTAAAGTTGACAAACAGCACAAACATATACATGCATATGTATTCTGAAATGTTTACAACATATAAATTATTATCATCAAAAGCACCAAAATTAGAATTATATGCTTATTTCCTCATTGAAAATTACTCTTAAGAATTGTACTAGGCCAGTAGGCCACCAAATACATAATAGAATAATTAAAAACAAGGTAGTATCGTGGGACTTGTTTGTGCATGGACATGTAAGGAGCAAGTTTTGTAGGGTGCCATAAACATTGTAGTATGTGGAATTGTGGATACATGCTGGATCATAAACAAAAAAACTAACCCAAAGTATTGAGTATAGAATATAAATTGAATAAAGATAGCAACAGATACAATGAAATATTTAAGCAGAAGCACCTTTGCGTTTGTCGAGCCACTAATGAACCACAGGAGTTCCTCAACAACACCACGCCAAAACACCCTCTGGTAAAGAGAACATGTTATTACTACCAAGGAAAAAGAAAGGGGGTCCCAAAGCTTTCAATTCGCAGTTAAAGGGAGAATAGTTTTACAAATACATATACAAGACAAGAGATTGTATTCCATGATGAATAAGTCCCTGTACTGTGGTCTTTGTGGGGTAGGTTTGTACAGCAGCTTTAAGGACAGCATTTTGACTGTCATAGGACAGCATCTTGACTGTCCTATGATAGCAGCTTTAAGGACAGCATCTTGACTGTCATAGGACAGCATCTTGACTGTCATAGGACAGCAGCTTTAAGGACAGCATCTTGACTGTCATAGGACAGCATCTTGACTGTCATAGGACAGCATCTTAGGATAGCATCTTAGCATATGCTTGGCTGGTTGGCAGCCTATAAATATGTATCCCCAACCCCTCAGGTTGGCATGGCATTGTGTTAGAAATAAACAAAGAAAAATTGCCTCATCTCCAAGTGTCATCCTCTCCATGAGAGTAAGGATCTTGCTAACACCAACAGCAAGACTCCAGCGACTAACAAGTGGTATCAGAGCCATACTATCCTGTAGCTTGAGCATCTCTTGCTCATCTCCATCTCGACCTCGCAGCCAGCCTCTAACATTAGTAAGAAGAGCTCCGGTCCCGCTCGCTCCTCTCCGGAGGAGGCGGCGGCTCGTCGAAGCGACCCTCTCTCCAGCGCGCCGATATTTCTCAAGAGGCGCCATGTCCGCAGGCGATCTCGGCCTTCGGTCGCCTCGAGCACGCTTGGCGTCGTGAGACGGCCGAGCTTCGCCATGGTAGAAAGCGGCCATGAAGATGAAGTGGCGGCAGATCACGCCGCTAGCGAAAAAGCGTCAAGGTGGCGGTAATGGGCGGAGTAGCAACGAGCGGAGAGTGGAAGCGGCGGCGGCGATGCGGCAGCGTACAAGGCAAAGATGGAGGTCAAGGTTTTTATGCGGCAATACAGCAGCTCCATCTCTGCGATGATAGCGCCGACGGATCTTGAGCAGCTGAAAGGAGGCGGACACGAGCGGCGGCGCGATGGCGCTTCATGCGACGCCCATGAGCCTTGGCGGCAGCCAGACAGCGCGGACGCGCGGTGGCGCTCTGGAGGAGAGCGCGACGCATGGCGGCGGCGTCGGGTCGACGGAGAGCGCGGCCTTCACAGCAACGCGGCTCTCTCCCCCAGACGCATCGTGGTCACCACGGTACCAGTGTCGTCGAGGACATCGGCCCGGGCGGGTGGCCTACCCTCACCAAGACCAACTATGTCGAGTGGGTCTGCGGTGATGAGGTAAAACTCAGTGCACGGCATATGTGGGATGCGATGCAGTACGGCGGCGTCGACTACGACCGGGATCGACGGCGGCTGGATGCTCATCATCGCTGCGATCCGCGCGAGATGCGATTCTCGCTACCAACAAGCGATTGCCAAAGAGGCTTGGGACGCCATCGCAAAAGACGCATCGGCGGCCGCGCGCGCAAGTCTACATTGCGAGCACCGCGCACGGAGTGGGAGCACTTGGCCTTCAAGCGGTGAGGGCGTGGATGACTTTGTTCTCCGTCTCAACACTCGCATTGCGTAAGCCGGTGCGATTCGGCGGCGACACCTACGGCGAGGAGAGAGCGTGGAAAAGCTCTTCCATTGCGGCCCCGAGAAGTACAAGCAGACGGCCCGCTCGATCGAAGTCTCTTTGGACCTCTCCACGATGACGATCGAGGCGTGCGGTCGCCTCAAGGTTGTTGGCGATGAGCCACAACGCCTCTCGGGACCCGTCTCCATTGGCGGAAGCTCCTCCTCGCTCGGGAGCAGTGGGTCGCCGGCCAAGGTGGCGGGGAAGAAGGGAGCCTTCTTCCACGACAAAGCGGCCGCAAGCATGGCAAGCGCGGCAAGCCGCGCAAAGACGCCTGAGCATGGGCGCGAGGACGTCTTAGAGGTAATGATCGTGGAGGCCACGGCAAGCAAAAGCCGACACGAGGCGACTCTTGCCACAAGCTGCGGCAAGCTTGGTCATTGGGCGGTTGTCGGATACCACGATGCGGCCAGCCCACGTCGCAAGCAGGAGGAGGAGGAAGCGTGGCTCTGTTCATTGCTCATGCGAGCATCGAACTACCTCCGGCCGCACCGCCGCATGGCTCTCCTCCACCTTGAGCGAGCCAAAGCACATGCCCTCCTCGCCACGGCTCCCAACAGCGACAAGGCGGCGGGTGGTGCCTCGACACCGGCGCCACCCATCACATGACCGGTCAACGGAGTTCTTGGCGAGTTTGACTCGAAAGGCCCGAGGCTCCGTCAAGTTTGGGGCGCCCTCGGTGGAAATCAAGGCGTCGGTTCCGTCATCTTCACGCCATGTCCGGTGAGCACAGTACGCCACCGGCGTACTACATCCCCGATCTGCGGAACTCCATCATCGGCTTGGGACGGCTCGATGAGAACGGCTCGTGTCGAGATCGAGCACGCGAAGTCGCGCGGATTTGGGATCTTCGTCGCGCCTTCTTGCCAAGGTAACGAGGCGCAAATCGACTCTACATGCTTCATGTCAGCGGTGGCACAACCCCTTTGTCTCGCCGCTCGTCGGGACGACGAGCGTGGCATATGCACGCAGCGCTTTGGGCACCTTCAGCCGAGGCCACAGGCGGCTCGGTGCCATGGAAATGGTGCGAGGCTGCCGTGCCTTGACCATGTGGAAGCGATTCTGCGACGTCTGCGTGTTGACGGAAGTAGGCGACTCCCTTTCCCAAAGGCGAGTTTAGAGCCAAGGGAGATTCGAGCTCGTGCACGGGACTTGTGTGGCGGTGACACCGCCACACGGGAGGACGACGCTACTTCTGCCGCTTGTCGGCGATCTCTCCCGCTACATGTGGGTGATGGTCCTCGGCGGCAAGGAGAAGGTGCGGACGCCATCAGCGCCGCAGTGCTGCGCGAGGCGAGCGCTGCGCAAGCCGCCGTCTTCGCGACAGACAACTAGCGCGAATTCACGGCGGCGAATTCGCGTCGTCATCACTGCTGATGAGGGCATTCAACGCCACTACTCGGCCACCGTCTGACCGCGGCGAGAGCGGTGTCGTCGGCCACGCAAACCAGACGGTTGCCAGGGATGGCTCGGCCCTCCTCCAGCGAGAGGGATGCGGTGTCTTACGGGAGAGGCGGTGGTGACGGCCGTCTACATCCTCAACCGCTTCGCTACCAAGGCGCTTCGATGGCGGGACGCCGTCGAGGCTTAGCATGGACGCAAGCGGCGGTCTCCCCCTTGCGGGTCTTGGCTCTCGCGTTCGCCAAGGAGCTTGGTCACATCGGTAAGCTCGACGGCAGGAGCACTCGGGAGTGTTCATCGGCTCGCGGAGGCTCGAAGGCCTACCGCATCCTCGACCTGTCACACAGCAGCGTCGCGTCTCGCGTGGCGTTGTGTTCGGCGAAGGCGAGGCGGGCGTGGGACAAGGCGGTGGGCGGCGGTTCGACCGACTCGAGGACTTTGTTGTCGACTACGTCCATTTCGAGAGAGCCGGGAGCTAGCGGCTCGTCTTCACCGAGCTCGTCCACCTCGACACCTTGCTCGCCGCCACCGCTCGGCGAGTGCTCCACCGCGCCAGGCAGACGCACGCCACGCCTCTCCACCGGCCACCACTCTCCGCACTGAGGCCACACCACCGGGATCGGCCCCAATAGCCGGTCCCGACAGCGGCGCGTGGTGGAGTTCGCTACTCCATTCTTCACGACGAGGACCGCGTCGGCGCCTACCACGACAGCGAGCCTCTACGCTTATCGTACCATGGACAACATCCTCGGCGAGCGGCCCGTCCTGGATCGGCGCGGCCGACGACTTCGGCGGAGCTGCGCTTGGCGTCGGCGACGACGGCGAGCCTCGTTCGCCAGCGAGGCGGAGGAGACGGCATGGCGTGTCGCGATGAAGCGAGAGATGGGCCGCCGTCGGCGGGCCGGACGTGGAGGTGGCGGATCTTCCTGCCGGTCACCGGCGATCACCCTTAAGTGGGTGTTCAAGGCGAAGCGGGATGAAGCCGCGCCATCATCAAGCACAAGGCTCGCTTGGTGGCACGAGGTTTCATGCGCAGCGGGAAGGGTCGACTTCGATGACGCGCCAGCGCCCGTCGCGCATGGAGTCCGTTCGCCTTCTCCTCGCGCTTGCAACCTGGGAGGATTGGCGCATCCATCACATGGACGTCAAGTCCGCCTTCCTCAACGGCGACTTGAAGGAGGAGGCCTCGTCCGTCACCGCGGGATTCGTCATCCCGGCAAGGAGGGCAAGGTTCTCACTTTCGCGAAAGCCTACATGGCTTGCGGCAGCACCACGAGCCCGAACGCTAAGTTGGACTCCACCTCAAGCAAATGGGGTTCAAGCAGAGCGCACACGAAGGCGCTGCCGTCACCGGCGGGCAAAGCGGCAACGCCTGGCGGTGGCGTCGTCGTCGACGACACAGTGATCACCGGCTCCAGCGAGAGGCGAGGTCGAGGCGTTCAAGGCGAGATGAAGACCGCCTTCGGATGAGCGACTTGGGCTCCTCTCCTTCTACCTAGGGATCGAGGTGCACGGGGCGACCGTATCTCCCGCCGGCAGACCGCCTCGCCAAGCGCCGTCAGTGGCGGGCTCACCGGCGCAACCCACCACACTCCTATGGAGGGAGGTGGTCGAGTCGTGAGAGCACCTGGCGGAGGAGGTGGACGCGACGCGATCTGCGGCGCATCGTGGGCGACCTTCGCTACCTCGTCCACACGCGTCCGTGTTGGCGTTCGCCGTCGGCCACGTCGGTCGGTTCATCGGCGACCGACGACGAGCATCATCGGCCTATTCCAAAGTGGTATAATGCTTCAACAGAATGTGGCACTAAATCTGCATATCAGCATATACCATCACTAGTGAAATAACTGACAGAAAAAATAAGGGACAATCCAGTAGGAAACGCTCCTACTAACACAACATACTGAAGTACTAGATGTGGCAACTCAGTATAACATGTGCATCTTATGTTCACCTATAAACCGAAGGATCAGATGTGGCAACTCAATACAACAGGAGCATTGCCTTAGTAAGGAATATAGCCGTTTGTTATAGACAATAACTAAACAAATAGTAAGGAATAGAGCCGTTTGTTATAGACAATAACTAAACAAAACGGGTGATGCAACAAATGTCTACCTGATTACAAACACTAGGGAAATTCTTGCAACAGAACTTGTGGGACAAAAAAGATTGAAAATACAAAAGCATCCTACTTGATTGCACATACAAGTAAACAAAAGAAAACCAAGAAGGCACAGCAGCATCCTATGTGACATGCATTGTAACTTACTAGTTTGAAACTTGAAGCACCAGGAACATACAAAAACTGGGGAAACAGATGCCATTTTCTAACCATTGTTCCCCACCTTGCTTCTATTATCTTAATCCAATTTTTTTTTAAAAAAAAAATCTCATTTGTACATAATGTGCTGATTCAGTATTGTTATCTTTAGTAACACGATAATGGATAAAATTAAATACAAACACACACATACCTTCGTCGTCAGCAACGGGAAATTCTTCCTTAAGTTGAACCGCATCTAGTAAGCAAAAAAAGACAAATTATATTTTCCGTTTAATCAAATTAAATGTTTACAAAATAATAAGGACAAACACCTGACAACCAAATTTTGACAATGTCCCTGTTCCTGTCCTATCATTTTTCTGAGCACCACTTCTTATAATATCTTCAACAAGATTGAGATAGTGATACTCCTCATGGTGATCGAATATCATCTTAGGGACAAAAGAGAAGTTCTCAATTTCAAATTTGTCATTCTTTGTATCATCCTCAGTTGATTCCTTGTCATTTGAGTCATGACCTTCTGTCACTGATTTTCTAACACGAACAAAGGTCACAAAAGAATGCCTAATGTTGCTCTCTACCACTGGTAAAGATGAATACCATGGTTGGAACACCGGGAAGTCAATTGGAGGAATAAAAGTGTCACACTTGATGCTCGACTGAATGTCAGTTAGATGGATAGCCTCACATGCAGGTCCGTTAAGAGTTTCCCTACAGAAAGATTTTGCAGATAGCGTCAATAGCGTTACAATAGAGTTGAGTACACATAAACAGCGCAGTCATGTACATTATGTTCTTGCAAAAGGTAATAACTCACCTCAGTATCTGCCCACCACCAATTACAAAAACTTTCTCAATCGATAAGCAATATGGAGTTGATGCTAGCAGTTCTAAGGCAGAGTTCACGCTTCCACAGATAACAACATTTTCAACAGTTGCAAAATCAAAACTACCAGAGCGAGTCAATATGACATTCAAACGACCAGGCAATGGCCTTGAGATAAGGGGTATGCTCTCCCATGTTTTCCTTCCCATTATAACTGCATTCTTCTTCGCAGGGTCAGATGTAGTCAGTGTAAGCTCCTTGAAGAATTTAAGGTCACCAAGAAGCTTCCATGGCAAGACATCATCCTTCCCAATGCCCATGTCACGAGTAGCAGCAACAACAACCTGATAATTCCTCTGAGAACCATTCTGTGAATCACCATTGGCAAGAGTTGTAGCCATGGCTATCAGTCGAGAGTGATTAAAGCAGCAAGACCTTCGGCTGCTGGTGTCCAGAGATTGAGATTTTTTAATTGAGAAATGGGTGCACAAGTAATACTGAAAAACCTTGCAACCTGAATTTGAGGAAACAAGTTATAAGCTGACAATTTGACACGGTATTTCCTAAAAGTTAATTTATATAAGAAAATAAATGATACAGAAAAGTAAATATAATTAAAAGTACAAAGACCCAGTATTTTCTATAAGTTAATAGAAGCAACTAGATGACAAGAAGTTAAGTTTTCTAAAACTCTACTAAAAATAAAAATTAAAGGCACTCACTACCGAGCCATCATCAAGTCAACGAAAGGCATCCACTCAAAATGTATTCAGTAATTTTCACCTACAGTTTGTCCTCAAAAGTACACTCCACACCTTTTCTTGAGCAAGAAGTTGTATTTTTATTAAAAATAAAAGGTATGCCACAAGTAAACTGCTACCAATGTACATGATTTTGCTAGTAGTATATACTTGGCACGCATGTCGAGAAAACCTAGTGATGTATGCTCCTGCTCTGAACACCTCTGCCACTAACATCTGGACCCTAAACTAACAATAACAAAAATTACCGTGGTTGATTACATTATGTCAACAACTGAAACAATATAAAGCAGTGAACCGGTTAAAGCAAGAGAGGAGACAGCAAAGTAGCCATATATGTTTTACCAAAATGCTGGAACTACAAATTCCTATGTGATCCAATCAGTTCAGGCCAACTGTACACAATTAGCATTTTATCCTGCAATTCCAGCATAACTGAAAGCACAATTTCTCGCAAACCAGATCAGCTCTCTAGGAAAAACTACTTTCAACTTATTTACTCCTAGCATTTCATTGGGGCAGGACCTGAATTTTATACAATGCCCATGTTACGATTAAATAGCTATACTAGATTGCAAGTACATAACTCTGGCAGTAGCATGTACTTGGCATGCACACCAAGAAACCTAGATAAGCTTGACCCTGCAACCAACACCTTTACCACTAACATCTGAACTAACGATAACAAAATCTACAATGGTTTGTGCCACTACTTCAACAATCAAACAGGTAAGAAGCAAAATATTTAAAACAAGGTAAGAATAACGAATCTCTGAAATGCAGAAATTAATATTACTAGCCCGCCAGCGAAACCTATCTATGGACCAGGAAAAGCTAAGAATTGCCCTAAATTTTCCACCATGACAAATCACCACTCCACCACAAACCAGATTGGTTCTCGCAACGTACAAGAAGAATTCACTTGAAAACTAAATCAGTCCAACTAATTGAAGATCCTGATAAGAACAATAGCATCTTAACTCCCACATAGCACAGTAACAAAGACACGGAACAGGACAGACCGACCAGGTTCGTGCTCCAACGAGCACGGGCGCTCAAACCCACCAAATAGCACCCTCCCGATCACCCCTAAATCCACAATATCGCACAAGAGCATAGCCGCCTACCCTAATCAATGCGCGAACCGCACCACGTTAGGGTTCCTCGCCGCACTGAACGTGAGGAAAGCACGCGCGCATACAGACAGAGAAGGAGGGGAACGAGGACAGGGAGGTGAAGGTACTCACCGGAGGCGGGAGCTCCGGCAATCTCCGGCAGCACACGGCCGGAGAGGGCGGGAGCGGGAGCGGGGCGGAGGGGAGGGGAGGGGAGAGGCGACCAGATGGGGAAAGAAGGGGCTCGGGGGGTTTAGAGGTGTGAACACGTGGGCTTTCTTTTAGAAAAGGCCCTGAAGAGTTTGGAAAAGCTTTCAATAAGATTTAGGATATATTTGTGTAGGTTTTTTCTTCAACCTAAAAGCAAAAAAGCCAAAGTGATGCAAGGGGATTATTACCTGATCTTCATAGTGTAGGATTAGAGATAACTAGATCCATACAACCTGATGAATGACACCGCTAACCACCATCTCTACTACGGCAACAGGCAGCACTCGATTCACCCAACCACCCGCTTCGATCCTTTGTCTACTCACTCACGTGGAGTAAACGTGTTCTAGCAATCACCGAGTCAACCACAAGAACGACGAAGAAGAACACTCAGATAATTCCCAATTCTATGGGGTGGAATATTATCTCACACAAACCCTAGAACAAGTATTTGATTTCTGAAATTTTCAACATGAGTTACATAGGAGGGGGTACCCCTCCTTAAATAGCTTTTTATGTTGGTGCTATAGTATAGTGGTGCTATAGTGCTCTAATACCTCGAAATTTATTCAGGCAAATAGAAGTAGATTCGGGAGAAAGAATCAAATAGAAAATGAAAATTTCAGAGATTTCAAGGGGGTTTTCCACGAAGCCCCGCTAACACAGGCTTGGGCACAGACCAGAAGGCCAGGGAGCCACCAAAGAGGCGCCGCCCCAAACCCTAGCCGCCCCTCCCCTTTCCCCTCACCATGCCACCGCCTCCTCCTTCCCCTCCCTGGTGTTGCACCTCCTCCCCCTCCCCAACCGAGGGTTCCTGCTACTCCACCTCCCCGCGCCGTTGTCTCCCGGTGCCGCTGCTTCCCCCCATTGGTGGCTGGTTGAGCGAGAAGAAGAAGAGAGGGAGGAGCACCTCGCTGGGAACTCAGCGGGCTAGCATGTCTCCAAGGGTAACCCTCCCAATCTCGTTAGATTGGTGTATAATTTTCGTGATTAGGCGATATCGGTAGTAGATTGATTCGGGTAGTCTGTAGAGATCGTCTGTTTCGGGGTAGTTAACAACGGATTTTGGCCAGGCCGTCTCCTAGATAATTGTAGGTATCGTCGTTATCTTTCAATAGAGTTCTAGATCACTTAATTTGGAGTTAGGGATCTCGAGTTATGAATTTTACATTGTTGTTGTTCTAGGTTTCTGTCAGGATTCTGACAGATCATAGCAATTGTTTAATAGGAATTAGATAATGAATTGTTTAGAGGATTGCACCAACACGAAAGTTGTATATATTTTCATAGTATTTCCATAGAGCTAAATATCACATTTTTGGATGTTTGTACTATAAATTACGTAGGTTTTAGTCTCGCTGTTCAGAACCTCTGACGATATTTATTAGGTTGAGTAATTTGTTTAGTATGGGCAAAAGAAGGCCGAATCTGGGAACCTTGCCAACTAGGTTTTTGTGAAAAATTTTATAAGCTTTTCAGGGGATTAAAGATCACTAAATTTGGCTCAACCTACAAAAAAGTAATGATTTTTAGAAGGGGACTGTCCCGTTCTGGGACAAATTGCTATTTTTGGGAGAAGGTGTTTTGCGCTGCGTTAGGGAGCGTAGTTTGTCAAATATTGTTTCTAGCAACGTTATGTCCCGAATTACTCTCTTATTAATATTGTTAAAAAAATGTTCAGGCGGTGCTGTGGTTCCGGGGGCAGCACCCTCTTCACGTCATCAAACTTCGCACGGTTGAGGCAAGTGAAAATTAGTCGGTAGAATTATGGCGGTGAATGCTTGAACATCTATTTTATGATTATATTTTTGTGTTTATGAATGTCACCAATGGATTGTTACATGTTTATGTTAGTTCTTTACTCAAGAATGTCACCCCTGAGTTGTTACATGTTTTCATTGAATAATTGAGATGTCTCATATGCATCATATTGATACCCTTGAGACTTGGCCTTGCAGAGGCCAAATATTGATTTTTGAGGTCCCTGACATGATTGGACGGGCTTATGGTCCCTACACTCGTAGAGTGTAGGCTTATGGTCCCTGTGCTAGAAGGCACAGACATGGGTATGCATCGACGGATGCATACTCCTCATTACCAGATGTTTAATGTGAATGTTTGATGGTGAATAAGACGCAAACTATGTTATTGAGTTGTGGTCACTTGCTGAGTCATGGACTCACCCTTGTTGTTTGTTTTTATTTTAGATACCTCTTGTGTGGTCGTCATGCATTTGAAGAGCTAGTGACTTAATTTGTGCATACTTCCACAAACCTCTATGAATGAATAAACTAGGACCCTAATTTCATATTTAAGTAAACTTCTAGGATGTTTTTATTGGATATGCCTTCATGCTTTCGATATTTTGTAATAAAGTTAATTATGGTATTCTGAAGTCATCTATGTTATGATGCAAGTTGGATGTTTTAAAGTCACTGTTGTGTTAATGTTAATCGACATTATCTCTTGTATGACTAACTATAAAAAGGAGGTGTTGTCGAAATTTAGGGTAATGACTTAGGATTTAAAATTGTTATCTTAAGTTTTAAATTCTTCTTTGTTGTTTTACTAACATTCCAGGCTCGTGCTGGGCTGGGGTGTTACAAGTGCGCCACTTACTGCTGTGTGACAGTTGCTACAGTACACCGGTTGCTACGGTATCCAGCCTAGATGCAATGCACTCTTTGTGTAGCAAGCAAGCTAGTTGCTAGCACGCCTTTTGACGACAATTAAATTGGGATTGATTTCATCTCGGTTAGGCCAGTGCTTGCTTCTTCTTGTGCTAATTTTCTGCTATCTTCTTCATGTCTCCTTTGTTCTTGAAGTTATAGTTGCATATTTTCCTTTGCCTACAAAGCTTCTTCTTCATAAAACCTTATAACAAGTAAAGTAGATGTATTAGGTAGCAATCCATTCTTTATAGAAATCAATGCATAGCTCATTGAGGAAAAGATTCACATCTTCATTAATTTGTGGTGTGTTCTTAGGATGTCCACATGGTAGGTTATTTGCAACTAGAGTTATAACTCAATTCAAGTCAACTTTACAACTCATTACTTGATGTCCAAGAAAGACGATGACCTAAGTGCTAACATCATATATTTGCTGATATAAGTGATGACATCATATATTTCTTAGAGGAGTATGTTGACATATGCGATGACATCATCTGGTTTGCTCACACGTGCAATGACATCTTATACTTCTTGGCTAAGTATGTTGACACATGCGATGATGTCATCATGATGTTGACATGTGTGATGATATTATATATTTGCTAACATAAGCGATAACATCCGCTGGTGTCATGTTGATGTGGAGTTGTTCATCTTATCTTCATGTGGCGGTTGAAGCTACATGCACCAGAGAGTGCACATAACTTTAATGCAGCAACTTGAGATGGAGAATATGTACATGTGCTACGTGTGTCCTCATCATCCTCCCCTTCTTAAAGAAAAGTCGTCCTCGGGTTTTGATGGCCTGAAAGTGTATTAAACAAAGAGAACAATGTATATGCATGGTATATGTATTTATCATCTGTTTTAGTGCTCCATTTGTTTTGCACATCATGATTAGCAGAGCAATAGCCATAAGTACAAGAGTCATATGACATATATAATGTGTATGTGTAATTAGCACTGGCATTCTTATCATTCTCCCTCTTATGAGAAAAAGTTGTCCTCGACTTTTGAAAGCATGTAAATAAGTTACTAATGAGTAGCACCATAAATTCTTCTAAATTGTACAATTGACTCATATGATCATATTTCACCATTCAAAAATCAAAATTATTTAATGTAGACAAGAAAATTTTAGTGTCCTCCATACATCGAGTGTGTTATTTTGATTGCTTATATGTGTGTGCGATGCAAAGGATGAACAAGTAGGCGATATAAATTGTTCTACACAATAAGCATTATTTCTTATATTTGATTCAAGCTGAACAAAATATGGAATAGAAGATTGTTTGCCCATTACTTCTAGCGTTAATTCGGCAAGATTATCACATGTAATATATTCTATACACATAGAACTTGCTATCTACACCATAATCTCCAATCAAATTAAATTTCTATGTGTAGGTGTAGTTTCTATGCAAACACTTCAAGGACATTATTTCCAGAACTTTCCCAATTATCCTATCTAGCACAATAGGTTTATCAAACATGGTATAACATAATGAATCATTGATGAATATCCTAATAAGAATTTCCTTATGAGTGATCAACCCACATTATCTAAATTGCGGATATGAAATTCAGAATATGGAATTTCCAATTAAGCACAATAATTATCACATTTACTCACCTTCTCTTAATGAATAGCTAACTCGACACCATTATTACCTATTTCAACCTTGTCAGATGATGTAGGTGCTATAGATTGCATTTCTTCATGATCTAACCACGGGGCGGCAAGTGTTCTATATTCTTCTATGATGGTCTCCTCGTCCTTCTTTTCAACTAGTGCGGGTTCTTTATCATTTAATTCCTCAACTTCATAGGCAACCTGCACACTAAGAGAAACACAACTAGAAGTAGAAATTAAGTTGTTAGTTTTAGAAATTACCTCACATTTGCTATAATCTGCTTCTCTTATTTCTTTTTGTATATCTCTCTCATTCTCAATTCGGATGCACTCAAACTCACATGTGGAATGACACAGCTCATTATTTTTAGCACTCTCACTCAGTTTGGCTATGTGGTTTTCATCCTTGTGTGGATTTTGATGTAGTTTATCCTCCAAAGACCCACCATCAACCATTACCTCCTCATGTGTTGCAAGTAGCAACAAGGTAGCACTACTAATCACTTCAGTTGAAGGGGAAGTCACATGCTCGACTGTCTTCTCATGAATTGACGGCTTAAGATTAAACCTAGCTTTAAACTGATGCAGGGGATTGTTGCCCGATCTTCACGGTGTGAGATTGGAGATAACTGGACCCATGCAACCTGATGAATAACACCGCTGACTACCCTCACTATTTCTAGCAATCACCAAGGCAACCACAAGAACGACGGAGAAGAACACTTAGATAATTCCCAATTCTATAGGGGTGAAATTTTATCTCACACAAACCCTAGAATAAGAATTTGATTTCTAAAATTTTCAACATGAGTTACATAGGAGAGGGTACCCCTCCTTATATAGCTTTTTGTGTCATTTGCTGTAGTGTAACATTTGATACCGTACACTGGTTGCTACAGTGTTCGGACTAGATACAATGCACTCTTTGTGTTGCAAGCAAGCTGGTTGCTAGCTTGCCTTTTGATCATAACTAAATTGGGATTGATTTCATCTCGGTCAGGTCGGTATTTGCTTCTTCCTGTGCTGATTTTCTGCTATCTTCTTCGTGTTTCTTTTGTTCTTGAAGTTGTAGTTGCATATTTTCCTTTGCCTCCAAAGCTTCTTTATAAAACTTTATAACAAGTAAAGTAGATGCATTAGGTAGCAATCCATTCTTATGGAAATCAATGCATAGCTCATTGAGGAAAAGATTCATCTCTTCATTAATTTATTGTGTGTTCTTGGGATGTCCGGATAGTAGGTTGTTTGCAACTAGAGTGATCAATTCAAGTTGTAAAGTTTAACTTTACAACTCATTACTTGATGTCCAAGAAAGACGATGACCTAATGCTAACATAATATATTTGCTGACATAAGTGATGACACCATATACTTCTTGGCTAAGTATGCTAACATATGCCATGACATCATATACTTCTTGGCTAAGTATGTTGACACGTGCGATGATGTCATCATGATGTTGACATGTGTGATGATATTATTGTTGGACCGAAAAGGCGACTAGAGGGGGGGGTGAATAGGAGCACGCTCACTTTTTCAACCACGATTAGATTCAACACAAATTTCACTCCAATAGCTATAGAAGCTATGAAGATCGATATACCGAAGACAATGGAAGACTAGGATTGAATCCAATCAAAACCCAAGCAAAACAACCAAAAACAACGAAACTTAATTTCCTAAGAGTAGGCGGTCGACCTCTACTGGGCGGTCCGACCTCTCCAAGGGGCGGTCCGACCTCTAGCTAGGGCGGTCGACCTCCGGTAGATGAACAAGTGAAATCGGCCAAAAACGAAGTTGCAAATAGGTCTAACTTTTGATCTACAACTCCAAACTTCATGAAACTTGGAACACACCTTCTCTAGGATGTCGGGAACCTATTCCAATCAAGATCATGGAGATCCATGGAAAAGTTACGACATTTTTCAGTTTGAGAGATGGATGGTTCAAAACCGAGTCAAACGAAACGTGACCCAAAAACTTGCTCGTGGGTGATTGATGATCAAGATGATCTTAGATGTGTTCCCACATGTCACGCAAGCTATATCATGTAAAGAAATCAATCAAAACATGCGAATCAAAGAAAGACTCAAAATCACCAAATAGAGAGAAGAAGGGCAAAGAGACACATCTTTGATCAAAGCTTTCTTTGGATTGATTGATAGGGTTTGGGTTTACTGACTACTCCATTAATGGAGGACAAAGCTCAATCCAAGAGCACAAGATCAAATCAAAACTCTCTAGAACCCTAACCTCCACTAATCCTCTCCCTAAGCCAAAACTAGGGTTTCAATAATGATAAAAGGGTTGAAGGGGGTGCAGCCACCTCCCTCCTCTATTTATAGTGGAGACTTAGACCTTCTAGAAGATTAACTCAAATGGGCTCCCGTTAAGGCCCAACACAAACGGATCACATACGACGCATTTTAAAGCGCCGCCTACAACACCTCTTAACCTAAACCGCTTCTCTTGCGCCGCCTTGCGCCGTGGGTAGGCAAAAGGTCACCAAAGTGATATTTGGTAAGATTACCAAAATACCCCTTCTCGGTCCTTCTCCGAAGACCGAGTCCATCTTCGCGAAGCACTTCGCATGCTCCGCCACGTGTAGGTTGATCAACGGCTCTCTCCATGTCGGCAAGTCTCTCCCATCCGGCTCCCACCGAAACCACCATGGCACTTGCACCGACTCGCGCCGCTTGATCAAACCGATCGCCGAATCGCCTGTTCGGTCATCATTGTCCATTCATGCCATACTTGATTTCATTGACCTCACCCAAAGATCGCCGATCGTTACGGACCTAAGCTCTCCAAGCCTCGTCCGATCATCCTCGCCGTTGACCGTCGTTGACCACCAAGCAACCTCGCACAACAATAGACAAGCAAATCGAAGCGGGAACAAGTTCTTCGCAACTTGACCCACGTTAGTCAAAACATGCATCATGCAACACATATGCATGAAACTCATGACTTTGACCTAACCAATGAGCAACGCCGCCACGAAGGGCGACATTCGATGTGATCGGTCGATCGCCCCTCGGGGGCGGTCGACCGCCGGCTTGCCGGTCGGACCACGGCCAAAGGCGGTCCGACCGCCCGTAGGACTTAGCCAATTTTCAACCCCAAAATCCAAACCTCTGGAAACTTTAAACCAATAGAACTTTTATCGAGACTCCAAAATTATGGGAGCAAGAACAATGGGATCCCCTCACTTGCCTACACCTCTATTTTTGGCCCACTGCTTTTGACCACTTTTGGTCACGGCCGTCCGCCGGCGCACATGGCCGGTCCGACCGATTTGGGACCGTCGGACCGCCGTGCTATGGCGGTCGGACCGCCTATCGAAAGTTCGAAGCAGTCTTTGAAACTTTGTCGAAAACCCGTGAAACGACAAACCGTTAACGCTATTGCCAATTGTCACATCATCCTAAGATCTAGAGTATATCCCCATGATATCCACAATCTCCCCCTTGATGAACACATTGGCAATAATCCAAAAAATGTAATTTGAAGGTTTGAAAAGTAAAAAACTTTCGTTTTCGCACAAAGGAACAACTTGGTCCATAAGCAAGAGAAAGCAATGGAAATGACCAAGCTGGCATCAGAATAGCATAGGCAAGTGAGATAAGGTAAAAGAAAGCATAAAAACTTTGATTTCCAGAAAAAGTCACAAATCTCACTTAAGGTCCAAATGAAAGAACAATTGTTCAATTGACCTTTGATCATTGTGAGTAGTAATAAATGCAATTCAAGTTCAGAAGAGTCAATAAGACAATAAGAATGCAATTCAAGAACTCCCCCTCACTATGATCCTCGGATTTCAGAAAATTTCAAATTCTCCAACTTTCTCCCCTTTGTATAATCTTCTCCCCAACATTAAAATATCTTCTCCCCTTTGACAATGGAGTCATCAAGGAATCACGCCTTCCTCTCATCCGGAGATAACAAATGCGAATAAAGAGAGAAGCAAAAGAAGAAGTATGCATGAAGTGCAATGGAGTGGCTTAATTTTTGTATTTTTCAATTTTTGATTACAAGAAGCTTTGGAGATTACCCAAAAGAACTAGTCAACATTTCTAATATTGCACAAACAACATATCAAGCCTGATAGTGCTAGCAAGATCATGGTAAGACATATATAACAAAGCTAAGCATAAAGACTCAAAAGTAAAGCAATGGATTTGATCAACTTAAGCAAAGCTTCAAATTCAGCAAGTTCATCAACAGGATCCTAAAATGAAATTGGCCATGTCAAAATGTCAAAGTAAGATCAAAATCTAACAAAGACCACATTAAGAGTCAATCAAGTCTGTATTGAATCATTTTGCTCAAGATTTCTTAAAAGCTCATTTGTCAACAGTTTTCTCATATGCAATGAATATTGAAGTTGACTAATGATCTAACTTAGTGACAAGATCCTGGACTAGGAGCCATCCACAAACTCATCCTAAGCTTCGACCAGAAGTTGATTAAAGGTATATCTTAGTAAAGAAGATCCTGGACTAGGAGCCATCCACAAACTCTTTCTAAGCTTCTACTGGGCGACAAATCTTGAGGTTCATGTCATTTCGACAAGCAATCCCCATGAGATCGTTCGGATCATCAAACTATCTCCAAGTTCATGTCATTTGACAAGCAGTCTCGTAAGAATAGTTTGGCACATTTTAAGCATAAGACAATCTTGATTTTTCATTTTTTTTAAGAGCAGTTTTAGAATCTCAAGTAATGGTCAATTTTAGATTCCAGAGCTCACAAAGCAATTCTGACAGGGCCAATGTCACAAAAGGAGCACTAATTGCGCAACTCGCTAAAACATCCACAAATTGCAATTTTTAGTTCGAGTTGTTTTAAAGTTCTAGCTCATATAGCAAAGACTTAGCTACACATGTAAAAGCATGATAATTTTAGCAAGTCAAAGAACTAGACATGGCATTGAGCAAGAATTGAAATACTAAAGCTCCAAAGGGTAATAGGCAAAGCTTCATCAATTTTAAAAGATAAGCAAAAAAATTTTATTTAACATTGCATTTTTTGGATTTTTCAAACCACTTGAAGTATTTTACATATGAATGCAATATGATACAATGCGATGCAATAAAAAGCCTAAAAACCTAAAAAGTTCAAAAAGATCAACAAGTTCAGAAAAAGAACAATAAAAGATCAAAAGAACAAGGTAAAATCAGAAAAGATCGAACTCCCCCTCAAACCAACCCATAGGGATAAATTACCCCTAACTCGCTTCTTAAGGTGGCAAACCTAGTTGGGTCTAAAGGTTTGGTGAGGATATCACCATTGAGCCTCTGACTCCACGAAGTGTAGCACAATATCACCCTTCTCGACATGGTCTCTAAGGAAGTGATAGCGAATGTCTATGTGCTTGGTCCTAGAGTGTTGCACAGGGTTCTTAGCAATGTTAATAGCAGAAGTGTTATCACAGAAAAGAGGAACACTAGCAAAATTTAACCCGTAGTCCTTAAGAGTGGATACCATCCACAAAATCGACTCAAAGAACTAGCAAGAGACTACATACTCACCTCAAGAGAGATTGTGCAATGTAAGGACCGCTTCCTAGAAGACCAAGAAACAAGAGAAGTGCCTAGGAAGTGACAAGTGCCCGAGGTACTCTTCCTATCAAGCCGACAGCCCGCAAAATCAGAATCAGAAAACCCCCGAATGGATAAAGAAGAAGAACAGGAGTACCAAATGCCATACTGGAGGGTAGAGTGTAAATACCTGAATATGCGCTTAATCGCATGATGGGAAGTTCTCGAGACGCTGAAACCTCGCAGAGGCGTGAAGTGGATGTCCGGTCTTGATGCCGTCAGTGCAGGAGGGAGCCGATCATCTTTGCGGTACTCGCGTTGATCCACGGCTTCTCCTTCCTCATCCGATCCAGCGATCGAAGTCGCCATGGGAGTGGCGATCGGCTGCGATCACCCATGTCGAGCGTTTGAGCAGATCCTTAGTATACTTCGTCGATGGATGAAGATCCTTCCTTACATTGCTTGATTTGAAGCCCCGTAAAGTAATTGAGCTCTCCCATCATGCTCATCTCAAATTCCTGGACATAGTCTCGTAAAAGCTAGAAACAAGAGCATGAGAAGAACCACCAAAGATAATATCATCAACGTAAATCTGAGCAAGTAAGAAATCATTGCCACGCCTAAGAATGAACAAGGTCTTGTCTACCTTACCCATCTCAAAATCATTCTTAAGCAAGAAGGTCTTAAGTCTATCATACTGTGCTCTAGGGGCTTGTTTAAGACCATACAAGGCTTTGGATAGCTTGAAGACATGATGTGGGTTCTTGGGATTCTCAAAGCACGGGGTTGCCTAACATAAACCTCCTCCTCTATAAAACCATTCGTAAAGGCACTCTTAACATCCATCTGATATAATCTAAAGCCCTTAGAGGCAGCAAATGCAAGAAGAATGCGAATAGCTTCTAGTCTAGCAACAGGAGCAAAGGTCTCATCAAAATCTAACCCCTCAACCTGGCTAAAACCCTGAGCTACTAACCTAGCCTTGTTTCTAACCACAGAACCATCCTCATTTTGTTTGTTTTTGAAGACCCAGCTGGTTCCTATAACATTATGACCACTAGGAGGTTCTACTAGGTTCCAAACCTTATTCCTCTCAAAATTCTCTAACTCCTCATGCATGGCATTGACCCAACTCGAATCAGATAAAGCATGTGATATATCGCGGGGTTCAAAAGAAGCTACAAAGCGAGAATGAGAATAGAGGTTTGGATCATGATACCTGGAGCGAGTGACTCGTTCATGGATATTACCTATCATCTGATCCGGCGGATGCTGCTTTTGAATGTGAAGTGGCGCACCCGGAGAAGAAAGTACCTCTTCGACCTCCGCAGGTACTGCTGATGATGAAGATGCAGCAGGTGCCTCAACTGAAGGCGAAGTAGTCACGGCGGGTTCTTGTGCAGAATAGGGAATGTCAACAGCAGCAGGTGGAAGAGTATCATCGAGTCCATCATCATCTTCCTCTACAAATATACTCTCTGTCACCTGTGTATCACCGAAATATCCGATCTAGCTCGTGGCTAGTCTCATCAAAAGTGACATTGCATGTCTCTGAACAAAGTTAGTTTCAAGATTAAAACTCGAAACCCTTGAATGAGCGGGATAACCCGTAAATAAACCATCAAAAGTTCTTGACTCAAATTTATCTAGATTTCCTGTCTTGAGAATAAAACACTTGGATCCAAAGACTCGAAAGTGCGAGACAGAGGGTTTTCTACAGAAACGAAGCTCATAAGGAGTCTTGCCCAAAGACGGTCTCAAAAGACACGATTTGCAATATGGCAAGCAAGAGAAATAGCTTCGCCCAAAACCTCCTGAGTGCTATACTCATCTAGCATTGTCCTAGCCATCTCAACTAGAGTCCTGTTCTTCCTTTCCACAACGCCATTTTGTTGAGGGACGTGTGGGGAGGAGAAGCGATGCTCAATTCCACGCCAAAGACAAAAGGAAGCAAAGATGCATTCTTGAACTCCGTGCCATTGTCACTGCGGATCGCTCTCAAGGCACTTGGAAGTTCGAAGCCAAGCGAAGAACAAGATCATGATAATGATCAAAAGCTTCATCCTTCAAGTGAGAAAGAACACCCAAGTGTATCTAGAAAAATCATCGACTATGACAAGAATGTACCATTTTCCACCAATCGACCGAACCTAAGCGGGACCAACAAAGATCCATATGAAGCAAGCGTCGGTCCGTCACCATGACCATAGTCAGCGATGGGTGTGAGGCGGCAACTTGCTTGCCATGCCTACGTGGCGCACATCAAAGATCCTTGACGGCTTTGAGTTTAGGCAAACCTCTCATGAGCTCAAGGTTGCTAACTCGCGTCGATGATCAAAACCAATGTGCCCCAAACGACGGTGCCAAAGCGTAACTCGAAGAAGAAGATGAAATTAAGCACTTGAGAGAACCGAAGAGATTGAAAAATCGGCCCAAAGATCCTAGCAACTCTAGTAATCCCAAAAATAAGCTCACCAGCTGAATCAAGCACCCGACAAGCATTTTTCTTAAATCTAGTCTCATAGCCATCATCAAGAAGTTGAGAGACAGAAAGCAAATTAAACCTTAGCTTGTCCACAAGGGCGACGTCCTTGAGGATGAACTTGTCGTTCACCCTGATCGATCCCGTTCCTTCAATCCGCCCTTGCCTATCATCTCCAAAGGTGATGAATTCATCACCCGTCGACCGCGTGAAGGAGGTGAACCATCTTGAGTCTCCGGTCATGTGGCGTGAGCAATGAGTCGATTTAACCACGTGTCCTTCCTCTTTCCGCGGTAATCCCGAAAATCAAGGCACAGAAGAACAATGTGTCTCAACATCAAGTTAGTTAAACAAGACTTGGGAACCCGAAGATGAGACACATGTCTGCAGTAGTATGCAAAGCGTATGCTATCCTTGATTAAGTTTGAAGTTACATTATGAGCAATGGTTACTTTAACATAAGAGTTATCCTGTCTAGGAACATGATGATGAGCATGTGACACAAATCCTAAACCAAGTTTCCTCTTTCTACATTACCATGTCTCATAAAAGCTCTAGGTTGATTGAGTGAAATTCTAGCAAAATTTTTCTTATCATTTTTCAACCTCGCCAATGTAACTCAACCAAATGTCCATTCTTCTTGCAATAGGTGCAATGGTACTTGATACCACCTGGGAGAAGCACCTTTGACTTAATGAAGTTTGGGCAAAACCCGCAGATTTAAAAGTAGTTTTTGCAAAGTTGGGTTTTAAATTCAACTAACCCATTTTCCAAGACTTGAGTTACTTGGGGCTTAGAATTATCTTGGACAGAGTTGTATCCTAATCCTTGCTTCTTATAAGGAGTCTTAGATTTGTCCGTAATCATGTTTAATTGTTTCTTACCTTTAGAAATTTTTCTAAGGTATCCTTAAGATAAGCATTTTCTTTTCAAGATTAACACATGACTCACAAGTTTTGCCTTTAATAGCTCTAGCATATTTTTCCTTATATAAAGCAATTTCAAGTTTAAGAGCAGGACATGAAGCACATGTAGAAGACTCAATCTGTTCTTAAGCTTGGCATATTTAGCTCTAATCGCTTCTAAGATATCTTTAACTTCATGTTCGCGCTCAATGCAAAAGAGCAAAGGCTAGGATCAATAAAGACTGGAGCAACCAACTTGTGGAATCTAAGCATTTTTCACAAGGAGCAGATTTAACCTCAACTAACTCGGTCCTAGCATTTTCAAGTTGTTGCAAAGCAATATCATGAGCAGATTGCGCTTAGCAAATTCGAGTGTAGAGCATGGCAGAAGAACATTCATCGATTCAAGAGTCTTAGTATTTGCAAGTTCTAAAGTCAAATTATCTACTTGAGACTCTAAGTCCTTGTTCCTAGCCATGATATACTCTAACGCCTTATCTGGCTCATGAGTTGCTCAAAGATAGTTTCGCATCTATCGGAAAGGACATCATAGGAGAGAGGTACCTCATCGTCGTCGACGCCGTCGAGTCGCCATGAAGCAAACGCCGTGAAGTCCTTGGCCTTCCCTTCTTCTTGTCTTGAGGATCTCCTCCTCCTTGTCATCCTCGCTCCGAGTCCACATCGCTAAGGATTGTTCCCCAAAGCGGCAAGAACCGGTGAGTCGCTTTGTGAGCTTGGCAAGATCAAATCTTGATTTGTTCCATTGAGGCTTCTTCCAAGTGGCTTTCCTTCCTTGTGGTTGCTCTTTCCTTTCAACTTGGGGCGGTTTGCGGATGTGATTAAGCTCACCACACTCATAGCAAGTCACGGACCTCCTCTCTTTTGTTTCTCATATTGTTATAGGCCGTGTGGCTTTTCGACTATGAGGGCTAACTCGGCCTCGGAAGACTCTCAAACTCCTCTTCATGGATTGCGATAAACCGACAGTTTAAAATCCGTAAGAAGACTCGGAAGACCCATCGAAGCTCTCTTGAGTGGGGTGCGCTACCAAGGCCATATTTTCCTTCTTGGGATGATCAATCCTCTTGATCTCATGAGTCTTAAACTTGCTATAGAGCAGCTCCAAAGTCGATCGAGAGGTTGACGTTCTCCTCAATGGCGGTAGCCTTTATCTCCCACTCCTTGGTGTTGATTGCACCAAGAGGTGGGTGGCATTTTCGATCGAGAATATTCAATTCCAAATGACCTTCATCCGATTAATCACTTTGTTGAAGCGATGAAAATGTCATCGATGCTCTCTCGGGGCGACATCTCGAATTTGTTATATTCACGCTTATAGGTCGTCTCGCGTACTTTCTTGATTTGGGACGAACCTCATGGTAGGTTTCGAGGGTGTTCCAAATCTCGTCGCATGATCTCAAGATTGCAAATTCGATCATACTCCCGCCTACCAAGCCCACCATACAAGAGGTTCTTTGCCTTATTGTTGTTAGCCAAGAGGGTCATGAAGCTTGCAGCCCGTAACTTCGGGAAGAACGAGCGGGGCTCGAACAACCTCCCATATAGCTTGTCCTTCGCTCTCAAGGAAGACTCGCATGCGATTCTTCCAATAGGCATAGTCGTGCCCATCGAAGATATGCGGCTTGGTGGAGTACTTATCCATCGCCAGTTCAAAGGACCGGTTAAGATCAAGATTGAACTAACCGGCTCGATACCACTTGTTGGACCGAAAAGCGACTAGAGGGGGTGAATAGGAGCACGCCACTTTTTCAACCACGATTAGATTCAACACAAATTTCACTCCAATAGTTATAGAAGCTATGAAGATCGATATACCAGTACAGCGGAAGACTAGGATTGAATCCAATCAAAACCCCGAAGCAAAACAACCAAAAACAACCGAAACTTAATTTCCTAAGAGTAGGGCGGTCTGACCTCTACTCAGGGGCGGTCTGACCTCTCCAAGGGGCGGTCCGACCTCTAGCTAGGGCGGTCTGACCTCCAGCCGATGAACAGTGAAATCAGCCCGAAAAAAGAAGTTGCAAATAGGTCTAACTTTTGATCTACAACTCCAAACTTCATGAAACTTGGAACACACCTTCTCTAGGATGTCAGGAACCTATTCCAATCGAAGATCATGGAGATCCATGGAAAAGTTACGACATTTTTCAGTTTGAGAGATGGATGGTTCAAAACCGAGTCAAACGTAAAACGTGACCCAAAAACTTGCTCGTGGGTGATTGATGATCAAGATGATCTTAGATGTGTTCCCACATGTCACAGCAAGCTATATCATGTAAAGAAATCAATCAAAAACATGCGAATCAAAGAAAGACTCAAAATCACCAAATAGAGAGAAGAAGGGCAAGAGACACATCTTTGATCAAAGCTTTCTTTGGATTGATTGATAGGGTTTGGGTTTGACCACTCCATCAATGGAGGACAAAGCTCAATCCAAGAGCACAAGATCAAATCAAAACTCTCTAGAACCCTAACCTCCACTAATCCTCTCCCTAAGCCAAAACTAGGGTTTCAATAATGATAAAAGGGTTGAAGGGGGTGCAGCCACCTCCCTCCTCTATTTATAGTGGAGACTTAGACCTTCTAGAAGATTAACTCAAATGGGCTCCCGTTAAGGCCCAACACAAACGGGTCACACACGCACGCATTTTAAAGCGCCGTCTACAACACCTCTTAACCTAAACCGCTTCTCTTGCGCTGCCTTGCGCCGTGGGTAGGCAAAGGTCACCAAAGTGATATTTGGTAAGATTACCAAAATACCCCTTCTCGGTCCTTCTCCGAAGACCGAGTCCATCTTCGCGAAGCACTTCGCATGCTCCGCCACGTGTAGGTTGATCAACGGCTCTCTCCATGTCGGCAAGTCTCTCCCATCCGCCCCACCGAAACCACCATGGCACTTGCACCGACTCGCGCCGCTTGATCAAAAGCCGACCGCCGCCTGCGTTCGGTCATCATTGTCCATTCTGTGCCATACTTGATTTCATTGACTCACCCAAAGATCGCCGATCGCTCGACCTAAGCTCTCCAAGCCTCGCCCCGATCATCCTCGCCGCTGACCGTCGTTGACCACCAAGCAACCTCGCACAACAATAGACAAGCAAATCGAAGCAGGAACAAGTTCTTCGCAACTTGACCCACGTTAGTCAAAACATGCATCATGCAACACATATGCACTCAAACTCATGACTTTGACCTAACCAACGAGCAACGCCGCCACGAAGGCGACATTCGATGATATCGGTCGATCAGCCCGTGGCTCGGTCGACCGCTGGCCTTGCCGGTCGGACCGCCGCCAAAGGCGTCCGACCGCCGTAAGGACTTAGCCAATTTTCAACCCCAAAATCCAAACCTCTGGAAACTTTAAACCAATAGAACTTTTTATCGAGACTCCAAAATTATGGGAGCAAGAACAATGGGATCCTCACTTGCCTACACCTCTATTTTGGCCCGACTGCTTTGACCACTTTTGTCACGGCCGGTCCGCCGGCGCACATGGCCGGTCCGACCGATTTGGGACCGGTCGGACCGCCGATGCTATGGCGGTCGGACCGCCCGTAAAGTCTCAACAAGTCTTTGAAACTTTGTCGAAAACCCGTGAAACGACAAACCGTTAACGCTATTGCCAATTGTCACATCATCCTAAGATCTGGAGCATATCCCCATGATATCCACAATTATATATTTGCTAACATAAGCGATAACATCCGCTAGTGTCATGTTGATATGGAGTTGTTCATCTTATCTTCATGTGGCGGTTGAGGCTACATGCACCAAAGAGTGCACACAATTTTAATGTAGCAACTTGAGATGGAGAAGATGTACATGTGCTATGTGTGTCCTCATCACATAGCCTAAACAAACGAGTAACTTTTTCAATCAACTTATGAAAAGGTTAAACCGCTTTAAGCCTATAAGTCAAAATGTGTGGGAGGGGTGTTTTTTTAGCTTTTACAGTATACATTAGCCCTTTGCCACTAATCTTCGCTGAAATTAACCACCAAAGAACAATTCTTGTTCAAATTATTTTGAAAATATGCTTTATGGCTATGCTCCATTGGTGAATGAATTGTATGTTTTAAATCTTAAGGATATGCATGTCTTTAACATTAATGTTAAGAGATTTTGACCTAATGATTTGAATCCTACTTTTATTTAGCATTGTCGTCTATGTCATATAAATGAAAAGCGCATGATGAAGCTCCATAAAGATGGTCTTCTAAACTTGTTTGATTTTGAATCATTTGAAATATGTGAATCTTGTTTACTTAGCAAGATGACAAGAGCGTCTTTCACGGGCAGAGGTGAGAGGGCAAGTGATCTACTGGTAGTAATACATTCGGATGTAAGTGGAGCAATGAACACTTCGACCAGAGGTGGTTTTTGGTACTTCATATCTTTTACTGATGATTTCAGTACATATGACTATGTCTATTTGATGAGGCATAAGTCGAAATCATTTGAAAAGTTCAAAGAATATCAGTATGAAGTGCAGAATCAACTTGGTAAGACAATCAAATATCTATGATCTGATTGTGGAGGTGAATATTTGAGCTATGAGTTTGGTGATCATCTAAAAAAATAGAATTATTCCACAACTCATTCCGCCAGGAACGCCTCAATGGAATGAGGTGTCTGAATGATAGAACCAAACATTGTTAGACATGATTTGATCAATGATAAGTTAATCTGATCATCCATTGCAATTCTGGGGATACGCTCTAGAAAAACGGCTTTCACTATAAATAGGGTTCTATCAAAATCAGTAGAGAAGATACCATATGAGATACGAACCGAGAAGTGTCCTAGATTGCCTTTTCTCCAGATATGGGGTTGTGAGGCATATGTGAAACGTTTGACGTCTGACAAACTCACACTCAAGTCCGATAAGTGTTTCTTTGTGGAGTATCCTAAGGAAACTAAAGAATATTATTTTTTATCGGGTTGATAGCAAAGTGTTTGATACCCGTAATAATGTCTTCTTAGAGAAAGAGTTTCTTTCCAAATGAGTCAGTGGGAGCAAGATTTAACTCGGAGAAATTGGGGAAATATCTAAAAATATTTCAACTCCTACTGAATCTCTACATGATGAACAAAATATTGTAAAACCTGTAGATGAGACATCAGCCCCACGTGGATCAAAAATGTCACGTCAATTGCGTATAAGGTATAGGCATGACATTTTATTTATTGAATAAAGATGAGCCTAAGACTTATGAGGAAACAATGATGTACCCAGACTCTGAGTCATTGCTTGAAGCCATGAGATCTGAGATAAAATCTATGTATGGCAATCAAGTTTGGAACTTGGTTGATCTACCTGATAGTGTTAAAACCATTGAGTGTAAATAGGTTTTGAAGAAAAAACATAGATATGGATGGAAATATTCACATTCATAAGGCACGACTGGTTGCAAAGGGTTTCAAATAAATTCACGGTGTTGATTGTGATGAAACCTTCTCACCTGTCGCTATGCTTAAGTCTATCCGGATCATTCTAACTATTTCTGCATATTTCGATTATAAGATATGATAAATGGATGTCAAAACAGCTTTCCTAAATGGAAACCTAAGTGAGGATGTGTACACGACACAACCCGAGCGTTTTGTTGATCCATAAGAAGCTAGAAAGGTAGGCAAGCTTAATAAATTCATTTATGGATTAAAGCAAGCATCTCAGAGTTAGAACATTCGTTTTGATGAAGTGATCAAAAGGTTTGACTTCATTAAGAATAAAGAAGAACCTTGTGTTTACAAGAAGGTTAGTGGAAGCAAGTTTGTGTTTCTGATATTCCAAGTGGATGACATACCACTGGTCGGGAATGATATTCCAATGCTTGAATCTGTTAAAACTTCATCGGGAACTAGTTTCTCAATGAAAGATTCTGGAGATGCAACATATATCTTGGGAATAAGGATATATAGAGATAGATCTAAAAGGCTAATTGGATTAAGCCAGGATATGTACATTGACAAGGCGTTGAAATAGTTCAACATGCAAGATTCCAAGAAATATTTTCTTGCCCATTGCACATGGTATTAATATTAGCAAGAGTCAGTGTCCTACAACCACTGATGAGCGAAACAAAATGAGTAGAATTTCATATGATTCGGCTACTGGATCTATCATGTATGTCATGCTTTGTACACGACTAGATGTATCGTATGCTCTAAGTGTTACGAGCAGATATCAGTTGGATCCAGGTGAAGGTCACTGGATAGCAGTCAAGAATATCCTTAAGTACTTGAGAAGGACTAAGGATGCATTACTTGTGTATGGTGGTGAGGAAAAACTGGTCGTAAATGGTTACACCAATGCTAGCTTCCAAACCGACAAAGATGATTATATATCGCAGCCTGGGTTTGTGTTTTCTCTTAATGTAGGAGCAGTGAGATGAAAAAAGTCCCAAGCAGGAACGGTTACTGGTTCTACAATAGAGGTTAGGTACATTACGGTTTTTGAAGCTGCAAAAGAAGTCATATGGATGAGAAAGTTCATTAATGAACTAGGTGTGGTTGCTAGTGTTTCCAGTCCAATGGATCTCTATTGTGATAATAGTGAAGCCATTGCACAAGCAAAGGAGCCTAGATTGCATCAAAAGTCCAAGCACATACTTCGACGATATCACATTATTTGTGAGATCGTTGAAAGAGGTGATGTGAAGATATGCAAAGTACACACAAATTTGAATATTGTTGATCCATTGGCAAAGCCTCTCCCACGACTTAAGCATGAGGTGCACACAAGAGCTATGGGTATTAGATGCCTGTATGATTGACTCTAGTGCAAGTGGGAGACTATTGGTGATATGCCTGAGAGGCAATCATAGAGATGATTGTATCACGTCTATGTTTATGAGTTATAGAATAAATATTATTCTGTTACTTAAATGAACCATCATTGATAAAGATTAACAAGTATGTGATTTGTTGGTGAAGCTCTTTAACTTATATGTTGTCATTCTAAATGTATCCTTGGTCGGATGTCACTGCACTACTACAAAAAGGTTAATACTGGACATCTTATTATAGACAGTTTTCTAAAACCGTTAGTGTTAATGGTAATCATAGACGGTTTTACCAGCACGACCATCTCTATTACTGGATACACTAAGAATTGTATGTGATGAGATACTTATCACAAACGGTTCGTATTAAGAACCGTCTGTGAAGTATCACAGACGGTTCGTGATACGAACCGTCTGTGATACTGCATAGACGGTTCTTAATATGAACCATCGGTGATAACATATCACGCATTTGTCATCATCATGAATCGTCTGTGATACTGCATAGGCGGTTCTTAATATGAACCATCTGTGGTAAGTATCTCATTACATACGGTTTGTATTAAAAACTATATGTGATAAGTATCTCCTAATTTTACCTGACTCCGTGACTTGATATTAGCTCATCACAGACGGTTTTTATTTGAAACCATCTGTGATTCGTGAAATTTTTATAACGTTTGCGCAGGAAGCGAAATGTTTTTGTGTTGCCCTTATATATTATACCCACCTTCGTTTCGTCTTCCATCAGTATCTCCCACTTCCCTCCCAACACCGACGAGGAGGAGGAGGGACGCACAGGAGCTCCATGTCTACCGTAGGAGGCCGACGCACGGGTCTGCAGCCTACTGTTTCACGGTGCCTCCGGTGAGTGGGGCACTGCGGCTCGATTAGTATCGCCAGATCTGGCCGCCCTATCTTGGCCTCAAATGAGCATGAAGTTTTGCTCCCAAATCCCCATTCAGGTTTCCTTCTCACTCTGATTTCATCCCCACCATCATGTTAGATTTTGTTCTTAGTGGGGACCCCAATCTATTGTCGACAAGGGAGGCCCATTCGGTTCGAGATGGACGCTTCTACTCGACCTCGTCCTCGTCGGAGATTGAGCCATTGATAGAGAGAGAGAGAGTATTTTAATTACCTTCTTACAAACTATTGAAAGAGCATATGAAAACTACTATCCTGTAATTGATTGGTTGAGCTCAAAATTTCAATTTTTTGCAATAGAAAAAACTATCACATATGGTTTTTACTAAAAAATCGTATGTGATAGTCTATTTTCACAAACGATTTTGAACAAGAACCATCTGTGATAATTGATTATCACAAAAGGTTATTATTCAGAATCGTCTATGATAGTTTGTTCACAGACAGCTAAAAAACTGTCTGTGATGATCTCATATCATTACTGACCCATAAACTCAGACGGTTCAAAAAACCGTCTATGATGACGTTTCTGAACCGTCTGCGAAGACCTTTTCTGTGGTAGTGCTGGTTGGAACACTAGTGACTCTATCGACCAGCACATGTTTCATCGATCATTGATATCGGGATATCGAATCAATAATATAAACACATGTTAGGGAATATGGTGTTGGATTGACCCACCTCGAGACACTGCTGAGATTGTTTTCATTTCATGTGTCATCAGTTGGTCTAAAACAATGATGATGTATAATCCTTAGACTTGATATCAGCATGGCTTCCTACATGTGTAATAGTATACTTTAGGGTTGCCAAATGCTACTCCGTAACTAGGTATTTATAAAGGTAGCTTTCAAGTATACTGTGAAACATGCGGAAAAATGTGACTGGTCGGATATGTGATTTGTCCTTCCTAACATAATAGGAGAGATGTATCTAGGCCCCTCGATGTGGTTGGATAAAGAAAGTGCATGGCCATGCCACTAGTGGTTGACGAGTTTGACCACGTGAAATTATCCGACACTTGATCGAGAAAGTATTGGACGGTCTATGGATGACATAATATCTCACCTAGAGTTCAACCAGATATCGTGAGGCAAAGGAAGAATACACGAGCATGTCGCTCAGTTCAAACAGATACGGACTAGTCGTATGGAGATACAAGCTGGTCATAGACTGGTCGAATATAATTACTAAGTGGTCGTAAACTGGTTACGAACTGGTCATGACTAAATATGAACTGGACATATATAGATATGAGCTAGTCGTAAGTGATAAGGACCTACTTGTAGATCATATTGTATTAAGGTTCGTCCGATATAATTTATTTGTATTCGGGAATCGTTATGTCCTGCTAGGAACCGCTAACGACTCGTGATCGAAAAATGGTTTCCGAGTCACAACCGATTACACATGAACCTACCGGGTCTTACACTTAACAGGTTTGAACAAACGTGTTCGGATTGATCTGTCATGGACACTATATAAGGAGATGCATGAGGCTGTTGGGATACATGAGATACACGTGACGTGAGTTACTCTACCGAAATCCTAGCCACCATCTTCTCAAGAGTCGTACCGTGCGAGTTGGTGCTAGCACACCGGCGCACGGTATTCCATCCCTGGACGTGTGGATACTATAGAAGTGCTACTGCGGTTGCTGTTGCGCTAAAGGATGATCCACGACTTCCCAAGGGACACGATTGGTTGCTAGAGGAGACAATCGGCGCTGAGGACAGTGGATGATCAACTACTTCATCGACGCGCTCTACATTGGATCGCTGCTCCAACTCTTCTTCCGTTATATTGCATGTCTGGTGGTGGCGATCTATGATGTCTTGCTTGCATGATATCCTGGTTTACGTGGTAGAATTTTTTAATTACCAGCTAGCGTAGTCTGCCGTATCAAAAAGCCTTTTCCGAGTAGAGGACAGTGCGACATGTGCTTCTTTCAATCTGGTAGTGTTAAAAATGGAAATGGTATATGAAATGCGTTAATATAGATGTGAGATATTACAGCATAACAAGCAGAGCGAGGTGAGAAGGACATGTAAGTGCTGCGGAGAAGGTGGTGTTTTTTATGTCTAGGTATATAGAGGGATGAGTACTGTTAGAAGTAGAAATATCGTAGGAAATAATGGAAGACAGGTTGGTGTAGCACCAACACTGTGTATTTTTTTTAAATTTTTTTTTGATGAGTATACTTGGGGAGAAAGGCTGCTGTATTAGTGGAAGTCTGCATGTACGAAGAATAAGATGCATATTGGAAAGTCTATAGATATATGGATATATACCTAGATGTGATTAATGCAGCCTGAAGAATTTTTGGAAAGGTTCTGAACCATGTGGAGAAAAATATGGATTAAAGCATGGGAAAAACATGTCTTTATACGTGTTCATGTACTGCCACACATGTACAAATACGGTAACATACAGAAAGCATGTCGGATACTGAGAAGAAACAACCAAGTCATAAATGTAGTACGCCATAAGGTTATCTCCAATGGTTAGAGATAACCTTGTCTCTAACATATACTACATCATCTTTAGAAACAACATCTTTAGTATATAATCTCTAGCACACTCTCTAATATTTATATTTTATATATTTTTTAAAACAGACACACATATCAACTAGAGTAGATTAATGTATCATATTTTGTTTCACGTGCACGACAGTCTCTTCAGGAAGAGACGACGTGTGTTCTCTCTTCTTCACGTAGATTTTTGTTGATGTGGACGATAATAAATATACTATTAGAAATACCCTAAACAGGGAAAATATTTGTAAGAGAAAAGGTATAAAATAATGCACGATACGAGGCGTGTTTGCAATGAGCCTTTCCTGTACTATTAGAAATCAAGAAAAACGGACCATACACACAGGCACAGACATGCGGTTTAAAGAAGGAAACGACAAGGATAACGGTCGAGCTTTGCATAGTAAAGGGTGTCAGCAAGAATAAGAACCGCATGCTGTCGTTTCACTGTGAACCACTGCAAGAGGAAAACACATCAGAATGTGGGAGATTGGGCTGTAGGAAACCATAGCAATTGTTTAAAAGAATACTTGAATTAGATGATAGAGTGTCATAGAAATTCATAGCAATTGTGTTAAAAAGTTTTGAAAGTGAGACGAAAAGGAAAAGGCAATGCAACATTTGGCTACCATACTATGTCAACGGCAAAACTATGATTGTGAACAACCATGAATAAGCGGGAAACAACAGATACTCAATCAAATATTTATTCAACTCTAAATAGAAAAAAAAACTTTAGATAGGATCATCCGTAATTATAGCCTTCAGGAGGTTCACTTACCCGTCAATAAAGCTGATGTTTGTTTTCATAAGATAACTATATACATAATCAAAGTTATGTCATGGCACGCAACTCTAATGAGAACAAATTATTTGGACAGGATATAAGATTCAGACGAGTACGAGGACAAAAGAACATGACTAACCTCTTGTAGAGCAAGACAAAAAGACAAAATGCTAGTTATCACGATCTTCTAGTGCATTTGCCAAGAGCCTCCTCTCTGCATCAACTATAGAAATTGTACCCCAGAACACCTAAGAAAATTAAACAATTAAATTCTACAACAATTAAAATGATAAATTTTGAACAATTTTCATTACTACAAAAGAGGCTATACTTGACGCATCATCATAGACGGTTCCCTAGAAACTGTCAGTGTTGTAATTATCACAGATAGTTTTACAATTATGACTGTCTATGTTACTAGTGATGGCTATAACCGTCTATAATACGTAATTATCACAAATAATTTTTAATAAGAATTGTTTGTGATCATTCTCAGACAGTTCTTAACAAGAACCGTCTATAATAATTGCATACGTCATAGACGGTTTTTAAATATAACAGTATGTGATTATTCACAAATAGTTTTTAACAAGAACCGTCTGTAATAATTTTGAATCATAGACGGTTTGTGGTTGGAACCGTCTATGATATGTTCAATGCTTCAACTCCCGCACGATGCGTCTTTTTTCTCGTGCGCCGACGTTATGATGTGTCTCTTTGTCTCGCGATCTCATCTCTTCGTCTTGAGCGCCGACGTTACGATGCATCTTTTTGTCTCGCACGCTGGCGCTACTCCTTGTTTTATAAGAATGATCATCGCGCGCCATGGTGAGGACGCACGGTATTAAAAACGTACGTACGCAGCTAGCTAGTACCGTCGCGCGCCATGGTGAGCACGCGAAACATGACGGCAAGGACCAAGGCAAGGAGGTAGGCGATCGCCGTCATCCTTCCTCACAAAGTCATCGACATCGTCTGCCGCGTGGCCGCGAGCTCTCCTTATCCCATGGCTGATCTCTGTAGTCTACGAGCCACGTACTTATTTATATACCTACAAAAATACATACTACTATTTGTGGCGGCAACCAATCAATGCATGCATACATGTTACTATTTTTATATTATTTTTAGAGAAACATGTCATTAATCTGACTAGTAACAACACCTTTAATTTAGCCTTTTAATTTTCTCTTATGGAGTAATTCTTGTATTAGGATTATTCTGACGTTTTGAATTGTGTACGTATATTGCAGTTGCAAGGCCATGTACAGGGCGTCCAAGGAGCGCATCATGAAGAGGCGAGTGGCGTTGGAGTGGGAGGAGGCGATGAAGTGGCTAGACAACGAGCGCTACCTCGCCGTCATCAATCACCTGGCCGACGCCGGCAAACATCGTCGGCCTCATGATCATCTTCGCACACCAGGACATGCAATGCGGCCTCGTGTGCCTCGACCAGGTGGTTGTCGCCGGCCACAAGGTTGTGGCCTACGTGCTCGGCCTCCTCCTCTACACGGCTGGCGAGACGCGTGACGTTGGAAAGCACTACATCAATTAGGTCGAGAGCGAGCCGGCCAGAGGCGGGTGCGAGATGACCAAGAAGACCAGCCGGGAGTGCAGGCGGTGCCGAAGGCTCACTACGGACGTGGTCTGGGAGGCGACGTGAAAGAAGATGGCCGAGCCGCAGGGCTGAGTGTTGGCGCTACTGGAGGATGGCCACTAGTACACGAGCACCGGCTGCGGCGTGACGGAAGGGTGGGGAGACTACGTCATCTTCTGCAGCAGTGGCTGTAGGATTAGGCATGAGTACGCTTGGATTAGGCATGAGTACGCCAAGTTCTTTGCATAGGTGTTGAACTACTTGTCGTAATATTAGCGGTTTCAGCAAATGTAAAAGGAATCACAATTTCAGTTTGGAGTTGATGTTACGTATTGTCTATGTTGAATGAACTATCACATGTGATTTAGTGGAATAAATCGTCTGTGATATGTTTCACAGACGATTCTAAACTAAAACCGTATGTGATAATAGGATAATTAGATATCGTTTGCGTTGAAAACCGTCGGTGATAATGATAGACTATTCTAAACTTGTGCTTGTAGACCGAATATCACAAAAAAAATTTAAAATAAAAACCATCTGTGATATGGCATGCCGGAGAAGATGGCGAGTACGCCTAAGAAAGTAACCAAGCTTACCACGAAGTATGATTTTTTTTCGGGGGTCGTCCACGCAGCATAAGGAGGATGAGACAGTAGCTAGGGCCTACTTCATCAAACCTGACACACTGGAGTGTATTATTACCTGGCGTTCTCCTGGCAGCCATGCTTCTTGAATTTGGATGCTGTGTCAGATTTGATAAAGTTGATCGTGGCTGTTGTCTCATCCTCATGCTGCGTGGACGACCCCCTGAAAAAAATCATACTTCGTGGTGAGCTTGGTTGCTTTCTTAGACGTACTCGTCGTCTTCTTCAAAATAGCCGCATATCAGAGACATAACTCGCTACAGACAGATCTGTCGGGTTGACCAGATATTTAATGGCACCATTAAATATCTGGACATCCCGACAGATCTGTCTGTAGCGAGATATGTCTCTGATATGCGTTTGCTTTGAAGGAGGCAGTTGGTTTTGGGGCGTTTGGTAAAAGTAATACCGTAGATTTACAAGTGTGCTTGTAGATCTATTTATTCTTGATGATCTAAGGTTAGTATTCATTTTTTATTTATCATAAAACGAATGACATATTGTTATGGAAATCCTAGCAATTCTTTGCATGATATTAGGGAATCTCTTTGCTATTACTCAAACAAGCATGAAATGTATGCTTGCATATTTGTCCATAGGACAAATTGGATATGTAATTATTGGAATAATTGTTGGAGACTCAAATGATAGATATGCAAGCATGGTATATATATTGCTTCATAAATATTTCTTAGCTAGCTAGTTTAGGAGCATTAATCTAATTTAACACTAAGTTATTATGTGCGTAGCGTAGATGGACCGAAGCTGGATGCACGTTGAGAACTGTGTGAGTGAAGAGTACATTGATGGCATGTCTGCTTTTAGAAGAGCTGTCGAGTAGGATATATTGAAAAAGTGGATAAAATTTAGGTATTGTCCATGCATTAATTGCGATAATCTGAAGATGTTTACCAACCCAGCGTAGATTGAAGCACACTTGATTCGAAGGGGTTTCAAAGAGGATTATACATGTTGGACCAGTCACGGTGAAGTGTAGATTATACCAGAAGGTAGTAACATTGTCGAGGGAGACAACGATATGCCGGATGTGGACTGTGCTTTCGATGAGGGTAGGTCGTCCGATGACAATATGGATCAAATGCTACGCGATGCAGAAGGGAACTATAGTGATAGAGACTTTGGTAAATTGGAGGGCTTAATGGACGACTCGGGGAAACCTTTATTCCCAGGGTGCAAGTCAGAATACACAAGGTTGTCATCCGTGCTTGAACTGCTGAAATTGAAGGCAAGCAATAGTTGATCCGATGAGAGTTTCACGGTGTTGTTAGGTCTCCTAGCGAATATCCTTCCAGAGGGAAACGTGTTGCCCAGAACTAACTACCAATCCAAGAAGGTTCTTTGTCCACTGGGAATGAAAATAGAAAGAATACATGCATGTCTGAATGATTGTATCCTCTACCGTAAAGAGTATGCAGACATTCATGTACGTTCGGTGTGTAAAGTATCCCGATACAAGCGTAAGAATCACTCTGATGACGGCGAAGGCATCGAGGTGAAGTAAGGACCTCCTGCTGAGGTGTTGTGGTATCTGCCTGTAATTCCCCATTTGAAGCGTTTATTTACGAACCGAAAGGAGGCAAGATTGCTACGTTGGCACTCAGAGGAGCGTAAGAAAGATGGAAAGCTAAGACACCCTACTGATTCTGCCTAGTGGAGAAACTTCAATAGGAGCTTCAAATACTTTGTCGTGGAACCGAGGAATATAAGGTTTTGGTTGAGTACAGATGGAATGAATCCTTTCGGTAACATGAGCAGCCGACATAGCACCTGGCCCGTGAATCAATGTATCTACAACCTTTCTCCTTGGCTTTGTATGAAGCGAAAGTACATTTTGATATCACTACTTATCCAAAGGCCGAAGCAACCTAGGAACGATATTGATGTGTACCTAGCACCATTGCTAGAAGGTTTTGTGACACTGTGGAACGAAGGGGTACATGTATGGGATGCGTACAATTGAGAGAACTTCACTATACGCACCATGTTGTTCTATATCATCAATGTTTTTCCTGCCCTTGGTAACCTGTCGGGGTTTAGTACAAAAGGAGCCAAAGCATGTCCGCACTGCTTACATGATACCGAGAGTGTGTGGCTAAACAACTCGCACAAAACTATATACATGCATCATCGTAGTGTTGGTGGTATGCCCTAGAGGCAATCATAGAGATGATTGTATCACGTCTATGTTTATGAGTTATTAAATAAGTGTTATTATATTCCTTGAATGAATCATCAGTTATAAAGATCAACGAGTATATAACTTGTTGGTGAAGCTCTTTTAACTTATGATGATGTCATTCTAAATGTATCTCTGGTCGGAACACTAGTGACTGTATCGACCAGCACATGTATTGATTGATGACCATGTTTCACCGATCATGGATATAGGGATATCGAATCAATAATGTGCACACATGTTGGAGAACATGGTGTTGGATTGACCCACCTTGAGACACTGCTGAGATTGTTATGATTTCATATGCCATCAGTTGATCTCAAGCAATGATGATGTATAATCCTTAGACCTGAGATCAGCATGGTTTTCTACATGTGTAAGAGTACACTTTGGGGTTACCAAACACTACTTCGTAACTGGGTAGTTATAAAGGTAGCTTTCAGGTATGCTATGAAACATGCAGAGGAATGGGACTGGTCGAATATGAGATTTTCCCGTCCTAACACAATAGGAGAGATATCTCTGGACTCCTCGATATGGTCAAATAAAGAAAGTGCATGACTATGCCACTGGTGGTCGAAGAGTTCGACCACATGAAGTTATCCAACACTTGGTCAAGAAAGTATTGAACAGTCTATAGATGACATAACATCTCACCTAGAGTTCAACAAGATATCGTGAGGCAAAGGGAGAATACATCAGTAGGTCTTTTAGTTCGATCAGATGCAGACTAGTCATATGGAGATACGAGCTAGTTGTAGGCTGGTCGAACATGATCACCAAGTGGTCGAAAGCTGGTCGAAAGGAGATACGAATTGGTCGAGACCAAATATGATCTGGTCGTATAGAGATATGAGCTGGTCGTAGGGTAGTCAAAACCTGGTCGTAAGGAGTTACAAATTGGTCGGGACCAAATATGAACTGGTCGTATAGAGATACGAGCTGGTCGTTAGTGACATGGACTTGGTCGTAGATCATATTGCATTAAGGTTCGTCCGATATAATTTGTATGTATTTGGGAATCATTATGTCCTACTAGGAGCTGCCAACAACTCGTGATCGAAAAAGAGTTTCCATCTCATTGTTCACCTTGTGAAAGAGATAAAGATGTGTGATCTTGTGTTCCTACGTCATATGTACCCGTTTGAGAGGTACATGGGAATTCTTAAGTCCTATTTATGGAATCGATCTCGGCAGGAGGGCATCATCATCGAAGGTTATGCAGCCGAAGAGGTCATTGAGTTCTATATCGACTACATGGCTCAGGTGGAACCAATAGGTGTGCCTCTATCTCATCATGAGGGAGGCTGGAGGGTATCGCGACCATCCAAATGAAAGCAATCACTCCCAATCTGGATACATACACTCAAGCCTATTTCATGGTCTTACAACACATGATTGAAGTATCATCGTACATCGACGAGCATAAAAACATGGTACACCAACAGAATTTAGGCCGGTTGGAGGTTTGGATCTCGAGATAGCACAACCGTCGATTCATCGAAAGGTTAAAGGTGTGATTCACTAGGAGGTCTGTAATATCCTAAATTATTCAAAGAGGAGAAATACTTTACTTTATTAAGAGAGCCTGGGCTGTGGGCCAATATCCCATAGCACCTTGGCCCATTAGGGCAGCCGACCAAGTGCTGTGGGCCAATATCCCATAGCACCTTGGCCCATTAGGGCAGCCAACCAAGTGGAGGGGGACAGCCAAACCCTAAGCCACCCTCCCTTGTGCCTCCCCCTCCCCACCCCCTTTGGCCGCCACTTCTCCCCCTGGCCGCCCCTTCCCCTCTATGTCCAGCACCTCCCCCACGCCTCCACTCCTCCCCTGGTGGTGCCTCCCCTCCTCCCTGTGCCCTCCTTGCTGCCGGCCAAGAGGAAGAAAGGAGGAGGATCCCCTTTGGGTGCTGCCGGCCAAGGAGAGAAGGAAGAGGAAAAGGGAGAAGGAAGGGGGAAAGGGAGATCTCACGGGGATTCTAGCGGGTTCCAGCATGGTCTTCAAGGGTGCTTTTTGGCTCCCTATTAGTTAGTTTAATATTTTTCTATGTGATTGTTGTCGATTAGCATATCAATTGCCCCATTGTTAGTGAATCGGTAATCTGCAGTCTCGTTGATATGTAGTTTTGAATTAGTTCAGTGCAAAATTTGGGATTTATGTTTCCTAGAGATAAGTAGATAATTTCAATAGCTTTTTGGAAAGTCTTTGTTCGCATATATTGGATGAGTATATAATTCGTTATGATTTTTACAATCAAAGTGCCTATTCAGTTCCTGGGTTTCGGGCAACAAACATGGTTATGTAAGTCAAAATGTGAAAATAGACGAATTTGGACTTTTGGTATGCATGAATTACATAGATGACTTTATAATTATTCCAGAAAGTCCAAGATCACATTTTTTTTGGACAAGTATAATAGGAGTTATGAAATTTTGATCTATGCGATTCAGTTCTGTCTTTCTGTTGGGGACACTCAGGGGAAATTGTTAAGTTAGGGAAGTTTGTTGCAGAGTAGGAAAATTAGATTAAATTTATTTTGGTGGCTAATTCCCTGTGGATTCAAGAATGTCTTAGATCACTATTTTTGGATGGACCAATTAAAAGATATGGGATTTCTAATTTGAGATTGCCGAAGATGACAAATTAGTCTTTGGGGTTAAAAGCAAGGGTTTCGACGCAATAATCTGAACATTAAATCACCTGAGAGATTGTGGATATAGTTGTGTAGATTTCAGAAAGTCTGAGTTCATGACTTTTGGAGCTAAGTACCAAAAGTTATGATTTTTCTAAGGCGACTGTTCTGTTTTGGACAGAATGGTGTTCGGAAAGAAATGGTATAGTTGTGGGTTGCGATTAGGAGCGATTATGTCTATTTAGTTTTATTGCAATGTTGTGTGCTTTTGGATGGTATTATTAGAATTTTTACGAATGCTAGGTGGTGGTGAGAAACCGGGGTCAGAACCTTCTACTCGTCATCTTCCAGCACACGACTGAGGCAAGTACAATTCCAGTATAGTGTTGTGTGTGGTAACATCTTTGATGTGATGCAAGCTTAATATGATAAATCATGATGAGAGTGTTTATATCATGTTGCTTATACGTTGTTCATTATTTGAGAATGCATATTATAAGAGATTGTGTAATGTCCATGTCATTTCATATTATACATGCATGTTGGCATGATGTACCCACGATAGTGGGCTTGAGATCCCCATATTTAAGATATGGCAATGGGTACCTGTCTGAAAATGACGGGCTTGGGTCCCCACATTTGATAATGCGGGTATAAGTGAACACCAACGAGTGTTACACTCGGCTATACCGGTATAAGCAGAAGAGAAGATATTTTGGCATATGCATGGACTACATTGCATTGCATTCACGGATTAGTAGATGTATGTTTTATACTGGGGAAGAATTGTTGATGCTTTAGTGCTATTTTTTATTTAGCCTTACATGTACTTGCTGAGTTATGGACTCATTCTTGCCTTTTATTGTTTTAAGTGATCGTTGAGACCGGCATGCATCGGGTGGAAGTAGTTGATGGAAGGATTTCACATATATGCACATCACACTACCTAAATACCACTTTTGCCATGATAGAAACTCATATTGTAATAATTGGTTATTTTGTGTCTCTATTAGTTCCCTATGGATTTTCTCTATGCTAGCGGATGATCTTTTCTACTTGAGTATTATTCATGATGTTATATCAATTGTTAGGACTGAGATGATTGTGATTTTAGTATTATGTCCTTGCTAAAATTTACCTTAACTTAGTGTTTGCAAACATATGGTCCTAAGGTCTAGTTGTTAATTGTGATTGATTTGATAAAATTTTTGTAGTGAATGTTAAAGTTAGTAGAATAGTGTTACATCTTGGCTTTTGCTAAGCTGGGGTGCTACAGTTGGTATTAGAGTGAGCATTAGGTCCATGGTGAATAAAAATATTAATTAATTTCTTAAAAATGTTAATTAATTGCTTACTCAACTAAAACTTGACACACTGGTGCACAGTAGGATGGGATGGGTTAAACATTGCATATTCGCTTCCATTATATTATTTATTTGTAATGGATGCTGAATTGTATTGATTTCATTATGAGATTATGCTAGTGTTGTGTTTGAGCTAAGTTGTTAGTTTCTCCTTGTGGTGTTCAGTTATGGTAAGGGGTAGAGGTCGTGGGCGTGAAGGAGTTTGTGGCCACGGTCACAGGTGTGGACCAGTAGTGCCACCACCCCTGGCTGTTGAGGTGGAAGGAGAGGTGGGTGAGGAGGTCACTTGTTGCTCACCCTAGTCTTGTGCGCGGTGTCGGCCGCCCTGTTGCAGGACCTTCAGAGGGAGGTCCAAGAGCTTCGCAGCAGGTGCAGGCAGCTCCTCCTACTGCTAGCGCACTTGTTGCCATCCCTGGTGTTGCACACGCTACTTAAGAGGCTAGGATGAGCCTTCGTGAGTGGATGTCTCTCCGTTTGGACACCTTTGACAGAGCAGGCACCCCAGTTTAGGCAGCGGACTGGCTGCAGTATATGGAGAGATAGTTTGGGGCCTTGGAGATGACCTCTCAGCAGAAGGCACACTTTGTGGCCTTTCAGTTGAAGGGCCAGACCGATATCTAGTGGGAGGGGATTCTGTCAGCTATGACCCCAGTCCAAGGACCAGCCATGTGGGAGTTCGGTTCAGAGCAAAGTTTTATCGAGAGTCTTTTCTTGAGAGGATGGAGCACTTTCTGGTGACCTTTGTCCAGGGACAATTGATTGTAGCAGATTATGAGGCAGGGTTCAATAACCTAGTCTGATTTGTGCCAGCCGTGGTTAGTAATGATCAAGAAAAGGCAAAGAGGTTTCGTATAGGACTAAATCCTGAGTATCACCATGTTCTGGGAGCGACTTGTTTACTTGACTTCAATTTGGTGGTCGATCAGGGCAAGAGTTTGGAGTTGGAGAGGGAGCTCACTAGAGAGAGGCAGGCTTCTACTGGTTCGGTTCCCTCGAGTGGTTCTGGCAGTGGTCAGAAGAGGAGATTTGGTGGTAGGAGCGGGTCTACTCAGCGACCTATTTCCAAGAGGTTCCAGGGAGGCCAGCGTCCCTAGTCATCATCACAACCGGTTCATCAAAGGCAGTTTTCTTCTTCAGTGCCACACCCTTCTTCAGCTTCGCTAGAGTTGCGTTCTGTTCTAGGCCAGGGCATGATCTGCTTCAAGTGCGGTGATGGGTACCATGCTTCTGAGTGCTCCTTTTCGGGGAGCTGTCGTCACTATGGCCAGGCGGGCCACAAGGTTGTAGTATGCGAGCAGAATCCGACAAGCAACATCAAGTGGGACCAGTTCCTGCGGCAGCTTCAGCCACATTATCTCGAGGCTTAGTTCATATGTTGGCGGCTGCCTCACTGCCGCAGTATCCTCAGTCTTGGGCTACACCTGTAGTGTTTCCTTCGGCACCTCCTGCTGGGTTCTACTAGAAACCTGGACCGTCTGCGCCACCTTAGATTGCTACACCTCCTACACTTCCTTCGCCGAGTATTGGGGCGTCCTCCGCCTTGGCGCCACCTGGAGTCTATGCCATGCCCACACCTGAGACAGTAGGTCGTCCTGACGTGGTGATAGGTACTTTATTTGTGGATTCCCATAAGGCTTTCGTTCTTTTTTATTCAGGTGCTACTTACTCGTTTGTATCACTAGAGTTTGCTAGGAGAGCGAACTTGGGTATACAACATATTGCTCAGTCGGTTCTAGTCAGTTCTCTGGGGGTTTCATTTCGAGTTCTACAGTTTGTCCGGGCTATACTGTTACCATTGATGATGAGGATTTCACTACTAACTTGATGGCGATTCAGCTAGCACCTTTTGATGTTATCCTTGGTATGGATTGACTGTTCAGCTATCGCGCCAAGATCTGTTGTTATTGGAAGACGGTGTCTTTGCAAGCTCCGTCTAGAGAAGAGTTGGTATTTCAAGTAGTGCACCATCGGATTCTCTATTTGTGTTGGACAACTTATTTTCTAGCCGGCGGGCCTTAAGAATTGGGTTGCTTTGGTCTCTTGATGCAAAGTCGAGTTCCCCTCTGCGTATCGAGGAGATACATGTGGTGAGAGATTTTCCTAATGTGTTTCCTATAGAACTTCCAAGGATGCCTCCAGAACGGAATGTGAAATTCTGGATTGACCTTATTCCTGTAACTCGTCCTATTTCCTTGTCTCCGTATCGTTTGGCCCGACCCTTTCAGGATGAGTTAAAGAAGCAGTTGGATGAATTGCTATCAAAAGGGATGATCCGGTGCAGTGTGTCGCCATAGGGAGCGCCTGTTCTCTTTATAAAGAAGAAAGATGGTAGTTGGCGCATCTGTGTGGACTATCACGAGCTTAATCTGGCGATGATCAAGAATAAATACACTTTACCTCGTATCGAGGATTTATTTGATCAGTTGAAGGGAGCCAAGGTATTTTCTAAGATTGACCTTCAGTCTGGGAACAATCAAATCCGTGTGTGGGATCAAGATATTGAAAAGACGGCTTTCTCCCCGAAGTATGGGCATTACAAGTGCAAGGTTTGTCTTTTGATTTAACTAGTGCTCCTGCTGTTTTTATGGAAGCAATGAATAGTATGTTGTATCAGTATCTTGATGTTTTTGTGGTTGTGTTTATTGACGACATCTTGATTTACTCCAAGACTGAAGAAGAGAATGACCATCATTTGAGACTTGTTCTTGAAACTCTAAGGAAAAATCAATTTTATGCCAAACTAAAGAAATGTGTGCTTTGGATTTTAGAAGTTGGGTTTTTGGGACATGTGATTAACCGAAATTTGTATTTTTGTTGATCCTAGCAAGATTTCTACGGTAGTGGAATGGAAAAGACCATCCAATGTCAAAGAAGTGAGAAGTTTTCTGGGCTTAGTAGGTTATTATCGGCGTTTTGTGGAGGGTTTCTCTTTTATTGCCAAGCCAATATCTCAACTGACTCAGAAAGGTGTTAAGTTATGGTGGTTAGATGATTATGTGCGAAATTTTTTACACTGGAGGAGAAGTTGATGACTACTCCTGTTCTGACACTCCCCGAGTCTGGGAAGCGCTTCACAATTTATTCAAACGTTTCTTGAGTGTGCCTTGGTTGTGTGTTCATGTATGATGGCAAGGTGATTGCGTTTGCGTTGAGACAACTGAATAATCATGAGCAAAATTATCCTACCCATGATTTAGAATTTGCTACGGTGGTTCATGCCCTAAAGATTTGGCGTCATTATCTGTATAGTGAGTCTTGTGATATTTTCACCGGTCACAACAGTCTCAAGTATATTTTTACCTAGAAAGATCTAAACCTGAAGCAGAGGAGATAGTTGGAATTAATTAAATACTTTGATCTTACAATTCAGTATCATCCTGGCAAAGCAAATGTAGTAGCGGATGCTCTCGGTCGCAAGACGACACCCCCTGCTCTCAGTTGTCTTGTTGCTGATTTTGAGCGTATGGATATTTATTTTTTCTTTTGTAGGTACTGTTTAGGCCGAGACTGATGCGACAATAGGTGTTTCGATCTTTCGATGAGATGGATAATTCGATTTGGTGGAGACGATTCTCATGATTTGGCTACCAATCACACATGACCAATATACCCGTAATCGTTGAACCAACTCTGTGATTGTTATTGACCTCACTAGAAGCACGATCGACTGACCATAAAGGTCTATTCCTGTATGCAATCGAAGAACAAGATAATAAGCAAACTGAAATTACAAATAGGATTGAAATACTTGATAAATTGGGATTCTGAAGTGGTATTATGGTTGGTCTAATCGACACAAGTCAATACACGAAGTTGCAACGTGGCTAACTTTTAACTAAACAAAATCCAGCAAACCCTAAGGGTGTAGGCCACTATGTATAGGAGGAAGAGGGAGGGGTGATAGCACTATTCATATGAACAGTACGGGCCTAGGGTTACAAGGCCCATGGGCCCAAGTGGAGGTGGCGCAACACCTTTGCTCTCGGAATCAGAATCAGCGTCGGACATTTTTGGCTATTGTGGCGTACTTATAAGGAATTTGGAGGTGGGGCTAAATCCGTTGGAAAGAGGACAAGATAAGCTTTCCATCATATAGTTGTGGAGCTCCAACGGACTCTGTATGTGAAAGTTATGCACGTTTGAAGTGAATGTTAAAGTTGGTAGAATAGTGTTACATCTTGGCTTTTGCTAAGCTGGGGTGTTACAAGGTTATCAAGTGATGATATGCTGCGATATTTGGCACAAGAGCCAAAATTTACAATTGTGACATGGCAAGGATACAATATAAATGGGTACACATTTTATACGACAACTTAGGATAGGAAGAGCACGGTCTAGAACAGCTGTGTCCGCATAGATAGATTTCACGAGTAGTTCACTATCGCTGGGTCAAACATAATGAAATGTGGGTACTATGGGTTCATAGAGGATATTTGAGAGCTCGACTACGTATTTTTCAATATCCCTCATTTCGATGCTATTGGGTCAAACTTCCACAGGGTATGAAGGTCGACAAGTACGACATCACTACTGTGGACCTCGAACGTGTCGGATACAAGGACGAACCATTCATACTCGCTAAGAAAGTTGTTCAAATTTTTTATGTAACGGTCACGACAAATAAGAACCGCTACATAGTTCTTCATGGAAAAAGAAGGATTGTCAGGGTTGAGAATGTCGTGGATGAGGAAGAGTACAATCAATTTAACAAGTTGCCTCCTTTTAGAGACGGCTTCAGCCTCGAGGAAGAACACAGCGAGGAAGCTAGCTATATGCACGTCGATCATCGTGAAGGGCTATTTTTTTAAGGAAATAGCCAAGTGGAATGATCCCGCATTGTGAACACCTATTTGGAAATTGTTCCATTGTAATTAAGAAATTATTCCATTGTAATTGATTCAGTAATTAAGAAATGATTCCATTTGTGATTGTATCTGCTTTCTTGTTTTCAAAGGGCATGACTAGCATTTCCTGAGGCTAGCCGAAAAACAGAATATTTTTTAGCTATTGAGGAATTATCATAGGTGGTTTAGTGGAACAAATAATCTATGATATACTTATCACAGACGGTTCCATAATAGAACCGTCGGTGATACGTTTGTGATATCTCTTTATTAGTAGGACCCCGCTAGGGTTTTTGCCCTTACTCCTCACTCGCCCGTCCCCCTCCCCATCACCCTTAACTCCTCACTTGCCCTCCGCTTTCCCTTCTCTCTGTCGCCGTGCCTTCTCCCCGACGTGTACACGAACGCCGCCCCTTCCCTAACCCCGACGCCGACGCCACCTTTCTTCTCGTATCCGCCAGTCCCTGTTGCTCCCCAATGCCACCCTGCTGCTCCCTGATGCCGCTCGTCCTGCTATACGTGTGTCCATCTCGCCGACTTGGCCTTGGTCCTCTTTGCTCCCGACACCGACACCGCCTCTACTCCCTGTCCTCCACGCTTGTGGGTATTTCATTGTACCTCATGGTTTACTGCTCGGTTATTGCTAGTACTCGACGCTTGGTTTTCTGAGACAATGTCTTTTGACGTGCCTTGTCCGGTTCTATTCGGTGGCTTCGATTGTCATTCGCTTTGTGAGTTGTTTCTGTTTACAAGAGTGCGTTACTTTGCATATATGTGTTGTACTAGTCTAAATTTGAATTTGGATTAATTCTAGTTCTAGAAGATAATGCATTGTACTGCTGTGGGTTCAGTTTACTACTCAGTGATGACTTTTGTCATATTATGAAATTAACTTGATAACAAATCAGAGTTTGAGCTGCTAGGGTTGCTTACTATTGTCAGATTATATCTAATAGCTTGGCTCTGTTGCTTTTTGTTTTCGGCTGTGATTCATCTGATCATCTTATTCCGATCCTGTTGTTCCTCTGTTAGTCAATTGGGTTTCTTCCATTAGCCGAGTGGCTCGTCTTGCTAAAATTAGTATTATGTTTATTCAATCAAGTGATTAATTCTCAATTTGCTGATTGGTTTATGTTTTAATCAAGTGATTCTTATGCACTGTTAATTGTATAACCTTCTATTGACTGAAAGTAACTTTGCTATTTGCGATAATTCTTGACATAACCAGTAGAGCGTTAATTTTATTAATTATGCTGGAATTAATTCTAAATATCCACTAAAATTGCTTTATTTACAACAATTCAGAAAATATATTCGTACGTAACATATATATTTTTTCTATATTTAATATGTTACCAAGGAGAAATTCTCCATGAAAATACAAACTAAAATTTTAGTCATTGGAATCCTACAAATTTAGTTCTTTGGGTGTGTTTCTTCAGATATGGCGTTCGCACAGTCTTCGCCGCCATCGCCAAATGCATCTGGGGCTCTGATGGGCTGTGCGCTGCCGTCGCCGAATGCGTCTGTGGCTCCAAAGAAAGGGGTACTTAAGCGAGATGGCAGAGAAATACCAAAAAGGTCTGAGGGCTGAATGACCATCTTGGAGGTCGCTGACGTTGGGGTCCCTCGGCATCCCAAGAAAGCAGCGGTAGCATTCCGGACCACCTGTGGGAAAGTTGGAAGGAAACGAGTCCCCATCACCACATCAAACTGGATGTCTCTGACGGACCAACAGAAAGAGCAGTTGTTGGCTGAAATTTCAAGCTCGTTCGAGTTCCCAATAGAAGTCCAGGGACTCATGCGACTGCAGGCGTTGCTCGCGATTGAAAAAGTGTGGAAGACCTTCAAGAGAACGCTTATCATGGAGTACATGAACAAGGATCGGACGCCCTTCACAAAGTATCAATTGTGTCGGCGGATATATGGGACGTCATTGTGCATATAAAGATGACGGTCGAATTTTAGTAGCAAAATGCAGCGCACAAGGCTATCTTGACAAAAAAAAAACACTCACCCCATAGACTCGGCACCGCTGGGTACACGAGAAACTGCAATGGACGAGGGAGTATGAGGATGCAAACTGGTGGGAGGCCTCCCCGCCATTTGCCGAGATCACAGACGAGCACGTCCAAAACTAGTTAAGAGGGAGGTCATCAATCACGTCTTCGGGCGTCATCTCTTTCAAAAACCCAGCAGACAAAGGAGTGTCCCAACGTCTGGTAAGATTTGTCAAACTACCTAGTTGTTAATAAGTATATAACTTTATCGGGTCTAAAATAATATGATGGTCTCTTGCAGTAAACATTGAGTACCCAATCTTCCCAATGATCCTTCAAAGCAGTCAGGGAGAGGAATATGCTATCAACGGCTCTAGGAAACAAGGAGCACCCAGGTCACATGTGAGGCCTTGAGGTTTACATACCTTGAAGGTAGGGATTCCCACCAGACCCCCAGGTGTATAGGAGTCGGAAGAGATCCAAGGCCGAGCGCGAGGAACAGATGAAAGAGGATATTCTTGCGGAGATTAGTGTAGAATTTCGAGGACATATAACATCATTGCAGGAGCAAATGAATCAAGTGATCAATCAGTCGTAAGCCACCCCCATTATTTTGGGAGCCAGTCCCCCTCAACGCTGGAGTAGCTGCGTGTCCACACCATTTTATGAACATGGCGACGTCCAATTACCTATCGATAATATCCAGGTAATGTCATCTCTAGAATTCTCCAAAGATAGACCTGTAGGACATCTTAGCTAACTGTGTATCGTTTTGTAGGAGCCCACGCCCTCAAGCTCCAAATGAGGCTAGTTGGGTCCATTTCTATTGAGGTTGGGCGAGGGATGGCGTTTCCATGCTAGGAAGGGACAATGCTGCACTGTGCCCAGCTGGTGTAGGGTTACGCCAAGGTCTAGATGGGCATGGTACATGACAATTTCATGGTCGTCCCGCTTGAGAAGCCTCCGAACGAAGACATTATAACACTAAGGGATGCTGTGCACACTTTTGTCCAGTGGCCCAAGAGGGACATCACCTTGGACCTTGCAGTGCCACGATTGGAACACAACCATGCCTCTCCAATAGAACCCTTGATGACTCCACCTCAATCTCCGTTTCAGAAGGCCACCATATCGGCTCCTGTGGCGACAGCGCCGAAGATACAAGAAAAGTGTGCCGAGTCTTCTCCCCCACGAAGACACATGGCAGGCGAGGCACTAAGGTCAAATCGAAGAAGATTAAGACACCTGTAGTGCTGAAGATACAAGAAAAGCATGATGAGTCATCTTCCAAGAAGACATGTGATAGGCGAGACGCTAAGGCAAAACCGAAGAACATTAAGGCACCTTGCGAGCCTTGGACGTTTTGCCTCGGAAGACCATTGGTCCCCGACACACTATTACCCTATCTTGGATTGGTTTGCATGACTTTGCATGCCTAGCACATGCGGCAAACCGAGATGACGACAAGCCGGCCTACTAGATTCACTGTCAGTTACACAAAGAGCCATTTTCTCCATAGGCCGGGTTATTTCGTCGTGGGCTTCCAAGACTTATTCGAACTATTCAATCTCAACACCCTTGACGCCTCACTTCTACGATGCTAGACACTGTAAGTGTGTACAATCAAGTACTACATTCACGTAATACCGATAAATATCATAACTCATTGCTTATGTATAGATATATGATACAACAAGCCCGGCGATCGCGAGAACTGATGGGTTTCCTTGACCCACAGTTGATCTCTGAGTAATGCATCACCCAAGACACATCCTACGTCGAGAAATACATAACGAATGGGTTACTTTCTCATGGCAGCAAGGACTACATACTGGTGCTCTACAACCAGGAGTAAGCGCTTTACTACTTGCTATACAAATTTCATTTGTACATTATACGCAACACGAACTTATATTTGATGACTATAGCGACATACATGAGTAGGTGGTACTGGATCCTTTTAGTCATTGTACCAAAGTAGAACAAGGAAATATACCTTGATCCCCTAGTCAATAAGTGTTGGACCGAAAAGGCGGCTAAGGGGGGGGGTGAATAGGAGCATGCTCACTATTTCATAAATAATAGATTCAATAAGATTTTACTCCAATAGCTATGGAAGCTATGAAGATCAATATACCAGTACAGCGGAAGGCTACTATTGAATCCAATTTAACCCCCGAAGCAAAATAACAAAAATCAACATAAGCTAAAACAAAACTCAGTGCTGGGCGGTCTGACCGCTGGGTCAATGGCGGTCTGACCGCTGACCCCTGGCGGTCGGACCGGTGACCCTGGTAGTTTGACCGCCGGCCTGAAGACCAGATCAAACAGCCCGAAGAGCGAAGTTACAAATAGATGTAACTTTTGATCTACAACTCCAAGCTCGATGAAACTTGGAACACACCTTCTCTATGATGTCAGGAACCTGTCCCAATAGAAGATTATGAAAATTCTTAGAAGAATTGTGCTCCTTTTTCGGTTGAGACGAGGATGGTTCAAAACCAAGTCAAAACGAAAACTAGATCCAAAATCTTGCTCGCGGGTGATTGATGATCAAGATGATCCTAGATATGTTCCCGCATGTCACAGAAAGTTAGATCACGTGAAGAAATTATGCAAAAACTCACGGATCAAAGAAAGACTCAAAATATCAAATGGAGAGAAGGAAAGCAAAGAGACAAAACTTTGATCAAACTTTCCTTGGATTCATTTGATATGATTTTGGTTTACAACCACTCCATCAATGGAGGACAAAGCTTAATATATGAGCACGAAATCAAATCAAAACTCTCTAGAACCCTAACCTCCATAAAACCTCTCCCTAAGCAAATTGGGGTTTCAAACAAAAAATGGTTGAAGAGGGGGTGCAGCCACCACCCTCCTCTATTTATAGTGGAGGCTTAGACCTTCTAGAAGTTTGACTCAATTGGGCTCCCGTTAAGGCCAGAAAGAAATGGATCATACACGCATGCATTTTAAAGCGCCGTCTTTATCGCCTCTTGACCTAATCAGCTTCCCTTTGTGCCATCTTGTGCCGCGGGTTAGCCAATAGGTCACCCTTGTCCATCTTGCACCACGCTTGAGTTCATTGACCCCACTCGGCATCGTCGATCGTTCTGGACCTTAGCTCTCCAAGCCTAGTCCCGATCATCCTCGCTGTTGACCGTCGTTGACCACAAGCAACCTGCACAACAATAGACAAGCAAACCGAATCCGGGAACAAGTTCTTCATAACTTGACCCATGTTAGTCAAAACATGCATTATGCAGCACATATGCACTGAAACTCATGACTTCGACCTAACAACCAAACATCGTCGCCACGAAGGACGACGATCCAAGTGAAAACCGGTCAAACCGCCAGCATGACCGGTCTGACCACCAGTTGGGACTTAGCCAAAATCAGACTCTGAAATTCTAAAACCTACTGGAATTTTCAAACCAATAGAACTTTTGACTAGAGACTCCAAAAATTATGAGACTAAGTGCAATAGAATCCCCTCTCTTGCCTACAACCTCTATTTTTGGCCCAGCCCTAAAAACCACATTTAGTAATTGGCCGGTCCGACTGCCGCTATGGCTGGTCGGACTGCCACTGGCCGGTCCGACCTCCAGTAGTGGCCGGTCCGACCGCCCTATGGCCGGTCTGACCGCCGCTTCGGTCGGTCAGACCGCCTGAGACCTGACAGCATGCCAACATTGTCGAAAATACGTGAAACGACAAACCTTTAACGCCATTGCCAATTGTCACATCATCTTAAGATCAGGAGCATATCCCCATCATATCCACAATAAGAACCATAACTTCACCTTTATGCAAAAAGTACTCAACAGGTATGCTCATTTCCTCCATACGTAACTCTATTGTTAGTCTTCTTTCATTTGAAATGGTCGAGGATAACTTTTTAGAATCACGTAGGTCGTTCAACGCGTATGCTGCCGAGAGAGGGAAACATAAGGAACCGAGCGTCACACTGAGACACAGGACGCGATTTTTGGTACTAACTTGCTACAACATAATAATCCTATATCACACTTCGTAACTTGGCCTCTCAAACTAACTATACCTATATATGTAATTCCATTTTTACAGTGCCACTAGCAACAACAAGACAATGTATGTGCATTCTACGTTTGCCGTCATATGCAGGAAATCAGGAGTGCTAAGATGAAGGATCCAGAGGTTTCTCAATTGTGAGGACCCCGGGTTATTTCCGTAAGACTGAGACTTTCCCGGTCTTATGGAAATAACTCTAGGCCTCAAGTGAATGAATTCCACCATAACTCCATCCAAGTGAAAGGCCCCGACTGAGACTAGAGCCCCGGTGATCATGCGCGCTGCTCTTCTGCGAGCACCACATGATGACCGGTTCTCCCACGGTCTAAGTCCACAATCAAACAAGTTAAAGTGGAATTCAAAACAGCGGGTATGCGTCTCGTGCCGGCTCCCAAGATCAGCAACCAACATGAACATACCCTCATCAACGTCAATCACAGACATACAATATTCATACATTGATAATCCAAAAGACATACAACATAATAGTTAAGTCTACAACTATTATATGATGGTCGATCAGCCAAATTCAAATAAGAACAATAAGTAGCAGCGGAAGCAAAGTAAATAAACCAAAAGGTCCACCATGGTATGCCCCATAACCCAAGGCAACCGACTGGTAGTTAAATAATAGCACTATTTGTTAGCGTCACTTAAATCGGCGCTAACGAACTCCTCGAGCGAACAATCTTCCTCACCTGAAACCAGTAGACAAACTGGCTGAGTACAAAGGTACTCGCAAGTCTTATACAAAGGAAAAAAATTAGTTATGCATATTGGGCAATCAAAGGATAGCATTAGTGGCTCTAGTTTTGCGAAAAAAGTAACAATTTTCAACTTACACATACTAGTTTTTCAATTGCCATTTGAAAATCAGATTTGAAGTAGAACTAAAGCATGTGATAAAGTGATACATTTGTAAACAATTGAACAATAAACACCAAGGTGGCAGCCCACTTTGGTAAACTAAAATATATGAACACCCGTTCATGCCAAATACCAAATTGTAACTATCAATTTTAATTCAAAATCTAACAATAGTGACTCCCGAACTCAAGCGATTGTCCATAACCATAAACATGGTTATTCGAATAGATTTATCTCTGCAGAGGTGTACTACTTTACCCACACGACTCGACTGGCCCGTAAGCCACCAGAATTAACACACTTCCTTTGGTATGCCGGCTAGGGAAATCAAGATTCAGTATTTTTCGACAAGAAAGTGGTATTGAGCCAGGTCCCCCTTGCGAGATGAACCCCTAACTTAGTACAAACGACTGATAGCATTTGCTAAGCGGGCTCACAAGTTATGTTGGATATACCGATGCAATATAAATATCCGAAATTGGTGCTCCCATGCACACTATAGAAAACTACATCGACTCCTACGAACAAATGATTGAACACAAATGTCCTCATTTAACTAGAAACCACCTGAGGCCCAACCCAATCAAAACCTTTCCCCTACTTGACCAAGCGGCTCTCAACCCGCGTGTGGTGGCACGAATTATACTTGAATCAACGACGTCACTAAAGTTCGATCCTTGTTGGTCCAAACAAGTCAACCACATACCCGATCTCGTGCATGAAGGCACTTTCACTAGCAACCATTTGTCCAGACCCCAAAACCCTTAAAAAATTAACTTAAGAAACAGAAACGAAAATCTGGAATAAAAAGAAGGTATGAAATCGTGTCTCCCATAATTGTCGGGTTATTCCCGATAATCAATCTACCGTATCTAGACTTGCATGGCTAAGCAAACCCATACAACATATTTCACACATCCTAACTTAAGCATGTAGGTACCAGAATAATTCAAGAATAACATCATGAATGGGATATAACTAACTACATATCACAAAAATAGCAACATAACAAAATAAGCATACAAGCAATTATCATTGCATCTAACTACTCAACACTGGGAGCAAAATGATGCAAAAAGAAAGTTAAAATGATTCTTACCTTGCTGGAAGTTGAGCTACTCGCTCTCGGTGGCGTACGAGTCAATAAAAATCGCTTCGGAATCTATATAAAGACAACACCGAATAAACAGGGAAAAGGCACGAAATGCAAAGTGTTCAAACATGTATGAGATTTCTACAGTAGCTAGATGATGATTTTAAATGAATTTAGGTGAACAAATTATTTAATTTTGATTTAATATGAGAGTGTTGTAGCAGTTCAAAAATTAGACTTCCATAAAATACAATTTGTTACTCTTCATTCAATTTAATTATTTGGTTAAAATTTGCAGAGCAGTGGGGAGACAAAGGATTACATAGGTAAATATAGAATAATATTATGAGCTCAAATTAACTTGGTTCATCTCAAATGGAGTTTTTATGAATTAGTTATGAATTTTCAAAGTTATCTGCCTTATTTATTATAAAAATAATAGAGTTATGGATCATTTTCCAAAACTATATTCTCTGCTATAGAGACATGCTTGAAACCTATTTTAAAATAAAGTTTACTTAAAATGAAAATTATCAAAATTGGTTTCACTGTTTTTGGAGTTAAAATGAATTAGTTATGCATTTTTGAAGTTAATAGAATTTTCAGTGTGCAAATAATTCATTTCGGAATTAAAAATGCATTTAAAACTTTTCTTACCGAGCGCTCTGCTAGCCGCAGTCGCTGACTGGTGGGGCCCAGTGAATAGTTTATTTTTCAATTTAAATTCGAATTTTAACCGCAGCCGCAGACGCAATGCTGCCCTGAGAACTCAATAATTTTGTACTGAAAACAGGTTACAACAATTTGCACAAAATTCGTTTGATGCAAGGCATCCTAAGCTGATCATTATGTTGTGAATTTTGTAGATTTTTGTATGAAAGCAATTTTTGTTCAGTCAGCATCGAAACATTTGACCAGAAACTCGATCAGATTTCTCAAATTTGCACACATGATTAGCATTGCAGGAGAGTGAATATCTTTGTAACTGTTGTAAATGCTGGCTTATTAGGATCAGGTTTTATTGTTTGATATCACAATGCTGACTCAAGTTCTGAATTCTTGATCTCTAATTTGAGTGGAAGCTTTGTGTACCATATCAAATATAATTGTTGTATGACACAATTCTTTATGAAATAAATAGCATTATTCGTATTATAGATTAACAAAAAAGTAACCTGTGCAACTTTGTTCATTAAATTGGTTCCTGAAGTTTGTACTTGTGTGTGTGCTGGCATGGATAAAATTAACAATTACAGGGTACTTTCATAGAGCCCCAGTTAGAAGGCTATTTCTGCTAAAGAAATGTTCAGATCGATCATGGGAGCACAGCTATGTTGAAAATAGCATCAATTAACATTCGTAATTTTCTAAATTTCACCACATGATTCATTTTAAAAAAATCTAAAGATATGGGTCTTTGTTCTCTTGAAGAGATTTTCGTATATGCTGATGCGTGAAGAGACTATCATAAATCATACTGTCTATATGACAAACACCCTGTGATGAGTTGACAAAAAAATATCAAAGAGCTGGACTTGGTCTTGCAATAACTCAATCTTTAGGTTAATACTTTAACAATTAAAATATTGAAGACACATCTGACAGTATGTTTACTCCTAAAAGTAGCAGCATCATACATATAACCGCTGTGTGACAAACACAAATACAACTCATGAACTAGGGAAGAAATTACGGGTTATGGAAGAACAGCTACCTGTTTTCAGCTATATTATGACACGCAAATAACAATTTCCCCAAAAATGAGAAAAAGACTTGAAAGAAGCATCCATTCTTGAGGTTAGTATCCTGGAAGTCTATTCTGACAACAGCATAAATGAATAAAATTTCAAGGTTGCTGACAACATCGAAAGGAAAAAAAATGGGAGTATTGACTGGCAGAGTATTTAATCAATATAATCTAGCATTGTTGAAATGAAAGTTGTAAAATCTATAAGCCTATTATACTTGCACATTGCAGAAACCAGTAAGTAGTATTATGCAATATGTATCATCAATTTGCAACTACAGGTATTTTTCTCAGGATGACACTTAATTTCTAGTATAAAAACAGTGAGTGCAAAATTGTGCACTGCAATATGAGCCTTAAGCTAACTTGGCAAGGGTTATTTCATTCTCTCAGAAGTGTTTAACTAAGGTACTCTTATACTCTTATCAAGCAAAATTGTGGTCTACTCATGATAGATGAATTCTCCAACCAGCTCCAAATCTAACATCATTTCCAAAATTTAAGGACAATTTAAGAACCTCATCAGAATCTTACTAAAATAGGCTTACAACACAGAGAACCGTACAAGGTATAGATTGATAACATTAATTAGATAAAGAACATCACACCCATAAGAAGCACTGCAATATTTTTTCACCATGTAATGATATCTCAGGGATAACATAGACAATTCTATCCATCTACAAAAATAATGAGAAAATAGGGGAAACAAGCAATGATGTCTGCATGCTTACTACTTTGTTTCTCCTGTTTGGGCGAAAATATCTCAAGGCATAAGCAAACCTTGGAACTTCATAATTTCAAATCATTCTTTATGAATTCCGCGAACTTCGGCAGCCGTAGTCACAGCTCTCATATGTCATAACATGTGAACTTTCTAGTACTAACCGGTGTAACACAAAACCAATAACAGTCACATGAACAATAAACAGGGCACACTAACTAAGAACATACTTGTTTTTGTTTAAGCAAGCTTTCTAGTTATTATCTTGAGTAAAACGGAACAAAGTGTGTCACTTTGTGGAGATCATGTGTATGATCATAATCTTAGTGTTGATTAATTGGCATTGGTGTCGAGGTGTTTGGCAAATTGTCAGATTTGCTGTCAGGCAGTCGGCGGTCTGACGGGCCCTGAGGAGCGGTCTGATCGGTCGAGGGCCCGTGGTCTGATCGGCCTAGGGGTGGTGGTTAGACCGGTAGAAGGCTAGTGGTCTGACCGACCAGAGTGGCAGTCCGACTGACCGAGGATGAAAAAGTTGACTTTCAGATAATGCGATCAAACACTTATGTGGGAGTGTTAGGAGGTGTGTTTGTACCAGGTTTCTTAGAGAATGGAGTTTCGATGCAAAACTAGATAGAGTTTTGCCGAAATTTCCAGAGATGGTGTTTTCTAGGACTTAGAAAAAAATTGGGAGCGGTTAGACCGGCCAGAAGGCGTTCATTCACCGGGAAGGTGGTGAATGTTGTGGAATTGGCCAAAGTCGTGGGCGTCAGTGTATAAGTGTTATATGATGCATGTTTTGGCTAATGTTGGTCAAGTTGTAAGGAACTTATGCTTAGAATCGATTTCTTGGTCTATTATTGTGCAGGTGGCTTAGAGTTAACTACAGTCAATGGTGAGGTTGATCGAGACTAGGCTAGGAGGGCTGAGGTCCAGAACGATCGAGGATGCCAAGTGAAGTAGTTGAACTCAAGTATGGTGCAAGATGGACAGAACGATCGAACGGGAAGTTCTATGCAGCGGGTTGTATCAAGTGGCTTGGGGGTCAGTAAGTGTTAGGGTTGTTCCGGTGGGAGCCGTATGAGAGAGACTTGCTAACATAAAGAGGTTCATTGATGAATATAAACATGACGAAGCATGAGATTGCTTCACGTTGAATGGACTAGGTCTTTGGAGAAATATCGAGAAGGGGTGTTTTGGTGTCTTCGCTAAAATACCGGGTTGTTGACCTTGAAGACACCGCGGTACAAGACGGTGCAAGGAGAGGCGGTTTAGGTCAAGAGAAGACGGAGATCACGAAGAGACAGATTCGGTTGACCCGGATCGTCATCCGCTTTGGGAAGCGTGCGTGAGTGTTGTAAGGTCAAGGAGGCCGACTAGAGGGGGTGAAGAGGCGGTTTTAGAATTTCTTTTGGCTAAAACCAAGTATTATATGGAATTGTAAATCAATTCGGTTTTTCTTAATTAAAACCTAAATCAACTAGTCTTGACTAAGAGCAACAACAAGCTAAGACTAAGACAAAAAATAGCAATCCTAAGGAGACGAGCAAGCAATTTAATTCTATAAAAGTAAATTGCAAGAAAGTAAAGCTCAAGAAAGAAAACCACAAGAACACTTGAACTTTTTCCCGTGGTGATCGGAAACTTGCCGGTTTCCCTTAGTCCACTTTGAGGTAAACCCAAACGAATTGGACCGACTCCACAAATTAAGCCTACACCTCGAATCCACTTAGGGTTTCTCTTCCTCCACTCCGGAGATGACGAGCACCAAACCACTCATAACCGTCTGGGTCTTCTCACAACCGTTTTTGAGAAGATCACCAACACAACTCCTCCAAGCTGTCTAAGTGTCGGCAAACACCAAGAGTAACAAGTCAGAGACGTTCACTTGAACGAATAAAGTGTCTAAGCTCAATGGATACTTAATCCAACACCTAATGCAACACATGTACTATGATTTTGCTCTCTAAGCTCACTAAGTGAAACACATGCACAAAGGAGAGGAGAAGGCTTGCTTTTTGCTTAAGGGGAATGAAAATGGCACCAGCACCTTCCCACAAGCGACCACAAGGGGTATTTATATACCCACACAAGAAAACTAGCCGTCGGATGAGAATCTGCAGAAAAATAGTGATTCCCAACCTAACCGCCAACCAATGGCCGATCAAACCACCCTAGCTCCAACGAGTATAAAAACTAGTCGTTGGCCACTCAATCGGACTAACCTCCCTCACAAAGCCTTGGAAACCATAATTTGTGATTTAGGGTAATGTATAGGACCAACTGGGTATTGGTCATGGACTTAAAGATATTTTCGAGGCTCAAAGAGGAGGAAATAAAACAGGCTAGGGTTTAAGAGAGATGGATTGAGAAATTGGGTGCCCAAGTGTGAGCCTTTGCCCTTCATAGTGGAGTAGTTGTAAATCTACAATCCCACTAATCAATCCAATCAAGATTGCCTCAAAATGAGTTCTATCATGTTTTTTTTTTCTCTCTTTGATGATTTTGGGGTTTTTGTGTTCCAAGAATTTTGATCAGGTCTTTTGTTGTGATCTAGCTTGCTAAGACTTGTGGTATCTAATCTAAGGTCATGTTGACCATCATCCACCCACGAACAAGCTTTTGGATCAAGTTTTGATTTTCCCTAGTTTTTTTTGCATCTTTTGACTTCGATCAAGAAATTTGTAGAACATTGGCTTTGATCTTATCGATGGTAGATTGGAATAGGTTTCTGACCGTCTTGATGAGCTATGTATGAGATCTCAATGGATTTAGATCTTGGAATTAAAAGTTAGGTCAATTTGTGGATCCCTCAGGTTGTTGTTCTTGTAGTCAGTGATCAGACCGACCCACCGAGCGGTCCGATTGGACCCGACGGTCAAACTGGCCAGGGAACGGTGGTCAGACTGGCCAAGAGGTTTTGTCCTTAGGGTTTTTGGGTTTCAATGCAAGACTTATGATGTGTTCTTGTGATTTTGATCTTCATAGCTTTCATAGCTATTGGAGTGATAGAGAAGTTGAATACCGTAGATGGTGAAATAGATAGGTGCTTCTGTTCAACCCCTCCAGTCGTCCAAGACACTCTAAACCCCTAACAAGAACAAGGGTACCAGTTACACCATGAGAACCAACCAACTGGTGATACCAAAAACACCACAGTTCCACTAGCCTGTCATTCTTCCCAGCGACCACATCCAGTGCCCTGCGGTGAGCAGGGGTACCGGTGGGCCTCGGTGGCGTCGAGCAACCTCAGCGGGTGGCGGCTGAAGACGGCGGCGAGCCACGCCAGCGCGGTCCCACCGGCGCAGAGCACGAGCATCAGCCATAAGTCTGCCATCAGGAAGCCGGCCAAGAGAACCGCGACGGCGGAGACCACGAGCAGGAACCGCATCAGCGCCTCCGCACGCTTCTGCCCCCCGCCAATCCGGGGCGGGTACAAACAACAGAAAAGAGATCAACTCGAGGTCGGGTTTGGGAAGTAACGTCTGGAGAGATGATGGTATTTAGGGCCTAATTGGGCCGTGTGTGGGATTTCAGGCCCGTGAGCATGTCAAGCTATATTGGCTAGCTGCCGATTTAATGATTTCTTATGTGGGGTACAACCCCAGCCATGCTTTTTTTATTTTTTAGTCCCAAATGCAAGACTTTGAACGTGATCTTTTATCATAATATACTAACTAATAAATATGACGTATCATGCAAGCATTTTTCAGACAATTATGACCCACATTGTGATAAATTATGGCCCGCATCACACCTCTGCTGTTGTGCTCAACTTGTGTCACACCCTCGGCCCACTGCCATGCCTAGCCTACACGGCCATCGGGGCTCATAATGAAATTAGGTCCCACAAAGAAGGGGATGGGCCCAACGGTTTGTGAGGTTTTTTGCGGTCTCTCTCGGTGGCGGTAATGGACGGCTAGCTCATGTGTTGCAAGCTGGGACACCAATCAAACACCAACTCAAGACACGTACCACAAAAAATGTATGATTTTATGGATCTCACATTAAAGGAAATAATAGAGGCCAAACATTGAAACAAAATAGGCTCCCGCTTACAGGCCTGGTGGGCTCTAAAAACGGGAGATGCCACAACAAAGTTCAGCTAATTAAATAAGCCCGTTGACCCAACTTCCTCCCGACATTCCATGTTAATTTACAGCTTAGGGAGGTAACTAAGAATTTGTTTGTTGCCACTTCTGGGACCAATGGCTGCTAGCGTTTATGAGGCACAGGTTGAATAGCTGATGCCGTGCATTGCATGCAATACATCTTTTGACTTGTCGCCGTCCCATCTGACATTCCTGACTCATCGGCGCTGCTCGCATCGATCGAGTGAAACATGCAGGGGTACACTACACACTACACAGACGTACATGTCAGAAAGGATCGATCTATGGTGGTTTCAGCCTGTACACTACTGCTCACAGGCTCACAGCTAGCTAGCACTTAGTTGTAACGGTTAGACCACGTGGTTAAATTTAAAATAATTTAATTGATAAATAATTAAAAATATTATTTACAGATATTATTTAAGACGTGTCGTGTTGTCTGAATTTATGTCGGTCAAATTGGAAAAAATTTGTGCTGAGAAAATATGTTGTTTTATTCTTTGCATGTTCAAGGTAACTCGGAGGCTATCGTTGTCTACGGCGATGACCGGAGATGGTTTTATGCGAAGTCATGGTCCCGAAGGTCGAGGATGCTGGAGGAGACGGTCGGGTTCGAGTTGGAGTGTATAGAGATTAAAGATGGATGACGCGTGTTAGAGCTACGAAGATGCGGTTCGGAAGCTACAATATGTGATAATTTTAGAGTATCTAAAATTAGATATTTTGTCGTTACATATCAAGTTCATGTATTGTCTTAGGTCTATTGGGTCGTATACAGATATTTATGTGCAAACGTTAAAAAGTTCGTTAGGAGTTATGGGGTATATACACCGGTGACAGATGTGCAAATCGCGCTAGGGTTTTTATACTGCGAAATACATTGACGACGGCGGCCGAGTCTTGGGGATTGAGTTTTCCTCGCGCGGCGGCCGAGACAACAAAGCTTTTTTCTGGCGGCGGCTGTGCACGTGACGCAAAGGTTACGCGGCTGTGCAGGCGGCGTGGAGCTGACGGGACTCGGGCGCTCGGGAGCCACGGCCGGGCGCAGGGCCAGCCGAGAAGACGCGTTTTTGTAGGCATGCATAGCTACTGCAGCATAAGAGGTGATTGATGTTACTTGGTCGTCATGCAATAAATTTGATTACTGTTTGCTTTTTGTTTCCTTACGCAAGATGAAAGGATGTGCAGCGCACATAGATAATGAGGTTCTGTGTGAGGTGACAGTGCATAAGATTTTTCTGTAGTCTTCGCATGCATGGTGTGGCCTATGATGAAGTGACAGGGAGCAGCATATGTGATAGAAGTGCCTTCTGCGATTCATTAAATCCAAGATCAAAAAAATATTAATTGTATCTGTACTTTTACTAATTATTGAAATTGCTATATTACTAGATAACTCTATTGAACACTGGACTAATTTAGTCCCGTTGCGCAACAAAAATTTCAAAAATAACCTCTATAATTTCAAAATTTCAAAAATGACTCCCTTCTCATGCAGTTTGCCGTCGGGCAAGCTTGGCAGCCTTAATCTTGCCGCCTCGTGAACCCGTAGCGAGGAGGAAAATATATTATGTGTAAAAAATTCTACGAGTGGGAAAAAAATTCAGGCGCGAGAGCGAAGGAAAAATCACGAGTACCTAGAAAATAAGTTGTGTGGCCTGCTGCGAGCACCTAGAAAAGGTAAGTGCCATTTGCATCTGGTTATTATTATCGGTAGTTTTAGCAATGTGATTAGGATGCAATTAGATGAATTATAGCAATAGAGTAGTTATAGTTGTGTAGTTAGTTTATTTTGAAGACTCAGTAGTTAACAATGTCATTAGGCCGTAATTAGTTGACTTAACAGACCTGTTGCTAATAGTATTATAAATTTCATCTCGGCTATTTGCATAGTTTCATGAACTTGGTCATAAAATAGCAAAATATCTGGAGATCGTTAAGCAAAATAGAAATAGCCCCACTGTACGCTTTGTATATATACTCTTGATCGGGCATATTGCCTTCGGTGCATGCACTACGCAGTACACCGCTAGAATGAGAAACTTGACGCACCTCTCAGTAAGTTTTATATCCGAAATTTAATGAAAAAGAATACTGTGTCGTAGACCCCGCATGTCTTTGGTGTAAGCTAGGTCTAACTCGAGTATGGAAACGTAGAAATGCAATAAGAATTTCTGAAGTGAATTATTTTTACACTGTAATATCGAACTAGTTAAAAAATTCATAACTATATAAAAATTTAGGGAAATCAGTTTTGTTGGTTTTCTTTTTGATTTAGTACACAGTAAATTTCTGAAGTGTAACATAGAATAGGCTATGGATTATTTATACCACAAATAATATTAGCTTGGACATTTCATTGATAGAAAAATCATACGAACTCCAATCGGGATTGAAAACCTGTACGACAAAACACTCGTGTATAGTGGGCATAACCAAATTTGTAGAAGCATTCATTCGGAAAAAATCAATAATTCGATTGTTTCATATGCACATGTGTTAGATACTTTATGGCGGAAATTCAAGATATGTTCGTGTTCCACAGGGACGCTCTCGTACGCGACGGACCGTACGGTGCGGACCTGTCAAATTGTCACCGCACCGTGATCCTAGCGCCGGCTCTGAAGGACATGAGCCTCTCGGAGCTAAGGCGGTGCGTGCGTTCCGCGTTTGATCGCGCCACTGGAAGGAAGAAGCTGCGCATCGAGGCGTTGTATGCCTCGGTGGTGGGTGGTGCAGGCGAGACCGTTTGGCAACTTATGAAGGTCACATGTGACGCTTCATGGGCCAACTACATGGGGTTTTGCAACCCATTCTTTGCGATATATGCGCGGCCGATGGTCTACGTTCAGTTCTTGGAGAGGACGGGGACATCCGGCGCGGGTGATTCCGGTGAAGGTGAAGCTGCTGGTGAGGAGGAGCTTGCGTTGGTCTCCGGTGTTGGAGGAGACGTGGGCGATGGAGACCTGAGGAGGCGTGCGGTCAATTTTGAGCCCAACGAAGGAGCGGAGAGATGGTGGTCAGCCCGTATTGATTGTCACAGTACCTGGCCGACCAGGTGGATGAGGTGGAAAGCGAGGAGGATGTGGAAACAGCTAGTTCGGAAGACGACGAAGACGGAGAAGCTGCTACGGGAGGAGGTGCAGTTGATGGTTTTGTGATCACTGATATTGCTTACGTCCCCTCATGATTGGACGACGTTGCGACGACATCGCTGGTTCTGCCACGTTCGGAGGGTGCTGAGTGGGGGTTCAATGAGGACACCCTGCTCCTAGGCCAGCGCTTTCCTAACAAGAGCGCCACACAAGATGCTATTGCTAGATATGCCGTTAACATCGGTCGGACGTATCGGGTGCAGAGGTCCAACCCCGACACGTACATCGTCAGGTGTGTTGATGAATCTGTCTTTGGCAAGGTCGTGCGCGAGAGGTTCACGGCCACGCCATGGGCTTCGGATAAGCGGTCTTTGAAGGACCACACATGCGAGTTAGCTGAGCCGCTTCACAGGCACCACAACATGACGTCCTCGTTTGTTGCCAGCTTGATAAGCCACCTCATCGCTGCAGATGTGTCTATTTCGCCAAAGCTCCTACTGGTGGATGTTGCCAATATGGTGGGGTTCCCTGTCAGTTACAAGACAATATGGCGTGCGAAACGCAGAGTTCTGGAGCGAATGTTCGGCACATTCGAAGATGCTTACTGTTGGACCGAAAAGGCGACTAGAGGGGGGGTGAATAGGAGCACGCTCACTTTTTCCCAAATAATGAATTCAACACAATTTCACTCCAATAGCTATTAGGAAGCTATGAAGATCAATATACCGATCTGTTGGAAGACTAGTATTGAATCCAATTAAATCCCCTAAACAAAATAACAAAATCAACTAACATTGCAAAAACTCAAAGCACGGGCGGTCTGACCTCTGGACCCAACCGGTTGGACCGATTGCCGGGCGGTCGACCATTGTTGTCTTTGGCGGTCGGACCGCTCAAAATCGATCGGCCATTGGTGATGACAATGATCGACGGCCGACTCGAGCAGATCTGAAGCAAGATAAAATCACCAGATGACGAAGTTGCAATTATGTCAAACTTTTGATTCTCAACTCCAAACTTTATGAAACTTTGCACACACCTTCTCTATGCTATTGAGGACCTATTCCAATCGAATATAATGATAATTCTTGGATAGATCCTGAGCAATTGCCAATTGAATAACAGAAGGTCTAAAACCGGGCAAGAACGAAAACTTGATCCTAATGCTTGTTCATGAGAGATTGATGATCAAGATGATGCTAGATAGATTCACACATATCACAACAAGCTAATTCACGTGAAGGAATCAATCACAAACTCGCGGATCAAAGAAAGCCCTAAAATCACGAAATTGAAAGCAAGAATGAAAAGAGACTTATCTCAAGCAAACCTTGCATAGATTAAGAACGTGATCGTTGCTGAATTACACCCACACCATCATGGATCAGTGGTCAATCCAAGATCACGAAATTCTCCTCAAACCATGAAAATCCCTAACCTCCACCTCAACTCCCCCTAAGCCAATTAGGATTTTGCAAGCAACAAAAAAGGTGAAAATTGCGAGAGAGAGAGAGAGGGTGCAGCCCCCACCTCCACCTATTTATAGTGGAGGCCTAGAACTCTCTAAGGTTTGACTCAATTGGGCTCCCGTTAAGGCCCACTAACAAACGGGTCACACACGCACGCTTCGCAAAGCGCCGTCTTTAACCTTTTGACCTAAACCGCTTCACCATGCGTCATGGATTTGCCAATAGGTCATCCTTGTCCATCTTGTGTCACGCTTGAGTCGTTGACCTCACCCGGCATCGTCAATCGTTCTGGACCTCAACTCTCCAAGTCTAGTCCCGATCCTCCTCGCCGTTGACCGTCGTTGACCGTCGTTGACCACCAAGCAACCTGCACAACCACAGACAAGCAAACACGAATTCGGGAACATGTTCTTCACAACTTGACCCATGTTAGTCAAAACATGCATCATGCAAACCATATGCCACGATACCAATGACTTTGACCTAACAAAACAACATCGCCACAAAGTTGGCGTACGTTCAAGTCAATACCGGTCTGACCGCTCCATGTGAGCCGGTCAGACCGCCCCTTGGCCGGTCGGACCGCTCCCTGTGAGCCGGTCGGACCGCCCCTAGGGACTTAGCCAAAATTCATGCCCTGAAATTCCGAAACCTTTGGGAAATTAAAAACGAATAGAACTTCTTACTGGAGACTCCAAAAATTATGAGACCAAGTGCATTGGGATCCCCTCACTTGCCTACAACACCTATTTTTGGCCCAGCTCGTTTTGACCACTTTTAGGTCACCGCGTCCGACCGCCGCACATGGCGGTCCGGCCGATTTGGGACCGATCGGACCGCCGATGCTAGGACGGTCGGACCGCCCCCATCGAGAATGCTGTAGCTTTGTGAAAACTTCGTGAAGCGACAAACCGTAAACACCATTGCCAATTGTCACATCATCCTAAGATCTGGAACATATCCCCATGATATCCACAATCTCCCCCTTGATGAACACATTGGCAATTATCCAGAAAATGTAAGTAAGAGGTTTGAAAATGAGTTTACTCGCAGTTTTCGCACAAAGGCACAACTTGGTCCATAAGCAAGAAAAAGCAATGTAAATGACCAAGCTGGCATCAGAATAATATAGGCATGTGAGACAAGGCAAAAGAAAGCATAAAAACTTTGATTTCCAGAAAAGGGTCAAAATTCTCACATGAGGTCCATATGAAAGAACAATTGTTCAATTGACCTATGATCATTGTGAAGATAAAAGAATGCAATTCAAGTTCAGAATATTCAATAAGACAATAAGAATGCAACTCAAGAACTCCCCCTCACTATGATCCTCAAATTTCAGAAATTTTCAAATTTTCAGTTTCTCCCCCTTTGTATAATCTTCTCCCCCAACAATGTAATATCTTCTCATTAACACATCTTCTCCCCCTTTGACAATGGATTCATCAAGGAATTACGCCTTCCTCTCATCCAGAGATAACAAATATAGAATAAAGAAAGAAGCAGAAACACAAGAAGCATAAAGAGGAGTATGCATGAAGTGCAATGGAGTGGCTTCATTTTTGTATTTTTCAATTTTTGATTACAAGAAGCTTTGGAGATTACCCAAAAGAGCTAGCCAGTATTTCCAATATTGCACAAATAGCATATCAAGTCTGACAACGCTAGTAAGATCATGGTAAGACATGTATATCAAAGCTAAGCACAAAGGCTCAAAAGTAAAGCAGTAGATTTGATCAATTTAAGCAACGCTTTAAATTCAGCAAGTTCATCAACAGGGATCCTAAAGTGAAATTGGCCATGTCAAAATGTCAAAGTGAGATAAAAAATCTAACAAAGACCACATTAAGAGTCAATCAGGTCCTGTATTGAATCATTTTGCTCAAAATTTTATAAACGCCCATTTGTCAACATTTTCCTCATATGCATTGAATATTGAAGTTGAGTGATGATCTAACTTAGTGACAAGATCTGGACTAGGAGCCATCCACAAACTCATCCTAAGCTTCGACCAGAAGTTGATTAAAGGTATATCTTAGTAAAGAAGATCCTGGACTAGGAGCCATCCACAAACTCTTTCTAAGCTTCTACCAGGGCGACAAATCTTGAGGTTCATGTCATTTCTGACAAGCATTCCGTTGTGGAGAACGTAATTACGTAAACAGGTAGCATTTTACGCGTAGAAGCGGGAAATGGTTGGTCTTGAATTCTGACATCGACCGAGTAAGAGTTTTGTTAGTCCTTATATTATAACCGTAGGTAAAGGGTCCCACCTCTTACCATCATCATCATCATTTTCCCTGCCAGGGCCCCCTTTACCCACATAGTAATTCTCATTCTCATTCTCATTCTCAGCTTTCTTATCTTTCTCATCATCTCAAACCAATTTGATTTTGGGAAATAGTTTTGATGCAATACATATATGATAGAGCAATATACGGTTTACATTTAAAATAACTATATTGATGTTCAAGAGGATCGCTTGCCTTTAGAGTTGTAGGAAAGGTCGGCGATGACGAATCTCTTATCAGCTTCTCCTGTCGGCACTGGTTTGCCCTCTGTAGCAAAGCGGTAGCACGAATAATATATAAATAAATACTTAGTTGAGTTTGAGTGATAATAGACGCATAAAATGCTAATACGACTCCTATGTTAGCCAAATTTTAATTTAATAAAACTTTTTGGAACCGACCCAGTTAGCACTCTCCCGCTAAAAATTGACCTACTGCTAACTCTCTTAACCGCCGCGACTGCCTAGCTCACGCCCTACACTCGACAGACACTACCACTTAGGCTAAACCGGTTTCTATACTCAAAAACCACACAACAAAGCTCTAACTCTAATCACCTAATTACTAAACCCTAATCACTAATTAACCAACTAACTAACCGGCTAATCTACTCAACTAATCCTAACAAAACCAACTAAACACCTCTCTAATCCTAACCCTAACCCTTCCCTAATCTAACCCTAACTACTAACTCACCCCCTAATCTAACCCTTAATCTACCCCTCTCCCTCACTCTCTCTCCCTCATTCCCTCGGCGCCGACGCCCTCTGCCTCTAACCCGACTCCTCCTCTGCCGACTCCTTTCTGCCGACTCCTTCCCACCGCCGCCTCTCTCTCGCCTCTCCCTCTCACTCTCTCGCCTCTCCCGAAACCTCATGGCCGTCGCCTCCAACATTTGCCGCCTCGGCTCGGGCGCGCTCCTGCGCCTCCTCAGGTCTGGCCCGACTCCTTCCTCGGCTACGGCTCCGCCTCCTCCTCTGCAGCCTGGCGGCGAGGCCAGGCTGCGCTGCGCTACCTCCTCCGCCTCTGCCGGTCGCTCCGCTCCCGGTTTTGGCTCGGCGCCTCCTGCTGCTCGACTAAGCTCCGCTCGGCCGGCCCTCTCTCTACCTCGCCTCCTCATTGGGTCGGCTCGGCGCTGGCGCCGCCATCTCTGCCTTCTCGGCCGGTCTGGCTTTGGCTCGGCTCGGCCTCCCGGCCGCCGGCCGCCATGGCTCAGTATGGCCGGCCAGTCTCTTGGTAAACCACAGGTACCCTACTCCCCTAACCCTACTGCTCTGAGATGGAAAAATTGAAAGCTAGACTGATGCTACTGAGATTTGGTGATGTGTGGATGATGATCAAAGCAAACTGATTTGTGCTGGGGTTACCTTTTGATGGATCTAGGTTGGGAGAAGGGATGGCAGTACTGGCTTGGGCTGGTGCTCTCCCTTCTCTGCTCGGCTCCACAGTTGCATTGTTAGAAATTTGGCTTTGGTCTTCTTCTTTGCTGGTGGCTCCTCCCCTTGGTTGCTTCTTCTTTCAGGCTCATTGAACCTCCTTCGGTTCTTGCCTCTGCTGGTTGTGGAATGGAATGGAATGGATGGCTTGGCTTTGCTTGTTTGCCGGCTTTGTGATGCTTTGCTTGCTTTGTGGATCTGGGAAGAAGAATGGCTTCAGGGGGGAAATGTATATAGTCTTTGGTGTGTTATCTTCTTTGGGAGATGAATCTGAAATTTGTTGTATTCTTTGTTTGGTATCTTGGGGAGATGCATTTGCTATGGTTTGTTCTTTGGGGATGCACTCATTGGTGGCTATCTTCTTTGGTGCTTTCTTTGGGAAGGCATTCTTTGGGAAATGTAGTTGTCTTGGCTTCGGAAGGGAATGCCTTCTTCTTGTTTGGTTTGTCTTTCTTGGTGTTTTCTTTGTCTTCTTTGGTACTAATTTGGGAGGTGCATTCTTTGGGGAGGTGCATTCTTTGCTGCCGGGGAGATGCATTTGTCTTTGGCTTGGGGATGCATTCTTTGGTCTTTCTTTGTTTTGCATGGGCTCGGCTAAGGGGGATGGATTGGCAATGTTGTGAATGGAGAGGTGCTACACTCGGTGATGCTTTGGCTGAGGGTGTGGTTACCGGGGGTATGCACTGAGGTTTTGCCTTTGTGGTTTTGGCAAATACAAATAGTGGGTGTTGGGTTCTAGTAATGCCGGATGATGAGACCCACAGAAGTGACAGATGTCGAAGGATCTTGGCTGGTCTGGATATCTTGGCGATCAAGGGACCGACTAACTCCGGTTGGTCTGGGGATCTTGATTGCCAAGGACCGACTTCTCGGTACTCGGATGCTCTCTCGCCGGAAATCGACCACTTCTAAACTCTAACTTCTATACACTACTGCTCACAAGAATACTCTCACTACGATTACTAACCGATTGCTGCTCTTCCTTGCGAGCGAGGAAAACGGGTCGCGAGGTGGCTCTACGGACAGGCGCTCAAAGACAAGGCGACGAAGAAACGGCTACTACAGACGGCAAGAAGAGAAGAAACTAGGGTTTTAGTTACTTGCTGCCAAAAACACTGCAAATGCTTGTAAAATAAATGTTGTAAAATCTTTTTGATGCAATGAAATGGAAATATTTTATGTTAACAAATATGCAAATGATGCGGGTTGTCACAGGCTGTATGTTTCATTTTCAGCACAAAGCAAACTTTATTTGCAATAATGTAGTACATTTAAAGGCAAGTTAACAAATCTGTTTTTAATGTTCAAATAATTGTAAATGACAACAATATAACAGTAGATAGAAGACAACAACAATCCTGCAAGTGACTAAACCATTAGTCACCACAACAATAGCATGAATTACCCATTCATACCAACCATGTCAAATTTTAATTTAAAAGGTTGAAGTCTAACTCTTGCAAAACCTAACCAAGCGTGTCCATAACCTAGGACGAGGCTATTCGAATAGTTTTATACCCTGCAGGGGCGTACCAATGTACCCACACGCCAGACCGCCTTTTTGCCAAGCTATTAAGCACACTTCCTTAGGTATGCCAGCACGGCTAAGTCCTCCGAGACATTTCCAATATTATGCATTAACTACGAGTCACCCGTATGGATAGAAACCCACACGTTGTGTCGGAGTCATTGTAAAGCCTCGGTCAACTACCCGTCGCAGGTAAAGCATTGGACAACTACAATGCTCCTCGAGGTGGAGAGCCTACCCGGAATCTCCACCACCGCACTTTTTAACACAAGAACACATATCCTTTTTCACACAACACACACAACCCCCTCCCGCGACTCGGAAATAACACACGCCAAAGTACTAAGTCAAGAGAGGTCTCATATCCCTCTCGCGTAGTTAGCACGCAAAAATGCTTGGAGAGTGTGACACAAGATGTTCGGTCCTTGTTGACTTAGGCAAGACATCCACAAACCCAATAACCCACCATCTAACCACTAGCCCAAGTCTAAAACAATTTTCATTTTCAGATTTTTACTTTACAAAATAACAAAGCACAAGTGCTAGACATAATGGAATAATATTTAGATGTGTGATCAAGATCATCGACTAAAATCGATGATCGCCTATTACTACCGAAACTAAGCATTTCTAAGCAAATTCAATTTGTGTTCTACTAAATGACAAGAGCTCATCCATCGAACTCAAATCATAGCAAATAACCTAGGCTCAAGGTAGTAGAGGATAAACAATTTCTACAGATTATGCAACTATAGGATACTAACCATAATTTAACAACAAAATAGCAATGCATACATACAAGTTGAAATCAATATATTAGACTTGAAAAATAATGGGATTAACATGATCAAATTGCTTGCACATTTCTTAACGTGGGTCAAGATGTTCTTGAGGATCAATTATATTATCAACGTGCTCTTGGATCCTAACGAGAAAGCGAAAAACAACCGATAAGAACGAATAAAATGCAAAGACCCAAAAGTAAACTTTCTCCAAATATTCTGAAAATTTTACAGTAGCAAGAGAATAATTTATAAAGAATTTAGCAACAAGAACCAATTGATTTGGATTCTTAATGCCAAAGATATGATTCTCCGCGAAGCCTATGATTCGCCTTTGTCTATTCATCCCGGGGCCACAAAGATGTATCAAGATCTCCGTTAGGGGTTTTGGTGGACCCGAATGAAGAGGGAGATTGCGAGTTCGTTCTTAGAAGTGCGGCGTGTGTCGTCGTGTCAAGGCGAACATCGGCGTCAGCGGGCGCTTGACCTTTGCCTATTCCTGAATGGAAGTGGGATTCGATCGGGATGGATTTTATCACCGGTCTGCCTCGTACTTCCAAGGGAAACGATGCCATTTGGGTCGTCATCAATCGGTTGACTAAAGTGGCTCATTTCATTCCTGTCAAGACGCAGCTTCGCGTGGGACTCCTAGCTGAGCTCTATATCTCCAGAATTGTAAGTTTGCATGGGATACCGAAGACGATCATATCTGATCGTGGTTCTCTGTTCACCTCTCGGTTTTGGCATAGTCTGCAAAAGGCTGTGGGAACCCGCCTCACATTTAGCACAGCATATCACCCCCAAACTGATGGTCAGACCGAAAGGGTCAACCAAGTGTTGGAGGACATGCTCCGTGCTTGTGTCCTCTCCTATGGAAATAATTGGAAGAAATGCTTGCCTTTTGCCGAGTTTTCCTACAACAACAGTTTTCAAGCCAGTCTCGGCATGTCACCTTTCGAGGCCTTGTACGGGAGAAAGTCACGAACCCGTTGAATTGGTGCGAGACCGTGAAAAACCTTTCTTTGGCCCGGACTCGATCAATGAAGCCGAGAGTCAAGTCCAACTTATTCGTGATCGTTTACGCACAGCTCAATCCAGGCAAAAGAGCTATGCGGATCGCCGTCGTCGCGAGTTGAGCTTTGAGCCTAATGACTTTATTTATCTCAAGGTCTCTCCTTTGAAGGGCCATCAACGTTTCGGCGTCAAGGGCAAGTTAGCTCCTCGATATGTCGGTCCTTACCGTGTTATCGAGAAGAAAGGAGCTGTTGCCTATAAGTTGGAATTGCCAGCTGCACTCGAGGGGGTACATGATGTGTTCCATGTGTCCCAATTAAAGAAGTGCCTCCGTGTTCCAACAGAGGAAGCTCCGTTGGAAACTCTCGATGTCCAAGAAGATTTGACCTATCGCGAGCACCCTGTTCGCATACTCGACGAAGCTGAACGAAGAACAAGGAATAAAACCGTCAGATTCCTTAAAGTTCAGTGGTCAAACCATTCTGAGGATGAGGCTACTTGGGAAAGGGAAGATCGTCTCCGTGCAGACTATCCATCTTTCTTTGCCGAGTGAGCCAAATCTCGAAACGAGATTTTTGTTAGGGGGGGAGGTTTTGTAACATCCCAAAAATGGATTTGTGTTTCAAATGTGAGAAAATCAGGAGAACTTAAAACTTTTCTTGCATCTTGAAGACGTTGATCATTTCTGTAATTCTTGATAAAGGAATTATGGAAATCACAATCAGAATCCTCAATTGACTACAATCAAAAACCTCCTTATCATAGATCTTGTGCCAAACCCTTAGATATATTTCTCCTGAGTTCTAGGGAGGCTTGGCAACACCTCTGAATTATCTCATGATTTTTGGAAATTATTTGATAATTTTTGGAGGCGAGTCAAAGCTGGGTCAAACCATAGCTTTCACCCTCTGGAATTTCTGGAGAGAAATTCAGTACATTAAAATCTCTGGAAATTTTATGAGAGGTTCCTCCTGCGGTCAGCAAGCTCCAGTTAAAATTTCATAAATTTTGGAGTTTGCTTGCTACCTCAAATAATTCCTCGAAAATCGGATGTTAGGATTCAAACCCTAAGCGGTTTGCCTTTATTCGTAGGTTCGAATCGGGCTCGGGCTCGAGCCACTCGACTCAGTCCGATCCACTAAGCGTACCAACTTCGGTCATTCGGGCGCTAGGTCGTGGCCGTTGGATCGGCATCGAGCGGTCTTCGACCGGCCGACGCCGAGTCGTTGTAAACCTCCGTCGACTCGGTAGTTGGATCGGCATCAAGCGGTCTTCGACCGCCGAACACGGGATCGTTTCAATCCGCTCGATCCGGCCCGGTAGTTCGATTTCAATCCGACGACCAGCGAGTCGTCTCCTTCCTCTGTCGCGCGCGTGAGCCCTGCCATGGTGTGCGCAGAGAGAAAGCTTGATGGCGTCGATCCCTCTATGTCCACCTTTAAGCGGCTAGCTCGGCGCATTAAATGCTGTCGCTCATCTCTCGAGGGCCATGACTCAGCTGCTCCCATCGCTCTCAAGTGCTCTCATGGCAGTGTTGACCCGATTGGAAAACCCGGCCGTTGCTCACTGCCATTGCTCTATTTAAGCTCCTTTGCTTCACCCTTAGCTTCCTTTAGCACTTCCGCAACTCCAGCTAGCACTCGCCATCTTGCTTGAGCTGCAGTCCCTCGCAATCTCTTCGCCCGCCATTGTTGAGTGTGGAGCTTCGGTGGGGGCGGTGCAGCGGGGGTTTTCTTCTTCAAGTCCTTGCCCCCTCTGCTCTCCCTTTACTCTTTGGAGCTTAACTCTCACTCGGTTTGGTTCTCTCTGTGCCCAGGTCGTTGTGGCCTAGCGAGAACCTTACCGCCGCCGTTCGGATACTCGTCGCCGGAGCCACTCCGTGGGTCTCTGGTCGTTCTCCAGCTCAGGTACTTTCACCTTACCCTATAGGAGCTTAGGTGTGTTCTCGTTGTTCTTTTGATATTGTCCGTTCGGGAGTTCTCCCGAGCCGTACCTTCTCGGCCGCACTCCGTGGTCGTACCGCCGTCGCAGCCATACTCCGACTAGTACTGGCTGGCGGTAGGACCATTGAACTTTTAGACACACGTCCCCGCCCTTGGCTGGCACTGCTGTGGTCGGAGAAGCCGCCGAGCATTTGGCGAGCATGCGGAGGCGGCGCCTCGTGGTCGAATTCCGACCGATCCGCGTAACAGTCGTTTCGACCAGATGCAGTGTTGTGATGGGTAAATAGGACATCCCGTAGTCCCCAGAAGTGCCCCTTATGCTTATAAGGGACAGGCCTACCGAGTGATTGTAAGTTCCCCTACAATCACCCCCATAGTCGTAAGTCTCACTACGACTATGGCGTGGTCATAAGTCCTTCTACGACCTTTACCCAGTCGAAAGTTATGGCGTGGCCTGTACCTCGTCGTAAGTCTCACTACGACTATGTCCGGGTCATAAGTACTTATACGACGTGTACCAAGTCGTGAGTCTGTCTACGACTAGTACCCAGTTGTACGTCCTTCTACGACCCCTACCTGGTCGTAAGACCTTCTTTTGGTCGTATCTTTGGCATTAAGAATCCAAATCAATTGATTCTTGTTGCTAAATCCTTTGTAAATCAGTGCCTTGCTTCGGTAAGATTTTCAGAATTTTTGGAGAAAGTTTGCTGTTGAGTCTTTGCATTTTATTCGTTCTTATCGATTGCTTTTCGCCTTCTCGTTAGGATTCGAAGAGCACATTGACAATATTGTCGATCCTCCGCAACATCCTGACCCTCAGCAAGCAGGCAAGTAGTTTGATCATGTTAATCCCATTATTTTTCAAGTCTAATATATTGTTTTCAACTCGTATGTATGCATTGCTATTTTGTTGTTAAATTATGGTTAGTATCCTATAGTTGCATCATCTGTAGGACTTGTTTATCCTCTACTACCATGAGCTTAGGTTATTTGCTGTGGTCGGAGTTCGATGGATGGACTCGGTCACTTAGTAGCTTCGATTGGAAATTGCTTAGAAATGCTTAGCCGGTAATCTTGGGCGATCATCGATTGTAGTCGATGATCTTGATCACACCCTATGTATTATGTCATTCGACCGGCACTTGTGCTTTGTTATTTTGTAAAGTCAAAATCTGAAAATGGAAAGCAGTTTGGACTTGGGCAAGTGGTCGGAAGGTGGGTTATTGGGTTTGTGGATGTCTTGCCTAAGTCAACAAGGACCGAACATCTTGTTACACTAAACCAAGCATTTTTGCGTGCTAACCACGCGAGAGGATATGGGACCTCTCTTGACTTAGTACTTTGGCGTGGGTTATCTCCAGTCGCGAGGAGGGGGTCGTGTGTGTTGTGTGAAACATGATATGTGGTCGTGTTCTTGTGTTGGGTGTGCGGTGGTGGAGATTAGGGTAGGCTCTCCACCTCGAGGAGCGTCGTAGTTGTCAAGGCTTTACAGGGAAGGGTAGTTGACCGAGGCTTTACGATGACTCCGACACAGCGTATGGGTTTCTATCCATACAGGCGGCTCGAGGGTAATACACAATATTGGAAATGTCTCGTAGGACTTAGCCGTGCGGCATACCTAAGGAAGTGTGTAATTGCTTGGCAAAAGGCGATGCGGTGTGTGGAGTGCAGTGGTACACCCTGCGAGGATAAAACTATTCGAATAGCCTCGTCTAGGTTATGGACACGCTTGGGGAGGTCTTCCAAGAGTTAGACTACAACCTTTTAAACTAAAATTTGACATGGGTGGTATGAATGGGTAATTCATGCTATTGTTGTGGTGACTAAGGGTTAGTCACTTCCAGGATTGTTGTTGTCTTCTATTTTACTGTTATATGGTTGTTTTTTGCGGTTATTTGAACATTAAAAACCGATTTGTTAACTTGCTTTTAAATGTACTACATTATTGCAAATAAAGTTTGCTTTGTGCTGAAAATGAAACATACAGCCTCCACTCAAAAAGCTTGCATATAGTTATGTACAGGTCTGTTACTCTACACGTAAGTCTTGCGAGTACATTCCATGTACTCACCCGGCTTTGCTGGGCTCTTTGTTGCAGGGGAGGAAGGTGAGCCCCAAGGGCCTCAATCTGTGAAATGTGTTGTGGATTCGACGACTAGCTTGGCGGTCCGGTCGGTTGCCTTGTGGGTTAAGGGCACACTGGTCGGCTCTTTTGTTTATGGCCATCTTATGGCACTTTTGCTTCCGCTGTTAAACTTCTTTATGTATATGTCGTTTGGCCGGTCGGCCTCTCTTTTGTAATAGCTATCTTTTATTTATGCTACCTTCTGGTTATTGCTTTGCTTCGGTTCTATGTGAATGGATGGAATTGATGCATGAACTTTGTAAAGAGGTGTGTATACTGCATTTCTAGGAAGTATACATGTCTCGAGTCTCGGATTATCTGATTTGTGATGCTAGGACCGAATGGATGGTTAAGCATTACAAGCCCGATAAACCGGGGTCTCACACCGAGTGTGACGTATGTCGTCGTGTCAAGGCCGAGCATCAGCGTCCAGTAGGACTGCTTCAGCCTTTGCCTATTCCTGAATGGAAGTGGGATTCGATCGGGATGGATTTTATCACCGGTTTGCCTCGTACCTCCAAGGGCAAGGATGCCATCTGGGTTGTCATAGATCGGCTAACTAAGGTGGCGCACTTCCTTCCAGTCAAGACGGATCTCAGTGTGAGTCTACTCGCGGACCTCTATATTTCCCGTATCGTCTGCTTGCATGGTGTGCCGAAGACGATCGTTTCGGATCGCGGTGCACTTTTCACCGCCAGGTTTTGGAAGTGTTTGCAAGAGGCTATGGGAACCCGTCTTACCTTTAGCACAGCATACCACCCCCAAACTGATGGTCAGACCGAGAGGGTCAACCAAGTGTTGGAAGACATGCTTCGTGCTTGTGTCCTATCCTATGGAAAGAATTGGGAGAAATTCTTGCCATTTGCCGAGTTTACCTAAAACAACAGTTTTCAAGCCAGTCTCGGCATGTCACCTTTCGAGGCCTTGTATGGGAGAAAGTGCAGAACCCCGTTGAATTGGTCTGAGACCGGCGAAAGACCTTTCTTTGGCCCGGACTCGATCAATGAAGCCGAGAGTCAAGTCCAACTTATTCGTGATCGTTTACGCACAGCTCAATCCAGGCAAAAGAGCTATGCGGATCGCCGTCATCGTGAATTGAGCTTTGAGCCTGATGACTTTGTTTATCTCAAAGTCTCTCCTTTGAAGGGCCATCAGCGTTTCGGCATCAAGGGCAGGTTAGCTCCTCGATATGTCGGTCCTTACCGTGTTATCGAGAAGAAAGGAGCTGTTGCCTATAAGTTGGATTTGTCAGCCGCACTTGAGGGGGTACATGATGTTTTCCATGTGTCCCAACTAAAGAAGTGCCTCCGAGTTCCAACTGAGGAAGCTCCGTTGGAAACCCCTGATGTCCAAGAGGATTTGACCTATCGTGAGCACCCTATTCGCGTACTCGATAAAGCTGAACGAAGAACAAAGAATAAAACCATCAGATTCCTTAAAGTTCAGTGGTCGAACCATTCTGAGGATGAGGCTACATGGGAAAGGGAAGATCGTCTCCATGCAGACTATCCATCTTTCTTTACCGAGTGAGCCAAATCTCGGGACGAGATTTTTGTAAGGGGGGGGGGGGGAGGTTTTGTAACATCCCAAATATGGACTTGTGTTTCAAATATAAGAAAATAAGAAGAAATTAAAACTTTTCTTGCATCTTGAAGCCCTTGGTCATTTCTGTAATTCTTTCAAAAAGAATTATGGAAAATCAAAATTTAATCTTCTTTTGACTCTAATAAAAAACCGTTGTGGTATAGATCTTGCGCCAAACCCTTTGAAATCTTTTCCCTGAGTTCTAGGGAGGCTTGGCAACACCTCTGAATTATCTAATGATTTTTACAAATTATTTGATAATTTTAGGAGGCAAGTCAAAATTGGTCAAACCCTATTTCCCCTCTTCTGGAATTTCTGGAGAACAATTCAGTGCATGAAAATCTCTAAAAATTTTATGGGAGGTTCCTCCTGCCGTCAGCAAGCTCCAGTTAAAATTTCATAAATTTTGGAGTTTGTTTGCTACCTTAAATAATTCCTCAAAAATCAGATGTTTAAAATTCAAATTCTAACGGGTTTGCACTGTTCCTCGGGTTCGAACCGGACACGGGCTCGAGCCACTGGACTCGGTCCAGTCAACTAATCGCACCGGCGCGGTCGATCGGATCTTGTGGTCGTGAGCCGTTGGATCGGCATCGAGCGGTCCTCGACGGCCGAGCGATGGAATCGTTTTAATCCACCGATCTAACTCGGTAGTTGGATCGGCATCGAGCGGTCCTCGACCGCCCGAACGCTGGAATCCTTTTAATCGGCCGATCTAACTCGGCCGTTGGATCGGCATCGAGCGATCTCGACCACCGAGCGATGGAATCGTTTTAATCCACCCGATCTAACTCAGCCGTTCGATTTCAATCCGACGATCGACGAGTCGTCTCCTTCCTCCGTCAGGGCGCGCGTGAGCCCGGTCATGGCGTGAGTAGAGGAGAAAACGAGCAGCGTGCAGTCCACTCTGTGGTCACCTTTAAGCGGCTAGCTCTGCGGCGCATTAAATGCTGTCGCTCCTCCTCGAAGGCCATGATTATTCGCTCCCATCGCTCTCAAGTGCTCTCATGGCAGTGTTGACCCGACTGGAAAACCCGGCCGTTGCTCTCTGCCATTACTCTATTTAAACTCCATTGCTTCACCCTTAGCTTCCTTTAGCACCTCCGCAACTCGGCTAGCACTCACCCGACTTGCTTGGTGTAGTTCCTCGCAATCCCTCGACCGCCATTGTTGAGTGTGGAGCTTGGTGGGGCGGTGCGGCAGGAGGTTTCTTCTTCAAGTCTTTGCCCCCTCTGCTCCCCCTTTACTCTCGGAACTTTACCCTCACTCGGTTTGGTTCTCTCTTTGCTCAGTCATTTGTGCCCTAGTGAGGACCTTACCGCCGCCGTTCGGTCACTCGTCGCCGGAGCCACTCAGTGGGCCTCTGGTCGTTCTTGACTCGAGTAGTTTCGCATTGCCCTATAGGAGCTTAGGTGTGTTTCGTTGTTCTTTTGGTATTGTCCGTTCGGGAGTTCTCCGAGCCATACCTACTCGGCCGCACTCAGGTGGTCGTCTGCCGTTTGACCATACTCCGACTAATCGGCGCGCCGGTAGGACCGTTAAACTTTAGACCCTCATCCCGCCTTTGGTGGCGCCCTTTGTGGTTGGAGGCGCCGGCAGACCCGCTGGCAAAGCGTCGCGGGAGGCGCCTCGTGGTCGGATTTCCGACCAGTCACCGTAGCTTAGTCGTAAGTTCTACTACGACTTGTAACTAGTCGTAAGTCTTACTACGACTATGTCAGGGTCATAAGTCCTTCTACGACCATTAACCGGTTCGTAAGTTCTTCTACGACTTGTACCTAGTCGTAAGACTTGCTACGACTATGTCATGGTCGTAAGTTCTTCTACGACCACTACCTGGTCGTAAGTCCTTCTTTTGGTCATATCTTTGGCATTAAGAATCCAAATCAATTGGTTCTTGTTGCTAAATTCTTTATAAATTATTCTCTTGCTACTGTAAAATTTTCAGAATATTTGGAGAAAGTTTACTTTTGGGTCTTTGCATTTTATTCGTTCTTATCGGTTGTTTTTCGCTTTCTCGTTAGGATCTGAAGAGCACGTTGACAATATAATTGATCCTCAGTAACATCTTGACCCACAGCAAACATGTAAGCAGTTTGATCATGTTAATCCCATTATTTTTCAAGTCTAATATATTGATTTCAACTTGTATGTATGCATTGCTATTTTGTTGTTAAATTATGGTTAGTATCCTATAGTTGCATAATCTGTAGGAATTGTTTATCCTCTACTACCTTGAGCCTAGGTTATTTGCTATGATTTGAGTTCGATGGATGAGCTCTTGTCATTTAGTAGAGCACGAATTGAATTTGCTTAGAAATGCTTAGTTTCGGTAGTAATGGGCGATCATCGATTTTAGTCGATGATCTTGATCACACATCTAAATATTATTCTATTATGTCTAGCACTTGTGCTTTGTTATTTTGTAAAGTAAAAATCTGAAAATGAAAATTGTTTTAGACTTGGGCAAGTGGTTGGATGGTGGGTTATTGGGTTTGTGGATGTCTTGCCTAAGTCAACAAGGACCGAACATCTTGTGTCACACTCTCCAAGCATTTTTACGTGCTAACCACGCGAGAGGGATATGGGACCTCTCTTGACTTAGTACTTTGGCGTGTGTTATCTCCGAGTCGCAGGAGGGGGTTGTGTGTGTTGTGTGAAAAAGGATATGTGTTCTTGTGTTGGGTGTGCGGTGGTGGAGATTCCGGGTAGGCTCTCCACCTCGAGGAGCATTGTAGTTGTCCAATGCTTTACCTGCGATGGGTAGTTGACCGAGGCTTTACAATGACTCCGACACAACGTATGGGTTTCTATCCATACGGGCGACTCGTAGTTAATGCATAATATTGGAAATATCTCGTAGGACTTAGCCGTGCCGGCATACCTAAGGAAGTGTGCTTAATAGCTTGGCAAAAAGGCGGTCTGGCGTGTGGGTACATTGGTACACCCCTGCAGGGTATAAAACTATTCGAATAGCCTCGTCCTAGGTTATGGACATGCTTGGTTAGGTTTTGCAAGAGTTAGACTTCAACCTTTTAAATTTAAATTTGACATGGTTGGTATGAATGGGTAATTCATGCTATTGTTATGGTGACTTATGGTTTAGTCACTTGCAGGATTGTTGTTGTCTTCTATCTATTGTTATATTGTTGTCATTTACAATTATTTGAACATTAAAAATAGATTTGTTAACTTGCCTTTAAATGTACTACATTATTGCAAATAAAGTTTGCTTTGTGCTGAAAATGAAACATACAGCCTCCACTCAAAAAGCTTGCATATAGTTATGTGCAGTCGCCCTCTACGTGAGTCTTGCGAGTACATTCCAAGTACTCACCCGGCTTTCTTTGGGCTCTTTGTTCTGAGGAAAGAAGGTGAGCCCCAAGGGCCTCACTTTTGTGAAATGTGCTGTGGATTCGACGACTAGCTTGGCGGTCCGGTCGGTTGCCTTGTGGGTTAAAGGCACACTGATTGGCTCTTTTGGTTTATGGCCATCTTATGGTACTTTTGCTTCCGCTGTTCAAATTTCTATATGTATATGTCATTTGGCCGGTCGGCCTCTCTTTTGTAATAACTATCATTTATTTATGTTAACTTCTGGTTTGTTGTTTTGCTTCGGTTCTATGTGAATGAATGGAATTGATGCATGAATTTTGTAAAGAGGTGTATATACTGCATTTCTGGGAAGTATACATGTCTCGAGTCTCGGGTTATCTGATTTTTGATGCTAGGGTCAATTGGTGACTAAGCATTACAAGCCCGATAATCCGGGGTCTCACAATTAATAGCTTCCTCCTTTTCCATGCCCAACACATACACTTCACTTTTGTGATAGTTAATTTTTAGCCCCGACATCCACTCAAAATAGTAAAGAAGAAACTTGAGATTGAGAATGAACTTCTCTTCATAATCAATCATTAGAATTGTATCATCTGCATATTGGAGAATTGGTACACCCCTAGTAATTAAATGAGACACTATACCATGAACTAACCCCTTTTCTTGAGCTTTCCCAATTAAAGCTGTTAAAGCATCATCATTAAAAAGCAAAGAAGACAGAGGGTCCCCTTGCCTCAAGCCTCTCTAAGTAGTGAAATAAGGTCCAACTATCCCCTTTGAGAGAGCTCATCACCCACTTAATCCAATGCCCAGAGAAACCTTTCCCCCTCATTACTTTTTCTAGGAACCCCCACTAAATCTTATCATAAGCTTTCTCAAAATCCAACTTGAGGATCACACCCCTTCTCTAGGATATTCTCATCTCATGAAGAATCTCGTGTAAAGATAAAACCCCATGTAGAATATTCCTCCCTATGATAAAGGCGGTTTGGCAATAACTAATAACCCTATTTGCTATTTTTCCAAGCCTAACAACCATCAACTTAGTGATAATTTTAAAGCTAACATTAATCAAGCAGATTGGTCTAAAGTGTTTAACGGTATTGGCCTCCTTGATTTTGGGAACCAAAGTAATCACCTCATAATTCAAACTTTTCCAGTCAAGATTCTCCTCAAAAAAATCCTCTACCATTTTTATGAAACCATGCTTAAGAGTCCCCCAGAAAGCTTTATAGAAAGAAGAAGGAAACCCATCTGGCCCTGGAGCAGAATTAGCTGGTAATTCTTTTATAACAGTCCAAACTTCTCTTTAGTAAAAGATTGAATCAGGCTCTCACTGTCAGAATCAGAAACTTTACTATTTATCCCCTAGAAATTATCCTCAAGAGAAACATTCTGAAGAGAAACATTCTGAATGTCTTCAATACCAAATAGGTTTTTTTTAGAACTTATAAATGTGCTCTCTAATTTCACTCTCTTCTATTATACTAACCCGATCATTATCCAAACTGTAAATCCAATTTTTCCTTCTTCTACCATTAGCACATCTATGGAAAAAACCAGTATTAGAATCTCCTTGAGAGATCCACTTTTCATCTCCTCTCTGCTGCCAGTGTCTTTCTCAATATCATATAATTCTTCTAACTTGCTCTCTGTTCTATATCTATCAATCCACTCCTCTCCACTCAAATCATACTTATCAGCCTTGTCATCTATCCTCTTAATATAATCTAATAAAGCCTTTTTGCTCTTGTTATAATCCCCATTAAGATTAGCACCCCACCCTCTTAAAAATTATCTTAAAGAGGCCACCCCCATTCCATCTATCTAAGGAATAAACCCGTGCAGGCAATCTTACTGCTTATCTCTTCCCATTTGGCTATACCCATCTCTCTGAAATTCCCCTGACAAAACCACTTATTTTCAAAATAAAATCTCTCTGGTTTACTACTATTCTTGTCCCCCAAATCCAAAACTATAGGACTATGGTGAGATCCCACTCTAGTCAAGCTAAAGGCTATGCAAAGGGGAAAATTGGCTTCCCAATCAGTAGAAATCAGAATTCTAACTCCACCATGATGGGGCAAGTTTGTTTATTAGTCCAAGTATATTTGATGCCACCCCTTTTGATCTCCATCAACTTGTTGGGTGCAATTAATTCATTGAAAAGGTTTATCGAAGATTGGTTAATATACTTAGAACTTTTGTCTCCTGCTTTCCTAATTAGGTTGAAGTCACCCCCAAGGACCACAGGTAACACATATCTAATACATTTATACTGAAGCTCCTCCAGGAAATCATGAGTCAAATGGTGCTGAGTAGGGCCATACACGTTGACCAGCTCCCATCTCAAATTATTCACCCTATTTCTCAAAGTCACGCTCACAAAAAAAATTTCCTTGGTCTCTTCCTTCAATCTCTAGAACATCAGTTCTCACCCCAGGAGAAGCCCCCGGAGTGATCTTGAGCAGGAACCCAATGCCACTCATAATCAGCCACCCTGATAAAGCTTTTAATTCTCTATCAGAAAAATATTTCTTGATAGTCCCTTGCACCCCAACAGCCTCATACTTCTCTTTCTTGAAATCAACTCCTTCAGCTGCCTTTGTAACATCCCAAATTTTAGCCTTTTCAAAAATTTATCTCAAAATAATTAATTTAAAGATTTGGATTTTAAATAGGAGTTCCTGCTACTTCAAAGAGCTTTTTTTAAGCTTTAAAAATAAAATGAATCATTTGCAATTTACTGGATTAGTTTAAAGCTTAATTTGAATTTTTTAAAAAAATATTAAATGATTAAAATAAACATCAATTAAATTCAAAATTATTTTTTATTAAATCTATTAAGGTTTCAAGGATTTTTGTGGAATTTTTTGAATTTATTTTATTTTTGGATTTTTCAGAATTTCTTTTGTTTTTTTTTATTTTTCTCTCCCAATTTTCATCTTTTTCACGTGAATACTCTTCTTTGTTGCTTTCTTCCAGCCGAGAGCTCAATGGTCGTGCCCCTCCTCACCGCCCAATTCCACCGCCGGTCCCGGCCACCCACACCTCCGGCCACCGCCACCGATCGCGCCACCCCTGGTCTCGGTCACCCACGCCACCTCCCTCCCCTCCCCTTGCTCTTGCGCAGCCCACTGCCATGCAGCCCGAGCTCCATGGCCATCAATGGCTGACCACCACCATTTCTCCTCATTCTCCCACTCAAACATCCAAAATCAATTCCTTTTGAAGCGAAATGACCGCGTCTTTATCAAGCACATCATACAACCATCAATTTTACGTTTCCACCATCAATTGCATTCAATTTGGCCATTTCTTCCCGTTCTTCTTTTGCAAACTAAAAATTGAAGCATTATTCCCTGGGCATTTCCTGTCAACTCAAGCGTCCCCTTCGCATTATAAAGAGAGTATCATGTGTTCCCGTCTCTCCTCTTTGATTCGCCTCAAACCTTACCCCCTAATTCTCTTTCGTTTGCCCGAAACAAGCGACGCCACCCGGTGTCTTCCTGAAGTCCAACGACATCGCCTTCGCATTGTTCTTCCTCTCCCGTGATCCACCGACCAAGGTGATCGCGTCATAATGTGTTCTCGATATCACTCTTCCAATCCGCTACCTCGTTTCATCTTCTTCATCGCCGAGAAGCCCCGCCACCGCAAGCTCTTTGTTGTCGTCAATGGCCATCATGACTGCACCTCCTCGGCCACTCCCGAGCCGAACTGACCACGCCATCGCGATCCCCATGCCATGCACGTGCCTGTGCTCACCTTTCCCGCTGGCAACCGCCCGAGCACCGCCATCCCGTGTAAGCCGCCGTCGCCTTGCGTTGTGCTTCCCTGTTCAACATGAATAGCATTGTCCTCTTTGCTACTCACCAACTGAAAGCAACTGCAGGAACTTGGTGGGAAAACTATTGCGTAGCTCACCAGAATGTATAGGCTATTTCTTGGTAAGAGTTTTCTGCTGCTTTTCGCACAGCTCACATTCCTATGGGAATGATGGAGATGAATAAGAGAGAGTTCCATAAGCTGGAGTAGGGCAATCTCAGTGTGCCTGAGTATCTTAACAGGTTCACACAGCTATCAAGGTATGCACCAAAGGATGTTGCTAATGAGGGAGCGAAGATTTGACAGTTCATGGGAGGACTTGACCCTAGCCTTAAGGTGCAGTTGGTGTCAGTTGACTACCCCAACTTCCAGCGGATGGTCAACAAGGCTCTCGTACAGGAGGATGCTCAACGTCAGTTGTATGAGTCCCGTAAGAGAAAAATGGCTTTTCAGGTGCAACATGGAGCCAGCAGTTCCAGGTCTCGTTTGAACCAACCGCAATTTAGTAGGCAGCCAGTGGCCAATGCACCCAAGAATCCAATGTCAGGACCTCACTCGATCTGGCAGGGATTCCGCAACAACACTGGTGCTCTGCCGCAACAAAACAAGATATCCACAGCTGGAGTTGAATGCTTTCACTGTCATGAGATGGGGCATTATGCTAGCAATTGCCCTCAGAAGCGTCAGAATTTGACTCCAGTGCGCTTTAACTTGGGGACTACACTAGCCCATGTACCAGCTCCAGGATAAGGACGTGGCAACCCTCACACTCCAAGGACTCCACAAACTTTTGGAAGAGGACGTGTTAACCACGTCACTGCAGGGGAAGCCCAAGATGCACCAGATGTAGTTCTTGGTAAGTTCCTTGTTAATTCAGTACCTGCATCAGTATTATTTGACTCTGGAGCTTCCAATTCTTTTATCTCGAAGTGTTTTGCTGAAAAACATTGCTGGGATGTTTTTGAACTTAAGAACCCTATGGTAGTCCAAACACCTAGAAAGGAAATGGGGACTAATACAGTATGCCCGGAAGTGGCTATAGATATAAATGGGGTTAGGTTCCTAGCGAACCTTATGTTATTAGATTCCATAGGCATTGATGTAATCCTTAGAATGGATAGATATAAATGGGGTTAGGTTCCTAGCGAACCTTATGTTATTATATTCCATAGGCATTGATATAATCCTTAGAATAGATTGGCTAACCAATTTTAAGGGACAAATTGATTGTGCCAACAGAGCCATCACCCTAACCAATGCAGAAGGTATTCGTGTGGAGTCTGCATCCAACAAACCGTCAAAGAAGAGTTGTGTTCTAAACCGCCTGAAGGGCATACCTTTGCAAAGTGTGTTGGTAGTGTGGGAATACCCAGATGTATTTTCCGATGAACTGCCTGGAATGCCACTAGACCTAGAGATTGAGTTCATCATTGACTTGGTACCTAGTACAGATCCTATATCTAAGAGACCTTACTGGCTACTAGCAAATGAGCTAGCTGAGATGAAGATGCATATTGAAGATTTGCTTGAAAAGGGATATATTCGACCCAGTTCATCACCATGGGGAGCACCAGCAATCTTTGTGAAGAAGAAGGATGACAACTTAAGGATGTGTGTGGATTATAGGGCCCTGAATGAAGTCACAATCAAGAACAACTATTCTTTGCCATCAATTGATGACTTGTTTGATTAGTTAGAGGGAGCAAGTGTCTTCTCCAAGATTGATCTCCGCTCTAGATACCATCAGCTGAAGATAAGACCATCAGATATCCCAAAGAGATCGTTCACTACTCGTTATGGTCTTTATGAATGTGCTGTGATGTCATTTGGCCTAACAAATGCACCAACGTACTTCATGAACCTGATGAATAAGGTGTTTATGGAATACCTGGATAAGTTTGTAGTGGTATTCATAGATGAAATTCTTATTTACTCTAAAAATAAGAATGAGCATGATGAACATCTGAGGTTAGTTCTAGACAAACTCAGAGAGTATCAGTTGTATGCTAAATTCAGTAGGTGTGAGTTTTGGTTAAAGGAAGTTGCTTTCTTGGGACATGTAATTTCTGCTGGAGGAGTAGCAGTGGATCTAGGAAAAGTTAGAGATGTTCTTAACTGGAGACAACTCAAGTCAGTTCCGAAAATCATAAGTTTTTATTGGTTTAGCCGGTTACTATCATCGTTTTATTGAAGGCTTTTCGAAGATCGCAAAACCCCTCACCGAATTCCTCAAGAAAGAAAGGAAGTTCGAATGGACCTTTGCTTGTGAGCAGAGTTTTCAAGAGCTGAAGGAGAGGTTAACTACTGTGCCAGTGCTGATTTTGCTTGATATCCGAAAAGACTTTAAGATTTTCTGTGATGCATCAAAACAAGTTCTTGGTTGTGTGTTAATGCAGGAAGGCAAGGTTGTGTCCTATGCGTCAAGACAATTGCGTCCGCATGAGCAGAACTATCCAACCAATGATTTAGAGTTAGCTGCAGTAGTGCATGCTCTAAAGATTTGGAGGCATTACCTGATCGGTAATCATTGTGAAATCTATACCGACCATAAGAGTCTAAAGTATATTTTCACTCAGTCAGATCTCATCTTAAGGCAAAGAAGATGGTTAGAGCTAATCAAGGATTATGGTGTTGGAATACACTCTCATCCAGGACAAGCTAATATAGTAGGTGATGCTTTGAGTAGGAAAAACTATTGCAATAATATGTTTGTAACACCCCAGCCCAACACAGAGCCTAGAATGCCACCACACTACTCTTCCAACTAATAAATATTGACACACTATAAAAATTACATCAAGAAACAATGATAATCATATCAACGGATCATAAACGAACATGTATAATTATGGATCAAGCGACAATAAATAAGCAATGGGAAATTATAACCAGGCAAATAATCCAAAGCAGCATCAACCAATGAATCCAAATTAATAAAGCAAATAGTCTAGTCCAAATGATATCCTAAACATTATTCAATAACTAACATGTCCAAGTGTAAACCAATATTGAATGAAAAGATTATCATGGCGAATGATCATGTGATGTCCATGTGCTCTACTCGCTCTCAGTTACGGCATCCTCGAAGATCACCTAAAGACAACAATAGAGCAAGGGTGAGTCCACGACTCAGCAAACACATCCATAAACAACGAACAATAATAAATCAACAGCATTCAATAACTTCATTATCATCACATGTACTTCTATTTGATTCACATTCATCAATCTCAAATATCAAGGCAACTCTAGTCTATATGTCCACATGCACTTCTTTCGCGTATACCGGTATAGCGTGAGTGAATGCTCGCGACAACATTCACTCTCAAGCCCGTTCCTCCTCAAGGATCGGGGACCTCCTCCACTCTCGTGGAGTTGTGATCAATCATGATCACCTTCTCTTATGCAAAGATGCTTATGAATGCAAACATGCAAACTCCATCATAAACATCATGTCCAACTTTTCATCATGCTTGTCAACAAAGATATAAACATACCAATTCATTGTTTGCAATTAAACCAAATAAGAGCACAACAATAATGGTAATAGAAGATAAAGAAAACAGTGATCGATCATTGATCGCTGTCTACCATGCACTTGCCTTTACTAGTTGCGACGCACAATTTGGCTAGCGAGATGGCAACAAATACGACGCCTCTCTACATTAAACATTCAAATTTCAATACAAGCTACAGCATCATAAGAATATCAATCAATCGACATCGCTCCTACCGTCCCCAAATATACCACGTTACGCGGTGCGAATAGTTACCCGTTGTGGTCTTAGTACTAAAGCGGACGTAACTTTTGACTCGAAAGTCCGATCACCACAAACCGCCCCATTCTGGATTCTTTATAAAATTCTCCACATTTTCTTAGATTACACAGACTTCTAATTAAATCATCTAACCCTCTGCATTTAGCCCGGAAAGTCGGTCTGTCCGCTTCGAACAGCGGTCTTCAAATTTCATAACTTTAGTTTTACTCAACCAAAATTCGCGTTCTCAGATTCTACAGAACCATTGGACAATTATCTATAACTTTCATGTAGATCAAAAACTCTAATTAAGCTATTTACTATTTTTACTCTACAGTCTACCAAAACAACGCCGAAAGACGACAACCGTAAAAACAGCGGTCTTCCGAAAATCATATCTCGAAATCTACTTGTCCGATTGACATGATAAAATATGCTATAGAAAGATATCGAAATTATCTACAATTAACTAGTAAACGAGATTTCCAAAATTTGCCATTAAGATACCGAATAAATCATTACAGCGGAACGGCAGGTTAAACAAATCTATTAATCGATATCTCCCATTAATTAGCTAGTCTAGCAGTGTACTAAAAGTTAATCAAATACTAATCGCAACCCTCTTAATTAATTGCTAGCAGCTGGGTTGTCGGTGACATGCGCCATCGGGTTGTGTAGCAACATGCACCAAAACAAGAAGCACTTAATTAATGCTAAGGAAAGAAGCGTCAAACAAACCTCACGGCCAAATCCACGCAGCAGATCGGTCGGCGATGGTGAACAAAGAAAAAGAAATCAGCGATGCAAAGACGGCGCGGCGTCCACCCGCATCGATCGGTGCGGAGCTCGGTGGCGGCGCCGCGGCGACGGAGAAATGCGCGACGGCGGCGACTCAACGCGAGTTGGCGGCGGTCTGGCGCAGCAATGATCCGAGCGCTTGGGCTCGGCAACGCAGGCTTTCCAGCGGCTCCACGCGCAATTTGAAGCCCGGTAAACAGCAGCGCGAGTCTTGATAGCCGGTCCTCCACGCTGCTCGGTGCGCATGCGGCGGCGAGGCGATTTCTTGGCGCAAGCATGACGATGCAAAGAAGAGGGCAAGGCAATAATAAAAAAAAAAGATGGAGACGGCTCGGTGGGAAAAAGAGATTAAAAAGGCTAGGGTTTCTAGAAAAACCACAAAATAATTTATATAGCTCATAAAAATTCTAAAATTCTATTTTCACAAATTCTTTTTATTTAATTACGCACAAGCCCTAAATTCTTTAACTAATTAATTTAATTACTCTCCAGGCCTTAATCGCGATTATTAATATTATTATTATTTTGAGTATTACATTCTACCCCTTATAGCAGAATTCGACCGAATTCTACTCGCGCGTTCTACTCAAAGAAAAAGCGCACGCTGAAATTAAACAACAAAACAACACGTGCAGACGTGAACAACTCGGGTATTGCTCGCGCATGCGAGACTCCAACTCCCAAGTCGCCTCTCTCTCGGTGATCGTCCACGGCACCTTGGCGTATACCAGCGTCTTGTGCCTCGGACTCGCTCCGACCTCTCTCGAATCGCGCACGGACGCGACTCAACCGTGAGATCTTGCTCAATAGTCGCGGCTCTAATGAAATCTTATGCTCGGGTCTCTCAAAACTTTCGGCATCGAGGCGTGAAACACATTATGAACTCCACGCATGGACTCGGCGAGTCCAGCGGTAGGCTAACTTCCCAATTCTTGCAATAATCGGGAACGGTCCAACGTACCTCGGGCTAAGCTTCCCTCTAGTACCGAACCGAACAATACCTTTAGTGGGAGACACTCTCAAGAGCACTGGTCACCCACCGCAAACTCAAGTCACGCCTCCTCAAATCAAGATAACTTTTCATGCGCTCGAAGCCGCTAACAGATTCTGCCTCACCATGGCCACACGCTCAACGGTCTTCTGAATCCAGTCCGGACCCAAAATTGCCTTCTCTCCAACTGCATCCCAACAAAGCGGCGATCTGCACTTCCGTCCATAGAGAACCTCAAATGGCGCAGCTCTAATACTGGAATGGTAACTATTATTATAAGCAAACTCTGCAAGTGGCAACTGGTCCTCCCAACTACCCTTCCAAGACAAAACACAAGATCGCAACATGTCCTCCAAAGTCCGAATAGTCCGCTGATCGCCCATCCATGCGTGGGTGAACGCAGATCAGTACTGAGATTTGTGTGCCCAATGCACTCTGCAGACTCTCCGTAACTTGGAGACAAACTTGGCCCCTCGTCGAAATAATGGTCTTTGGCACACCATGCAGTCTTACTATTTCACGCACATAAATAGGAGCTAGATCACTCGCTGAATTTGTCGTGCGAATAGGAATGAAGTGCGCAGACTTGCTGAATCGATCCACCACTACCCAAACTGCATCCTTCCCTCGCGGCGAACGAGGCAACGCCACCACAAAGTCCATAGAGATATCATCCCACGGCCACTGGGGTACCTCCAAAGGCTGTAATAACCCTGCAGGACGCTTGTGCTCAGCTTTCACTTGCTGACAAACACCACAAGAAGCCACATAGTTAGCAATGTCCACCTTCATTCTTTTCCACCAAAAATTCTGTTTCAGATCTCGATACATCTTAGTCTCACCAGGATGAATAGTGTACGGAGTGCGATGTGCCTCCCTCAATATATCATCTTTGACCTCCGCCTTTTGTGGCACACAAAGACGGCCTTTAAACCTCAAAGTACCAGAATCATCCATACTAAAGTCACTCTCTTTACCTTCATCCAGGACGCTTCCTAACCTCCTGTAATAACCGGTCACTCTGTTGTGCTTCCAGACACGGTGCCGAATAGTGACTCAAGAATCAACTGCGTCTCAACATGTGTTGTGCCCGCATAACAATAAGATATTCCCATGCGATCAAAATCAGCAATGAGGCAATCTAGAGTAACAGGGGTCGCCTTGCGACTAAGAGCATCTGCAACAACATTGGCCTTGCCTGGATGATACTGAATAGTAAGATCGTAGTCCTTGATCAATTCCAACCACCTCCTTTGCCTCAAATTCAGATCCTTCTGAGTGAAGATATACTTGAGACTCTTGTGATCTGTGAAAATATCACAAGGCTCGCCAGTATAGATAATGCCTCCAAATCTTGAGAGCAAAAACAAGAGCCTAACTCCAAATCATGAGTGGGATAATTACGCTCGTGCTTCTTTAAGCGCCTCGACGCATAAGCAATTACCTTACCGTCTTGCATGAGAACACACCAAGACCCACTCGTGACGATCTCTGAAAAGGCGTGAACCGCTTTCCCGGCTCGGGAAGAGTGAGAATAGGAGAGGTCACCAACCTGTTCTTCAAAATGCAGAAACTGCGCTCACACTCATCAGTCCACAGGAATCTCACACCTTTCTGAGTAAGCTGAGACATCGGCTTGGCAATGATAGAGAAATCCCGCACAAAACGCCGATAATAACCACCAAACCAGAAACTCCTCACCTCCTTCACACTAGTCGGCCTCTTCCAATCCACCACCGTGGATACCTTACTAGGATCAACAAAGAATGCCACGAGGGTTAATCACATGACCCGTAAAACCCACTTCAAATCCGAACTCACACTTCTTCAACTTAGCATAGAACTTGTGCTCTCTCAAAGTATCTAAAACCAGCCTCAAATGACGCTCATGATCCTCATTGGTTTTGGAATAGATAAGAATATCATCAATGAACACCACCACGAAGTCATCTAGATACTCGTGCAACATGTTGTTCATGGTCTCCATAAAATGGCGGTGCATTAGTCAATCCAAAAGACATAACTTTATACTCATAATGCCCATACCGGTGGAGAAAGCGGTCTACTCAACATCCTCGCTCACGCACCGGATTTGATTATACCCTGACTGGAGATCAATCTTGGAGAACACTTGAGCTCCATTCAACCGATCAAACAAGTCCTCAATGCGGGGCAATGGATATTTGTTCTTGATTGTGACTGCATTAAGCGCACGATAATCAATACACATGCGCCAACTCCCATCCTTCTTCTCGTGAATGTAGCAGAGCTCCCCACGGCGATACACTACGCTGATCAAACCTTTAGCCAACAAATCATCCAATTGCTTCTTCAACTCGTCCTGAAACGGACGTGCTAATCGATATGGAGACATCGAGATGGGACGAGTACCCGGAACAAGATCAATGCGAAACTCCACGTCTCGCACAGGTGGCAAACCCGGAAGCTCAGCCGGAAACACATCTGGGTAATCACTAACCACTGGAATCTCTTCAATCTGCGAAGCCACACTCGGTTTCTCAGCAAGAGCTAAAAGAAGTCCAATTTTCATCGCCACGACCCGGAACAGTCCGCCAACATTGAAAGAGAGCGCGAGGCGCTCCTGAAAAGTCAAAGTCTCCTGCACGAGGTTCGCATGCAGACCGTTTCTCTAAACAGGATATCACGGCTCGATAAGAGTGCAACCAATCCATACCCAAGATAACGTCGAACGGCTCCATTTGAATAACTATCAAATTCACGTGAACTTCTCTCCATCAATAACAATAGAACACCGGGACAAGCAGTAGAACTAGCAATAATACCCCGGAGAACTAACCAACACCGATCGAGAAATCCATCGCATACTCAAGTTCGCTCTCCTAGCAAACGCCGCTGAGACAAACGAAAGGTAGCCCCGAATCAAAAGGACTAAAGCATCAAGCGAATCCACAAGCAAAGTACTGTCACCACGTCAGACGACTCGCAGACTCATTTGTGGGCATGGCGTACACACTCTGTGGCGCCATGGCGAAAGAAGACGACGGCGGGCGGAGAGTCCCAACCATCTCGTTGTGGCGGTGCGGTAAAGCCGGTCGTGCAACCGAAGCGGTGTCGAAGGAGGCGGCTGCCGAGAGTACCGCCGATGGGCGCCCAAGGTGAAGGAAAGCGGCATCGGCTGGAGGAGCGATCATCATCCGGAAAGATCCTCGAGCGGGACCCATCAAGAAGAAGATGGCACAGCTCCCACTTGATCACGCTTAGCGGGTTCTCGCGACACACCGCTCCTTGTGACCCGGTCGGCCACCGACGGCAATCTCCCGTCCAAGTGCATTCAGCAACAGCGGTGTCCATCACCGCACTTAAAGCAAAGCATGCCCCGCTACAGGACAGACGAAGAGCCGAGTACCGCAAAGGAACGAGGCGCCAAGAAGGAACGGCCTCGATCGCTAGACTCAAAGGCTGCGGTCCTCCTTGAATTTCTTGAAAGCGGTGCCGAAGCAGACCACTTCCATCACTAGAGCTCCTCTTCGGTCACCACCGAAGCTACCGATCCACCGAGGCTTGCTGCCCCTTTGTGTTGCATCTCCAACTCCATGCCCTAGCTTGCTCCACAACAGAGTCAGTAATCACGGAGTGGAGTAGCTCCCAACACATGTCGGTACTCAGGATTGAGACCCCGACGGAACCTCTTGGCCTTCTGAAGATCATCGTTCGCTACCGAAGGGACGAAGCGAACCAAGTTGTTGAACTCAGCCTCATACTCAAAGAATAGACCTCTTCCCCGAGCAAAGGTCGTCAAGGCAACCTCCATCTTCTCAACAAATGAGTAGGGGTAGAACTTCCCCTTGAACTGATCAACAAAATCCTCCCAAGTGACTGGACCTTGAGCGGCGGTCCTCGAAGACAACACGCCCTCCCACCAAATATCCGCTGCCCTTTGGTGAAAGGCTACAAAGCGGACCCTCCGAGGTGAAGACATCTCTAAAGCTCCAAGCGCCTCTCCATGTAGCGCAACCATCCATTTGCTGGACCGGTGTGCCCGACAGTCAAGCGGATCCAACCTCAACCCCATCCACTCTCGAAGTGTCATCCGCGCCTCGAGGCCGGAGGATGTGCGGCAGAGCAACAACAGATGCCGCGAAGAGGGGTGCCGGCGCTGTTGACGAAGAGCACGGATCTCTCCCACCAACTCTCAAAGAAAGCGGGGTCTCATCTTGGGCCCCAACCGAGGCGGGTCAACAGCAAACCCTCGACTCATCGACTCAATCACACAGAGGTGGCTCCACGGAACCTCGCCCGCGGCCACGACCTCCACGACCGCGGCCACCACGACCACGTCCTCTACCTCTCGGCATAGCTATCAACCACAATCAACAATACACAATGAGTTCAAAGTTCAAAATAAACTCATCCATCAATAAACAACATAACAAGCGTAAAAACTATATTCGCACTCTCTCTAACCTCGTGTAATTGGTGTGTCAAATTTTAGGTTAGTTAACCATTAGCAAATTTTAGTTGATTTACTAATACTAAAACACATTTTAACAATTTTAGTTTGCCTATGTTGTTAATCTATTCACCACGGACCTAAAGCCCGCTCTGATACCAACTGTAACACCCCAGCCCAACACAGAGCCTAGAATGCCACCACACTACTCTTCCAACTAATAAATATTGACACACTATAAAAATTACATCAAGAAACAATGATAATCATATCAACGGATCATAAACGAACATGTATAATTATGGATCAAGCGACAATAAATAAGCAATGGGAAAATATAACCAGGCAAATAATCCAAAGCAGCATCAACCAATGAATCCAAATTAATAAAGCAAATAGTCTAGTCCAAATGATATCCTAAACATTATTCAATAACTAACATGTCCAAGTGTAAACCAATATTGAATGAAAAGATTATCATGGCGAATGATCATGTGATGTCCATGTGCTCTACTCGCTCTCGATTCACGGCATCCTCGAAGATCACCTAAAGACAACAATAGAGCAAGGGTGAGTCCACGACTCAGCAAACACATCCATAAACAACGAACAATAATAAATCAACAACATTCAATAACTTCATTATCATCACATGTACTTCTATTTGATTCACATTCATCAATCTCAAATATCAATGCAACTCTAGTCTATATGTCCACATGCACTTCTTTCGCGTATACCGGTATAGCGTGAGTGAATGCTCGCGACAACATTCACTCTCAAGCCCGTTCCTCCTCAAGGATCGGGGACCTCCTCCACTCCCGTGGAGTTGTGATCAATCATGATCACCTTCTCTTATGCAAAGATGCTTATGAATGCAAACATGCAAACTCCATCATAAACATCATGTCCAACTTTTCATCATGCTTGTCAACAAAGATATAAACATACCAATTCATTGTTTGCAATTAAACCAAATAAGAGCACAACAATAATGGTAATAGAAGATAAAGAAAACAGTGATCGATCATTGATCGCTGTCTACCATGCACTTGCCTTTACTAGTTGCGACGCACAATTTGGCTAGCAGATGGCAACAAGTACGACGCCTCTCCTACATTAAACATTCAAATTTCAATACAAGCTACAGCATCATAAGAATATCAATCAATCGACATCGCTCCTACACGTCCCCAAATATACCACGTTACGCCGGTACCGAATAGTTACCCGTTGTGGTCTTAGTACTAAAACGGACGTAACTTTTGACTCGAAAGTCCGATCACCACAAACCGCCCCATTCTGGATTCTTTATAAAATTCTCCACATTTTCTTAGATTACACAGACTTCTAATTAAATCATCTAACCCTCTGCATTTAGCCCGGAAAGTCGGTCTGTCCGCTTCGGAACAGCGGTCTTCCAAATTTCATAACTTTAGTTTTACTCAACCAAAATTCGCGTTCTCAGATTCTACAGAACCATTGGACAATTATCTATAACTTTCATGTAGATCAAAAACTCTAATTAAGCTATTTACTATTTTTACTCTACAGTCTACCAAAACAACGCCGAAAGACGACAACCGTAAAAACAGCGGTCTTCCGAAAATCATATCTCGAAATCTACTTGTCCGATTGACATGATAAAATATGCTATAGAAAGATATCGAAATTATCTACAATTAACTAGTAAACGAGATTTCCAAAATTTGCCATTAAGATACCCGAATAAATCGTACAACGGAACGGCAGGTTAAACAAATCTATTAATCGATATCTCCCATTAATTAGCTAGTCTAGCAGTGTACTAAAAGTTAATCAAATACTAATCGCAACCCTCTTAATTAATTGCTAGCAGCTGGCTGTCGGTGACATGCAGCATCAGGTTGTGTAGCAACATGCACCAAAAACAAGAAGCACTTAATTAATGCTAAGGAAAGAAACGTGCAGCAAACCTCCTGGCCAAATCCACGCAGCAGATCGGTCGGCAGTAGTGCAGCAAAGAAAAAAAAGAAATCAGCAGTACAGCACGGCCGCAGGCGTCCACCCGCATCAGATCGGTGCAGCAGCTCGGTGGCAGCGACGCAAAGACTGAGAAATGCGCAGCGTAGCGACTCAACGCAGTTGGCGGCGATCGGCAGCAGCAGATCCAGCGCTTGGGCTCGCAACGCGAGCTTTCCATGGCTCCACGCGCAATTTGCGGCAGAATGGCAAGCAGCCGAGCGCAGTCTTGAGAGTCGGTCCTCCACGCGGCTCGATGCGCATCGCAGCAAGAATGAGCAGATTCTTGTGGCGTGCGCAATGATGCAAAGAAGAGGGAGGCGCATGTGCAGAAAAAAAAAAAGATGGAGACGGCTCGGTGGGAAAAAGAGATTAAAAAGGCTAGGGTTTCTAGAAAAACCACAAAATAATTTATATAGCTCATAAAAATTCTAAAATTCTATTTTCACAAATTCTTTTTATTTAATTACGCACAAGCCCTAAATTCTTTAACTAATTAATTTAATTACTCTCCGACCCTTAATACGCGATTATTAATATTATTATTATTTTCAGAGTATTACAATGTTGATAAAAGAAAGTCAGCCTACTCTGTGCGAGGAATTTCGGTGACTCAACCTGGCATTAGTTGAGGAGGGTTGTGTGAACATCGTTGAGTTCCAACCAACCCTGGATGATCAGATCATGGAGGCTCAGAAGGAAGACCCAGATGTCAAGTAAATCAAGGTTAATATGACAAAAGGCAGAGCATCTGGATTTTTAGAAGATGAGAGAGGCATTGTTTGGTTTGGAAAAAGAATATTTGTACAAAGTCTGAAGGAAATAAAAAATTTCATTCTAAAGGAAGCTCATGAATCTGCATATTCGATTCATCCAGGAAGCACGAAGATGTACCAAGATCTTCGCGAGAGATATTGGTGGTCAAGCACAAGGAGAGAAATTGCTGAGTACGTATCATTTTGTGATGTGTGTCATTGGATAAAAGCTGAACATGAGAGACCTGTTGGACTGCTTCAACCTCTAAAAGTACTTGAATGGAAATGAGAAGAAATTGGAATGTACCTTATCACTGACCTGCCAAGAACAGAATCTAGATATGATTTGATCTGGGTTATTGTGGATTTATTATCAAAGGTTGCACATTTTATTCATGTGAAGACTACCTACTCGGGAGACCGACTCGTAGAGTTGTATATGTCCAGAATTGTATGTTTGCATGGGGTACCTAAGAAGATTGTACTAGATCGAGGATCTCAGATCACCTCCAGATTTTTGCAAAAACTACAGGGAATTTTGGGTACCAACTTGAACTTTAGTACAGCTTATCATCTGCAAACAGACGGACAGACCGAGAGGGTTAATCAAATTCTCGAAGATATGTTAAGAGCATGTGCTTTATCCAATAGTACAAGTTGGCATGTAGGTTTGTCGTATGCAGAATTTTCTTATAACAACAGTTATCATTCAAGCTTGCAAATGTCGCTTTTTGAAGCACTCTATGGAAGGAAGTGCAGAACTCCTTTATATTGGAATGAAACCGAAGAGCGACAAGTGTTTGGGCCAGATGTTCTGAAGGAGGCCGAAGAATAGGTATGGAGGATTCGTCAGAATCTTAAAACAGCTCAAACCAGGCAGAAGAGTTATGCTGATAACAGCCGGTGAGATCTAGCTTTTGCACCTCGAGATTATATGTATCTGAAGGTTTGACCTCTCGAGGGAATGCGTCGTATCGAAGTGAGTGGAAAACTTGCACCGAGATACATTGGACCTTTTCCAGTGCTAGTTAGAAGAGGAGAAGTTGCTTACAAGTTAGAGCTTCCAGCTCAGCTATCAGACGTGCATGATGTCTTTCACATGTCTCAGTTGAAGAAATGCTTTAGAGTTCTGGAAGAACAGATGCCTCTTGTGGAATTCGAGTTGAATGATGATCTCACCTATCAGGAGTACCCTGTCAGAATTCTCGAAGAAGCAGAACGTCAGACCAAAAGCAAGATTACCAAATTCTGCAAGGTGTAGTGGAGAAATCATTTAGAGAAAGAAGCAACCTGGGAATGCGAAGAGAATTTAAGAGCAGAGTACCCAACCATTTTCCCACTCCATCTGAATCTCGGGTTCGAGATTCCTTCTAAGGGGGGTAAGTTTGTAACATCCCAAATTTTAGCCTCTTCAAAAATCCATCTCAAAATAATTAATTTAAAGATTTGGATTTTAAATTAGAGTTCCTACTATTTCGAAGAGCTTTTTTAAGCTTTAAAAATAAAATGAATCATTTGCAACTTATTAGATTAATTTAAAGATTAATTTGAATTTTTAGAAAAAGAAAAACATTTTAAATGATTAAAATAAACATCAATTAAATTCAAAATTATTTTATTAAATCTATTCAACTTTCAAGTATTTTCTTGGTTTTTTTGAATTTATATTATTTTTGGATTTTTGGAATTTCTTTTGTTTTTAAATTTTCTCACTCCTTTCATTTTCTTCTTCAAATGAATGCTCTTCTCTGTTGCTTTCTTCCAGCCGCCCCGCCACTGGTCCCGGTCACCCGCTCCACCTCCCTCCCCTCCCATTGACTACTGCCATGCAGCCTGAGCTCCATGGCCATTAATGGTCGACCACCACTTTTTCTCCGCATTCTCCCCACTCAAACATACAAAATCAATTGCGTTTGAAGCGAATTGACCGCGTCTTTATCACCCACATCATACAACCATCAATTTTACGTTTCCACCATCAATTGCATTCAATTTGGTTGTTTCTTCTCATTCTTCTTTTGCAAACTGAAAACTGAAGCATTATTCCCCGGGCGTTTCCCATCAACTCAAGCGTCCCCTTCGCATTATAAAGAGACCATCACGTGTTCCCGTCTCTCCTCTTCGATTCGCCTCAAACCTTACCCTCTAACTCTCTTTTTCTTCCCGGAACAAGCGACGCCACCTGGTGTCTTCTCGAAGTCCGGCGACGTCGCCTTCGCGTTGTTCTTCCTCTCCGGTGATCCGCCGACCAAGGTGACCGCGTCATAACGTGTTCCCGGTATCACTCTTCCAATCCCCCACTTTGTTTCATCTTCTTCATCGCCGAGAAGCCCCGCCACCGCAAGCTCTTCATCATCGTCAATGGCCACCATGGTTGCACCTCCTCGGCCACTCCTGAGCCGAACCGACCACACCATCGCGATCCCCATGCCATGCCCATGCCTGTCCTCACCTTTCTTCGCTGGCGCCGCCGCCCGAGCACCGCATGATCAAGGTGCCGTCACCTTCGTCACCTTCATTGTGCTTCAAGATGAATAGCATTGTCCCGAACAGCAGTTATCTTGTCAGTTTTCTAGTCCATAGCTTTGTATGTATCCATTGTTTTGTGAGAATTGATTTTACAGAAATTCGTTCTCTCTCATACGTACTCCAAATTCATCGATTCTAGATCCTAAAGTCATCTAAATTCATTCTATACTACCCAGTATTTATTTTATAATTTTTAGTTTTTATTTAATTTTTGTTATTTATTTGGTTCGATTCGTGCGTGTAGAATCCGACATCACCGACGCGAGTTTGGATCAACAGGAAACGCTTACCTCCAACGTCACCAAAGGCGTGTCTCCTTTAACCATTTTGAACCCATGATTTGTAAATTATGTTTTCAGTTTTAAATTATTATGCATGGCTATTTTATTTAAATGATGAGTTTAAATTGTAGATTGTTAGTTAAAACCTAAAGATTGTTATTGTGTTCTTTGATATTTGTTATCCCATACATTTGTAACCCTAGAGTAGAAATTCTGTATTATTGATTACAACTTTGTGGAACAGTTTTGTATGGTAGAATTGCTTAGACATGCTTTACGTCTTTATTTATCCTTTGGGGGAGAAAAAAACCATTATTGCCCTTTATGCTTTGTTTGGAAATTGTATGACATTAGGTAATGTTAGTATTTGGAAAATAAAATAAAATGATGAAAATATATTTTAGACTTGGGTGGATGGTAAGATCAGGCGGGTACAGTTAGAGCACAAGATCTTGTATTGTGTTAAGTTCCGCCCAAGTCATATTAAGGACCGACACTTGTGATTATCCAAACTGAGCAATACCGTACAATCACAAGTCCTAAATGGGAAGGACCTGACTGAATAATTTACTATGTTCTAGCTGTAATACCCCGGCCTGCTCATAGCATGGCCCATGTGGCCCATGAGGAGTTGTGTGGTGGGATTAGTCCCACATTGCTTGTCTCAAGTGAGTTGTAGTGGTATATAATGCCTGTTGGATCCAAACGTAGCACCTCCGGGTTAACCCTTTTACATGAAGCGAGGACGAAAATGTAAGTGAGGTGCTATGTGTGGGCGGGTCCGCCCCACGGTGGGCTGGGCATTGAGCCGATTTTGGGTCAGGATGTTACAGATGGTATCAGAGCATCAACCTTCGCTGCACGGGCGCGTGCGGGACAGGGGCGCGGGCATATGGCGCATGGCGCATGTGGGCCCAGAGTGGACACATGGCATGGCATATGTGCAAGACCGGACGCACTGGGACGTGTACCGAGGGGTGGTTCAGGCATTTACGGCGATGCGGTATCTTTGCCGAGGTCGGCCCTTGAGGGGTGAGTGTAATACCCCGGCCTGCTCATAGCATGGCCCATGTGGCCCATGAGGAGTTGTGTGGTGGGATTAGTCCCACATTGCTTGTCTCAAGTGAGTTGTAGTGGTATATAATGCCTGTTGGATCCAAACGTAGCACCTCCGGGTTAACCCTTTTACATGAAGCGAGGACGAAAATGTAAGTGAGGTGCTATGTGTGGGCGGGTCCGCCCCACGGTGGGCTGGGCATTGAGCCGATTTTGGGTCAGGGTGTTACACTAGCATTATGCCCACAGGCTGTAGATGGTAGGAGTTACCTAGGTAGTGCAGATGATGGTAATTGACGTCTATGTTTGTCGGGGTTGCGCCGAACGTTGGTAAATGACGTTCAAGTCTGGGCAGGTTATCCCCTGCAATGGTGAGCTCCGGGTCGATGGTAAATGACATCCATACCTGGGGTTAAGCTCATCGGGCGAGCTAATGTTAGGATAGAGTATTGTAAAGGCCATTGATAATGCTTAGTCTCACGGCTAAGAAAGCGTGTCATGGCTGATATTATAATTCGATTATCTCGTGTGGGTCAAGCTGTACAACCTCTGTATAGTGTTAAAAACTATTCGAATAGCCGTGCCCACGGTTAAGGGCGGGCAAGGTGCGTTTTCACATGGTAGATTTTAGTTTTGTTTTCAAAAGAGTAAATTTTGGGAACTAGGAGCAGTTGGGACTCTCGGGTAGTTTTCTGGCAGCTAGAGCTAGTTGGGCAGCTAGAGCCCTATCTTTGAAACCTTGGCGGCTAGATCCTTGATACTAGTGGTTGGCAGCTAGAACCTCTACTAGAGATACAATTAATTTATTTATTGAAATTACTTTTTGGTCAAATGTGTTTTATGAAAATTGTTTAAACTTAAAATATTGGTTGGTGCAAAAGAACCCTATATGCCCAATTGTTAAAGCTATGCATATACATATTTCCCAAGACCCACGGAGTACTTTATGTACTCACATGCTACACTCTAAATAAATCTTAGAAGCCTTCAATGATGCCGAGGATGACTATGACTACTTCGCCTGTGGCTTTGATGAAGGACACCAGGAGTACTAGGTTGCGCTCCCCAGTCAAATGCCAGTGCTCAATTTGATGGGTCACCACTTGGGGTTTATCATTTGTTATTTTCGCTGCTGTAAGACTAAAGGGCTTTTGACTTTTTTTTGTAATAAGTGGACATAAGGCTAGTACTCATTTGTTTATTATTGTTATTTTGTGATTTGACTTGTTATCAATGATGTTTCCACTGTGTACACTAGCTACTGATCATGGGAGTGGTGCAGAAATACAAAGAGGCTTCAGATTCAGAAATATGGTTCCGATAGTCTTTTTCTAGCTAATTTACCTAAGACTCTAACATTCCAAAAAAGAAACCTCATGAATGACACTTTGTAGCAGAATGCTTATCAATTTTCACCCTACTTTTACCTCTTTTATTTACTTTAAACCCCACAACACCCCTGAACCTCCTCCCTAGCACCCCCTCAACTACTATCAAGTCTTCCTATGCAGTTTTGCTCTTCGATTCAAGCTCTGCTCTAGCAATAGAAGCCATAGCTAATTCTTGAGCCTACATAGCTGATATAACTTCCTTAGCATCCGCAGCCTGTGATCCTAGAGTAATACCGCAAGAAGAAGCAACTTCTTCTAAATAATGCACAAGAGCATCGTTAAGAATCGTAAAAGAGTTGTTATCAATCTTACCTTGATATTCCAAATTTTGGATGGATTTTAATAAGGAAGCCTTCTCCTGCATTGTAATGCCTTGATCTTGGATTCTTGAGCTTTTTCTAGTTGCCACCATAGGCTCTTTAAATTTATACTTGCTTCCTTTCTTCTTATAAGTAATCCACTTATCAGCAATTCCATCTCCTTGAGGAATTAAAGTAGAAATTTCCCCTCTAACAGTCCTTCCAGAATAAGCATTAATCTCCTCTCCTCTTCCTTTGTCAACCAGGTCCTCTGAAAAATATCCCCTCTTCACCGACTCCACCTGATTGGAACTATCCACATTCTGTCCTTCTATTTTTTTTTGGAGATTAGAAACCCCCTTGCAATCCTGCTTTTTGTCAGAATAGGTCAAGCATGGCCATAAAGCAAAGACCAAAGAATGAAGTTCCTTCAAAAGTATGGATCACAATAGCATCTGAGGGTATTTGGGTCTTGTCCAGAACAGGATCTAACTCCCCAGACATATGTTCAAAGTCCTTAGACTCGCACCACCCTCTTTTACCTTTCTCTTCAACTTCCTCATGACTAGAAGATTCTACATTTTCTTGGAAACTAAAAACCAAAGGCAAAACAGACAAAGCTTGACTTTCAGAGTTGAATAACACTATATCTGTACATTCTTCCTCATCCCCAGACTCAGCCCCTTTATGTTGTTTGCCTTTGTTTTTGTCAGAACCATCCCCACCTTTGTGATTGGAAGAATGATGAGTACCCCCCCAAATTTTTCAGACAGCTTTTCTCATTCAGTTTTACGGTTACTCCCATTAGATTCTTCATCCTCATCCTCATCCTCATCATCTTTCCTATGAACATGAGATTTGTTAAAATGATCATAAAGTGGCATTCCTTTCTTCCCATAAACACCCCCTCTGCTTCAAATTTGATCTCATACCCCACATAATTAATAAAAAAAAACTCCACATAGCAATTTATATTAGATGGATCCCTGCTCAGAACTTTAACCCTCACAGGGTCAACCCTCACTAGGCTAATCTCATCCACCTCTAGTGGCTCACCCACTGTACTAAAAATTTATTTCACAAGCTCTACTGTTTTCGCTGGGACAGGAATACCAGAGATTTTGACCCAAGCTGATGTAAGGACACAAGAAGCTTCAAGGTCCATGTTAGATTTCTCTATTTTGGCTTTAATGGAGTGAAGAGCTAGTTAAACACCCCTTGTTTTATACTAAGTGTCCAACAACTCCTTAGATGGAAAGACTACCGCATACTCAGACTCAGAAAGTTTCCTTACTTTCCAATCCCACTTGTCTTGAATTAGATGTTTCAGTTCAGCTTAAATCTTGTGAGCAAGAATGATCCTCCTTAATACTTAGCACCCTCAGAGCGACATATCCGCTCGCACAATTGCAATCCAGAACACGAATCATTGTAGAAACCCTGCTAGGAATACCAAACCCAAACAATTTCATACCCTGATTTTTCTTTTCCTGAGGTCATCCCGAAGTCATGTGTCCAGCCTTTTTACACTTATAGCAAACCAGAGGATTTGAGCATCTAGCTTGATGATGACCAGTTTGTAAGCATCTAAAGCAAGTCCCTCGATCCTCAACTCGCAGCACCCCAGTGTTAGGATCTATATCCCACCATCCCTTCTTCGGATCGTTCCCTTGTGGAAGACCTATTGAAGAATCCCAATTAGTCGTATCTCTTGTTCTATCAATTTTAGGGCTACCTCCTCTCCCCCCAAATCCACCCCTAAAATCCCCTTTCTAAGAATCCTCCCATCGCACACCCCCTTCCTTGCTCATATTCTCCTTCTGAGCATTTTCCTGCCACCCCATGTTTTGATTAAAATTTCCTCTGCCGTATCACCCAAAAGAGCGAGGTTCAAATCGAGATCTATCCCCATCGTGGAAACCTAGCTGCATGCGTACCTGATTTTGGAAAGACCCCTTGGTGAGTTTCGTGAATCCTCCTCTTCTGCTCTTGATATCGCTGAAGTTGAGCCCTCAAATCACCTTCCGCCATTAGATCATCTTCTTCCATTCACTCGTTAGGAGTACTCCTTCCCCCCCTCTGATGAGGCCATCCCTCCTTCGGATACACGTACTACACAAGACCTTCCAGATTTGGGTGTTGGACTACAAGGTCCTATGACAAGAGCTAGAGCACGTGACTTAATCTATCAGGTAAAATTGTTTCTAGGGCTGAGTGTATTATTTGAGAACTCTATGATGCTGCCTAATGGAGATGATTTACTTGTACTCAGAAATCTAGGATTACGACCACTTCAAGAAGGCCTACGACCAGTTCAAGAAGGTCTACGACCACTTCAAGAAGGCCTACGACCAGTTCAAGAAGGTCCACGACCAGTTCCGCAAGGCCTACGACCAGATGACTCGTTGGGAGCACTCTACGACCAGAGAGGCGAGCACAGTACTCGTTGGACACAATCTATGACCAAAGATAGCATGGACTCCTCAAGACCACCCTAGGACCACCCCACGACTAGATCTTCGACCGAAATACGCGACACAAGGTCTTTGCGTCACCGCTTTGGAAACTAATAAGACTTTGTAAGCGTGGCGAGATCGAGTCCGAGTTGTGTACGCCTCATCCCACGCAAGACAACCCTAGGTCGACCTCCTCACGCCCCCTATATATATCTGATGGCACTGTAGTTGAGAGGCGGGTTTTTCTTATATTATTCTGCCAATTGCAGTTTCGCCGATTATCGGTTTGAGGAACCCCACTTCTAAACTTCATCTATATCCGCAATACAATTCAGATTGCATCTACCTTGTTCTCGTGAGTTGCTTCGATTGTTTGCAGGAACAATAACCTTCGTGGTAAGGTCGATCGCGTGCAAGCGTGGTCGATAACGACAGCGTCGCGGGTGTAGCGAATTGCGCAGGTGACGATCTGTTGGTCGGAAGCCTCAAAGCGTCAACGTCCTCACGACGAACCAAATCGAACCTATCGGAAGATCGGACCGCCGTGACTCATCAAGTGGTATTAGAGCTAAGGTTGCCCGTTAGGTAATTTCGTTTATCCCCTTTTTGTGAGTTTTGTTCCATCACCTAGAGTCCAGAAAATTGCCCTACAACAAAAAATTTAGATCGTAATTATTCCGCTGTCCAAACCACTTTGTGCCTTCGCAATTGTGTTTTCGGGCCGTTGTTGAATTCGAGTCCATCGTCGGTGTCTTTGTTCTTTGGTCTAGTCGTCGTAATCTAGTTTCTAGCGTCGAGTCTTTCTTTGTGTCGATCATCTAGACACCCCCAATACGACCACAACACCACCCCCATACGACCACAACACCACCCCCATATGACCACCTACTCGGATTCGGCTTCTCCACCTGGTCGGAAACGAACGCTTGGTCGGATTCGACCAACCACTCGTGTCCGACAACCCTATTTATTATCTTGTTGCTCTCGGACACCCCACCACCTGGTCGGAAACAATCGATTGGTCGGATTTTTCCCGTAGCTAAAGTTCAGAGAGAGAGAGAGAGTATCTTTTAATTACCTTTTTACCCCTGCTCTCCGGAAAAAGTTTGTGACCCATATATATCCATAGAACCAGAAAAGGGTTTTGAAAAGTTTTGAGTCAAGGTCACATTCGCAAAAAAAAACCCTAGGTTGGGTTTTTGCAGTCAAAAAAAAGGAAAGAAAGCAAAGAGTGCAAAAAAAAGGAAAGAAAGAAAGAAAGCAAAGAGTGAAAAAAAAAACAGTTGCTTTGTGATTTTGGATCCGATTGTGTTTGTATCTACCCTATCCTTCCGTTTGCTTGAGCTAGTTCTAGGAACGCGAGTGGGCCAAAGAATCGTGATTTAGTATGTGGACTTTTATTCACTTTGCTAACTGTTTTCATTATTGCTATTCCTTGCTACTAAACATTGCCTATCCGAGCTCCACATACTTTCGCCCTCGATTGATCCTCGCATTCGCCTCCGCCGTGATCGTACATCCCACCTTCGCCGATTAGACCACCTGCTGCAATTTGGTAAGAGACTCATAAGAGCTTGGTAAGACGCTTGAGAGTGTGTGATTCCACCCTCCGACCACCTAATAGTGATAGGGATAATACCTGTGTGTTGTCTTTTGTCCCCTACTAACCATGTCAGGTGAAGCATTGGATGCGCAAGAGTGTGTTTTGAGGGAAGAGCTCATGACGCTATTGGATGAACAACGCACTACCGTTAATGAGGACATCGACAGGAAGCTTCAAGCTACCACGATCACATTACAACGTTCAATCAACGATAGTATTGCGGCGCTCACTACACGCCTCGAAAGAATGGTGAATCGACCACCAAACGTTGGTCGTGTGGAACCTCATGGTGCAGCCCATGACCATGAGTTTGATAATGATAATGAGATGCACGACCACGACGCCTTTGATGCACGACAACGAAACCGGCCGAACTTCAACCGTCAAGGTATGAGAGGTAACAATTTTCAGCAACATAATGCCCATGATGATCCATATGCTAAAGTCAAGTTCACTATACCATCTTTTGCGGGTGCTTATGATGCAGAAATATATCTAGATTGGGAGATGACGGTAGAACAAAAATTGAATGCTCACTTAGTTCCTGAAGTGCATAGAGTTAGGCAAGCCACAAGTGAATTTAAAAACTTTGCCATCATTTGGTGGAATAGGGTTTGCACCGAAGGATTACGCCTACTACGTGGGATGGTTTAAAGGTTGCTATGCGTAATGATTTGTCCCACCTTCTTTTAAGCGTGATTTGCGTAATAAATTGCAGCGCTTAAATCAAGGTAATAGATCCGTAGAAGAATATTATCGAGCTACAAATTAGCATGTTGCGTTGTGATATTATTGAGGATGAAGAAGGCTGCAATAGCACGTTTTATGGAGGATTAAGGCGTGAGATTCGTGACATAGTGGATTACAAAGAATACGATAGTGTCCTAGATTGTTCCAACTTGCATGTTTGGCGAAAAGAATTGCAGGACGACAACAGAGGCCAAGGAACAATTTTGGGAGCATGTCTACACCACGACCGGTGTCGGGCAAGCCAAAACACCCCCACTTTCAGCTACACGGCTGCTGCCCCTCCTCGAGTAGGGTGCGTTCAGAAGCACCTCCGACCACATCACGTGCACCGAGGTAAGCAAACCTACTAGTGTATGTGCTCTAGCCAAGAGTTCTTCCTCGGTTGCTTCCAATCGGTCGTATTACCACGGGATTATTTGCCACCGTTGCAAGGGAATGGGACACGTCATGAAGGATCGCCCAAGTCAACGAGCATACCTTGCCACTCTGAGCGGTGGATATGTAAGTACTAGTGATATTGAGGATGAATATGTACTTGCGGCTAACATTGCAGTGGAGGAGACGAGACATACGGTGATCGATGGTGTAGAGGAGCAAGTAGTCTGCTTTGTTGACACCGAGTATCATATGAGCCTTGTTATGAACGAGCAGCCGAGCGCACAAGTGGAGAGAGCGGAGCAAAATCAACGGCATAACTTGTTTCAAACCAGATTTCTTGTGAAGGACGAGAGCTGCAGAGTCATCGTTGATGGAGGGAGCTGAACAACCTTGCAAGCTCCGAGATGGTCGAGAAGCTTGGCTTGACCACACAACCCCACCTACGTCCCTACTACATCCAATGGTTCAATTCGTGTGGTAAGTTAAAGGTAAACAAAGTTGTGAATGTGCAATTTTCAGCTGGTAATTACAAAGATAGTTCGACTTTGATATAGTACCGATGCAAGCCTGCTCTTTATTGCTCTCAGAGGCCTTGGATATATGACAATGATGTTTTGCACCATGGTAGAGCTAATACCTACTGTTCTTACACAAGGGCAAGAAGATTAAGTTATTGCCTTTGACACCGGTGAGATTTTGAAAGATGAAGAAGAGCGCGCTAAAAATGAAAGAAACACCGATAAGCATGATTCTGAAAATCAGCAAGTAGCAAAACGTGTTTTCCCACCTAAAAGGGAGAAAGTGGCGTCTAGTCCTAAGTCTGAGGGGATTAAATTGAATGGATGTGTTATGATTGCCACTAAATCTGAACTTGCTGAAATTTGTGATAATGAGTTGCCATGCTATGCTTTGATATGCAAAAATGCCTTATACTCGCTTGAGGATATAGCTAGCTCTTTGCCTCTATTTGTTGCTAACCTTTTGCGGAGTATGTGGATGTATTCGGTGAGGTACCCCGGATTACCACCTATTCGAGGGATAGAGCATCAAATTGATTTGATCCCAGAGCGACTTTGCCAAACCGTCGCATATAGGACCAATCCAGAGGAAACTAAGGAAATTCAATGACAAGTCCAAGATCTTCGGACCGTGGGTGCGTAAGAGAAAGCCTTAGTCCTTGTCTTTGTTCAGTTCTTTTAGTTCCTAAGATAGACGGTAGTTGGCGATGTGTGTTGATTGCGAGCCATTAATAACATTACTATAAGGTATCGTCATCCCATCCCTAGGCTAGACGACATGCTTGATGAATTGAGTGGTTCTATTATTTTCACAAAGATTGACTTGCGGAGTGGTTACCACCAGATTAGAATGAAATTAGGAGATGAATGGAAAACTGCTTTTAAAACTAAGTTCGGATTATATGAATGGTTAGTGATGCCTTTCGGTCTAACTAATGCACCTAGTACTTTTATGCGTTTGATGAACGAGGTTTTACGTCCTTTCATTGGAAAATTTGTGGTGGTTTACTTTGATGATATCTTGATTTATAGCAAGTCACATGAGCAACACTTAAATCATATACGTGCTGTTTTTAATGCTTTGAGAGACGCACGTTTGTTTGGTAACCTCGAGAAGTGCACATTTTGCACCGATCGAGTTGCATTTCTTGGTTATGTTGTGACACCACAGGGCATTGAGGTGGATGAGACAAAGATTGTAGCTATCCAAAGTTGGCCGACGCCTACTACTGTGTCACAAGTGCGGAGCTTCCATGGCCCCTCTGGATTCTATCGGCGCTTTGTGCGGGATTTCAGCACCATTGCCGCACCATTGAATGAATTGACAAAGAAAGGAGTGCCTTTCCAATGGGGACCTACGCAAGAGAAGGCATTCAACTTGTTGAAAGAGAAGCTCACCCAAGCAACCCTACTCCAACTCCTTGATTTTGGTAAGACTTTTGAGATTGAATGTGACGCTAGCGGGATTGGAATAAGTGGTGTATTGATTCAAGAAGGTAAACCGGTCGCATATTTTAGCGAGAAACTAAATGGGCCTAGTTTGAATTATTCCACCTATGACAAAGAATTGTATGCTTTAGTTCGTGTGCTTCAAACTTGGCAACATTATTTATGGCCCAAAGAATTTGTTATACATTCTGATCATGAATCGCTAAAACATATTAGAAGTCAAGCTAAACTGAATAAACGACATGCTAATTGGGTAGAATTTATTGAGTCATTTCCATATGTCATAAAGCATAAGAAAGGTAAGGACAATGTGATTGCTGATGCGCTCTCTAGACGTTATACCATGTTATCTCAACTTGACCATAAGATTTTTGGTTTGGAGGCCATTAAGAGTTTATATGTCACTGATTTGGACTTTAAGGAAGTGCTTGAACATTGTAAAGAAGGGAAGATATGGAATAACTATGTTTGAATGATGGTTTGATCTATCGTGCTAACAAGCTATGCATTCCAAATAGCTCTGTTAGTCTTTTGTTGTTATAGGAGGCACATGGAGGAGGTTTGATGGCGCATTTTGGAGCAAAAAAGCAGAAGATGTCTTGACCACCCACTTCTTTTGGCCAAAGATGAGGCGTGATGTCGAAGCGCCACGTGGCTCATTGCACTACATGCAACAAAGCTAAGTCCCGTCTCAATCCACATGGACTTTATATGCCTCTTCCTATTCCTAGTGCCTCTTGGGAGGATATTTCTATGGATTTTGTTTTAGGATTGCCTAGGACAAAGAGGTGGAGAGATAGTATATTTGTCGTAGTGGATCGATTTTCTAAAATGGCACATTTTATATCTTGTCACAAGAGCGATGATGCTACAAACATAGCTGATTTGTTTTTCAGGGAAATCGTTCGCTTACATGGAGTGCCCAATACTATTGTCTCGGATCGCGATGCTAAGTTTTGAGCCACTTTTGGAGATCGCTTTGGAATAAATTGGGGACAAAGCTGCTGTTTTCTACTACGTGTCATCCCCAAACTGATGGACAAACGGAGGTTGTCAACCGCACATTATCCACCATGTTGCGGGCTGTTTTAAAGAAGAACTTGAAGATGTGGGAAGAGTGTTTACCGTGATATTGAGTTTGCTTACAATAGGTCAAGACACTCCACCACCAAGGTAAGTCCGCTTCGGGTAGTGTATGGTTTTAACCCCGTGCTCTATTGATGTACTACCTTTACCAACCTCTGAAAAAATAAATCTAGATGCTAAGAAGCGTGCTGCATTTATTCTCAAGTTGCATGAGACCACTAAAGAGAATATAGAGCGTATGACTGAAAAGTATAGGGTTGCTGGAAATAAAGGTAGGAAAGTTGTCAAAATAGAACCAGTGATTTAGTTTGGGTTCATTTGAGAAAGGATAGATTTCTAATTAAGAAAATCAAAGTTGATGCCTAGAGTCTGCAGGACCGTTTAAGATAATTAAGAAGATAAATGATAATGCATATCGCTTAGAATTACTGCAGATTTTGGGGTTAGCCCCACATTTAACATTTCGATTTGAAACCATACGTGGGAGAAGATGATGAGCTTGAGTCGAGGACGACTCCAATTCAAGAAGGGAGTATGATGAGGACATCCCTCCTTCGGATACACGTACTACACAAGACCTTCCAGATTTGGGTGTTGGACTACAAGGTCCTATGACAAGAGCTAGAGCATGTGACTTAATCTATCGTAAAATCGCTTCTAGGGTCGAGTGTATTATTTGAGAACTCTATGATTCGCCTAATGGAGATGATTTACTTGTACTGTAAATCTAGGATTACGACCACTTCAAGAAGGCCTACGACCGGTTCAAGAAGGTCTCGACCACTTCAAGAAGGCCTACGACCGGTTCAAGAAGGTCCACGACCCGATTCCGCAAGGCCCTCGACCACTTCAAGAAGGCCTACGACAGATGACTCGTTGGGAGCACTCTACGACCGAGAGGCGAGCACAAGACTCGTTGGACACAATCTATGACCAAAGATAGCATGGACTCCTCAAGACCACCCTAGGACCAGTCCCACGACTAGATCTTCGACCGTAAATACGCGACACAAGGTTTGCGTCACCATTTTGGAAACTAATAAGACTTTGTAAACGTGACGAGATCGGAGTCCGGTTGTGTACGCCTCATCCCACTACCAAGACAACCCTAGGTCGACCTCCTCACGCCCCCTATATATACAAGAGCCGTAGTAGAGAGGCGGTTTTTCTTATATTATTTCGCCAATTGCAGTTTCGCCGATTATCGGTTTGAGGAACCCCACTTGTAAACTTCATCTATATCCGCAATACAATTCAGATTGCATATACCTTGTTCTTGTGAGTTGCTTCGATTGCTTGCAGGAACAATAACCTTCGTGGTAAGGTCGATCGCGTGCAAGCGTGGTCGATAACGACAAGCGTGCGGGTGTAGCGAATTGCGAGGTGACGATCTGTTGATCGGAAGCCTCAAAGCGTCAACGTCCTCACGACGAACCAAATCGAACCTATCGGAAGATCGGGCCGCCGTGACTCATCACACTCCATGGCGACCGCCTCCCCCAAATCGACGGGGAATCCTTCCCCTTCCCCAATCCATCTCCTCACCCCTAACCACCGCAGCAAAAGAGCGGTTGAGCGGCGGTGGATCCAAAACTCACTTGACAACCCTAGCTCTCTCCCCCAATCGCCTCACCTCGTGGCTGGTTGCGGGAAACCCTAACTCACCAAGCACTACTCGCTTGGAAATCCACTGCCACGAAGAGCAAGGGATGCGACACCAGGAGTGCGCATATAGATCTTAGAGAGACGGCCCAACACTGCACCTCCCATGGCGCTCAAAGACCCACTCAAGGCCCTAGATGCCCCACTCCCTCAGCCCTCCGTGAAGTTCCTTCCCCAAACAGGAGATCCCTTGGCTCACGTTCCGACACGCCATCAACCTCGCCCGATGAACGGAGGATCAGCGACCAGCGGCGCGAAATCGAGAAGATTCCCCGACGCTGTTGACGTCATCGTGCCCCACCCACACACACCCACCCACCAAGCCAATGAACCACCTCCACAAGAAAACCCTAATCTACCTTCTGAAAGCGACCAACATCGGTTATACCACTCCTTGCCTCGTACGTAATCCTTTTCATTATTAAAGGAAGCTCAATCTCATCACTAACAATGACCGGTATGCAAAGACTGGCAACAGCATCAAAGAGGCGACATGAATAGGTCTAGCACAACCATGTCATTAAGGTCTTAGAATTATTTTTTTCCCTATTAAGTTATTGATTTTAAATCCCTTTCTAATAAAATAGTTTTAAGTTAAATAATTGTTTACCGGACCCGGCCGGATCGAGCTGCCCTGAATAGGTCCAGCACAACCATGTCATTAAGAGGTCTTTCTAGAAAATCATTTTGTAAGCGCATTGGTCGTCCTCCAACTGCCTTCTAATTTTATAAGGATCTGGTGATCATATTGAACATGTGTGCTTTACTGTGTCAAGAGATGATGCATGCGTTGATTTCGCGTAAAAATCTCTCGAACGGCGACGTATCCTCCACCCCCTATTATTGGAGCTACCATTTGAACGAGTCATCGCAAACCTAAAGCAAAGTCGTGAATGCTAATTAATATAACAGTGTGTGTAGAACAGTAGTACACAAGGACAGAGGCGGAGGTTGGGAGACTGTCGGGCCCAGAGTTTCTCCTATAAGTTAAATTTATCACTATATTTTTTTAAAGTTATATATTTTTATCTATATTTTTGCTATTAGACTATCTTTATTAATACATTTGTTGTTTGGCTCTCCTCATCTCCGATTACTGGCTCCGTTGTTACATAAGTCATCAACTAAACGTGGCAGAATGCCCATATATGTGTATCTGTATGCAACTCGACCGTACCAATTAAGGGTTCAAGTGAGCTCAGCCGATGCTTGGCAGTTGCAACCACTTTCAGAGGCCTTAATTTGGCTATTGAGTCAGAAAACTTCATTAATTTTCTTGGGTTTCTAAGAGTACAGGGAGGATGTACACCGCACGCACACTCCACAAATACGCGCCTGTGTTTATAATACACACTACTACTACTACTACTATTATTATACACACTATTATCCTACAGATCGAACACGGTGGGCGAGAACACTCGTTCCTACCGCTGAAAATTATCTACTTTTATTATTCTGCTACTATTTTTGTTACTATGTTAATAATTATTTTATTTGGTCGATCGAGCATTGCTGTAATAACTGTTATCGCTTAAGTTAAGTACCATTTTACATCACTGTGAACATGTGAATGTATGTATGTGAATGCCAGATATTATAATTATGTGTACAAGCCACTGATCATGAGGACTAGTACGGTACACATATACTGTCTTCGAGTATTCTACACCCGGGGTCCGACATATGTCGGATATCACAGACGGTTCTTTTTACTAAACGTCTGTGATATGTCTCCAATCACAGACAGTTGGTACATATAACGATTTGTGATAGACGGCATATCACATACGGTTTTAGTAAGCGTGTGTGATAGTAGACCTTCATAGACGGCTTCGATAAAAAAAACCATCCGTATTGTGACTTATCACAGACGACTTCGATAAAAAAAAAACCGTCTGTATTGTAACTTATCACAGACGGCTCACAAACCGTCCGTGATAACCGTCTGTTATCACAGATATATAAATTTAGACAATTCAGAAACTGTATGTGATGACGGTTTAGAACCGTTTATGATGACCCTTTGTGGAGTAGCGTGAGTATGTGTGGTGAAGATTGCTGCTCTGGTATCATATGAATTAGCATAGTACAAAATTCCCTCAAAGCACAACCCATAGTGGTGGGTCTACGCATGCAAAGCACACCGCTTATACTTTCGTTCTTATTTCGTGTAAAACAAGTTAACTCGAAGATACTACATTTAGAATGCTTGGGTTTATATAATTATATATCCTATGTCAAACTTATCTCTACTCTCTGTATATGTGGTTAGTTTCCGAGCACGCAGCTTCCAAAACCAAACCTGAGTAAACAAATATGCAACGATACGTAGACGATGGAGATCTACACAAAGACATCTCCCCCACCAACACCTCCCAACAGCTCCCCGGCCGTCGTCTGCTGCTCGAAGCGGCCGGCCGATCTCATCATTCTGGTACAAGTACCCAGGGAACGTTACAAACACCTGCATATTCCTACTGATGGAACGTACTGCATGAACATGCATAGATAATAGTGCGTCAACAATACACACCATTTTCCTACTGATGGAACCCCGGTGGACGAGAACGTACGTACACTCTCGTTCCCACCACCACCAGGCACGTGCCTGGACTTTATCTTCTTTGCTAACCCATTCTTCTCACACTCACACAGGAGATGATGATGGCCGAAAAGTGAGTGACAAAATCTGGTCCAGGCTTGACTCGTGATAATTAAGATGGATGGTACTCGTTGTCGTTGCATATGGTTTTCATATATACATGCGTGGTCAAAGCTTTTTCTTTTGGTTAGTACGCCAATCAACCATCAATGTCGGGCAAGATGAGTATGTCCAACTGCTTGGTTTGATTCCTATCCTGATCAATCCTAGTGCTTTCAATTGCTATGCGAGGCAATTTTGCTTTTGCCCGTAATCAGTATCACTGTCATTATTGAGAACACCTATCTTAAAAGGGTCCTCCATCTAAGCACGGTGCTTTCGGTTTGAGGGAAGAAATCAATCGAGATTCGGAAACAAATTAGTTGAGATTTTTTTTTGGTTAAAAAAAGGCATTTAAAAAAATTATTCAGTTGAGAAAAAAAAAACAGTTGACAAGTTTTTGAAAAAAATGATCCAATTCCATTTAAAAGATCAATCCGATAAAATAAATTAGTTGAAAAAATTAATTTAGAAAAATCGAAAAAAGCATCAATCCAGAAAATCTTCAGTCCAAAAAAATCAAATGAAAAAAATTGGAATACAAAAAAAAATCAATCGAGAAAAAATTCAAATGATTTGGAGAAAAAATCCGGGTCTCCTCCGGATCTGCAGCGGTGCAGTTCAAATTTTTGGGAGGAAAGAAAATGCAACTTGACAGCAGTGCAGTTCCAAAGGTTTTGCAGAATGGGAAGTCAATCAATCTCAATTTCATTCTAGGTATGAATCGATACAAGTTGAGTCTTCCTTTTCAAGGGGGGTTTTGGTTTTTTTTTTTTTTTGTTGTTGTTGTCAGGATGCTATTTGTGTCGCACTGCTTTAGCCACGTAGCGCTGCAGAATGCAGATGTGTGTTTGTTCGAGTGGCGTGATCCCACAAGTTGCAAATCTCCAAAGACATAACAGAAGCAGATCCAACACCACATGCATTCTCTTCTAGAGGACTTGGCTTTCAGCTTTTGCATGAAGCTGACCACTGGGATGATTCGCCCAACTGAACAATCCATGTGACACATGTGTTCCATATATTATTGGGAGGAGCATATTCTCGCCGAAAACGGCCCAAAACTGCCCTGATTTCGTCTCGCGAAACAAAATTATTTGCAAGATTAAGCGGAGAAGGGAAAGGCTGGAAGAAAACGACCGAGCCTGTGTGGATCATGGAAATCCTAACTGGCTTGTGCTTAGGGCTTGGGAGACATGTTGGTAGCTGTTGCTTTCAGGTTTTTTGTCTGTTGAGCATGCAGGCAAAGAACCTTCTCAGGGATTGCTTTCTCGAGTGGTATACGGGAAAGCAGCTTGGCTTGCAGTCTCTGAATGTATATAGAACGTGCGCCTGTTGCAACTTGCACATCATTCCGATCTGAACTTAAGAGAGCTTGGAAAGTGGTTTCAATGATTTTCCCTCTTGTGTTTCTATCTTCACCTGATATGCAATCTCTATCCTGTTATTGTACAGAGCTACGAGAAGACGATTTGGGCATTGGTCAATGCACAAAAATGCCTGAATATTGACAATTAACACTTGCCATGGATCCAACTACAGAATCAACGATCTCGGCTATTCCATTAGTACGAGGAAAAGCGTTGTTCATGGGATCCAAGGCGTGTTTGATTCGAGTTCTGTTGTGGCTTCTGTGCGAGAGAATCTTTCGAATTGGAACAATTCAAATGACTCTTTTGAGAAGTTAGTGTGCATACGTAAGCTGGAGTCCCCAGCGGCTTCTCGGGCTTCCCCAAGAAGTTGAGGTTTTTCGGGCTTCTCCACCAGAAGCTACAAAAGCTAGCTAAAATATGGAGGCATAGGTAGGGCACGAGGAGTGAAACGACACAAGAAGCTATAAAAGCTAGCTAAAATATGGAGGCGTGCATAGGTAGGGCACGAGGTGTGAAACGACAACAGTTGCCGCATCAAGTACAAAAACTATTACCTAGCTTCTCATTTGCTGATGCTATAGGTTAGCTAGTCTTTGTTTCGTGCACTAGCGTGTGTTTTCTTCATTTCGTACGTAAAATGTATTCTCCACCTATGACTTATAACCTGTGGAATTTGTGTTAAGAGATGACTCATCCGGCCAATGGAAACACGGTGTTTGGGTTTTGTCCTTGAAGTCGACAGGCTAATGGAGTCTTGAATATGATGTTGTATCAATATGACTCCATCTTTAATAGTTTAGAATACTCGCTTATTTCTCGTAGTCCATAGCGTATGAGCACAGACTGTAAAAACATATTGGCCAAACTTCGTGGTAGTTAACTGCTTGCGCACATATTCTTTACACAAATTTCAATATGTTATGGGATGAGATAGCTTATGTTGCTTGTCCTAGTTTTTTTTCCAGATATGATCCGCAACTTTACATCATAGAATGATATGATCGATTTGAAGGGATACGGATAGACTACGCTAAAAGACAATTCAAAAACCTACCACGTAAACCAGGAAGTCAAGCAAGCAAGAGATCACAGATCGTTACCACCAGACGCGCAATACAGCGGAAGAAAAGTTGGAGCAGCCTGGTCCAACGAAGAGCGTGTCGAGGCAGTGGTCGTAGTTGAACGATTGTCCGACGTAGTCGATCGATCGTCCAGCGTCATCGTCGCCGATCGTCTCCTCCAGCAATCGACCGCTTTCCTTGCAAAGTTGTGGATCGTCCTCAAGCGTAACAGCAACCGTAGTAGTGCCTCTATGGTATCCACACGTCCAGGGTAGGAACACTGTACGCTGGTGTGCTAGCATCAAGTCGCCCGAAAAGGCTCTCTCAAGAAGATGGCGGCTAGAGTTTGGTGGAACCACTCACACATCCTCGTCTCCACCTCCTTACTCCAATAGCCTCAAGCATCTCCTTATATAGTGCCCGTGACAGATCCTATCCGAGCACATTTGACGAATCGTATCTGTACTGGTTTGTTCCAACCCGTTAAGTGTGTGACCCTGTAGGTCCATGTGTAGTTAGATTGTGACTCGGAAACCTTTTCTAACACTACTACAAAAGAGGCTATAGCAGACGGCCCATCACAGACGGTTCCTTTGGAACCGTCTGTGTTGGGTCTGTCTGGGCTTTGTTTTGGCGCAGCGAGCCTATCACAAGCGGTTGTTATTGTGAGGAACCGCAGTGATAGTAAATTATCCTGACGGTTCCCAATAATAAACCGCATGTAATATCACTGAGCAGTTACGAAATAGAACCGCCTCGTGATATTACTGACGTTATTTGAAAGAACCGCTGTGATGTTTCCACATCACAGACGGTTCTTTACATATCACGACGGTTCCCTCAAAGAAATGCTCGTGATGTTGTTTTTTATAGGTTCAAAGAACCGATAGGGTTTTGCTCTTAACCCTATCGGTCCCTCGACCTCTGTTGCCTCCCCAACCGGCGCGCCTCCTCCACCGAATCCGGCGCGCCTCCTCTCCGAACTCCTTCCCGACCCCGGCGCCCCTCCTCCCCCGACCCAGCGCCTCCCCGACCGGCGGCGGAGGAGTTCACGGAGGAGCTGCTTCTGCGTCCGCTCCCCGACCACAAGGCGCTCGCCCACTTCCACTTCCGCTGTTCGCGCCTCCCGCCGCCATCGCCACCGGCCGACACCACCACCTCTTCCCCAAAGCCATCTCCCCCGGTGACGTGCCCCATACATCCTCGCCCTCAAACCTATATAGATCTCTCCCTCACAGGTGCTTGGCTGGGTTAATTGGCCGTGGAGAGTGATTGAATTAACTGATACAAGATGGGGATACAACAATTAAGTCATTTAGATCGGCAGGCACCCTACTGAGACTAATCTTTGAGTCTAGCAAGCACGCAGACCTTTTGCGGTTGATCCATTATGGTTGGGACTAGATGGGGATCTTTATTGTTGTGTGCATAATGTTGCTATCGCGACATTTTGGATGGTATTGTGTGCATTAAGTCGTTAAGGCATCTCAATCAAATGATGCGATCCAAGTCTTGATCTTTTGTGCTAATTTTGTACCGAGTTCTATAAAATTTCGTAAAATTTAGGTTTTACGATATTGTGTATTCCAATTGACTTGACTTGTGCCGCTTTTTGGACTTTGGGAGTCATGGCTAATCAGAAAAATCGCCACAATTACAACATTCGAGTCAAAATTTATGGAAGTGTTGGCATAAGTCAGAATTATAAAGTATTACACAGAGAACAAGGTCCTACTATAGTGCCCAGAGAACTAGGCATGCTTAACTTTCCAAACTAGCTTGCTAAGGTAAGTGTGAAAAATAAACCTTTCTATAATTTTATTTGTTTACGTTTTATTTGACAAATACCATGCTGGTAATTAAATAATTACAATATTCATGATGCAAATTTTGCAATATAAACTATCCTTTTTTTCTCAAACCTTTAGTTTTTAATCTGAACAAAAGCCTTGAGGAGAATGACATATTTTTTATTTGGATTAGATGATACTCCCTCCAATCACAAAAGAATGTCATTTTGGAGTACGTGCAGTCAAACTTTTTAAACTTTGGCTAACAATATATTTCTCTAGCAGTCTCTTTTGTATGTTTGTATGGGTTGGTCGGATAAATCATCAAATTAGCATAAGTTTTGCATAATATCTAAAATCTAGCAGTCTCTTTAATAGTACTAATAGTTCTCTAGCAGATGTCTGAGAGTAAACGGTTTCCTGAGATACTAGTGTACTAGTCTAGGAAAATTGGAAAAATCTGAGTCAAAATCGGATACACAAGACATAAACCAGGAGGATAACAACCTATCAAGAGCGTCGAACGGCATGCCTTGCTCTCCATGTGTCACGCGTGGAGGACCTTCAAGAGCATTCTTGTCACGCAGTACGTGAACAAGAGTGAGACGCCCTTCACGAAGTTTCCATTCTTGACGCGGGAAACATGGAACGCCTTTGTGGCTATGAAGACGACGAATGAATTTAAGGAGCAAAGTGCGGCGCACAAAGCAATCCAGGCACGAAACACTCACCCCCACAGACTCGGCACCACTTGGAGTGCAGCGGCTAAATCCACGCAATGGGAGGCGGAGGAGGAGAATCTATTTCCTGATATCACACACCCGCGTTCCCTAACCTGGTTAAAAGCGAGGGCAAAAGTCTCGTCTGATGGCAGCGTCACTTTCCCAAACCCGGCGGACCAGGAAGTGTACATCTATTACCGGCGGACCCGAGGATAACTTTTTTCAATTATGTAGTTCGTTCATCTCCTATGTTAGCCAACAAGGAAGATACAGTGGATCCAAATACCAACTAACACACATGACGAAATTTCCGTGACGCCACAACACAATAATCCTATATATATCATACTTCATAAAATGTGTCTTCAATCGACTATACGTATATATGTAATTCTATTTTTGCAGGTCTGCAAAAAAAAATGATGAGCTATGTGCATTCTCGTTTGCCATCATATGCGACAAATCATTAGTGCTAAGATGAAGAATCAGGAGGTTTGTCAATCTCGAAATAATTTTTTGTAATTGTAAATTCAAATATATATCCTTACCATTTTTTCTTGACCTAGCGGCGGGGTTTGATAATAGATTTACATGGACTCGTTATGCAAGAGCTCGTGGAAGTTCGAGGGCAAACTATGCACCTTTATCATGACGAAATAGTTGACAAAGGAGAGTTTCACTCCATCACCGACCCAGAGATTCACGCAAATAATTGACTTAATTGTAATCCAATTGTACAACTATAGCGAAAATACTTCAACAAATTCGATCTTTATTAATTTATTTTGAGTAATGATCAATTTGAGTTATCAACAATTGATTATCTGCGATGTATCTGTTTTTTGTACATGCTTGTTTTTCAGAGGGCATGGCTAGCAATTCCTGAGGCTGGCCAAAAAACAGCAAACAATGTAGCTAGGATCGCTCACTACCACAGACGGTTTTATGTTGAAACTGTCTGTGAAGGCTATTACCACAGACGGTTTCAACATAAAACCGTCTGTGATAAGTGGTTATCACAGACGATTTTTAAGTAAACCGTCTGTGATATTTCTAGTATCACAGACGGTTTTTAAAGTAAACCGTCTGTGATAACCACTTATCACAGACGGTTTACTTTAAAAACCGTTTGTGATAACCACTATCACGAGCGGTTTGTAATCAAACCGTGCGTGATAATAGTCTCATAGACGGTTTTGAACCGTCTGTGATAACTGCTTGTTATCACAGACGAACAAATATAGACGGTTCGGAAACCGTCTGTGATGACGGTTCTGAACCGTCTGTGATGACGTGTTCTGTAGTAGTGTAACCACGAGTCGTTAGTGGTACCTAGCAGGACTTAACGATTCCCGAATAGACACACACACTATATTGGACGAACCTTAATGTAATATGATCTACGACTAGGTCCTATTTGGTCTCGACCAGTTCGTAACTCCTTAGGACCAGCCTACGACTAGCTCATATTTCGTCTCGACCGGTTCGTAACTCCTTACGACCAGGTTCCTACTACTTAGTGATCATGTTCAACCAGCCTACGACCAGTTCGTATCTCTATACGACTAGTCTGTATCTGATCGAACTGAATGACTAGCTCATGTATTCTCCCTTGCCTCACGATATCTGGTTGAACTGCACGTGAGATATTATATCATCCATGGACTGTTCAATACGTTCTCGATCGAGTGTCAGATAACTTCATGTGGTCGAACTCTTCGACCACCAAGGGCATGACCATTTCTTTATCCGACCACATCGAGAGATCCAGAGACATCTCTCCTGTTATGTTAGGAGGGCAAATCTCATATCCGACCAGTCATATTCCTCTGTATATTTCATAACATACTCGAAAGCTACATTTATGACTACCCAGTTACAGAGTAGCCATTGGAAACTCCAAAATGTACTCTTACATATGTTGGAAATCATGTTGATCTCAGGTCTAAGGATTATCATCATCATTGCTTGAGACCAACTAATGACACATAAAATCATAACAATCTCAGCAGTGTCTCAAGGTGGGTCAATCCAACATCATGTTCTCCAACATGTGTTCACATTATTGATTCGATATCCTTGTATCCATGACCGGTGAAACATGGTCATCAATCAATACATATGTTGGTCAATACGATCACTGGTGTTCTGACCAGTGACATCGACTAGGGATACATTTAAAACGACATCATATTAGTTAAAAGAGCTTCACCAATAAGTCACATACTTGTTAATATTTATAACTGATGATGTATTCAAGGAACAAAATAACACTTATTCAATAATATAAAAACATAAACGTGATATAATCATCTCTATGATTGCCTCTAGGGCATACACCAACACGATTGTTTCTAGCGCAGGGCAAAGGTCACAGTGAGGATCCGTCATACATTGCTTAGTTTTCATATTATCTTTAGTGTTTAGTATTCCTCCGAAAGCTAGCCATAAGAAGATTTTATACTTGTGTGGTATTGATCTATGCTAGGCATAATCTGACGCTGTCCATTTTAGGTCATGGAATGAGAGTAGTTACGTCTACCATCGTCAAGGCGACGACTCTTTGTTCTAAAATTACCTACGGTAGTTGTTGTTCAGAACCAGATGTAGTGACACCGCCCAAGTGTTATCAATGAATTACGAGCTGATCGTGAAATTCGGGTTATTGGCAAAGGTGAGTAGAGTGGGTAGACGGAGGTAGAGTCGCCCTGTGAATGTCCAATGGTCTTTCCCGAACAAAGTAGTATGTCCATCTCCGATTATGACCTTGGTCATTTGTGTAGTTGCTTTGATGACAGGTGATAAAGTTTTCCAAATCGTTGCATCTCCCGGACGAGGTTGAATTGGTATGTGGTTTGAATATATTGTTGTCTTAACTAACAAAAACAAGGTTCAGTAGAATTTGATAGTAACTCTTCTGATTTCATGAGCAAAGTTTGTTGTGATTCCTGAGATCGCGAATTCCCAAACCCCTTTGCTCTTTGCCCATCAGTATTGTGGTCCAAGCGACTAGGCAATGTCGGCCGTGTACCTCTCTATCTCCCTTCTAAAGAAAAGCTCCCCGGATTTTGTGAAGGGATTCTATGCTGGGTTCCGGCCATTGGAGGCAACTCATGTAATATGTAGGTATAGCCGATAGCACTGTGTTTATTATTAGTACTACAGAAAAGGTCATTACAGATGGTTCAAAAACGTTATCATAGACGGTTTCGTGAGCCATCTCAGTCTATGGGTCAGTAATGACATGAGGTCACCACAGACGGTTTTCGAACCGTCTGTGATGCAGACTATCACAAACAGTTATTAACTCTGAACCGTCTGTGATGGTTGACTATCACAGACGGTTTATAGATGAAACCATCTGTGATAGCTTATGTATCACAAACGGTTTCTAGATGAAACTGTTAGATCTTCTCTATAAAATCTCCAAGCAGTGACTGCTTATGCCTTTAAAACCGACTTCATATATATGTATATGTATATATGTATGTGTGTGTGTGTATATATATATATATATATATATATAGGAAAATGGTGCGGTACTCCTAGGAGTACGTACTCCCACATCCCATATACCACTTAAATTGTATGATAATACCTCTTTATCAATTTGAGCATACTCTAATAATGATTATAAGATACTCCAAAGTGAGTTCCATGAAAAAGTTCATGAAAATCTATTTTTTATAGAAAATTTATGTATATACTTCTTTTATATATAAAAAAGGGTATATAAAGAAAAAAAAATTATAAAGTGCTCCAATGTTTTTTTTCCCAATCAAGTTGTATTGGAGTATCCAATAATTGGTATTTAAATATATCGAAAGTGATAAAGAAGTATAATATATTTGTTTAAGTGGGGTGTGTGTGTGTAGTTTGTAGTTCCTTGTTAGCTAACACGAGACATAAATTCAGCTAGCTAGCATGCTCCTTGGGCATTCATCCTAAACGTGCAGGTGAACCACGACCTACTTTATCGAACCTGGCACACTGGAGTGTGTGATTTGCTTCATGCAATGCAACCCAAGTTTAGAAGGATTCTACAAGCACTTGAAGGATTCTACAATTGTGACTTTATGTTGGAATTCGTATGAAAATCAAATTGTAATTTTTACTTTATTTTTTATTCTAAATTTCAACTCTTTTTTCTGGGAATTCGTATCCAAATCCAATTGCTATTTCTCTTTAATTTTTATTCCGAATTTCAACTCTAAGGAATCCAAAATTAAAGAAAAATAGCATGTGTATTTGGATACAAAATCGAAGAAAAAAGGGTTGAAATTCAGAATTTAAAATAAAAGAAAAATTGCAATTTGATTTCCATACGAATTTCAACATAAGATCACAGTTGTAGAATCCTCCAAGTGCTTGTAGAATCCGCCTAAACTTGGGCTGTCGTGGCATGAAGCAAATCACACACTCCAATGTGTTAGGTTCGACGAAGTAGGCTGTGGTTCTCCTGCACATTTTGGAGGAACGGCCAAGGAGCGAGCTAGCTAGCTGAATTCAGGCCTCGAGTTAACTAACAAGGGATTACGAACTATATATATATACTAGTAGGGTGCCCGTGCGTTGCAATGGATCTTAAATAAATAATACCACAAGTGCTAAATTGTGTCAATGTTTAACCCAGTTATGTTAAGACCGAATGGTATACTATTGAGAATTGAAAACAAGCAAGTCAGCTCCCAATCTTTGTTTCTCAACCTACCTGTCGGGACCCAAATATGCAAATCTGGACCCTCTGTGTATTCTGCACTAGTCCAGGATCACGCTAGTGCACACAGTATCAACATTGATGAAATATCACATCCATACAACGAATATAAGAATAAACGAGTACATTTAAATAACAAATAACTGTTGGGACCTTATGGTCGAGTGTTACATTTATTAAGCCATGCAAGGCTGACAATAAAGAAATAAACTGCAATGAAACGAAATAAACTCAAGTGGCTCCCATCAATTTACCACAGCAACCGATCGATCAAGACCCTAACGCTCAACCTTCAGAGAACTCTTCTTCAAAAGCAAAGTGACGACTCCTCCACTTCATTGATTTGTTTAGCAAGAGTGAGTACACACCGTACTCGCAAGTCATACCACGTAATGCATCTATACATGATGGCTTATTCCAAAGGAATGGCTTCGTGGTTATTTTGCGTAAATGCAACATTTGCAATTGAATACAAATAATAGATTGAAAGCGTAATTCAAAACAAATAGACAATAATAAGTTAACAATTGATTTCACAAAAGACACACAGCCTAATCAAGTTCTTTCACACAATGAACAAGTTATCTCACACAAATTGACCCTTCCCATTTGTTTTATGAAAAATCTACCCCTCGTGTGAAATTCCCGAGCATGTCCATAACCGAGGACGCGGCTATTCGAATAGATTGATTTAAACACTCTGCAGAGGTTGTACACTTTACCCACACGATGAAACCAACCGGATCAGAGTTGATCACAACAAAACCTTTCGGAGACTTCATCTCAAACAATGACACTCCTGGTGTGCTTTATCGCCAGTCAATTTGTACACACGGCCTTGGAACGACACACACCATTGGACAGGATGCAATAACCGTCCGCGATGTGACATATCACACCTCCAGCCCATCACATAGCTTAAATACAACCTGAGTGGTCAATGTTAAGACTCCATAACTTACTAAGTCAGGCCCAGCCCATACTAGGCATGTGGTCGTACAGTAAGGCCCAGTTCAATGGCGCACAAAGTTAAGTCCTTAATTGACTAAGGCAAGACTTCCAGTTTTACCCAAATCACAAAGTTTAATAAGCACACACTCCACCATTCACACGTAATCCACCACTTGCCTCGGCCTAAATCTTTTCCACCCTGTTGATTAATGCAACACATGCCATCAACGAGTAATAGCACACAAAGACACACAGATTCATCACACAGCCCATAATCACTTAGTCAAATTTATAATTGCAACTCTCACATGAAATGATGACTGTGGCATGGCTAAGCGGCCTAATCAGATCTAACCAACCCACGTTGGTGCTACAATAATACCAACTAGTTATTAATCAACCTAGGGTGACAAAAGATCATGGCATACAATAGACAAGGTGGCATAACAATTTGGATTTAATAACTACACCCAAAAGCATTTAAATAAATACTTGAAATAGAATGCAATACATTGAAACAAAGTATTTTGAAAACTGGGTTCAAAATGATCAAAGGTATAACTTGCCTTGGAATAGATCTAGATATTGGTCTTGGTCTTGAGGTGCTCCTTCTTCTGCAAAATTCCCCGAAGTATCGACGTCTACTCGCAAACGAGACAAAAGAAACAAAACAAATAAATAACAGAGGCAAAACAAACTCCAAAAATTAAATAAAATTCATAAATAAATAGATCTGAATTTTATATGAATTTACAAATTTGAATGGGCTCAATTGGACTTCGGGTGCAAAAGATATGGGCTTTGGAAGATTGGAAAATCAAATAAACCCTAATTTGGATTTTCTCGAATTTCCCGAATTAATTTTATAAAGGAAAATCGAATTATTGCGCAATGCTTGCGCCACCGGAAAAAGGATTTAATTAAAATCCGTCTCGACAGTGGGCCCCACTGTCACCTCTCTACCACGGTGGATCGGGTCCTCCGAGCCGAGGCAAAGCCGACGCGCACAAACCGGGAGGTGTGGCGCCGATGCGCACCACGCAGTGACACGCCAGCGCAGCGCCGACTGGCCAGTACACGCAGTGCCCACGTCGGCGACGGCGGCAGCGTCGGATGTGCCCGGCAACGGCGAACAGCGATGACTCGCGAGGAAGGTCGGGTGCTCTGGTAGCTCGCCACGCGCACTGGTGACACTGGATTTGGCGCTCGGGACGTCGGGGTCGCGGAATTGGCGCCGAGCGGAAGAGGGTGATCGGGTTTTTGGCGTTGAACTCGGTGGCGCCCGAGCGATGTCGAGGTTCCCAGAAAGCCTCAGCGATGGGGATGCTGATGGCGTAGTTCCCGTGGGTAGAGCGTCACCGGTGGCAGCGCAAGTGGAGCTTTTGCCTGCGGCGGCCAAAAGCTACAAACTCGAATTAAGGCGGCGCTAGGACTTTAGGAGGGGCGAGGGTGGCGGCTCGGGATCGGGGCAGGAGGGGACCTCGTGGGGTTTTATAGGGCGGGGATGTCGGGGTAGAAACGCCTAAATGAGTCCGTTGCCACGATCGGGAGATCGAAAATAAGGGAGATTGAGGGGGAGTCGGAGGGGGAAACAGGTAGAGATATGCGCGGGATAGGAGGGAGTTCGCCCAGTGCGCTTAGCGCGAAATCGCCGCGGTTGCGCAAATGTCGGACGAGCTCCTTGGTAAAAATGGCGACAGGGGAAAAGCGGGAGGAAGAAGAAGGCGCGCGGGGCGGCGACTCGGTGGGGTCCCACCGGTCGGCGGAGAGAGGAGCGCAGCGTGGGAGCGGCGGCGGACGATGTTGATCCAACTACTGGGAGCGAGCAAGAGCGGCGGCGTCCGATCGGGACACGGCGCTCATCCGAAGCGAGGGAAAGCGGCGACGCGCGGAGTGGGCCGAGGCGAATGGGCATGTGGAATAGTGTTGGGCTTCGCCCAACATCGTTCCGAAGGGTTTTTCTTTTGATTTTTCTTTTAAATAAATCCAGAAAATACAAATAGCTGATAGAAAATAGCAAATGGCTTGGGAAAAATTCCAGAAAATTCTATAAAATATATCCAAGCATGTAGAATCTAAATAAAATAATTTTGACAATTGTTGATGTTGGGATTAAGCACATTAAATCATTTTGTCCTTGAAGTCCATATTAAGCTTTTTAAATTAATATCCAATAAATCCAAATGATAATTTCTCTTGCTACCAATATTTAAAAGATTTTAAAAGCTCTGAAAATTGGGATGTTACAAACCTCCCCCCCTTAAACGAATCTCGCCCCGAGATTAGGCTAGCTAGAGAAAAGGCTAGGAACTCGCTTTTAACTCTTCTTCACGCTCCCACGTTGCTTCTCCTTCGAGTGGTTACTCCACTTTGGACTTTGCGTAAACGAACGGTCTTGCGGTCTTGCTTCAGTGCGGCGCTCTGCGACATCCAAAATATCGACAGTCGCTCTTTGTACGTGAGATCTTCCTTCGCTCAATTGACTCCAACGGGTCTCGCTCTTCCGCACACGAAGACACTTCTTCACCGAGAGAAATGAAAGACATCATGCACTCGCTAACGATCGTGGTAGCTCCAACTGCACGCAACTTCTCCACTGCGTTCCAAAACCTTGAATGGACCCACATACCTTGGAGCAAGCTTCCTTTGGTGTGGAATCTCTTGACACCTCTAAGCGGAGTAACTCAAGATACACAAAATCCTCTCGTTCAAAGTCGAGGTCACGACGACGATTATCAGATAACTCTTTTGCTCGGATCGGGCTATCTTTAACTCTCTCTCGATCATAGCAACTTGTTCTTCGCCTCTGAATAATATCTCGCCCGAACACTACACGCTCATTGCCTCTCGACTAATTCAACGGAGTTCTCGCAGTACGACCGCATCTGAGCTTCAAATGGTGACATCTCGCAAACCGCTTGATAAGCGTTGTTGTACGAGAATTTCGTGATACGGCAAACTTTTATCCCAACCGTAGCATTAGCTAAGGCACGTGCTCTCAACATATCTTCTAATATCGATTGACTCTTTCACCATCCATCCGTCTGGGATGATAAGCGAAGATGAAATTTAGATGAGTCCCTGTGGCTTCATGTAGACTCGCCAAAAACGAGAGGTGAATTGAGATCCTCGATCCGACACTATCTTCTTAGGCACACCGTGCGCATCGACGATTTTGTCATATACAATTCCGCCAAGCGGTCTCCCGAGTAAGTGGTTTTGGTGGCAAGAAATGGGCAACCTTAGTCAAGCGATCCACTATTACCCAAATCGAATCATAACTCGATTGAGTCTTGGGTAATCCGTAATAAAATCCATACCGATCTCTTCCCACTTCCATTCTCGTATCTTCGCGGTTGTAGCAATCCTCGTTTGGTCTCGATGTTCGCCTTTACTTTCGACACACGTCGCATAAAGCAACGAACTCGCAACGCCTCGCTTAAGTTTGGCCACCAAAACTTACTCTTAACATCCCGATACATCTTAGTACTTCCAGGTGAATCGAATACTTAGAGTCATGGGCTTCCTTCGTAATCACCGTCTTAATCCATCCATATCCGCACATGATACGCCCATTGATCCACAATATATCCCGATCATCTATGGTGAAGTCTTTAAATTTTCCTTCCGACATCTTCTTCTTGAGATCAACAAACTCGTAATCCTTGGGTTGCGCTTCACGAACTGCTTCTCCGAGTAGATTGCACTTCTAGGTGGCCACAAATCCTTCCTAACAACTTCTAGTTGTAGCTTCGGAATTCCTCCCAAGTTTCAACACAACTCTTTACTTCCGAGCATTGCAAGAGCTCTTACGACTCAAAGGCATCCGAACTACATTGGCCTTACCAGATGGTAATGGATTCCAAGATTATAATCCTTTATTAATTCCAACCATCTTCTCTGCCTCATGTTCAAATCGATCGAGTGAATATGTACTTCGTGCTCTTATGATGCATGTAGACTTCACGGCGACACGATGAGATAATGACGCCAAATCTTCAAGGCATGCACTACGCAGCCTAGCTCCAAATCATGGGTAGGATAGTTCTCTTCATGAGGCCTTAATTGCCTTGACGATAAGTTTACGGCTCTTCCTTCTTGCATAAGGACACATCCTAATCCTTGACGCCAAGCATCACAAGAGATATCAAAATCCTTACTAATATCAAGCAAAACTAGCATCAATGAAGTCAAACGCTTCTTCAATTCTTGAAAACTCTTCACAAGTCAGTCCAAATAAACTTCTTCTCTTTCTTCAACAATTGCGTAAGAGGTTTAGCAATCGTTGAGAACCCTTCAATGAAACGACGATAGTATCCTCGCCATTCCCAAGAAACTACGAATTTGAGTAACCGCCTTGGCCGCTCCCAATTCATTACAGACTTTAACCTTCCCGGTCAATCGCTACTCCTTCTACTGCCATCACATGACCGAGAAAATCAACTTTCTTCTTCCAAAAGTCACACTTATTGAACTTGGCATACAACCGATGTTCTCCGAGCTTCTAGGATTAATCTCAAATGTCCTGTATGTTCTTCTTCCGACTTTGAGTATACCAAAATATCATCAATGAATACTACTACTTAACTTATCCAAATATTCCATGAATACTTTGTTCATCATGTTCATGAAATAGGCGGGGGCATTAGTCAATCCAAAAGACATGACTAGAAATTCATAATGTCCATACCGGGTTGAGAAAGCGGTCTTTGGTACATCCTTAGGACAAATCTTTAATCGATGGTAACTCGATCGCAGATCGATCTTAGAGAATACTCGGCTCCTTTCATCCGGGTCGAACAAATCATCTATTTCGGGTAATGGGTACTTATTCTTGATGGTGACTTCGCTTAGAGAACGATAATCGATACACATTCTCATACTTCCATCTTTCTTCTTGACGAACAAAACGGTGCTCCCCATGGCGCATTTAACTAGGTCTTACAAAACCTTTCTCCGAAGAGTTCTTCTATCCGCTTCTTCATTTCCACAAGTTCATCGACCGCATCCGATAGGGTCTCTGAAATTGGTGCCGTTCTCGCACTAGATCGATGACAAATTCAATGTCACGGTCCGGTGGCATTCCCGTAATTCTTCCGAAATACATCGGGTAATCTCGACTATGTACGCCTTCCAAAGAAATCGCCTTCGCATCGTTGACTACCAAATGTCCATCACGCATCGAGGTGGCTAGAATTCAACTTTCTTTCCGTGGTATCCTCTATTGTCACGGCTCTTCGCCACAATCTAGCATCGCTTTATGTTTGGATAACCAATCCATACCAAGGATGACATCTATGGTCCGAGTGTCTAGAACTATTAGGTTGGCTAGAAACTCAACTCCGCCTATGAGTAGCCTAGCTCCTAAACATCCAACTTTAGAACTTAGCTCGCTCCAGCGATCGACTAACAGAGTATGCTTAAGATGCATAACTTCCAATTTGTTCTTAGTTGCAAAATTCGTAAACAAACGAATGCGAAGCTCCGTAATCAAATGTAATCGATGCAGTAATCGAATTTACTAGAACTTACCCAAGACAACGCGGTGTGCTTGAGCTCCTTCCAGAGTGACGTGGTTGACACGACCTCGACCATCGATGGCGGTGCTCCTCCGGATTGACCGGTAGCTTGAGAAGTTCCTTGATGGTTGCCTTGTCGCGCCTTGGCCGTGTATTCCCAAGGTTGAAGCGCATCGAGTGATAGTCCCATTCTGCGACATCGGTTGGCGAAATGCCTGGCCGACGGCATGTAAAGCAAACTCGTTGTATTCGTGGGTTGCTTATCGGATTGGGGTTGGTAGTGCGGGGTTGCGGAAATTCGAGCAATCGGGCGAGGTCTTGAAGTTGGTGCAGTGGTCAGCGCGCACTCGTGGTGGAAAACGGCTAAATCTGCGGTGGAATCATTCTTGCCCTTAGTGGGGTTGGTGACTTCCTTCTCGAGCCATTCGCGCTACGATGATCTTCCAATTCCTTACGCTTATCCTCTAGAATCAAAGCCTTGTTGATCAACTCTTGAAAATCGTGAAAGGTGTGGGCGATCAAGTTGACTTGAAGTCCAAAGTGTTCAATCCTTCGTAAAACGACTCGACGAGCCTTGTCGGTGGCTTACATCTTCTCGCAAAGATATCGAGCAAGTTGAGAGAACTTGTTGAGGTAATCAACATCGACAATCCTCCTTGCTTGAGAGCACGGAATTCATCCTTCTTTAGATCCATGATTCCTTCCGTACATGATATCGGGAAAAGCGATTGTGAACTCTTCCCAAGTAATATCTTGCGGCGTTCCATGCGCAGCACAAAAGTTTTCCCACCATTCGCGCAATACCTTCCATCCGATGAGAGGCGCATGAACTTTTTCATGATCGCCGCATTGAGTGATCGCAGCTTCCTCTCAATAACACGGCCAATCATCGCCTTCTACCGTGAGACATGTCCGTAAAAGGTTGGTGGATCGGGTCCTCATAAACTCCGCCAACTTGATGATCCATTGTGACCATGAGCAAGCTGGGGCTCCATTGTGATGCCGATTGTTGTTGTTCGATTATTCATAGCCGCATCCGATTCATCATGGTGTACATCACCGGTCTCGAGCCGTCATGAATGCTCCAAAATTCGCAGATCGATCAAGGTGCTTGTGGTGGAACTACTTCTGGGATTTGTTCTCGCCCTTCCGATACCGAGTATCGGAACCACTTGCGCAGACTTGACGAGTTTGAACCATCCGTGAATCTCCGTGGTTAGATAAGGTAGCAAGCACGAGATAAGGTGTAGAACTAAGCGGGGTAGGTAAAACCCAACAACATATTTTAAGAAAGCTCAATCAAACTCTTATATTGATTAAGATAATAGTATGGCTTGCAACAAATGCCTAAGGGCCTTTGCAGCTCATACTTGCACACAAAAATAAGGACGAACTTAAGCACACCAATCTACCGCCTAAAGGGCGACTCAAGACATAAAACTGGCTAAGCCTGAAACAACGCGAACAGACTACTCAATCAAATAGCCTCCGCAGCCTTTGACGGTGCTCCCTACCGTCAGACACGAAAGTGAGCCGCATCCTTGCAAACCGATCCCGATGTCCCGGATGGTGCAATAGGAGCAGTGTCCACAGTGCAGTCTTCGCTGGTTCTCACGCCTCTGCGGGCTCTTCTTGTTCACCGGTCCATTAGCTTCTTCTCGGTCTTCCTCTTCGTCTTCTTCGTCGCCCATAAAGAGTTTCTTCTAATATGGCGATCCTTTCTTCAGCTCTCTGAAGAGTCTCATAGGTACACTCCAGCTCTGTAGCGGCTAACTCCAACGATTCCTCCTGAGCAGCGGCGAACTGGGCGAGATGCACGACGGTGGCGTTGTCTTCTCCTTCGTAGACGGAAAACGTGCAAAGCAAGATCCACGCCGAGGTGCGGGATGATAACGAAAACGTGGTCACGAAGCTCTCGAGAGTAGATGTTGCAGATCCTCGGGATGGCAAGGCGTGAAGACTCGGATTGCTTCAATCCAAATACTCCTTCGAGTGAGATGTTCAATGGTTTACTCGCCTTAGTGTTACGCTCTGGCGTAGATGGTCAAATGGCGATCACTCCACGATCTCGGCTGCTCACAATCCAAGCATTGCCACGGTACAATGGACGATCGAACCCTCCAAGTACTTGTAGCAACTTCCAAAGCTCGTGGCAAGTCCTCCTTGCGCCTCCATAACTCAAGACGAGGCATCCATCGAGATGGACAAGGATATGAAAACAACTTTAAAACAAATGGGAGAGAAAGAATTTCAGCAGAGTTGAGTCAAGAGAGACATGAGATGAGTTAAGGAGTTCAATTAATCTTGCAAGTTAATTTTGCTTTAGAAAATAGTTTGGACTCACTAAGAACGGCCAATCTAGCTAGGGTCAAGACCTACAGTCAGTATGGCTCGATACCACCTCTGTCGGGACCCAAATATGCAAATCGACCCTCTGTATTCTCGTGACTAGTCCAGATCACGCTTAGTGCACACAAGATCAACATTGATGAAATATCACATCCATACAACGAATATAAGAATAAACGAGTACATTTAAATAACAAATAATCTGTTGGGACCTTATGGTCGAGTGTTACATTTATTAAGCCATGCAAGGCTGACAATAAAGAAATAAACTGCAATGAAACGAAATAAACTCCAGTGGCTCCCATCAATTTACCACAGCAACCGATCGATCAAGACCCTAACGCTCAACCTTCGAGAACTCTTCTTCAAAAGCAAAGTGACGACTCCTCCACTTCATTGATTTGTTTAGCAAGAGTGAGTACACACCGTACTCGCAAGTCATACCACGTAATGCATCTATACATGATGGCTTATTCCAAAGGAATGGCTTCGTGGTTATTTTGCGTAAATGCAACATTTGCAATTGAATACAAATAATAGATTGAAAGCGTAATTCAAAACAAATAGACAATAATAAGTTAACAATTGATTTCACAAAAGACACACAGCCTAATCAAGTTCTTTCACACAATGAACAAGTTATCTCACACTGGTGACCCTTCCCATTTGTTTTATGAAAATCTACCCTCGTGTGAAATTTTAGCATGTCCATAACCGAGGACGCGCTATTCGAATAGATTGATTTAAACACTCTGCAGAGGTTGTACACTTTACCCACACGATGAAACCAACCGGATCGAGTTGATCACAACAAAACCTTTCTGAGACTTCATCTCAAACAATGACACTCTGGTGTGCTTTATCGCCGTCCAATTTGTACACATGACTCTTGGAACGACACACACCATTGGCGGGGATGCAACGAATCCGTCCGCGATGTGACATATCACACCTCCAAACCCATCACATAGCTTAAATACAACCCGAGTGGTCAATGTTAAGACTCCATAACTTACTAAGTCAGGCCCGGCCCATACTAGGCATGTGGTCGCACAAGAAGGCCCACCAATGGCGCACAAAGTTAAGTCCTTAATTGACTAAGGCAAGACTTCGATTTTACCCAAATCACAAAGTTTAATAAGCACACAGCTCCACCATTCACACGTAATCCACCACTTGCCTCGGCCTAAATCTTTTTCCACCTCGTTGATTAAGTGCAACACATGCCATCAACGAGTAATAGCACACAAAGACACATGATTCATCACACGCCCATAATCACTTAGTCAAATTTATAATTGCAACTCTCACATGAAATGATGACTCGTGGCATGGCTAAGCGCCTAATCAGATCTAACCAACCCACGTTGGTGCTACAATAATACCAACTAGTTATTAATCAACCTAGGTGACAAAAGATCATGGCATACAATAGACAAGGTGGCATAACAATTTGGATTTAATAACTACACCCAAAAGCATTTAAATAAATACTTGAAATAGAATGCAATACATTGAAACAAAGTATTTTGAAAACGGGTTCAAAATGATCAAAGGTATAACTTGCCTTGGAATAGATCTAGATATTGGTCTTGGTCTTGAGGTGCTCCTTCTTACGCAAAATTCCCAAGTATCGACGCCTACTCGCAAACGAGACAAAAGAAACAAAACAAATAAATAACAGAGGCAAAACAAACTCCAAAATTAAATAAAATTCATAAATAAATAGATCTGAATTTTATATGAATTTACAAATTTGAATGGGCTCAATTGACTTGGTGCAAAAGATATGGGCTTTGGAAGATTGGAAAATCAAATAAACCCTAATTTGGATTTTCTCGAATTTCCGAATTAATTTTATAAAGGAAAATCGAATTATTGCGCAATGCTTGCGCGGTACCGGAAAAGGATTTAATTAAAATCCGATCGACAGTGTGGGCCCCACTGTCGACCTCTCGACCACGTGGATCGGGTCCTCCGAGCCGAGGCAAAGCCGACGCGCAAACCGGGAGGTGTGGCGATCTGGCGATGCAGCCCACGCAGTGACACGCCAGCGCAGCGCCGACCGTCAGACACGCAGTGCCGTCGCGTTACCGACGCCGCCACAGGCCGGATGTGCCCGACAACGGCGAACGGCGATGACTCGGTGAGGAAGGCTGGGTGCTCTGGGTAGCTCTGGCTAACGCGCACCTGGTGACACTGGATTTGGCGCCTGGGACGTGGGGTCGCGGAATTGGCGCCGAGCGGAAGAGGGTGATCGGGTTTTGGCGTTGAACTCGGTGGCGCCGAGCGATGTCGAGGTTCAGAAAGCCACAGCGATGGGGATCTTGTGGCGTAGTTCCCGGGGGTAGAGCGTCACCGGTGGCAGCGCAAGTGGAGCTTTTGCCGGCGGCGGCCAAAAGCTACAAACTCGAATTAAGGCGGCGCTAGGACTTTAGGAGGGGCGAGGGTGGCGGCTCTGGGATCAGGAGGAGGAGGGGGACCTCGGGGGTTTTATAGGGCGGGGATGTCGGGGTAGAAACGCCTAAATGAGTCCGTTCGGCCACGATCGGAGATCCAAAATAAGGGAGATTGAGGGGAGTCTGAGGGGAAACAGAGATATGCGCGGGATAGGAGGGAGTCCGCTCAGTGCGATTGGCGCGAGAAATCGTGGCATGCGCAAATGTCGGACGAGCTCCTTCGGCGAAAATGGCGACAGGGGAAAAGCGGGAGGAAGAAGAAGGCTGCTGGGCGACGACTCGGTGGGGTCCCACCGGTCGGTGGAGAGAGGAGCGCAGGCGTGGCGGCGGCCGGACGATGTTGATCCAACGGTGGGAGCGAGCAAGAGCGTCTTGGCGTCCGAGCGGGGAAGGCGGCGACGCGCGGGAGTGGGCCGAGGCGAGCTGGGCTGCGGTGGAATAGTGTTGGGCTTCGGCCCAACACTGTTCCGAAGGGTTTTTCTTTTGATTTTTCTTTTAAATAAATCCAGAAAATACAAATAGCTGATAGAAAATAGCAAATGGCTTGGGAAAAATTCCAGAAAATTCTATAAAATATATCCAAGCATGTAGAATCTAAATAAAATAATTTTGACAATTGTTGATGTTGGGATTAAGCACATTAAATCATTTTGTCCTTGAAGTCCATATTAAGCTTTTTAAATTAATATCCAATAAATCCAAATGATAATTTCTCTTGCTACGAATATTTAAAAGATTTTAAAAGCTCTGAAAATTGGGATGTTACACTACCTTTACCATGTACCGCTCTTCCCTCTAGCCCTGTCAAAAGGAGAAAAATATATCTCCACTTTTACTACTCAATCTTTTCTTTTCATTACGTGCACCATAGATAGTTAACATCCATAAATTTATCGGTTTACAAAAAGATCTTCGATGATAATTTTGCTAAAATCTATGCAAAGATCACTTAATGAAATCAAAGACTAATACCAGAGACACAAGCCATTTATTTGATAAAATGCAGGACCGAATTTCATTGATAGAAGAGGGAATTCACAAGGTTTCAACCGGCTACAATTGAACAGAGCGAAAATTGATCAAATTGTCTATACCAAAGGACAAGGAATTGACTCAAAATCAACACTGTTACGTGATTATACCTTGTTAGCACTTGCATTCATTGAGCCCTAGCATTTATATACATATTGCCTGTAACACCCCAGCCCAACACTGAGCCTGGAATGCCACTAAACTACTCTTCCAAACTAGTTATTATCGACACACTATAAAATTACAACAAGGAAAGCATCAATAAACATATCCATGGATCACAAAAGAACATGCATAATTATGGATCAAACGATAATAAATAAGCAAGGGGAATATAACCAGGTAAATAGTCTAAAATAGCATCAACCAATGAATCCAAATCATTAAAACAAATAATCTAGTCCAAAACATTGTCCTAAACTTTATTCAGCCTCTAACATGTCCAAGAGTAAGCATGTATTGAATGAAAAGGTTCTTATGGCAAATGATCATGTGATTGAATTATAGATCTAATCCATGTGCTCTACTCGCTCTCAATCACGGTGTTCTCGAAGATCACCTAAAGACAACAAAAGAGCAAGGGTGAGTCCACGACTCAGCAAATACATTAATATACAACGAACAATAATAAATCAACAGTAATCAATAACTTCATTATCATCACATGCACTTCTACTAATATTCTCATGCTGTTAACTCCTCTTTGTTTCACACCCATTCATCTCATATATCAATGCAACTCTAATCTACATGTCCACATGCACTTCTTTCACAGATATACCAGATAGCATGAGTGAATGCTCGCGACAACATTCACTCTCAAGCCCGTTCCTCCATAAGGATCGGGGACCTCCTCCACTCCCATGGAGTTGTGATCATTCATGATCACCTGCTCATATGCAAAGATGCTTATGTATGCAAACATGCATAATTTCATAATACTCATCATTTCCAATTTTTCATCATGTCCATAACAATATAAATCCATACCATCCCATTGCTTGCAATTAAATAAAATAAAAGCACAACAATAATGGTACTGAAAGATAAAGAATCACAGTGATCAATCATTGATCGCTGTCTACCATGCACTTGCCTTTACTAGTTGCGACGCACGATTTGACTAGAGGATGGCAACAAGCACGACGCCTCTCCTACATTAAATGCACAATTTTCAATACAAGCTACAACATCAAGAATAGCAACCAATAGACATCGCTCCTACCCGTCCCCAAATATACCACGCTTCTCCGGTACCGAATAATCACCCCTAGCTGTCCTGTTACTAAAAAGAGTGTAACTTTCGACTCAAAAGTCCGATCACGACAAACCACCCAGTTCTGGATTCTACACAAAATTCTCCTCATTTTCTTAGATTACAAAGTCTTCTAATTAAATCATCTAACCCTCCATTTTTAGCCCAGAAAACCGATCTGTCCTCTTCGGGACAGCGAGTCTTACTAAATTCATAACTTTTGTTTTACCCAACCAAAATTCGAGTTCTTGGATCCTACAGAACCCTCGGACAATTATCTACAACTTTCCTGTAGATCAAAAACTCTAATTAGGCTATTTACTATTTTTAATCTACAGTCTACCAAAACAGCGCCGAAAGACAACAACCGCAAAGACAGCAGTCTTCCAAAATTCATATCTCGAAATCTACTTGTCCGATTGACATGTTTAAATATTCTATAGAAAGATATCGAAATTATATACAATTAACTAGTAGATGATAATTCCAAAATTCGCCATTAAGGTACCCGAATAAATCGTTCAACAGAACAACAGGCTAAACAGATCTATTAATCGATTTTTCCCCTACTAGAAACATGTCAATTCTTTATTCTAATCTCGATTCTAAAACTATAAATAAAATAAACAACAGAGAGGAAAACTTGATCGTTACCCACACGACGAAAATCCAGATCTTAGCTTCTTTTCTTCTATTTTTTTCTTACTGTCTAAGTCTTCATGCACACATTCAAAGCAAAGATACACTAATTCATTGTTCTAGTGCTATCCGCTACATGCATACATCATCAACACACGAGGTAGCTAAAAAAATATGGGCGCACACTCACATGACCAGGAGCTGGAAATCGGGTCAACACAGTTCGGTTGATTTTCTTGTGCTAGCCGAGCAAACAAGTTCACGCACGCGCGGGCAGGCATGCGTTGATGCTCACGACGCAAAGAAATGGATGTTGACTTCACGCAGCGGGCCCCACGCTTTTCGCGACGCGACGCCAAGCATCCGGCGATGGATTTTCTCCACGCGCTGGCCAACGGAATCGGCAGGCGACGAACGGCAACACGACGTCCACGCGGTGGCGCACAGAGGCTGGCGAAGGCACAGCTCCCTGGCGACGCACGGGAAGAAAATAAACCAATGTGGCGGCCAGGGTAGACAAAGAAAAGACTAATAGGGTTTTCTAGAATCCCTACGATCTTTTTATACCTCGCACAGTCTAACCCCTCCGCAAAACTCTAAATTATTTTATTTTCACGTATTCTATTTGATTAATTACGCACCGGCCCTTAAGACGTTATTCTTACTATTATTATTTTCAGAATATTACATTCTATCCCCCTTAACAGAATTCGACCCCGAATTCTACTCGCTGTTCTATTCAAAGAAAAACTGCACAGCCGAAATTAAACAACATAATAACACGTACCCGACGTGAACAACTCCGGATATTGCTCGCAAGATGCGAGACTCCAACTCCCAAGTCGCTTCTCTCTCTGGATCGATGTGTCCACAAAGACCTTGACGATACCAACGCCTTGTGCCTCAAAGATCGCTCCGACCTCTCCGAATCGCGCACGGATGCGACTCAAGCGTGAGATCTTGTTCAATAGTCACGACTCCAATGAAATCTTATGCTCGGTCTCTCAAAACTTTCTCAAAGATCGAGACGTGAAACACATTAGAACCCCACGCATGGACTCGTGAAGATCCAAGCGGTAGGCTAACTTCCCAATTCTTGCAATAATCGGGAACGGTCCAACGCGTACCTCGGGCTAAACTTCCCTTTGGTACCGAACCGAACAATACCTTTAGTGGGAGACACTCTCAAGAGCACTGGTCACCCACCGCAAACTCCAAGTCGCGCCTCCTCATATCAAGATAGCTTTTACATGCGCTCGCCTGAGCCGCTAATGATTCGCCTCACCATGGCCACGCGCTCAACGGTCTTCAATCCATCCGACCCAAATCGCCTTCTCTCCCTCGCATCCCAACAAAGTGGCGATCGCACTTCCGCCCATAGAGAACCTCAAATGGCGCGGCTCTAATATGGAATGGTAACTATTATTATAAGCAAACTCGCAAGTGGCAATGGTCCTCCCAACTACCCTTCCAAGACAGTAACGCAAGACCGCAACATGTCCTCCAAAGTCCGAATAGTACGCTCGACCGCCCATACATCTGTGGGTGAAACGTCAGACTAAGGCGGAGCTTTGTGCCCAATGCACTCGCAGACTCTCCCGTAACTTGGAGACAAACTTGGCCCCTCGTCGTAAATGATGGTCTTTGGCACACCATGCAGCCTCACTATTTCACGCACATAAATAGGAGCTAGATCACTCATTGAATTTGTCGTGCGAATAGGAATGAAGTGCGCAGACTTGCTGAATCGATCCACCACTACCCAAACTGCATCCTTCCCTCGCGGAGTACGAGGTAACGCCACCACAAAGTCCATGGAGATATCATCCCAAGGCCACTGGGGAACCTCCAAAGGCTGCATCAACCCTGCAGGATGCTTGTGCTCAGCTTTCACTTGCTGACAAACACCGCAAGAAGCCACATAATTAGCAATGTCCACCTTCATTCTTTTCCACCAAAAATTCTGTTTCAGATCTCGATACATCTTAGTCTCACGGGGTGAGCGATTATGCAGTGCGATGTGCTTCCCTCAAGATATCATCTTTGACCTCCGCCTTTTGTGGCACGCATAGGCGGCCTTTAAACCTCAAAGCACCAAAATCATCCATGCTAAAATCACCCTCTTTGCCCTCATCCAGACGCTTCCTAACCTCCTGTAGCAACCGGTCACTCTGTTGTGCTTTCCGCACACGGTCTGGAATAGCTGACTCAAGAGTCAACTGTGTCTCAACATGTAATGTGCCCGCATAACAATAAGATATTCCCATGCGATCAAAATCAGCAATAAGGCAATCTAGAGTAGCGGGAGTCGCCTTACGACTAAGAGCATCTGCAACAACATTGGCCTTGCCTAGATGATACTGAATAGTAAGATCATAATCCTTGATCAACTCCAACCACCTCCTTTGCCTCAAATTCAGATCCTTCTGAGTGAAGATATACTTGAGACTCTTGTGATCTGTGAAAATATCACAAGGCTCGCCGTATAGATAATGCCTCCAAATCTTGAGAGCAAAGACAATCGCAGACCAACTCCAAATCATGAGTGGGATAATTCGCCGTGCTTCTTTAATCGCCTCGACGCATAAGCAATTACCTTACCGCCTTGCATAAGCACACAGCCAAGACCCACTCGAGACGATCTGAAAAGGCGTGAACCGCTTTCGGCTCGGGAAGAGTGAGAATAGGAGAGGTCACTAACCTCTCTTTCAAAGTGCGTAAACGCGCCACACTCATCACCCTTTGGAATCTTACACCTTTCTGAGTAAGCTGAGACATCGGTTTGGCGATGATAGAGAAATCCTGCACAAAACGCCGATAATAACCAGCCAAGCCCAAGAAACTCCTCACCTCCTTCACATTAGTCGGTCTCTTCCAATCCACCACTGTAGAGACCTTGCTAGGATCAACAGCAATGCCCTGAGGATTTATCACATGACCCAGAAAACTCACTTCTGAAATCCAGAACTCACACTTCTTCAATTTAGCATAGAACTTGCGATCTCTCAAAGTATCTAAAACCAACCTCAAATGACGCTCATGATCCTCATTGGTCTTGGAATAGATAAGAATATCATCAATGAACACCACCACGAAGTCATCTAGATACTCGTGCAACATGTTGTTCATAGTCTCCATAAAAATGGCAGGTGCATTAGTCAATCCAAAGGACATAACTTTAAATTCATAATGCCCATACCTGGTGGAGAAAGCTGTCTTCTCTACATCCTGCTCACGCACACGGATTTGATTATACCCTGACTGGAGATCGATCTTGGAGAACACTTGAGCTCCATTCAACCGATCAAACAAATCCTCAATGCGGGGCAATGGATATTTATTCTTGATTGTGACTGCATTAAGTGCACGATAATCAACACACATGCGCCAACTCCCATCCTTCTTCCCGTGAATGTAGCAGAGCTCCCACGGCGATACGCTACGCCTGATCAAACCTTTAGCCAACAAATCATCCAATTGCTTCTTCAACTCGTCCTGAAACGGACGTGCTAATCGATATGGAGACATCGAGATGGGACGAGTACCCGGAACAAGATCAATGCGAAACTCCACTTCTCGCGCAGGTGGCAAGCCCGGAAGCTCAGCTGGGAACACATCTGGGTAATCACTAACCACTGGAATCTCCTCAATCTGCGAAGTCACGCTCGGTTTCTCAGCAAGAGCTAAAAGAAGCCCGATTTTCATCGCACGCCGACCCGAACAGATCCGACTAATATCGAAGAGAGCGCGAGGCGCCTCCTGAAAGGTCAAAGTCTCCCAGACGGGTGCGCACGAGACGTTTCTGTAAACAGGATATCACGGCTCGATAAGAGTGCAACCAATCCATGCCTAAGATAACGTCGAACGGCTCCATTTGTATAACTTTCAAATTCGCCGTGAACTTCTCTCCATCAATGATAATAGAACACCCAGGACAAACAGTAGAGCTAGCAATAATACCCCCAGGAGAACTAACCAACACTGACTGAGAAATCCACTGCATACTCAAGTTCGCTCTCCTAGTAAACGCCGTCGAGGCAAACGAAAAGGTAGCCCCTGAATCAAAAAGGACTAAAGCATCAAACGAATCCACGAGCAAAGTACCTGTCACCACGTCAGGACGACCCGCAGACTCCACTGTGGGCATGGCGTACACTCCATGTGGCGCCATGGCGAAAGAAGATGATGGCGGGGCGAGAGCCCCAACAATCTGTTGTGGCGGTGTAAAGCCGGTCGTGCAACCCGAAGTGGTGCGAAGGTGGCGGCCGCCGAGAGTACCCACCGAGGCGCCAAGTCAAGGAAATGGCGCTATTGGAGGAGCGATCATCATCCGGAAAGATCCTCGAGCAGACCCATCAAGAAGAAGATGGCACAGCTCCCACTTGATCACGCTAGCGGGTTACGCGACACACCCGCTCCTTGTGACCCGTCGGCCACACTGGACGGCAATCTCCGTCCAAGAGCACTCGGCGAAGACGGTGTCCATCACCGCACTTAAAGCAAAGCATGGCCTACCCCGGGACAGACGAAGAGCCGAGTACCGCAAAGGACGAGGCGCCAAGAAGAGAACTACCGATCGCTTAGACTTGAAAGATCGCGGTCCTCCTTGAACTTCTTGAAAGCGGGTCGTTGAGCAGCACCCACTTCCCTCACTAGAGCTCCTCTTCCGTCACCACCGAAGCTACCATCCACCGAGGCTTGTCGCCTTTGTGAGTCGCATCTCCAACTCCATGCCCCTAGCTTGCTCCACAACAGTCAGAGTCACGGAGTGGAGTGGCTCCCAACACATGTCAGTACTCATAATTGAGACCCCGACGGAACCTCTTGGCTTTCGAAGATCATCGTTAAGCTCATCAAGGGACAAAGCGAACCAAGTTGTTGAACTCACCTCATACTCAAAGAATAGACCTCTTCCCCGAGCAAAGGTCGTCAAGGCAACCTCCATCTTTTCAACAAAAGAGTAGGGGTAGAACTTTCCTTGAACCGATCAACAAAGTCCTCAAAAGTGATCGCCCTTGAGTGGCGGTCCTCAAGACAACACGCTCCCACCAAATGTCCGCTGCTTTTTGGTGAAAGGCTACAAACGGACCCTCGATGTGAAGACATCTCCAAAGCTCCAAACCGCTCTCCATATAGAGCAACCGGTGGTGCTCGACAGTGTACCCACCCGTCAAACGGATCCAACCTCAACCCCATCCACTGGTGACATCCGCGCCTCAGAACCGGTGGATGTGCGACAGAGCAACAACAGATGTCAGAAGAATAGGGTGCCGGCGCGTTGACGAAGAGCACGGATCTCTCCCACCAACTCTCAAGAAAGCGGGGTCTCATCTCGACCCCAACCGAGGCGGGTCAACAAAGAACCCTCACCATCGACTCATCTCACACTGGGAGGTGGCTCCACGGACCCTCGCCGCGGCCCCGACCTCCACGATCGCGGCCACCACGACCACGCCCTCTACCCCCAAGCATAGCTATCAACCACAATCAACAATACACAATGAGTTCAAAGGTCAAAATAAAATCATGCAACAATAAACAACATAACGGAAGCGTAAAACTATATTCGTACCTCTCTCTAACCTACTGTGCACTAGTGTGTCAAATTTTAGGTTAGTTGACCATTAGCAAATTTTAGTTGATTTACTAAAACTAAAACAAATTTTAACAATTTTAGTTTGCCTATGTTGTTAATCTATTCACCACGGACCTGAAGCCCGCTCTGATACCAACTGTAACACCCCAACCCAACACTGAGCCTGGAATGCCACTAAACTACTCTTCCAACCTAGTTATTATCGACACACTATAAAATTACAACAAGGAAAGCATCAATAAACATATCCATGGATCACAAAAGAACATGCATAATTATGGATCAAACGATAATAAATAAGCAAGGGGAATATAACCAGGTAAATAGTCCAAAATAGCATCAACCAATGAATCCAAATCATTAAAACAAATAATCTAGTCCAAAATATTGTCTTTAACTTTATTCAGCCTCTAACATGTCCAAGAGTAAGCCTGCATTGAATGAAAAAGTTCTTATGGCAAATGATCATGTGATTGAATTATAGATCTAATCCATGTGCTCTACTCGCTCTCAATCACGGCGTTCTCAAAGATGACCTAAAGACAACAAAAGAGCAAGGGTGAGTCCACGACTCAGCAAATACATTAATATACAACGAACAATAATAAATCAACAGTAATCAATAACTTCATTATCATCACATGCACTTCTATTAATATTCTCATGCTGTTAACTCCTCTTTGTTTCACACCCATTCATCTCATATATCAATGCAACTCTAATCTACATGTCCACATGCACTTCTTTCACGTATAATGCAGATAGCATGAGTGAATGCTCGCGACAACATTCACTCTCAAGCCCGTTCCTCCATAAGGATCGGGGACCTCCTCCACTCCCGTGGAGTTGTGATCATTCATGATCACCTGCTCATATGCAAAGATGCTTATGTATGCAAACATGCATAATTTCATAATACTCATCATTTCCAATTTTTCATCATGTCCATAACAATATAAATCCATACCATCCCATTGCTTGCAATTAAATAAAATAAAAGCACACCAATAATGGTACTGAAAGATAAAGAATCACAGTGATCAATCATTGATCGCTGTCTACCATGCACTTGCCTTTACTAGTTGCGACGCACGATTTGACTAGAGGATGGCAACAAGCACGACGCCTCTCCTACATTAAATGCACAATTTTCAATACAAGCTACAACATCAAGAATAGCAATCAATAGACATCGCTCCTTCCCGTCCCCAAATATACCACGCTTCTCCGGTACCGAATAGTCACCCCTAGCTGTCCTGTTACTAAAAAGAGCGTAACTTTCGACTCAAAAGTCCGATCACGACAAACCACCCAGTTCTGGATTCTACACAAAATTCCCCTCATTTTCTTAGATTATAAAGTCTTCTAATTAAATCATCTAACCCTCCGTTTTTAGCCCAGAAAACCGATCTGTCCGCTTCGGGACAGCGAGTCTTACTAAATTCATAACTTTTGGTTTACCCAACCAAAATTCGAGTTCTTGGATCCTACAGAACCCTCGGAGAATTATATACAACTTTCCTGTATATCAAAAACTCTAATTAGGCTATTTACTATTTTTAATCTACAGTCTACCAAAACAGCGCCGAAAGACGACAACCGCAAAGACAGCAGTCTTCCAAAATTCATATCTCGAAATCTACTTGTCCGATTGACATGTTTAAATATTCTATAGAAAGATATCGAAATTATCTACAATTAACTAGTAGATGATAATTCCAAAATGCGCCATTAAGGTACCCGAATAAATCGTTCAACAGAACAGCAGGCTAAACAGATCTATTAATCGATTTTTCCCCTACTAGAAACATGTCAATTCTTTATTCTAATCTCGATTCTAAAACTATAAATAAAATAAACAACAGAGAGGAAAACTTGATCGTTACCCACACGACGAAAATCCAGATCTTAGCTTCTTTTCTTCTATTTTTTTCTTACTGTCTAAGCCTTCATGCACACATTCAAAGCAAAGATACACTAATTCATTGTTCTAGTGCTATCCGCTACATGCATACAGCATCAACACACGAGGTAGCTAAAAAAATATGGGCGCATACTCACATGACCAGGAGCTGGAAATCGGGTCAACACAGTTCGGTTGATTTTCTTGTGCTAGCCGAGCAAACAAGTTCACGCACGCGCGGGCAGGCATGCGTTGATGCTCACGGCGTGCAGCAAATGGATGTTGACTTCCGGCAGGCGCCCTCGCACTCGCGCGACGCACGCGAAGCATCGGGCGATGGATTTTCCACGCTACCGCCAACGGAATCGGCAGCGATTTAACGGCAACACGACGTCCACGCGGTGGCGCACGCAGGTCGGCGAAGGCACGCGGCTACTGGCGCCGCATCGGAAGAAAATAAACCAATGTGGCGGCCAGGGTAGACAAAGAAAAGACTAATAGGGTTTTCTAGAATCCCTACGATCTTTTTATACCCCGCACAGTCTAACCCCTCCGCAAAACTCTAAATTATTTTATTTTCACGTATTCTATTTGATTAATTACGCACCGGCCCTTAAGACGTTATTCTTAATATTATTATTTTCAGAATATTACATTGCCCCCACATCAATTTCAACTATAGTGACACAACCGATCAGAGTTGATCTGTAAGAAGCAGTTGTTAGGGAAATTACAACAAAATTAAATGACTCATGTAGGCAATAACATTTCAGAAATATGGATGCAAAATCTTACATAAAAAAGATGACATTCCTGTTGGCATATCGATCATGATGATCAATCCCATCAAATCTTTAAGGGAACTGCACATAGCAAACTTTCTTTCCTATCAAAGGGTCCATCATAAAACACATTGCTTCCTTTATAGCCTTGATGTTATTAATGTAGTGATCACAATCCAAGTTCACCAGATATGGAGCATTGTTTAGTATAGCGGAGACTCAGACCTGTGAAACAGCCAAACAAAAGGAATTAAAAATCTGTTATATGTTGCAACGGATCCCAAATAAATGAGCTTGACAAACTCGTGAAAATATACTAAAAGGACAAGTCCTGTTGTTCAATATGAATGTATCTTAGCAGAACAAACAATGATAGCACATGCTTTATTGTTTGAATATCTATACATCATCCTTGTTTCCATTAGGATTTAGGATGCAAGGCACAAGATCTACAAGGAAATCAAAAGCTATACACAAGAAATACATCAGAAGATTCAGAAACAAGATTCATCTGACAAAACAAAGCTGGAAACAAACTCACGATCCATCAGTCAAGGTAACAAATAACAACTTAAGTTTTAGATTTTTAAATAGGATCATACCATAGTCAAGGGCACCCACACAAGCACAAGCTTCCGACACTTTCATCAAGAGCTGGTCATGGAAGTTTGCATTTATGTGAAGATTTGATAGTCTTTGTATCAATAAAGTGTTAGTTTAAGATTGTAATACCCCGAAGTTTATTCGGGTGATTAGAAGAATATTTGAGAGAAAGAATTAAATAGGGATTATAATTTTCAGCGATCACAAGGGGGTTTCCGTGAATTCCCGACAACCTGGGCCTTGGGCCACGGCCCATGTGGCCCAAGAGGGGGACGGCCAAAGGGGGGATGACCTCCCCCCTAAACCCTAGTCACCCTCCCCCTTTACCCCCTCTCCCCACCCAGCCTCCACACCCCTTGTGCGCCTCTCCTCTCCCCACAGCAGCCGCCCTCCTCCCCTCTTCCTCCCATGGCACAGCCCTTCCCACAAGGTCGTCTTCCCCGCTAGTTCCACATTTTTCCCGGTGAGATAACCTCCCATTGGCGCATCCTCGTCGCTGCGATTCAGGGCGCCAATCAGGTCAGATTTCTACCCTCGGATTAATCATCAGATGGCATCAAGTTAAAGTCCGAATCAGGAGATAGTGTCTCTTGGAAAGTTGTAGAGCTCGTCCTTAGATTTCTTTAGACACCAAGATCACCTGATTTGGACTTACAGTTTAGGAGTTATGGTAGTTTTACTGCGACTATCCAGGAGAGCTGACGAGAATTGGCACTTGTCTTGTCTGGCCATTATGAATTATTTAGAGGCCGAATCAGAAAGGCCACCCAAAATAAATGTTGTAGATAATTTAGTAGTCTTTCCATGTGGATAAATAATACGATTTTTAGAGTTGGAAATCAAAAGTTATGAAATTTTTACCGCCGCTGTTTCCTAACTGTCAGACTTGCAGAGATAGAAACTTTACCTGAACACAAGAATTAGTAGGAACCTGAATCAGGAGACTTGCCCAACTAGGTTTTCGTAGATGGTTTTGTCGTGGTTCCAGAGAGACCAAGATCACCCTGTTCTGAGTTTCGTACTGAAAGCTATGACATTATTATTACTGCAGTCCCGGGGAGTTTTATACTAGACTGCCAGGGGAATTGGGTAGAACCTCTATTCGAGCCCTAGGTCTCAAGGATTTGGGTTGAGGTGCATAATCGGAGTCCTTTTTTCTTAGTGTATTTATTGTTAGCCCTATTCTTGTGTAGGAGGTGGAGTTTCGGAGTAGAGGCACCATCCCTGCATCTTCGCGCCTCGTAGCGGAAAAATGCAAGTACAGTTAGTGGTAGACTATTTATGAGTGATTGTTCATGCTGCTACATTATGAGTATTTTGCGTTGTTCATGGAAGCTAGAAAGCTATGAATGTCAATGATCATGAATGCTAGAGGTACAAGTAATTCTTATTTCTGTATGATGATTTAAAGTTCTGCACATGTGCATCATGCCATCATATTGGAGACTTGGTCACGTGGTGACCAAGCATTGATTGAGGTCCCCATCATGAATATGACGGGTTTTTGGTCCCCATACTTGTGGAGTGTGGGCTGTGGTCCCTGTGCTAGAAGGCACAGGCATGGGTATGCATCAACGGATGCATACTCCGCAATACCGGTATATGCAAAAGAGAAAAAGAAAAGTGCATTTGAACAGCATTGCATCGCATAAGCATGTGACATGTCTATTATTGAGAATTATGGATGGATGTTGATGGTTACAGTTGCATATGTTTTTATCTTGTTAATTGTACTTGGCTGAGTCTTAGACTCACTCTTGCTGATGTTGTATTTTTAGGTACTGCGATTGTGGACGGCATGCATGGGAGGGAGGATAATTAAGCTTGGTCGCACATTGGCACGAATAATATCTCCATCAAATAAACAAATTTAATGATAGCTTAGAACTTGAGTAAACTACTTGAGATTTGGTTTATTGTATTTTACATCGTGGAATTCTTCTGTTAGGGTTGAGCAGTATACTTTGGATGATTGTTTCTTATGGTTACGTTTTAGACTGTGCAATTGATTAATATTGGTAATTGTGCGTACCTCCGGTGTGGTTAACTATTCAAGGAAGTTCTGCCGAACTATTAGCAAAATGGGTTAATTTAGTTATAAAAATGTTTGTGTGGTAGCATTCCTTGCTCCGGTTGGGCTGGGGTGTTACAGTTGGTATCAGAGCGGGCTTTAGGTCCGTGGTGAATAGGTTAACAACTTAGATAACTTGATTTGCTAAATGGTTAATTAACCTAAAACTTGACACACTGGTGCACAGTAGGATGGGATGGGTCAAGCAATGCATGTCCGTTTCCGTTTTGTTTCATTGATAATCTATGATATGATCTTCTATACCTGCGAATTTATTCTATGATTGTATGAGATGATCTTGTATTATGATTGTTATGAGATGATAATGTATACTTATAATTGATTATATTGGTTTGAGCGATGATAGTTTACGTTGAGAAGTTGAGGTCGTGGTTGTGGCCCTGGGCTTTGCCAGGCTACACCACCATTCGTGGTAGGGGATTAGAGAAGTAGCTACCTCGATTACTGCAGTTATAGGTGTTGAGGATGAGCTTCTTTATAATAGTTGTTCTCTTCATTGAGCTTGAATTTTGGGCAATTTTGGTTATAGTTGCGGTTAATAAATTTTCCTTGAGAAGGCGTTTTCAATACAGCTGGGGAGTTTTCATTGGTCTTCCTTGGTTCCATAAAGCCATTACTTATTCTCCTATCTGCGTACCTATTGTTGGTTTGTGTGAATATCGGTTAACCACCAGGTTGATCTTTTCATGGGAGTTCTGCCCTTCTTATTGGAAAATATGACTTATTTAGTCACTTGGTATTCGGGATACTGAAAGTTTTCTGTTGCAAGTTCTTTAACATGAGAAAGCTTTGGCTTTATGTATTTCTATTGGATTATTTCGAGTGTTGAAGTTTAATGCCTCTTCTTTTTAAAAGAGTTAAAATTCTTTTGTGATGTCTTGTTATGTTTAAGTGAGAGGTGGTAAATATAGAAGGTCATTGATAAGTTATGAATTACCAAGTCGGATTTGTAGTGTGATGCATGATTGGTCTTAACCCAGATCATTGGAATTAAACTTGATTAATTTGATGTTGCCATAGAGTAATTACCTGATGAGTAGTAACTGAGAGTATGTCTATACTTAATTGGAGTCATAAGAGTTATTAAGAAGTATGGAATGTTGATGAACTGGTTTGGACATTAAAATTGTGTAGTAGGTTCCCTCTAAATTAAAAGGGTTATTGTAGTGAGGGTGTAAGAATTTGGTACACACTCAATTGAGCATGAAATGATACAAGTAATATGGAACCATTTGGTGAGCCCTTGGGGCTTTGTAATGAAGGAGAGGATGATAATGATTCTTGTAAAGGGGGTATTATCCTTGATGTTAGTAAGATGGTCTGCAAGAGATTCTGACTCGTTGAAGCGGTGATGATTCTTCTAGAGAGAAAGTAAGTTAATTGCCTTTCGTAATATCGACTAAATGAAATATTTGGAGTTTGGCATTCATGGTCTTTTGGGAGTTCATGATCTATGTAGTAGATGAAATTAGTTTGAGCAATATGATGTATTGGAAGGTTCTAATTGGTTCTTAAGCGATTAATGTGATATGGTTCTAAATGCACTTCTTGTTTGTGTTGGCAAGTAATGATGTAATCAAAGAAAATTGCTTTATTTGCTAACAGAAAACGGGTACCATAAGTATTTGAGGTCAGAAGTAAGAATTGTAATATGCAACTTTTCTATCATTACAGCTTAAGAGTTTCATGGGTTTCCATAGCAATATTTTATTATGATTTATGGAGCTTTGAAAATTCCTTCTTGTGGGACATGTGCCCTCAACTGTGGACACGTATTTTGTTTTTTGATATCATTACTATTTGACTATTTCTCTTAGTCCCGTGCTCACTCCAAGTAGCAATATTTTCTTGTGTGTTGAAATTTGTGTTTGTTTGTCTCTACCCTTTTGAGAAAGGATTTAACCAACTTGTGCTGCCAAGTCTTATGAAGAACAGTAGAGGGTGAATTGGTTTTGACCTATAACTTTTGGAGAGAATTCCATGGAATGCTTGTCGTTGGAATACAGTTGATTAGTGTTACAACTAGTGGAACTCATAGCGAATTATAATCCAGGAACCCTTGTTCATGTTGGGATATTGGGATTATCAAAAGTATGGGGATCTTGATCGATTTATTAGAGTACCACAAATGGATAATTAACTTTGCGAGGTTGTGTAGGTGATTTATGATGTTGTGGTTTAATGAGAGGGAATTAGCAAAGTAATCTAGTCATTATGGCAGTTAAAGAGACAACAAGAATTGTGGAGTTGTTGTCAAGTATGACTTAGCTTCAGTGAGTAATACTCTGGAAGTTAGAATCTCTCTCAAGATGATTGGGTCGATAATATGTTTACATGTCGGTGCTAATGATTGAGTATGTTTGGATTGTGTGAATTTTCAGTCATTAGATTTGTCAGTTTTATATCAGTTACACCGAATTATATGTATAGGAGCCTTGGGGATGGAATTTGGTTTTGGTGATCTATACTAGACCCTTAGTTGCTCAATGACTATGTGTAGCGGTAGTAGAATAAAAGTGGACTCCAATAGTGTGAAGATCTTTGATAGAACCCTTTTGATGTAATAAATGAGAGTGTGCGCTGGGAAGTTCCAGTAGATTATCCGTAGCAGAATGAGGTGATGTAGTCGTGGGTGAACAATCTTTATCGAGGTGTTGGAAACCACTTGTTAAAATTATTCCTTTTGTATAGGAGTGGACTAGATAAACCTTCTATGGATTAGTATAGTTTCTCTAAATAAGTATGGTTGTTCTTTCGGATTGAGGATCTTTGTGGGATTGTCGGTTAAGAGAATGAATCAGTGTGATGATTTGGAAGCCCATGATTTGGGAAAGGATTTATTTCTTAAAAGAACCTACGAGGAAAGAATATTTTCTCGAGTAGAGAAGTGCTTGTTTGACTTGGGTTTTTTTTATGATGGGGATCATGTGCAATTTGAGTTGACTCTATGATCGGTGAGGTGGTTCTTTCTGGTTCAGGAGAATAAATGAAGTGTTTGATTTGGGCATTCGAGCGAATTCTCTGCTGGCCCATGTGGTGTTTATTTGCAAACAGCCTAGTTGGAATGTAAAAAGGTTCCTTGACGAATCTTCGATTTTGGATTTGGGTGCTTAGGAGAAAAGATGGTTCAGGTCGGGTTGCATTGTGAATCCTTGTCTCCAGTTGAGTTCTAATTATTTGAAGCTGTTTAAAAAAAATTTCATGTGTTTACGTGCAAGTTCCTTGATTTGGTACCGAATGGAAGTTTGACCTAAGGTACATTGGATTGTTTGAAGTGATTTTGGAAGGTAGAGTATCGCTAAGACCATCTTGGGTCCATGAGCGGGGTACCCAATGTTTTGTATGACCCGGTGTCGAGAGAGTATTTAGAGTCTGGAGTGTAAGGTTTCGTTAGGGACGTTCAATCACGAGTAAAACTTTACGTCCGAGTCCCATCCGTTGAGTATACCAGATAGGGTGAAGTCAGGCATTGTGGTGTAAGATGTTGGAATCCAACAAGGTGCAGTGATCGCATCAGACCGAGCGGAAAGCGACCTGGGGGCTGGAGTCCCGCATGCTAATTGTAAATGTCCTTCGAGTAGAACTACAGATAGAATTCGGGGTAGAATTTTGTTTAAGGAGGGCAGAATGTAATACCCCGAAGTTTATTCGGGTGATTAGAAGAATATTCGGGAGAAAGAATTAAATAGGGATTATAATTTTCAGAGATCACAAGGGGGTTTCCGCGAATTCCCAACAACCTGGGCCTTGGGCCACGGCCCATGTGGCCCCAGAGGGGGACGACCAAAGGGGGGATGGTCTCCCCCCTAAACCCTAGCCACCCTCCCCGTTTCCCCCCTCTCCCCACCCAGCCGCCACACCCCTTGTGCGCCTCTCCTCTCCCCACAGCAGTCGCCCCTCCTCCCCTCTTCCTCCCATGGCGCAGCCCTTCCCCCAAGGTCTTCTTCCCCGCTAGTTTCACATTTTTCCCGGTGAGATAACCTCCCATTGGCGCATCCTCGTCACTGCGATCCAGGGCGCCAATCAGGTCAGATTTCTACACTCGGATTAATCATCAGATGGCATTGAGTTAAATTCCAAATCAGGCGATAGTGTCTCTTAGAAAGTTGTAGATCTTGTCCTTAGATTTATTTAGGCACCAAGATCACCTGATTTGGACTTACGATTTAGGAGTTATGGTAGTTTTACTGCGACTGTCCAAGAGAGCTGACGAGAATTGGCAGTTGTCTTGTCTGACCATTATGAATTATTTAGAGGCCGAATCAGAAAGGCCACCCAAAATAAATGTTGTAGATAATTTAGTAGGATTTCCATGTGGATAAAGAATACGATTTTAAGAGTTGGCAATCAAAAGTTATGAAATTTTTACCACTGTTGTTTCCTGACTGTCAGACTTGCAGAGACAGAAACTTTACCTGAACACAAGAATTAGTAAGAGGCCGAATCAGGGGACTTACCCAACTAGGTTTTCATAGACGGTTTTGTCGTGGTTCTAGAGAGACTAAGATCACCCTGTTCTGAGTTTATTAGTGAAAGTTATGACATTTTTATTACTGCTGTCTCGGGGATTTTTAAGCTAGACTGCCGGGGGAATTGGGTAGAACCTCTATTCGAGCCCTAGGTCTCAAGGATTTGGGTTGAGGTGCATAATCGGAGTCCTTTTTTCTTAGTGTATTTATTGTTAGCCCAATTCTTGTGTAGGAGGTGGAGTTTCGGAGTAGAGGCACCATCCCTGCATCTTCGCGCCTCGTAGCGGAAAAATGCAAGTACAGTTAGTGGTAGACTATTTATGAGTGATTGTTCATGCTGCTACATTATGAGTATTTTGCGTTGTTCATGGAAGCTAGAAAGCTATGAATGTCAATGATCATGAATGCTAGAGGTACAAGTAATTCTTATTTCTGTATGATGATTTAAAGTTCTGCACATGTGCATCATGCCATCATATTGGAGACTTGGTCACGTGGTGACCAAGCATTGATTGACGTCCCCATCATGAATATGACGGGCTTTTGGTCCCCATACTTGTGGAGTATGGGCTGTGGTTCCTGTGCTAGAAGGCACAGGCATGGGTATGCATCGACGGATGCATACTCCGCAATACCGATATATGCAAAAGAGAAAAAGGAAAGTGCATTTGAACAACATTGCATCGCATAAGCATGTGACATGTCTATTTTTGAGAATTGTGGATGGATGTTGATGGTTACAGTTGCATATGTTTTTGTCTTACTAATTGTACTTTGTTGAGTCTTAGACTCACTTTTGCTGATGTTGTGTTTTTAGGTACTTCGATTGTGGACGGCATGCATGGGAGGGAGTAGAATTAAACTTGGTCGCACATTGGCACGAATAATATCTCCATCGAATAAACAAATTTTATGATAGCCTAGAACTTGAGTAAACTACTTGAGATTTGGTTTATTGTGTTTTATATCGTGGAATTCTTCTGTTAGGGTTGAGCAGTATACTTTGGATGATTGTTTCTTATGGTTACGTTTTAGACCGTGCAATTGATTAATATTGGTAATTGTGCGTACCTCCGGTGTGGTTAACTATTCAAGGATGTTCTGCCGAACTATTTGAAAAATGGGTTAATTTAGTTATAAAAATATTTGTGTGGTAACATTCCTTACTCCGGTTGGGCTGGGGTGTTACAAAGATACCTCCTAGTGACAGAACAATATAAAGGGAAAAAATATAAAGAACACTCTTGACCTTCTAGTAGTTTATTTAACTATAACATCTGGAAGAAAACTATTAACTATAAGGGGGGCACAAAAACCACTCATTTTATGAAATATTTATAATCTTCCTGCCTTAGCAATCCTAAAAATATATTAACATCATGATTCGAGACCATACAATCTTGTTCCATATGTACATTTAAAAGCATCAGTTGAAAATTTTATCAATATATCCACAAGCCACTTATCCAAGTTCAGGGATCTAGTGCTTGATTGGATTGGTGCGAAAGTTAGCCTTATAAAATTTTGGTTGTGCCACCCCGTATTTTGGCTTGCATTTAAATGACAACAAAAGTTGGTTAGCCCCACTGGGCACTTTACCCCGTTGCATAGAGAACCTAAACTGCACAGTTTGTACAGCTTTGCATACTTCTATATATAAAAAGACATAGAAGAATATAAAAGGTCATCACATAATGACTAAGTAATCGCTACTCAAGCTCATAGGACAATATTCTTTATGAAGTTTTTTGCACTAATGATGCTTACCTTTGTTAGTTCAGGGTAAAAGAGTGTTTTTAACATATCTAATTGGAAATACTCTCAAGAGAAACAAGTTAAAGGCACAAGGCAAGAATGGGCATTAGTTAAGTACTTACATACCTATCATTAAGAAATGCAATGCTTATTCGGTCATAAAAGTCAGCAAGGATAGCAATCTGCTTCCAAAGGAAGCCCATCCCTGCATATACCAAAGGCAGCATTTCAAAATCAGCCAAAAACAGGAAGAATAGATTATTCAAATCTTCTTTTGCTTACCGAGGATGGACATGATCAAGATGAAGTAGTTTGTCCTGTAGCTGAGACCAAACAAAAGATGGAAAATAACTTAAGTATAAGATAAAATGAAATCATACCAACCATATGGCTTTCTAAAAAACTTGCAAATTGCGAACTTCATGAATTAATACTACTTTGACATTCATTCAAGTTATAAAAATGCCTATCCATTTTGTATCTTCTGCGGATCAAGGAAATCAACTCAACCCCATATTTACGCCACTTTGCATCTAGAATCTGAGTTCAAAATATCTGAACTACATAAATAGAAAAGATTAACGGATCACAGCAAGAAATATCCAATACGATGTCTTCAATGCAAGTAGAGAGAGAAAAATATGTGATCCAAGTTAACATCACGACCAGTTCCATCTATCTAAACTTGCTGAATGCTCGACGTCGATCTCCTATTCATCTCGCTTCAAACCCTCTCATTATCCTCAGTTTCTTGCAAGAACAGATGAACATATTGCAAATCAACAGAAGTTAACAACTCATTAGACTCCTTGTTATACATAGATCCACAAATGTGCACAACATCTCTATATATATGTAGATCTTGATAGGATACTTACTCCCAGGGCACGTCGCCGGCGAGCATCAGATCACGGTCCTTGTCCTCGTACGCAACGGCGAACTGAGCGCCGTCGGCCGAGGAGAAGCAGCTGAAGAGTGCGTCTAGCGTGTCCCTCAGCTCCCTGTACCCTCCGTACATCCTCAGATCGACCTTCTGGAGGTAGGTCACCCTGTCCATTCTGTAGTGCATTGAACGATTTGATGTACACCTTCTTCGACATCCCACTCATACACACCGCCTCTGCCCAATCAAATATCACTTGAAACTTACGTAATCCACAGATAAACCAACACGATCCCCCGCATGGGCAATTCGTCGAACACTTGGAGAACGAACCGAACTCACTTGGATGCCACGATCTCAAGGCAGATGATCTTCTTGCACACCTCCCCCTGAGCAAAGCCAACATCAGCGATACATACACACCAGAAAGAAAGGCGGGAAAATGAGAAAAGAGGATGGTCCGGGTTGCTCACCTCCACCAGCGTTGGGAGCTCCGGGTGGCCCTCCACCTGGTGTGTCAGCTCCTCGGGAAGCAGCCGTCCCAGCTCCTCCTCGATCCCCTCCGGCCATGAGGCCCTGCCCTGGGTGGCGCGTAGGCGAGAAGTAGGCGTTCGTACTGTGCAGGCCGTCCATGGCGACGACAGCCAGATCGGATTGGGCTCAGGCACCAATCAGGAGGAGCCTCCTCTCTTGCCTGGTGGTCGCCCCTAGGAAGGGTGCGATGATTTCAAGCGTGGAGGCGATGAGCGACGGGCAAGGGAGGCGGGCCAGGGGGTTGAGGCGGCGAGCAAGGGAGGCACAATGGCGGGCAAGGGCGGCACGGATGGTAGGGAGGGATGGTCGCGAGGATAAGGTGGGGATGCTAGGGGCGAGGGGGTCGCGGCCGCACCGCGACATGGATGAGAGGGAGGTACGGGGAGCAGCTGTAATACCCCGAATTTTAATCGGGTGTTTATAAAAGAGTTCAGAAGGAGGAAATATTTTAGAGGGAGGAATTTTCAGAGGGTTGGAGGCGGTTTTCGTAAACTCTCGCCAACCTGGGCCGCGGGCCGCGGCCCAGGAGGCCCAAGTGGTGGCCGGCCACTAAAGGGGGGGTGCCTCCCCACCTCCCAAAAACCCTAACCGCCACCCACCTATTCCCCTCCCCCTTCCACCCGGCCACCTCCACCTCTCCCCACCTGGGCGCCGCCCCTCCCTGGTTGTGGTGCTCCTCCTCCCCGAAGCCGAGTGCTCTTGCCACTCCCTCCTGCTACTGCTGTCCCCGGGCTCGTCGGTTCTGCGTTGTGGTAGCCGGCCAAGAGAAGGAAGAAATGAGGAGAAGAAGGGTCTTCTTTGTGGGGGATTGATCATCGTCTTCCCGCGATTCTTCAAGGGTAACGAAGTGCTTTCCTCACTGTTTGATGATGATTAGATGCGAATTCGATTAGTTGGATTGGATCAAATTGCTGCCGTTAGATTTTCAGTTCTGTCCAGTAGGTTGCGTGGTCGATTTGGGGTTCTTAGAGGCTGAATTTAAGATGTCCATCTCCTATAGATACATAGGAATTGCTCTTAGCTTTCCGTAGCAGCCAAGAACACTTAATTCCGACTTACGGATCAAAAGATATGGTATGATCTTCCCTGCTGTCCTGAATTCCTGACGAGAATGAACTGTCAAGTTGTCTTTTAAAATATGATTAAGTTACTGGCAGATTCACCTTTTCCACCCAACTAGGTTGTTGTAGAAATATTTATAACCTTTCCAGAATGATAAAAAATGCACTAATCAGAGTTGTATATCAAAAGTTGTGATCTGTTATTTACTGCTGTCCTTTTCGTCTAGACAGAATCTGTCTTATACTTTCATCTACCTGTTAGCATATTCTTTTGGCCTAATTGGGAGATCTCGCCAACTAGACTTTTGTAGATATGTTCGTTAAGTTTCCTTAGGATCTAGGCTCACCTCGTTCCGATTCTCAGATCAATAGTTATTATTTATTCCGTGCTAATGTCCAGATTCATTTTATGTGATTGTGTTGCATGTTTTCAGAATAGGTCTAATACCATGTTTCTTGGGTTGTCGGGAAGGGGTCGTAGAACGTTGCTGGTAGTGTCTTGTACCATGTTGTTCTTATTTCGAGTACTTACTTGTGTAGGTGGAGAGGCTTCGGGTTTAGGGGCACCTTCGTTGCCTACTAATGCGTCGCAATGCGGAAGACAAGTAGTTTGACATTCTTAAGATTTGTGAATGCTGAATGTTTGATGTTCGTATTGTGTTTTATATGATACGCGAGATGGTTCAATGTTTATGTTCCATTCATATATGTTATTCCCATGATTAGAGATGATGTCATTCACTATTCATAGTTCATTGCATTCATCCATTGTCATGTCCCATGCACGGGAGTGGATTATAAAGACCCATCAATTCCAGTATGAGCACGTAAGACCCACCATTCCAATGTGGTCAGATTTGGACACCCATATGAAACGTTCTTCATACAGGATTTGGATCCCCGTATTTTGTTAAATGCGGGTTTAAGTGAACACCGACGGGTGTGCCACTAGCTATACCGGTATACGCATGAGTGCAGTCCTTTCATTTCATTAAATCCATTCATTCCATTCATTCATATGTTTATTTAGTGTTATGTTCATATTCTTTAATGATGTTGTCTTGTTCATATTTGTTGTATGTCCAGTTTTTTTACTGTACTTGCTGAGTCTCAAACTCATTCTTGCTTTGTTTGCTTATTTTAGGTGATCGTTGATGATGGCTCTTTTGGGAGGGAGCAGACACGCACTATTCATTCACTTCACCATACTCCAGTTTCAATTATAAGACTTGGTTATGTCTTTCATTCGTTAAGTGATGAACTGTAATAAATAAAGTTAGATGTGGTTGATATCTTTCTCTATGTTATGGATGATTAATTCAGCATGAACCTTGATCACCTTTTGAAATACTTATTTAGATTCGACTATATTTCGCCATTGTTCTATTAAATTTTGATCTCTTTATGTCATTAGATGAGATATTGTTTAATGTCTTCCGCTTTATGGTTGTAGGTTAAATTATTTAGGTGACATCTTGGCTTCCGAATAGCCAGGGTGTTACAGTTGGTATTAGAGCGGGTTTTAGGTGCGTGGTTAATAGAAAAAATCTTAAAATGACACCTTGTGCCTGATGAGGAGGAGTTGGTAATTCATTGCTTCCGCATTTTCATTGATGTGTCTCATTTAATGAGCGGTTGTTGAATTATTTTTGTGCTTATATTACTGTTAAGCTAAATGTTTAGTTTAATTTGTTGTGGTATTCTTAGATGGCAAGAGCTAGAGGCCGTGGTCGTGAAGCGGCCCGTGGCCGTGGTTGTCCATCGGCCGTGACGCTGATCGTGGGACGCGTCATGCGGTCTTCATCTTCGTCGAGGAGCTCACTGCGCCGTGTCGAGGAGATTGCCTCAGCTGCTCATCCGGTCGTAGAAGCTCTGGCCGCAGAAGTTGTTATCATTCAGAATCTTCAGAGGGCGAACCACCAACTCCGTCAACAAGTGCAGGCAACCCTTCCTGTGGCAGCTGCACTAGCTGCGGAACCGGTTGTTGTAGCAGTTCCACCCGAGGCTAGGATGAGTCCTCGCGAGTGGATGTCACTTCGTCTGGACACCTTTGACGGAGCAGGTACTCCGGTTCAGGCTGCAGATTGGTCAAGGTACATGAAAAGACAGTTCGGGGAGTTATAGATGACTTCTGCGCAGAAGGCACGGTTCGTGGCCTTCCAGCTGAAGAGCCAAGCTGATATCTGGTGGGAAGGGGTTCTGTCTGCTAGGACCCCAGTGCAGGGACCAGTCACTTGGGAAGTATTTGTGGAGTAGTTCAGGGTAAAATTCTATTCGGATTCCTTCCTTGAGAGGAAGGAGCAATCACTGCTGACATTTGTTCAAGGAAAGATGTCAGTGTCTGAGTATGAGACTGGATTCAACAATCTGGTACGCTTTGTACCAGCGTGGCTAATGATGATCGGGAGAATGCCAAGAGGTTCCGTCGGGGCCTCAATCAGGAGTATCGCCATGTTCTGGGGGCGACTGGCTTGCGTGACTTCAACTTCGTGGTCAAATAGGCCAGGGGAATGGAGCTGGAGAGGGATCTTTCTTCGCAGAGGCAGGCTGCTAGTGACCCTGTCCCTGCTGGTGGTTCTGGTGGTGGCCAGAAGCGGAGTTTTGGTGGGGGAGGTGGGTTTTCTCAGTGACCTGCTCCCAAGAGGTTTTAGGGAAGTCATCACACTCGTCCTGTTCAGCAGTGGCAGTCTTCTTCATCGACGCCACATTCTTCGTCATCCACACCACATATCCGTCCTGCTCCAGGTCAAGGTATGAAATGCTTTAGGTGTGGTGAGGGGCACCGGGCTTCAGAGTGTTCTTTCAAAGGGACATGTCATCAGTGTGGTCGAGAAGGCCACAAGTTGTCCGTATGCAAACAAAACCCAGCGAGCATCATCAAGTGGGAGTCAGTTCCAACAGTGTCTTCTTCCAGTGCTCCTCGGGGTTCAGTTCAGACCCTAGCTGTTGTTCCTGCGCCTCAGTTTTCTTTAGGATGGGTTCCTCCTACAGCGTTTACTCCTACACCTCCTGCGGGGTTCTACTGGAACCCTGTTCCGTCTGCACCACCATCGTTCGTTTCCCCTACAGCAGTTCCTGTTCACCCTTCACAGAGTGTCGGTGCGTCCTCTGCTCTAGCACTACTGGGAGTCTACGCCATGTCCACCCCTGAGACTATGGGCCATCCTGACGTGGTGATATGTACTTTGCTAGTCGATTCACATGAGGCTTTCATTCTTTTTTATTTAGGGGCTACTTATTCTTTTGTGTCTCTGGATTTTCTAGAAGGGCGAGTTTGAGTTTGCAGTGTATTTCTGAGTCTGTGGTAGTCAGCTCTCCGGGGGGCCTTATTTCTAGTCTACAGCATGTCCGGGCTGTTCTATCACTATTGATGATGAGAGCTTCACTGCTAACCTTATGGTAATTCAGTTGTCACCTTTTGATGTTATTCTGGGCATGGACTGGTTATTCAGTTACCGTGCCATGATTTGTTGTTTCTGGAAGACAGTGACTTTGTAAGCCCCGTTCGGTGAAGAACTGGTGTCTCAGGGCAGTGCACCGTCTGATTCCTTGTTCGTGTTGGCTAGTCTGTTTCCTAGTTGCCGGGCCTCAACCATTGGGTTGCTTTGGTCTCTCAGCGAGAAGACTGATTCTTCACTGCGTATTGAGGAGATTTCTGTGGTGAATGAGTTTCATGATGTCTTTCCTATAGAGCTTCCTAGGATGCCTCCAGAGCGGAAAGTAGAGTTCTGGATTGATCTTATTCCGGGAACTCGACCCATTTCAATGTCTCTATACCGTTTAGCACAACCCTTCCAGGAGGAGTTGAAGAAGCAATTGGACGATCTACTGTCCAAAGATATGATTCGGCGTAGTGCTTCGCCGTGGGGAACGTCTGTTCTATTCACTAAGAAGAAAGATGACAGCTGGCATATGTGTGTGGACTACCGAGCTCTTAATCAGGCTACTGTGAAGAATAAATATCCTTTGCCCCGCATTGAGGATCTCTTTGATCAACTGGAGGGAGCTAAAATATTATCCAAGATTGACCTTCAGTCAGGTTATAACAAAATTCGAGTTCGGGAGCAAGATATCGAGAAGACAGCTTTCTCTACGAGGTATGGCCATTATGGGTATAAGGTTTTGTCTTTTGGACTAACAAATGCTTCTGCAGTTTTCATGGAAGCCATGAACAGTATGCTGCACCGATACCTTGATTATTTTATTGTAGTATTCATTGATGATATCCTGATTTATTCCAAGACGGAAGAGGACCATATCTAGCATCTGAGGTTGGTTCTTGAGACTTTAACATAGAACCAATTTTATGCCAAGCTGAAGAAGTGTGAATTCTGGATTTCTGAAGTTGGGTTTCTAGGCCATGTAATCAATCAAGAGGGCATTTCAGTTGATCCTAGCAAGATCTCAACAATGGTAGAACGGAAAAGGCCAACGAATGTCAAGGAAGTGAGGAGTTTCCTGGATTTAGTTGGCTATTACCGGCGCTTCGTGGAGGGTTTTTCAACCAATGTTAGACCAATGTCTCAGTTGACACAGAAAGGTGTCAGATTTCAGTGGTCAGATGCGTGTGAGCGCAGTTTATGTACTTTGAAAGATAGGTTGGTGACCGCTCCAATTCTTACTCTTCCTGAGACTGGGAAGCAATTCATAATTTATTCAGATGCGTCTAGAGTTGGACTTGGTTATGTGGTTATGCAGAATGGCAAGGTGATTGCCTATGCATCGAGACAGTTGAAGAAACATGAGCAAAATTATCCTACTCATGATTTAGAGCTTGCCGCAGTGGTTCTTGATTTAAAGATCTGGCATCATTATTTGTACGGCGAATTTTGTGATATATTCACTGATCACAAGAGTCTAAAATACATCTTTACCCAGAAAGACTTGAACCTGAGACAGAGGAGATGGTTATAGTTGATAAAAGACTATGATCTCACCATTCAGTATCACCCTGGCAAGGTGAATGTTGTAGCAGATGCTCTGAGTCGCAAGGCGACACCTCCTACTCTCAGTTGTCTTATTGCTGATTTTGAGCGTATGGATATCTCCTTTTGCTTTATGTACCGCCTGCATCGAGACTTCGATTACTTCTTGAGTCAGCCATCCCAGATCGAGTGTGGAAGCACAACAGCATGATCAGATGCTCCAGCGAGTGAGAAGGCGTTTCGTTGAGGGAAAATAAGTCCACTTCAGTGTAGATGATTCTGGTGCGTTGCATTTTAAAGGCCGCCTCCGTGTACCACAGGAGGCTCAGGTCAAAGATGAGATTCTAAGGGAATTACATCGTACTCCGTATACCGTACATCCTGGTGAGACCAAGATGTACAAGAACTTGAAGAAGAGTTTCTGGTGAAAAAGGATGAAGGTCGATATCGCTCAATATGTAGCATCTTGTGGAGTTTGCTAGCGGGTCAAGGCTGAGCATAAGCGACCAGCAGGTTTGTTGCAACCTTTGGAGGTTCCAGTTTGGCCATGGGATGACATATCCATGGATTTCGTAGTTGGTTTACCTCGCACACAGTGAGGGAAGAATGCTATTTGGGTCATAGTGGACCGGTTCAGTAAGTCTGCACATTTCATTCCTATTCGTATAACCAATTCAGCAAGTGATTTGGCTCCTCTCTATGTGCGAGAAATAGTACGGTTGCACGGGGTGCCTAAAACCATTATTTCTGATCGGGATGCCAAATTTGTCTCCAAGTTCTGGAAAAGTTTGCAAACAGCTTCGTCTTAGCACCGCATTTTACTCCCAAATAGATGGTCAGTCTGAACGCACCATTCAGACACTAGAGGATATGCTCAGATGTTGTGTTATGTCTTCGAAGGGAGGTTGGAAAGATCACCTAGCTTTGGCAGAATTTGCCTATAACAACAGTTACCACGCTAGCATTAAAGCTGCTCCGTTTGAGGTTCTTTATGAGCGAATGCGAGATCCCGTTGTCTTTGGGATGCGATTGGAGAGCGGCGATTTGGGTCCCGATTAGGTTCAAGCAAGCTGTGGCGAGTAGAGAGATTAGGAAGAATCATTGGCTGCTCACGGTAAACGTAAGAGCTATGAAGATGTCAGAAGGCGAGATTTGGAATTTGAAGTGGGGGACGAGGTTCTGTTGAGAGTATCTGTAACATCCCAATTTTCAGAACTTTAAAAATCTTTTAAATAATGGTAGTAAGAAAATTCACCATTTGGATTTATTTGAAAATCCATTTAAAAAGCTTAATATGGACTTTAAGAACAAATTGATTTAATGTGCTTAATCCCAACATCAACAATTGTCAAAATTATTTTATTTAGATTCTATATGCTTGGATATATTTTATAGAATTTTTTGGAATTTTTCCAAAGTCATTTGCTATTTTCTATTGGCTAATTGTATTTTCTGGATTTATTTAAAAGAAAAATCAAAAGAAAATCCTTGGAACAGTGCTGGGCCGAAGCCCAACACTATTCAAGTAGCGAGCCAGCCCATCTCGCCCGGCCGCGCTCTCGTCCGTTGGATGCTTGACGCGTGCCCTCGTTTCCGATCGGACGCACGCGCTCAACCCCGCCTTCGTCCGTTGGATGATCGCTGCGTAACCGTCCGTGATCTCGCTTCGCTTCGCCGGCCGCTTCGCCTCGGCCGTTGGATTTCCATCGCCGGCGTGCACACCTTCGCCCTCGCTCTCTGCCGGGTGGGACCGCGCCGAGTCGTCGCTCTCGCGGAGCTTCTTCTTCCTCGCGCCGATTTCCCGCCATTCTTTGGAGCTTCAAGGTCGTCCGACAAAACCGATTCAGTTGCTGATTCTTCGCGCCGACCCCACCAAATCGTACCTCAGTTGATTACTTATCCGTTCCAAACCAAATCAAACCCCGGATCGGTTTCAATCTCCCCGAATCTCGGAAATTCAAATCACGGCCGTTTTGGACCCGATTTGGGGGTTTCCAAATCTCGGCGTCTCCAGGCCTATAAATACCCCCTCAGCACCGCCCGGACCTCCGCAACCCAAAGCCGCCACTCTCGTCGCACCGATCGCCCTAGCGCCGCCGCATTACGAGTTTTAGGGTTTTCGGCCAAGCTTCTTCTCCGGTGAATTGCGCCGCCTTCGTCGCCGCCCTTGCCTCGCCGACTACACCACCGTGATCAGCAAGTCTCAGGCTACCTCGGGCGCACCTCCTCGTCGCCGGAGCATCGCCGAAACACTCTCCCGACAAAACCCGAGACCGCCTCGCCGCCTCAAGCTCGCCGCCGGCCATCTCCGACAACCCCAGGTGCTCAAACCAGTGCCCACATATGCGCAATAATCCCTCTACCACGCGGTACCACTCATCGCCGTGAAGTCGCCATTCGCGGTGACCATCGGGTCCCGGCGCCACCGCCGCCGTTGTCGCCCGGCTCGGTATGACGTCGGCCTCGATCTTTGGTGTGGCAGCCGCGTGGCGCCAGATCAGTGCCAGCACACGTGTGTGTGGCTCGGTCCATCGCGCCAGATCTCCCTCGGTTCGGTGCACTTGCTCCACCGTGAACCCGAGACTGGCATGTGGGGCCCACATGTCAGATTTCTTTTTAAATCTATTTCTTTTTCCAGAAATTCTCGGCTGACGCAAGCATTGCACAATAATTCGATTTTCCTTTATAAAAATAATTCGGGAAAATCGTATAAATCCAAATTCGGGTTTTAATTATTTTTCAAAACTTTCAAAGCCCATATCTTTTGCATCCGAACTCCGATTGATCCCATTCAAATTTGTAAATTCATATAAAATTAAGATCTATTTAATGGTGAATTTTATTTGAATTTTTGGAGTTATTTTTCCACTATTATTTATTTGTTTTTGTTTCTTTTATCTCGTTTGCGAGTAGACGTCGATACTTCGGGGAATTTTGCAGAAGAAGGAGCACCTCAAGACCAAGGCCAATATCTAGATCTATTCCAAGGCAAGTTATACCTTTGATCATATTGAACCCAGTTTTCAAAATACTTTGTTTCAATGTATTGCATTCTATTTCAAGTATTTATTTAAATGCTTTTGGGTGTAGTTATTAATCCAGATTGTTATGCCACCTTGTCTATTGTATGTCATGATCTCGTGTCACCCTAGGTTGGTTAATTATTAGTTGGTATTATCATAGCACCAACGTGGGTTGGTTAGATACGATTAGATTGCTTAGCCATGCCACGAGTCGTCATTTCATGTGAGAGTTGCAATTATAAACTTGACTAAGTGATTATGGAACTGTGTGATGAAACTGTGTGTGTTGTGTGCTGTTACTCGTTGATGGCATGTGTTGCACTTAATCAACAGGGTGGGAAAAGATTTAGACTGAGGCAAGTGGTGGATCTGTGTGAATGGTGGAACTGTGTGATATAAACTTTATGATTTGGGTAAAACTGGAAGTCTTGCCTTGGTCAATTAAGGACTTAACTTTGTGCGCCATTGAACTGGGCCTTCTTGCACGACCACATGCCTAGTATGGGCTGGGCCTGACTTAGTAAGTTATGGAGTCTTGACATTGACAACTCAGGTTGTATTTAAGCTGTGTGATGGGCTGGAGGTGTGATATGTCACATCGCGGGACGGTTCGCTGCATCCCTGTCCAACGGTGTGTGTCGTTCCATGGGCTATGTGAACAAATTGGACGGCAGGAAAGCACATCGGGAGTGTCATTGTTTGAGATGAAGTCTCTGAAAGGTTTTGTTATGGTCAGTGCTAGCTACACTGATTGTATCGTGTGGGTAAAGTGTACAGCCTCTGCATAGTGTTACATCAATCTATTCGAATAGCCGCGTCCTCGGTTATGGATATGCTTGGGAATTTCACACGAGGGGTAGATTTTCATAAAAGAATTGGGAAGGGTCAGCTGTGTGAGATAATTTGTGCAGCTGTCTGAATAATTTGTTTAGACTGTGTGTCCTTTGTGAAATTAATTGTTAACTTATTATTGTCTATTTGTTTTGAATTATGCTTTCACTCTATTATTTGTATTCAATTGCAAATGTTGCATTTCTGCAAAATAACCACAGAAGCCATTCCTTTGGAATAAGCCATCATCTATAAATTGCATTCTGTGGTATGACTTGCGAGTACGGTGTGTACTCACTCTTGCTAAACAAATCAACAGAAGTGGAGGAATCGTCTTTGCTTTTGAAGAAGAGTTCTCTGAAGGTTGATCGTTAGGGTCTTGATCGATCGATTGCTGTGGTAAATTGATGGGAGCCACTGGAGTTTATTTCGTTTCCGCTGCAGTTTATTTCTTTATTGTCAGCCTTGCATGGCTTAATAAATGTAAAACTCGACCGTAAGGTCTCAACAGTTATTTGTTATTTAAAGGTACTCGTTTATTCTTATATTCGTTGTATGGATGTGATATTTCATCGATGTTGACACTGTGTGCACTAACGTGATCCTGGACTAGTGCAGAATACACAGAGGGTCCAGATTTGCATATTTGGATCCCGAGAGAGGTGGTATCAGAGTCATATTGACTGTAGGTCTTGACCTTAGTTAGATTGGCCATTCTTAGTGAGTCCAAAATTATTTTCTAAAGCAAATATTAACTTGCAAGATTAATTGAACTCTTTAACTCATCTCATGTCTCTCTTGACTCAACTATTGCTGAAATTCTTTCTCTCCCCACCATTTTTAAGTTGTTTTACATTCTTGTCCATCTTGACAGATGCCTCGTCTTCAGAGTTATGGAGAGCGCAAGGGAGGACTTGCCGCTGAGCTTTGGAAGCTGTTACAAGTACTTGGAGGATTTGACCGTCCATTGTACCATGGCAATGCTTGGATCGTGAACGGCCGAGATCGTGGAGTGATCTGCCATTTGACCGTCTACGCCAGGAAGAACACCAAGGCAAGCAAACCACTGAACATCTCAGCTCGAAGGAGTATTTGGATTGAAGCAATCCAGGAGTCTTCGCGCCTTGGCATCCTGAGGATCGCAACATCTACTCGAGAGCTTAGTGACACGTTTTCGTTATCATCCCGCACATCCGACGTAGATCTTGCTGCACGTTTTCCGTCTACGTAGGGAGAAGACAACGCCACCGTCGTGCATCTCGCCCAGTTCGCCGCTGCTCAGGAGGAATCGTTGGAGTTAGCCGCCACAGAGCTGGAGTGTGCCTACGAGACTCTTCAAAGAGCCGAGGAGAGGATCGCCATACTGGAAGAAACTCTTTATGGGCATCACAATCACGACGAAGATACTGAAGAAGAAGACCCGTAGGAAGCTGATGGACCGGCTGAACCAGAAGAGCCAGCAGAGGCAGCAGAGCCGGAGGAACCAAAGAAGCACACGAGACACTGCTCTGTTGCACCAACCCCGGGACATCAAGATCAGTTTGCGAGGATGCCAGCTCACTTTCAGGTCTACAGCAGACAGGAGCACCATCAAGGCTACGGAGGCTATTTAATCGAGTAGTATGTTCGAGTTGTTTCAGGCTTAGCCAGTATTAAGTCTTGAGTCGCCCTTTAGGCGGTAGTTTTGTGTGCTTAGGTTCGTCCTTATTTTCTTGTGTGCAAGTATGAGCTGCAGAGGCCCTTAGGCATTTGTTGCAAGCCATACTATTATCTTAATCAATATAAGAGTTTCAGTTGAGCTTTCTTAAAATATGTTGTTGGGTTTTACCTACCCCGCTTAGTTCTACAACTTATCTCGTGCTTGCTACCTTATCTAACCCCTAGAGATTCACCAGATGGTTCAGACTCGTCAAGCTGCTGCAAGTGGTTCCGATACTCTAGTATCAGAAGGACAGGAGCAAACCCCCGGAGAAGCAGTTCCACCACAAGCACCTTCAATTGATCTGCAGAATTTTGGAGCATTCATGGCAGCTCAGACCCAGCTGATGTATACCATGATGAACCAGATGCAAGCTATGAATAACTAGAACAACAACAATCAGCATCATAATGGAGCCCCAGTTGCTCATGGTCACAATGGATCATCCAAGTTGGCCGAGTTTATGAGAACCCGCCCACCAACTTTTTCTGGACATGTCTCACCAGTAGAGGCTGATGTTGGCTACGTGTTATTGAGAGGAAGCTGCTGATCACTCAATGCAGCGATCATGAGAAAGTTCTGTACGCCACTCACCAAATGGAAGGCATTGCTGCCGTATGGTGGGAAAACTTTTGTGCAGCGCATGGAACGCCGCAAGACATTACTTGGGAAGAGTTCACAATTGCTTTTCGCCAGTATCATGTACCAGAAGGAATTATGGATCTAAAGAAGGATGAATTCCGTGCTCTCAAGCATGGAGGATTGTCAGTGACTGACTACCTCAACAAATTCTCTCAACTTGCTCGATATGCTGCAGAAGATGTCGCCACTGACAAGGCACGTCATAGTCATTTTCTGAAAGGATTAAACACTGGACTTCAAGTCAACTTGATCGCCCACACCTTTCCTGATTTCCAAGAATTGATCAACAAGGCTTTGATTCTTGAGGATAAGTGCAAGGAATTGGAAGATCACCGTAAGCGCAGAATGGCTCAGCAAGGAAGTCACCAACCCCAGCTGAAGGCAAGAATGATTCCACCGCAGTTTAGCCATTTTCCCCACAGAATTCTGCCAGACCACCTGCACCAACTTCGGCACCTCGCCCAGTTGCTCAGAACTTCCGCAACCCCGAACCAGTCAACCCCAATCCCGTAAGCAACCCACAGAATGCACCCAGAGTTTGCTTTACCTGTCGTCAGCCAGGACATTTCGCCAACCGATATCTGCAGAATGGGACTATCACTCCAGTACGCTTCAACCTTGGGAACACACCAGCCAAGACGCCAGTACAAGTCAACCATCAAGGAACTTCTCAAGCTACCGGTCAATCCGGAGGAGCACCGCAATCAGTGGTCAGAGGCCGTGTCAACCACGTCACTCTGGAAGGAGCTCAGGAAGCACCCGACGTTGTACTGGGTAAGTTTTTGGTAAATTCAGTACCTGCATCAGTTCTGTTTGATTCTGGAGCTTCGCATTCGTTTATTTCTGAAGTTTTTGTCATCAAGAATAATTTGAAAGTTATGCAACTTAAGCATACTCTGTTAGTCCAGTCGCTTGGAGCAGAGCTAAGTTCTAAAGTTGGATGTTTAGGAGCTAGGCTACTCATAGCTGGAGTTGAGTTTCTAGCCAACCTAATAGTTCTAGACACTCAGACCATAGATGTTATCCTTGGTATGGATTGGTTATCCAAACATAAAGCAGTGCTAGATTGTGGCCGAAGAGCCGTAGCAATAAAGGATACCACCGGAAAGAAAGTGGAATTTCTAGCCACCTCAGTACGTGATGGACATTTGGAAGTCAACAGTCTGAAGATAGTTTCTTTGGAAGATGTAACTGTAGTAAAGGATTACTCGGACGTATTTCCAGAAGAATTACCAGGAATACCACCGGACCGTGACATCGAGTTTGTCATCGATCTAGTGCCAGGAACAGCACCAATTTCCAAGAGACCCTATTGGATGCCAGTCGATGAACTTGTGGAAAAGAAGAAGCAGATAGAACTACTGGAGATAGGTTTTGTAAGACCTAGTTCATCGCCATGGGGAGCACCAGTTTTGTTTGTCAAGAAGAAAGATGGAAGCATGAGGATGTGCATCGATTATCGCTCTCTTAATGAAGTCACCATCAAGAATAAATACCCTTTGCCCAGAATTGATGATTTGTTCGACCAGATGAAAGGAGTCGGAGTATTCTCCAAGATCGATCTGCGATCAGGTTACCATCAGTTGAAGATTTGTCCTAAGGATGTACCTAAGACCGCTTTCTCAACCCGGTATGGACATTATGAGTTTTTAGTCATGTCGTTTGGTCTGACTAATGCCCCTGCCTATTTCATGAACATGATGAACAAAGTATTTATGGAATATTTGGATAAGTTCGTAGTAGTATTCATCGATGATATTTTGGTATATTCAAAGTCAGAAGAAGAGCATGCAGACCATTTGAGATTAATCCTAGAGAAGCTCAGAGAACATCAGTTGTATGCCAAGTTCAGCAAGTGTGACTTTTGGAAGAAGAAAGTTGATTTTCTCGGCCATGTGATGACAGCCGAAGGAGTAGCGATTGACCGGAAAGGTTAAAGCTGTAATGAATTGGGAGCAGCCCAAGACGGTTACTCAAATTCCTAGTTTCTTGGGAATGGCAGGATACTATCGTCGTTTCATTGAAGGATTCTCAACGATTGCTAAGCCTCTTACGCAATTGTTGAAGAAAGAGAAGAAGTTCATTTGGACCCCAGCTTGTGAAGAGAGTTTTCAAGAATTGAGAAAACGTTTGACTTCAGCCCCAGTGCTAGTTTTGCCGGATATCAGCAAGGATTTTGATATCTATTGTGATGCTTTGCGTCAAGGATTGGGATGTGTCCTTATGCAAGAAGGAAGAGCTGTCGCTTATGCGTCCAGGCAACTAAGGCCTCATGAAGAGAATTATCCTACCCATGATTTGGAATTAGCTGCCGTAGTGCATGCTTTGAAGATTTGGCATCATTATCTCATCGGTAATCGCTGTGAAGTCTACACAGATCATAAGAGCCTGAAGTACATATTCACTCAGTCTGATTTGAACATGAGACAAAGAAGATGGCTGGAATTAATAAAGGATTATAATCTTGGAATTCATTACCATCCTGGTAAGGCCAATATAGTTGCAGATGCACTGAGTCGTAAAAGCTACTGCAATGCTCTGGAAGTAAACGAGTTGTGTTCGGAACTTCAGGAGGAATTCCAGAAGCTACAGCTAGAAGTTGTTCCTAAAGGATTTGTGGCCAGTCTAGAAGTGCAGTCTACTCTGGAGAAGCAGATTCGTGAAGCTCAACCCAAGGATTCCGAGTTTGCCGACCTCAAGAAGAAGATGGCAGAAGGAAAATTTAAAGACTTTACCGTGGATGACCAGGATATACTGTGGATCAATGGACGTATCTGTGTACCAGATATTGATGGATTGAGATAGCTGATTTTGAAGGAAGCCCATGACTCAAAGTATTCGATTCACCCTGGAAGTACTAAGATGTATCAGGATGTTAAGAATAAGTTTTGGTGGCCAAACTTAAAGCGAGACGTCGCAGAGTTCGTTGCCTTATGCGGCGTGTGTCGAAAGTAAAGGCGAGCATCGAGACCAGCGAGGTTTGCTACAACTGCTGAAGATACCAGAATGGAAGTGGGAAGAGATCGGTATGGACTTTATTACTGGTTTACCCAAGAATCAATCAGGATATGATTCGATTTGGGTAATAGTGGATCGTTTGACTAAGATTGCCCATTTCTTGCCAGTCAAAACCACTTACTCAGGAGACCGCTTGGCAGAGCTGTATATGTCAAAAATAGTCAGTCCGCATGGTGTGCCTAAGAAGATAGTGTCGATCGAGGATCTCGGTTCACCTCTCGTTTACGCAAAGTCTACATGAAGCCACAGGAACTCATCGAATTTGATCGCTTATCATCCACGCAGACGGATGGATGATGAAAGAGTCAACCAGATATTAGAAGATATGTTGAGAGCCTGTGCCTTAGCAAATGCTACCAATTGGGATAAGATTTTGCCGTATGCAGAATTCTCGTACAACAACAATTATTAAGCGATGCATATGTCACCATTTGAAGCTTTGTATGGTCGGTACTGCGAACTCCATTAAATTGGTCGAGGCAATTTGAGCGTGTAGTGTTCGGACGGATATTATTCAGAAGTCAAGAACAAGTTGCTATGATCGGAGAAAGACTAAAGATAGGCCGATCCGGGCAAAAGAGTTATGCCGATAATCGTAAATCGTGACCTCGACTTTGAACGGAGGATTTTGTGTATCTTGAGTTACTCCGCTCAGAGGTGTTAGCGATTCCACACCAAAGGGAAGCTTGCCCCAAGGTATGTGGGTCCGTTCAAGATTTTGGGCGCCGAGGAGAAGTTGCGTGCAGTTGGAGCTACCACGATCGTTAGCGAGTGCATGATGTCTTTCATGTCTCTCGGTGAAGAAGTGTCTTCGTGTGCGGAAGAGCGAGACCCGTTGGAGTCAATTGGCGAAGGAAGATATCATGTACAAAAAGCGACTGTCAGATTTTGGATGTCGCAGAGCACCGCACTGAAGCAAGACCGTTCGCTTACGCAAAGTCGGTGGAGTAACCACTCGGAAGGAGAAGCAAGCGTGGGAGCGTGAAGAAGAGTTGAAAGCCGAGTTCCCGAGCCTTTTCTCTAGCTAGCCGGAATCTCGGGGTCGAGATTCGTTTAAGGGCGGGAGGTTTGTAACATCCCAATTTTCAGAACTTTAAAAATCTTTTAAATAATGGTAGTAAGAAAATTCACCATTTGGATTTATTTGAAAATCCATTTAAAAAGCTTAATATGGACTTTAAGGACAAATTGATTTAATGTGCTTAATCCCAACATCAACAATTGTCAAAATTATTTTATTTAGATTCTATATGCTTGGATATATTTTATAGAATTTTCTGGAATTTTTCCAAAGTCATTTGCTATTTTCTATTGGCTAATTGTATTTTCTGGATTTATTTAAAAGAAAAATCAAAGAAAATCCTTGAACGATCTTGGGCGAAGCCCAACACTATTCAAATGCGAGCGACCCATCTCGCCGGCCGCGCTCGTCAGTTGGATGCTTGACGCGTGCCCTCGTTCCGTCGGACGACGCGCCAACCCCGCCGTCCAGTTGGATGATCGCCGCGTGGCCGTCCGTGATCTCGCTCGCTTCGCTCGCCCGCTTCGCCTCCGGTAGTTGGATTTCCATCGTGCGGCTGCACCCGCCGCCTCGCTCTCTACAAAGTGGGACCGCGCGAAGTCGTCGTCTCGCGAGCTTCTTCTTCCTCGCGCCGCGCCGCGCCATTCTTTGGAGCTTCAAGGTCGTCCGACAAAACCGATTCAGTTGCTGATTCTTTGCGCCGACCCCACCAAATCGTACCTCGGTTGATTTCTTATCCGTTCCAAACCAAATCAAACCCCGGATCGGATTCAATCTCCCCGAATCTCGGAAATTCAAATCGCGGCCGTTTCGGACCCGATTTGGGGGTTTCCAAATCTCGGCGTCTCTGGGCCTATAAATACCCCCTCAGTACCGCCTGGACCTCCGCAACCCAAAGCCGCCACTCTCGTCGCCCCGATCGCCCTAGCGCCGCCGCATTACGAGTTTTAGGGTTTTCGACCGAGCTTCTTCTCCGGTGAATTGCGCCGCCTTCGTCGCCGCCCTTGCCTCGCCTACTACACCGCCGTGATCAGCAAGTCTCAGGCTACCTCGGGCGCACCTCCTCGTCGCCGGAGCATCGCCGGAACACTCTCCCGACAAAACCCGAGACCGCCTCGCAGCCTCAAGCTCGCCGCCGGCCATCTCCGACAACCCCAGGTGCTCAAACCAGTGCCCACATGTGCGCAATAATCCCCTCTACACGCTGGTACCACTCACTGCCGGCGAGTCACCGCCGTTCGTCGGTGACCATCGGGTCCCGAGCGGCACCGCCGCCGTTGTCGCGACTCGGCGCAAGCGTCGGCCTCGATCTTTGGTGTAGCGTACGTAAGCGCCAGATCGATGCAAGACTGCGCGTGTGTGGCTCGGTCCACCACGCCAGATCTCCCTCGGTTCGGTGCACTTGGTCCACCGTGAACCCGAGACTGACATGTGGGGCCCACATGTCAGATTTCTTTTTAAATCTATTTATTTTTCCATAAATTCTCGGCTGACGCAAGCATTGCGCAATAATTTGATTTTCCTTTATAAAAATAATTCAGGAAAATCGTATAAATCCAAATTAGCGTTTTAATTGTTTTTCAAAACTTCCAAAGCCCATATCTTTTGCATCCGAACTCCGATTGAGCCCATTAAAATTTGTAAATTCATATAAAATTAAGATCTATTTAATGGTGAATTTTATTTGAATTTTTGGAGTAGTTTTGCCACTGTTATTTATTTGTTTTTGTTTCTTTTGTCTCGTTTGCGAGTAGACGTCGATACTTCGAGGAATTTTGCAGAAGAAGGAGCACCTCAAGACCAAGACCAATATCTAGATCTATTCCAAGGAAAGTTATACCTTTGATCATATTGAACCCAGTTTTCGAAATACTTTGTTTCAATGTATTGCATTCTATTTCAAGTATTTATTTAAATGCTTTTGGGTGTAGTTATTAATCCAAATTATTATGCCACCTAGACTATTGTATGTCATGATCTCGTGTCACCCTAGGTTGGTTAATTATTAGTTGGTATTATCATAGCACCAACGTGGGTTGGTTAGATACGATTAGATTGCTTAGCCATGCCACGAGTCGTCATTTCATGTGAGAGTTGCAATTATAAACTTGACTAAGTGATTATGGAACTGTGTGATGAAATTGTGTGTGTTGTGTGCTGTTACTCGTTGATGGCATGTGTTGCACTTAATCAACAGGGTGGGAAAAGATTTAGACTAAGGCAAGTGGTGGATCTGTGTGAATGGTGGAACTGTGTGATATAAACTTTGTGATTTGGGTAAAACTGGAAGTCTTGCCTTGGTCAATTAAGGATTTAACTTTGTGCGCCATTGAACTGGGCCTTACTGTACGACCACATGCCTAGTATGGGCTGGGCCTGACTTAGTAAGTTATGGAGTCTTGACATTGACAACTCAGGTTGTATTTAAGCTGTGTGATGGGCTGGAGGTGTGATATGTCACATCGCGGGACAGTTCGCTGCATCCCTGTCCAACGGTGTGTGTCGTTCCAAGGGCTATGTGAACAAATTGGACGGCAGGAAAGCACATCGGGAGTGTCATTGTTTGAGATGAAGTCTCTAAAAGGTTTTGTTATGGTCAGTGCTAGCTACACTGATTGTATCGTGTGGGTAAAGTGTACAGCCTCTGCAGAGTGTTACATCAATCTATTCGAATAGCCGCGTCCTCGGTTATGGACATGCTCGGGAATTTCACACGAGGGGTAGATTTTCATAAAACAATTGGGAAGGGTCAGCTGTGTGAGATAACTTGTGCAGCTGTGTGAATAATTTATTTAGACTGTGTGTCCTTTGTGAAATTAATTGTTGACTTATTATTGTCTATTTGTTTTGAATTATGCTTTCACTCTATTATTTGTATTCAATTGCAAATGTTGCATTTCTGCAAAATAACCACAGAAGCCATTCCTTTGGAATAAGCCATCATCTATAAATTGCATTCTGTGGTATGACTTGCGAGTACGGTGTGTACTCACTCTTGCTAAACAAATCAACAGAAGTGGAGGAATCGTCGCCTGCTTTTGAAGAAGAGTTCTACGAAGGTTGATCGTTAGGGTCTTGATCCCAGTCAGTTGCCTGTGGTAAATTGATGGGAGCCACTGGAGTTTATTTCGTTTCTGCTGCAGTTTATTTCTTTATTGTCAGCCTTGCATGGCTTAATAAATGTAAAACTCGACTGTAAGGTCTCAACAGTTATTTGTTATTTAAAGGTACTCGTTTATTCTTATATTCGTTGTATGGATGTGATATTTCATCGATGTTGACACTGTGTGCACTAGCGTGATCCTAGACTAGTGCAGAATACACAGAGGGTCCAGATTTGCATATTTGGGTCTCGACAGTATCTCCTACGAAAGGCATAGTGCGGTTTGGTACCAAAGGGATGCTTAACCCGAGGTACGTTGTACCATTTCCAATCATGGCACGAATTGGGAAATTGGCTTATCGCTTGGATCTTCCTGAGTCCATGCGCGGAGTTCATAATGTGTTTTATGTATCAATGTTGAGGAAATTCCTCAGAGACCCAGAGCATGCTATTCCTGTGGATATCGTGAGGATATGTACACGATCTTAGAATGATGAGTCAATTGGCAATGGCTTTGTTGGTTCGCAAAATCTCGCGTTTTCGATTTTGCTTCAAGGCTGTCAGACCACAGGCGGTCTGACCGGTGGCTCGGGCGGTCAGACCGCCTGTGGAAGAGGTCCGACCGGCCGTGGTGGCCGGTCCGACCGATTTGCCTAAAAGTGGTTTTTGGAGCTAATCCAAAAATAGGATGTGCAGGAAAGTGAGGGGAGTCTCCTGTATGTGGTCGCATCATTTTTGGAGCTCCCAGTCAAAAGTTCTATTGAGTTGAAAATTCCAGAAGGTTTCAGATTTTCAAGTTGGATTTTTGGCTAAGTCCTTTCAGGCGGTCCGACCGCCGTTATGGAATCGGTCCGACCGGCCTGAAATCGGTCGGACCGGCCATGTGGGGCGGTCAGACCGCCAATCACTTGAAGCTTGGCCTTGGTGGCATTGATGTGTGTTAATTGTGATTATTGTATGGATGTCAATGCTTTATTGTTGCATATTGCATTGTGGAACTAACTTGGGTCAAGTTGTGGAGAACTTGTTCCTGGAAACGTTTTGTTTGTCTATTGCTGTGCAGGTGGCTTGCAGGTCAATGACGTCAACGGTGTGGTGGATCGGGGCCACGCTTGGAGAGCTGAGGTCCAGAACGATCATGGATGCCGGGTGAGGTCGTGTGACTCAAGCATGGTGCAGAATGGGCAAGATGGATCGAGCAGGTAGTTGGTGCGGTGGTTGGATCGGTGGTGCGGAAGTCGGTGCGAGCCTGCAGGAGGTTCCGATGGGATTGGACGGGAGAGACTTGGCGACGTGATGAGAACCGCTGATCAACCTACACGTGGTGAAGCAGGCGATTGCTTCAACAGATGTATGTGTGTGGGTCCCATGTGTGTGTGGGTCCCAAATGTGAAACCCTAGGCCTCTCCTATAAATAGAAAGGGGGGAGATGTAAAACCCCCCAAGCATTCATTTGGCCCCCTTCTTCTTTTTCTAGGGTTAGGAGGAGAGGAGAGGAGAAGCTAGGGTTTGGAGAGATTGTGTGTGCTCCATGTGTGAGCTCTTGTCCTCCTTGTTGGAGTGGCTTTGTAAGCATCTTGTGAGATCAATCAATCTTGTGATGCTTGCTTGAGAGATCATTTGTCTCCTTTGTGTTCTTCTCTCTTTTGGATAAATTTGGTGCTTCCTTGATTCATGTGTTTATGCTTGGTCTCTTGACCTACTTTACTTTACTTTGATGTGTGGGAATACTACTAGAATCTTCTAGATCATCAACCCCCACATGCAAGTCTTGAATCAAGATTTTCATATTTCTAGGGTTTGTGCACTTCTTTGGAAAAACCTTGAGAGATCGATTCTCACGTGATTGATCCGAAGATAAATCGCTAGAAATAGGTCTCTAATATCCTTAGGGAGGTGTGCTCTAAATTTGGTCAGGTTTCATTGGTTGAATCAAAAGTTGGACCAAATTTCGTTTTGGATTGGGGCATTGATTTTCAGTACTGGACTAAATCGGTCTGACCGGTTTACAACAATGTCCGACCGCCTTCGAACCGCTTCGACAAGATCGCGGGTCGAACCGATATCCAACGGTCCGACCGCTTGATTAGTAGCTGGTCCGACCGCCGTTAACCGTCGGTCCGACCGCGATCTCGGCCGGTCGACCGCTGTCCCGATCGAGCAGTGAGTTCAATTCTCCACTTTTGTGTCGTGTGGTTGGGGGGTTATCGAATTCAGCACAAGGCTTCCTCTGTGTGCTTACAGATCTTCTTAGCTTTCATAGCTAAAGGAGTAAAGTTCGTGTTCAATTTGATTAAGGTGAGAAATTTGAGAAAGCGTCTATTCACCCCCCCTAGTCGCCTTTACGGTCCTACAAGTGGTATCAGAGCCGGTTAGCTCTTCTCATAGATCTTAACCGGTCTTTGGAGCCATGGCGGTAGCATGTGTACTCAACCAAGCCACATATTTTTGATGGAGTTGACTTTGCATATTGGAAGGCTCATATGCAGGCTTATATCGAGGCTCAAGGGCACGCTATTTGGCTTAAGGTAAAAAACCCTTATGTCGTGCCAGCCGATGACGATATGATCACTCCAGATGTGGAGGCCAACAGCAAGGCTCGGAATTATTTGATCCAAGGCCTTAGTCGATCTGAGTTTGAGCATGTTGCTCACTTGCGGTCTGCTCATGAGATCTGGCGTACTCTTTGTGACTATCACGAGGGGTCCACTGCGATCAAGGAAGTGAGACAGAACCAGCTGAAGAAAGTATACTCTAAGATCGAACAAAGGCCTGGGGAGTCTTTAGACGAGCTGTGGGGAAGATTTTCTAAGATTCTTCATGATCTCCGCGCTGTTGACCTAGTCTTTTCTGAGTCTGAAAATGCACGCCAGCTTTTGGGTGCTCTTGATGTGAAGGTCTGGGGAATGAAGATCACTTCCATCAATGACAACACTATCATGAGTGAGCTTACCATGGATAAGCTATACTCGAGGTTGAAGACGCATGAGATTGATTTTATCTCGCGTCTCCCCAAGACAGAGTCGATGGCATTAGTGGTCGACAAATCCAAGGGTTGTTCTTCTGATTCTCTCGATTGTAGGTCATCTGGTTTTTCATTATCTGCTTTGCATTCTTTGAGCGATGAGCAACTTGAGAAACTACCCGAGGATGACTTAGCCCTCCTATCCACCAAATTCACGAGAGCGTACAACAAGGTGAGGAATAGGAGGAGAAGTGGACCCATCACGTGCTTCGAATGTGGTGAGCCAAACCACATTCGTTCCAGGTGCCTCAAGCTAAAGGGCAAGGAGGAGAAGGAGACACGAAGACATCCCCAGGAGAGGGATGCAAAACCCAAGAAGACAAACTATCGCAAGTTTGTTAGCCGGGTCCTTGCCGCTCTAGAGAATGTAAACATGAGCGATGTGGACTCGGAAACGGAGGACGACGAGAGTGACTCCCGTGGCAAGAAGAAGGCTCATGACTTCACAGGCATGTGTTTCATGGCCAAGAACAGCCACGACAGCGACTCCTCCAACGATGAGGATCCTTTTAGTGATCCTGATGAGGTATGCCCTTCAATTGCTGACATGAAAAGGGCTTTGGTGCTTGCTGAACAGAAATTGCATAAGCAAGTAAAAATGATTAAGAAGCAGGACATTATGATCGATAATTTGAACCTAGAAGTTGTTAGGCTTAAATCTATTAATCCTGATGATATTTGTGATTCCTGCACTAGATTGCTTAAAGAATTGACAGGCTTGAAATCTGCTCATTCCTCTGTTGCTAATCAACTAAAAGATGCTCTTGATGAACTAGAATCTCTCAAGTCTAGTTCTGTTTACTTAGATGCCATTTCACTTGATGTATCGCCATGGAAGCTATTCCTTTAACTTGCTCTAAGCGTGCTTTACTCGAATTAAAAGCTGGATAGCGCTCAAGGAATTGCAAAATTTGATGCTAGTCACACATGCTCTCATTGTAAGAATAATAGGATTAAGATGCAAGAGATGACTGAAATGGTTGTTTACTCTAGAGCTGCCTCTTGTGAAAATTGTCCCAAGCTTACAATTGAGATTGAAGCTTTAAACAAGACTCTTGAAGAAAAAGCTAAAATTGAAAAATCCATGTCTCTTACTGCTTATAAGAAAGTCATTGATTCTAACTCTTGTGTTTTGAATGCTGAAGTTGAAAATATGATTGGTCAGATTCAAGAGGCATTTAGAGTCAAGTTTAAGGAGCAGTTGAATAGGATTAAGGAATCCTATTGTGTGTCTTGTGAGGCCTTCAAAGTGGAAGTGGCTCTTCTTAAGAGTAAACGTGATGAGGTAATCAAGTCTAGAAAGTGCACTAGATGTGAGGGTCTAATTAAAGAGAATCATTACCTCAAGGTGACTCTTGAGAAGTTTTCGAGTGGGAAAAAGAAACTCAACATGATTCTTAATCAATCCAAGGTGAGCGTGAAAAATAGTGGCCTAGGTTTCAATCCCCTAGAGCATTCCAAGAAAAACCCACCTAGGATTGCTGGAGTTGTGAAAAATGGTCTGTTTGAGCTAGAACCTCCTAAGCCTTCCAAGGTTGTTTTCAAATCCGCAGGTTTTGCTCAAACTCTTTATGGTAAGAAAGGTGCTTTTACTCCTTTAGTACAGACCCCTCAAAAGGTCAAGTACTATTGCACCTTCTGTAAGAAAGAAGGCCACACTGTTGAGTTCTGCTTCCGGAGAGCAAAACTTGAGAGAAAAGAGAGGATGAGCGCCTTGAGATCCATTAGAGGAGTCCCTTCTCCAGCTGTAGTCTCTAGAGCTAGGCAGCCTGTTTATCGTACCACATATAGGCCTAGATTCGTAGAGAACTTTGTAGACTCTTTTGGTGGGTCTAGGCAGCATGTTGGATTAGGATATCGTGAGGAGAGACCACGGGTAGCACCTAGACAGGAGGAGTATCGATCTTTTGGTAGATCGTTTCGGAGAGGTCTAGGTGGTTCTCATGTGCATCCTTATGATTTTATTCCTGATCATGTTTCTGCTGTTTCTACTGCTGCTCCCAGGCATCGTGCTTCTCAGTACTGGATTCCTAGATCATTTATCACTAACTTGAGATCGAGGCACGGATGTTTTTCGATTGTGCTTTTAGGTCCGTCGTGCGAGGAAGGAGGACATATGGCTTGTTGACTCGGGTGTTCTCGACATATGACCGGAGATTCTAGATGGTTCTCCTCCTCACACGTGCATCCGCAATGAATTGATTACATTTGGGGATGCGTCTCACGACCGATCGCAAAGGGCACCTTGTCTTGCGTCAACGACAAGTTCATGCTTAAAGACGTCGCTTTGGTAAGTAAGCTGAGGTATAATCTTCTATCTGTTTCTCAGCTGCTTGATGAGGGTCTAGAAGTGAGGTTTAAAAGTGGTGAGTGTAGAGTTCTAGATTCCTCGGGTGAGCTTGTTTTTAAGATCTCCAGATTTGAGAAGATCTTTTGTGCTAATTTCAGTATCTCTTCAGCTTCTAGTCCTAGGTGTTTCATAGCCTCTGATTCTCATGATCTTGTCTTGTGGCATCGTAGACTTGGGCATATAGGTTTTGACCACTTGACTAGAGTCAGTTGTAAGGATTTGATTAGAGGTTTGCCTAGGCTGAAGGCTGTTAGAGATCTTGTGTGCTCGCCCTGTCGACATGGTAAGATGGTGTCTGCTTCCCACCCACCTCTTACCTTGGTAATGACTGATGGACTGTGATGCCTTCTTCACTTAGACACAGTTGGTCCTTCTAGAGTTCAGTCTGCTGGTGGGAAATGGTATGTGCTGGTGGTTGTGGATGATTTCTCCAGGTATTCATGGGTGTATTTTATCGCTTCTAAGGACGAAGCATTTGGATTCTTTAGAGATTTGGTCCTTAGACTTGCTGTTGATATTCCTGGAGCTTTGAGAGCCATTAGGAGTGACAATGGGACAGAATTCAAGAATTCTTCTTTTTCTACCTTCTGCACTGATAGGGGAATTGAGCATCAGTTTTCTTCTCCTAGAGTTCCCCAGCAGAATGGTGTTGTAGAAAGGAAGAACAGGACCCTTGTAGAGATGGCTCGGACCATGTTAGATGAGCATTCTACTCCTATGAGATTTTGGGCTGAGGCGATCTCTACTGCTTGTTATATCTCCAATAGGGTTTTCTTGAGATCTGTGGTTGGGAAGACCTCTTATGAGCTTAGATTTGGTCATTCTCCCAAAGTCTCTCATTTCAAGATTTTTGGTTGCAAGTGCTTTATTCTTAAACATGGCAACCTTGATAAATTTGAGTCTAGATATTTCGATGGCATATTTCTTGGATATCCTGCTCATTCTCGTGGCTATCGTGTTTTTAATGTTGACACTAACAAAACTGTTGAAACTTGCGAAGTCACTGTTGATGAGGCTAGTTCTGGTACTAGACCCGATGCTTGGTGCACACAGATCACGAAATTCAAGGAAGCATCTTTGTTGATGATGACTCTGAGGATGAGGACCCGATCCATCCTTCAGCTACTCCTAAGAGGGGTGGAGAGCCTGCTACTACTACTCCAGCTTCAGCTGAGCAGCCTCCTCCAATCCTCACCGACGATCTGAGTGGCTCTGTTCCTACCTCCACAACTCATGGGGTAGAGGCCACTGCATGTGAGCACCTCTTCACATTCGTGACAACATCCACGAAAGCAGATGATTGGGGATCTTCAAGAGCGAGTCACTCGCTCCAGGTTTATTTCTCCTGATTCACATGCACATTCTGCTTTTGTCGTTTCTTTTGAACCCCGAGATATCACCCATGCTTTATCTGATGCCTCTTGGGTCAATGACATGAATGAAGAGCTTGAAAATTTCGAAAGAAACAAAGTCTGGACCTTAGTTGAGCGTCCTTCTGATTCTCATGTTATTGGAACAAAATGGATTTTTAAAAATAAGCAAAGTGAGGATGGGTTGGTTGTTCGCAATAAGGCTAGACTCGTAGCTCAAGGTTATTCCCAGGTAGAAGGCTTAGACTTTGAAGAGACCATTGCTCCAGTAGCTAGATTGGAAGCCATTCGCATTCTTTTAGCATTTGCAACATCCAAGGGTTTCAAGCTTTTTCAAATGGATGTTAAAAGTGCTTTCTTGAATGGCTTCATAGAGGAAGAGGCCTTTGTCAAACAACCTCCTGGTTTTGAAAATCAAAAATTCTCAAACCATGTTTTTAAACTCTCTAAAGCCCTGTATGGACTGAAGCAAGCTCCTAGAGCTAGGTATGACAGGCTTAAGAGTTTCTTGCTTGAAAATGATTTCAAAATGGGAATGGTTGATAAAACCTTGTTCACTCTCAAGCATGGCAGTAATTTCTTGTTGGTTCAGATTTATGTGGATGATATTATATTCAGTGGTTCTTCTCTTGCCTTAGTGTCCAGATTTTCAGATTCTATGAGCAGTGAGTTCGAGATGAGTATGATGGGAGAGTTGACATTCTTCTTGGTCTTCAAATCAAGCAACTGAAAGAAGGCACCTTCGTTCACCAGAGTAAGTATACAAAGGACCTTCTTCGGCGCTTCAATATGGGAAGCAGTAGGCCAATGTCTACTCCCATTGCTACAACCACCGTGCTGGACCCTGATGAGGATGGAGAGCCCGTGGACCAGAAGGAGTACCTGTTGGACAGAAAAGACGACTAGAGGGGGGGTGAATAAGAGCACGCTCACTTTTTCCCAAATAATGAATTCAACACAATTTCACTCCAATAGCTATTAGGAAGCTATGAAGATCAATATACCAGTACAGCGGAAGACTAGTATTGAATCCAATAAAATCCCCTAAGCAAAATAACAAAATCAACTAAGATTACACAATCTCAAAAGCACGCGGTCGACCTCCGACCCGTACGGTTGGACCGATTGTCGGGCGGTTCGACATTGTTAGATCGGCGGTCGGACCGCTCCAAAATCGGTCTGACCGGTGATGACGGGCGGTCGGACCGGCCGACTCCAGAACAGATCTGAGACAGTAAAATCAGCCCGATGACGAAGTTGCAATTAGGTGAAACTTTTGATTCTCAACTCCAATCTTTATGAAACTTTGCACACACCTTCTATATTCTATTGAGGACCTATTCCACTCGAATATTATGATAATTCTTGGATAGATCCTGAGCAATTGCCAATTGAATAACAGAGGGTCTAAAACCGGGCAAGAACGAAAACTTGATCCTAAAGCTTGTTCGTGAGAGATTGATGATCAAGATGATGCTAGATAGATTCACACATATCACAGCAAGCTAATTCACGTGAAAGAATCAATCACAAACTCGCGGATCAAAGAAAGCCCTAAAATCACGAAATTTAAAGCAAGAACGAAAAGAGACTTATCTCAAGCAAACCTTGCATAGATTAAAAACGTGATCGTTGCTGGATTACACCCACACCATCATGGATCAGTGGTCAATCCAAGATCACGAAATTCTCCTCAAACCATGAAAATCCCTAGCCTCCACCTCAACTCTCCCTAAGCCAATTAGGGTTTGAAAGCGACAAAAGAGGTGAAAAACAGCGAGAGAGAAGGGTGCAGCCCCCACCTCCTCCTATTTATAGTGGAGGCCTAAAACTCTCTAGGGTTTGACTCAATTGGGCTCCCGTTAAGGCCCACTAACAAACGGGTCACACACGCACGCTTCGCAAAGCGCCGTCTTTAACCTTTTGACCTAAACCACTTCACCATGCGTCATGGATTTGCCAATAGGTCACCCTTGTCCATCTTGTGTCACGCTTGAGTCGTTGACCTTACCCGGCATCGTCAATCATTCTGGACCTCAACTCTCCAAGTCTAGTCCCGATCCTCCTCGCCGTTGACCGTCGTTGACCACCAAGCAACCTGCACAACCACAGACAAGCAAACACGAATTCGGGAATAAGTTCTTCACAACTTGACCCATGCTAGTCAAAATATGCATCATGCAAACCATATGCCACGATACCAATGACTTTGACCTAACAAAACAACATCGCCACGAAGTTGGCGAGCGTTCAAGTCAATACCGGTCTGACCGCTCCATGTGAGCCGGTCGGACCACCCCTTGGCGGTCGGACCGCTCCTCGTGAGCGGTCGGACCGCCTTGGGACTTAGCCAAATTCAAGCCCCAAATTCAAACCTTCGGAAATTAAAACGAATAGAACTTCTTCATGGAGACTCCAAAATTATGAGACCAAGTGCATTGGGATCCCTCACTTGCCTACAACACCTATTTTTGGCCCAGCTCGTTTTGACCACTTTTAGGTCACCGACGGTCCGACCGTCCCACATGGCCGGTCCGACCGATTTGGGACCGGTCGGACCACCGTGCAAGGACCGGTCGGACCACCCCTGTCCAGAATGCCTGTAGCTTTGTCGAAAACTCGTGAAACGACAAACCGTAAACACCATTGCCAATTGTCACATCATCCTAAGATCTGCAGTATATTCCCATGATATTCACAATCTCCCCCTTGATGAACACATTGGCAATTATCCAGAAATGAGGTAAGAGGTTTGAAAACGAGTTTACTCGCAGTTTTCGCACAAAGGCACAACTTGGTCCATAAGCAAGAAAAAGCAATGTAAATGACCAAGCTGGCATCAGAATAGTATAGGCATGTGACACGAGGCAAAAGAAAGCATAAAAACTTTGATTTCCAGAAAAGGTTCAAAATTCTCACATGAGGTCCATATGAAAGAACAATTGTTCAATTGACCTATGATCATTGTGAGGATAAAAGAATGCAATTCAAGTTCAGAATATACAATAAGACAATAAGAATGCAACTCAAGAACTCCCCCTCACTATGATCCTCAAATTTCAGAAATTTTCAAATTTTCAGTTTCTCCCCCTTTGTATAAACTTCTCCCCCAACAATGAAATATCTTCTCATTAACACATCTTCTCCCCCTTTGACAATGGATTCATCAAGGAATTACGCCTTCCTCTCATCCAGAGATAACAAATGTAGAATAAAAAGAAGGTAAATGGAAGAAACATAAAGAGGAGTATGCATGAAGTGCAATGAAGTGGCTGTATTTTTGTATTTTTCAATTTTTGATTACAAGAAGCTTTGGAGATTACCCAAAAGAGCTAGCCAGTATTTCCAATATTGCACAAATAGCATATCACGCCTGACAGCGCTAGCAAGATCATGGTAAGACATATATATCAAAGCTAAGCACAAAGGCTCAAAAGTAAAGCAGTAGATTTGATCAATTTAAGCAACGCTTCAAATTCAACAAGTTCATCAACAGGGATCCTAAAGTGAAATTGGCCATGTCAAAATGTCAAAGTGAGATCAAAAATCTAACAAAGACCACATTAAGAGTCAATCAGGTCCCGTATTGAATCATTTTGCTCAATATTTTGTAAACGCCCATTTGTCAACATTTTTCTCATATGCATTGAATATTGAAGTTGACTAATGATCTAACTTAGTGACAAGATCCTGGACTAGGAGCCATCCACAAACTCATCCTAAGCTTGACCGAAGTTGATTAAAGGTATATCTTAGTAAAGAAGATCCTGGACTAGGAGCCATCCACAAACTCTTTCTAAACTTCTACCAGGGCGACAAATCTTGAGGTTCATGTCATTTCTGACAAGCAGTCCCCATGAGATCGTCTGGTTCATCAAACTATCTCTGAGAGACCATGTGAGAGGTCCTCCCTTGTGAGTGATGAGTAATTGACATCTTGTTGGATGGGTTGGGATTTGAATCCCCATGTTTGTGCTGGTTCTGTGCTGAATCAGGTTAATCGGAACTACCGGCGTGTAAGCTGCGGAAGTTCCGATGATCGGAACTACCGCTGTGTAAGGAGTGGAAGTTCCGATGATCGGAACTTCTGATTCATCTGGGGTTTTTGAGTTCTGTTTATTTGAAGTGCGGAACTTCCGCCCCTGGGAGCACGGAACTTCCGTTGATACTGACAGATGTGTTGTGAATCGGATCCTCCAACCTGGGAGTGCGGACGCTCCGATAATCGGAACTTCCGCTATGGGAAAGCGGAACGTCCGATAATCGGAACTTCCGATTGTTAAGGGCGGAACTTCCGATTGTACACAGAAATGAACAGTGCGTGCATATTTTGTGTAATTGAGGTTGTATGAGTTTGAGTCTTATACAAATGTTGATGCTATGATTGTGAGCAATGCTATGTGATGTGTTTTTGCTTGTGATGACTGCAGGGCATCGAGATGGAGTCGTGGCGAGACACATGGACCGGACTAGGCGCAGGAGGCGTTGAGGTCAGAACGGTCGGGATGTGTCGAAGACGACGTGAATCTTGAAGCGGTTGCGAGTCGTGCACAAGAAGGAAGACGGAACCTTCCAAGAAGGTGCGCAAGGGGCGAAAGGGTCTTTTCGCAAAGCGGCACAAGTGGAGGCGGTTCTGTTTGGGTCTAGTGGGCTTAATGGGTTGTAGACCCATTAGCCAAGGGCTATAAATAGGGAAGAACCCTGGAGATAGGGTTGGCAATTTTTGAGATAAAAATTAGGGTTTGCTTTCGGAGAGGTTTTTGGACTTTTGGAGAGAGTTTGAGTTGGAGTGTATGAACTGAAACCTATTGTAATCATTCCTCTTGCTTTACCTCTGTAATCCTTGTTTCAATCCAATGAAATCTGAGGTTTTGATTATTTGATTTTGCAACTCTTCCTCTCACTGTTTACACGTTGAATATCTATGTTTCGGTGTATCTTTTGATTCATCTTATGAGAGTGCATGAAACTTGAGAGCTAGAGTCGTTTTGATATTGCTAATATATCCTCAAAGTTTCATGAGCTAAGAATCTAAGAGTCTCTCTATTCGGGGGCTTTGGTCTTTCTTTCGTGTTCTTCAAGAAACACGATTTTGCTTTGATTATTGAATCTTTGCTTGCAACTTCTTCTCAATACGGTCAAGATGTTGTTTAGCATGATATCCTCGTGAAACTTGACCGAGAAGATCAACAAATCAAAAGTAGTTTGATTTTTGGGCAAAACCCGAGCGCTCGTTCTTGGTCAGATAATCGAGCTTCCGATTTTACATCGCGGAACTACCGCCAGTGAACTTCCGCGACAGAATTCGAACTTCCGATTCTCGAACTTCCGCACTGATTGGCCGAGCTTCCGATTTCGTAAGAACGGCCGAGGCTTGTTTTTGTTTCTTGATCTTGCTTCATTTATTTTCTCTAGATCTCCAGAGATCTTTGTAGGCTTGATTAAATACAGTAAAGGGGAGTTATTAATTTTTAGGCACCATTCACCCCCTCTCGCTGCCATTTCGGTCCTTCAATTATGGTATCGAGCGGTTAGCTCTTCTTTATAGATCTTAACCGGTCGGTTGAGCCATGGCAACGGACAAGTATTCCACCAAGCCTCCAGTCTTTGATGGCCTGGATTACTCCTTCTGGAAGAGCCGAATGGAAACTTACATCCAGGCTCAGGGGTATGCCATCTGGAGAAAGGTGAAGGTTAGATTTGCTGTTCCTGCCGATGAAAACATCAATGTGGGAAACATGCCCGATGTTGAGGCAAACGCTAAGGCAAGGAACATTATCATTCAGGGTTTGAGCAGAAGTGAGTTTGATCGCATTTCTCATTTGATTTCTGCTTACGACATCTGGGTGACCCTCGATGCATACCATGAGGGCACCACCCAGATTAAAACGGTTCGACAAGACCAGTTCAAGCGAGAATACAACAAATTTGAAATGCTTGCTGGTGAGTCTCTTGACGAGTGCTTTTCGCGTTTTCACAAGATTTTGAGCAACCTCCGAGCGGTCGGTCTTACATACCCCGACTCGGATAACGCTCGACAGATGCTTTCTGCACTTGATCTTCGTGTTTGGGAGATGAAAGTGACTACCATCAAGGATAGCACGGACCTCTCGACCCTGACTCTTGATGCGCTTTACTCGCGTCTCAAGACTCACGAGATTGACATTGTCTCTCAAGGTCAAGTCACAATCGATGGCTTTAGTCACCGATCCCACTTCTCGATCTTCTTCTGAGTCGATACGTGGGTTCTCCCTAGCTGCTCTCTGTGAAATAACTGATGATCAGTTAGAGCAGCTTGAGGATGAACAGCTAGCCCTCCTAGCTCGGAAGTTTTCCCATGCTTACAAGAGGAGGAGGGATGGAAAACGAGGAGGTCCTGTGATTTGTTTCGAGTGTGGTGGCCCCAACCACATCCGAGCAAACTGTCCCAAGCTTGGGAAGGGCAAAAGTGACTATGGCGGCCCGAGCAAGAACGACTACATCTACAAGAACCGCAACACGAAGCCCTCAGCACCTGACCAAAGCAAGAAGAAGTTCCGCAACTTTGGGAAGGCAAAGAAGCTATTCCATCGCGTCCTCACCGCCTCGATTTAACCGGACACCAGCGAGGTGGAGGGGTGGAGGACGATGATGGGAAGGACGATCATGATCCCAAACACGACGGCAACTTCTCCCAAGATGTGCTTCATGGCCCTCGGGCGAATCGAGCTACGAATGAGCTGCATCTGACTCCGATGAGGTTAGTCCCACTTACGACCAGCTTAATGATGCTTTTCTTAAGCTAGGTAGATTTCATGCTAAGTCTAGGGCTAAGTGTGCTGAGTTGGAGAAGGAAGTAGTTAGACTATCACGGGAGCTTACTTTACTTGCATCCGCTCCCTCCGTGATGATTGTGACACATGTCGTGCCTTGCTTGATGACATGGAAAACTAAGGACCTTGCATGATAGTGTGTCCTCTGAACTTGACATGATTAAAGTAGAGAACATTAGCCTTCTTGCTGAACTAGAGATGAGTAGGGTAGCACCTCCTTCATCTACTACTGTTGAGGTTACTGCTTGCACCTCATGTGAGGTTAAGGACAACTCGCTTAGAGGTCTCAGATACCATGTTGCTTGATCCGCCCGAGACTTGTGAAAATTGTAATAATCTCAAGATGAACCTAAAACGGGCAGATCACAAAATTGCTGAATTCCAAGCTGCGCTACTAGAGCCCATTGTTTCTTGCTTAAACTGTCCTAAGTTAATCACTGAACTAGAATCAGATTCAAGCGGTCCAAGAAATGATTGATCACAATAACAAACTGCTCAAGATGCTTCTAAGGACCTTGTTAGCTCACCATGCAATCAATGTAATAAACTAAAATGTGATTTGGTTGCCTTGGATGAAAAATGTATGAAGCTAACTAAGGACTTTCTAGAAACACAATCTTACGCTTGTATTGTGTGTTTGGGAAGAAGTCTAAGGGTTTGGTAGAGACGCCTAGCAACGTGAACCAATCTGCTAGCAATAGGTCTGTCCCTCAAAAGTCTATTTGTGCATGCACAAGCCAATCTTTCCTATGCGGTTGGTTCTTCTTCCTCTACTCCCTTATCTTCATTGTTCCTTCTTCCCTCGCTCTTCTTGCACCTCTCTTTTGAGTGTCATTATCTTATGAACACTCTTGAGAAATTTGTAGGAGGCAAGAAGAAGCTAAATTCATTCTAGACAAATCCAAGATTTGTAAATTTAATCAAGGTCTAGGATATGATTTTCATGAGGATATGAGGAAGCATCCACCGCCGTGCTCGTAACCATAGCACCGTGTGTGATCAAAACTAAGCCGGGATCGAGAAAGTCAATTTTAAATCGCGGGTTTTGTTCAAAGGATCTCGACGAGAAGGTGATTCCACTCGCAGCCTTCGCCTCTCTCAAGGCGAAGTATCATTGCACCTTCGCCGTAAGGATGGACATTTGGTTGATCATTGCTTCAGCGCGCCAAGATCGCGTAGAGACCATGTTGAGTCTTTTAGGCGCATTCATGGTCGCCCTGCATCATGAGTGCACCTAAGACCAACATGAGGTCTAGGTTTGATACAACTAGTGATTTAGGCAGCATCGAGGACTTGGTTTTTCCGAAGTTTTCGATTTTCGTCCTCATGCTCCCTTTGATCGTGAGTTCCGTCGCTTGAGGGTAGATCTCGCTTTCCTTTCGAGATGGCTACCGCGGCGTGATCAAGATGTTGCCGAATTTCGACTCGCTCTTCTATAGCAATCGGATTCAAGAACGACTTCAGTCCGCACTTGCACCTTCCGCTTGTTGAGTGACAGAGAGCGAGGGTAGATAGAGGTCGGCCTTGCTTGACTACTTCATCTGCTCGACGTGTTACTCAAGATTGGGTGCCCAAATCATCGTTGATTCACCCCAAGATCGAGACTTTACTGCTTGACTCGTGGTCATTGAAATTTGGGAAGGCAAAGGTTTGGATTGTAGACTCCGGGTGTTCTCGTCATATGACCGGAGACTCGTTGGTTTTCTTCCCTAGCCCGTGCTCGAGGTGATGAGACGATCACTTTTGGAGATGCTTCTTTTGGGCGCGTCATCGCTAAAGGTACAGTGAGCATTAATGATTCGTTTATTTTAAAAGATGTTGCCTTAGTAAGTAAGCTGCAGATAACTGCGCTTTGCCTCTCACCACCGATGACGGTTTCGAGGTGAGCTTTAAGAAAACAATTGCAAAATTCTTGATTCTTCTGTAGTCTAGTTTATGGATTTTCGATATGGGAGGATCTTTCGTGCTGATTTTTCTGAGTCTTCTCGTGATCCTCTCCGGTGTTTAATTGCTTCTGAATCCCGTGATTTGACTTTCTGGCATAGGAGACTAGGTCATATAGGCTTTGATCATTTGACACGAGTCAGCGGCCACGATCTCATTCGTGGTTTGCCAAAACTCAAGATGGTCAAGGATCTAGTTTGCTCTCCATGCCAAGACGGCAAGATGGTTGCCGCTTGTCACTCTCAAATACAAGGACAATGATCGATGCACTGTGACAATCGCTCCATATGGATACAGTTGGTCCAGCTCGAGTGCAGTCAACAGGAGGGAAGTGGTATATTCTTGTTGTGGTCGATGACTTCTCGAGGTACTCTTGGGTGTTTTTCTTAGCCTCAAGGATGAGACGCTTACTCTTTTCGTGGTCTTTTAGTAGGCTTTCTGTTGAGCTCCCAGGTGCATTACGAGCAATTCGCACTGATAATGGCACCGAGTTCAAGAATTCCTACTTTGAGAGTTTTTGTGGTGAGACAGGTGTAGAGCACCAGTTCTCGTCTCCATACGTCCCCCAACAGAATGGCGTTGTGGAGAGGAAGAACCGTACCTTGGTCGAGATGGCCAGGACGATGCTTGATGAATACTCTACACCTAGGAAGTTTTAATGAGGCAATTGCTACCGCTTGTCATGTTTCTAATGAGTCTTTCTTGGGCACTCTTGCATCGCACTTCTTATGAGTTGAGATATGGGCGAAAGCCCATGTCTCGCATTTTCGTGTGTTTGGTTGCAAGTGTTTTATTCTGAAGTCTGGGAACCTAGATAAGTTCGAGTCACGATCTTGTGATGGGATCTTTCTGGGTTACTCGACTTCTTCTCGTGCCTATAGAGTCTGGAACTGCGAGTCTAGCAAAATGATAGAAACCTGTGAGGTGACCTTCGATGAGGCCAGTCCGGGGACTAGGCCTGATATCTCAGGTTCTCTAGAGCAGTCTGAGTCCATCTTTGTGGACGATGAGGAAGACGGAGATGATGGGTGTTTAACCGATCCAGTTCTTCCTCCTCCTCTTGAGGTGCCTTCTTCCACCTGCACTCGAGGAGATCACCCTTACCTTCGCTTCTTACAAGCTAGTGGCTCTGTTCCTATCTCATCTGCTAATGAGGTAGAGGCCACTTCTTCATCTCACCCTGGACCTCCAAGACACATCCAAAAGACCATCCTTCAGAGCAGATCATTGGAGACCTCTTTGAGCGTGTCACACGTTCCAAAGCTGGTTTGTCTCTCTTCTGTCTCCATTCTGCCTTCGTCGCCTCATTTGAGCCCAAAGACATTTGTCATGCTCTATCTGACGAGTCTTGGACAAACGCCATGCATGAGGAGTTGGAAAACTTTGAAAGAAACAAGGTCTGGTCCCTTGTTGAGCCCCCTCAAGGTCACAATGTCATTGGGACCAAATGGGTGTTCAAGAACAAGCAAAGTGAAGATGGGTTAGTTATTCAAACAAGGCTAGACTGGTAGCTCGGGGTACTCTCAAGTTGAGGGTCTAGATTTCAAGAGACCTTTGCCCTCAGAGCTAGACTTGAAGCCATTAGAATCTCGCTTGCCTTTGCGCCTTCTAAGGGTTTCAAGCTTTACAGATGGATGTCAAGAGTGCCTTCCTCAATGGCCTTATTGAGGAAGAAGTCTATGTTAGATGACCTCCGTGTTTCGAGAACCCCAAATACCCTAACCATGTCTACAAAGCTTTCCAAAGCTTTGTATGGACTCAAGCAGCTCCCTGAGCTTGGTATGAAAGACTTAAGTCCTATCTCACGAGTCATGGTTTTGAAATGGGTAAAATAGACAAGACCTTGTTCATCCGCCGTCTTGGCACTGATCTTTTGCTCGTTCAAATCTATGTGGACGACATCATCTTTGGCGGCTCCTCACATACTCTCGTATCTCAGTTTTCTGATGTTATGAGCTCGGAATTTGAGATGAGCATGATGGGCGAGTTGAGCTTCTTCCTTGGCTTCCAAATCAAACAGACTCGGGAGGGTACCTTTCTTCATCAAGGAAAATACACTCGAGACCTCCAAGCGCTCGACATGAATGATGGAAAGCCAGTATCAACTCCGATGGCATCTACAGCTGCTCTGGATCCAGATGAAGACGGCGAACCTGTTGACCAAAAGGATTTCAGGAGCATGATTGGCTCTCTCTTGTACCTCACAGCCTCGAGACCAGACATACATTTCTCTGTGTGTCTTTGTGCTCGCCAGCTTCTCTCGCAGATCTCACCGTCAAAGCGGTGAAACGCATCTTCGGTACCTTCGAGCTACCATTGACTATGGTATCCGTACTCTTCCTCTTCTTGTCTATCTCTTAGAGCCTTCTCCGATGCATTTTTCTCGGGTCAGGATAGATAGGAAGAGCACTTCCGCACTTGCCAATTCATTGGCACTTCTCTTGTCTCCGGTCGCCAAGGAAGCAATCCGGTGTTGCGCATCCACCGCAGAGGCCGAGCACGCGTTGTCGCAGCCGATTGTTGAGACAAGTGCTTTGATGGTCTCGACCCGCAGGACTTTGGGTTAGCTATCGACTGTGTTCCACTCTTTTGTGATAACACGTCTGCGATTTGCATTGCCAAGAACCCAGTGCAACATTCTCGAACCAAGCATATTGATATCAGATATCACTTTCTTCGAGACCATGTAGAGAAGGGTGACATTGTGCTCCAGCCAGGAGAGTGAGCACCAGCTATCGATATCTTCACTAAGCCTCCGGATGACTTCGGTTGCCAACTCTGGGAGAGCTTAGTGGTTTGTCCTTACGGACTGTTGTGAGGGGGAGCTATGTGCTACTACTGTATTATATTATATTATAATATATTTTTACTATTACTCCTTTCTGGTTGCATTTCTTGTAATATTTTGGGTCGAAGTCCTTCCAGCATAGGTTAGAGTGGTTCTCTTGCCAAATTGCTTTGACTGCTATTTCTTGTCTTGTGCTTCTAGGATGCTGCTTATTAGCTATCTCTTCCTTCTCTAAGTAGAGCTTACTCACTTCTTATAGGTTCTAGCAGGGGTCGGGCCACCCTTGGGTAGACAGGATGTTGTTTGCTCCTTAGTGTATGAGTTGATCAGCTGATAGTCCTAGAATCATATGGGGTAGATAAGAACCTGTCTGAGCGATAGTTTTCTCTATATCTTTTCTATGCTCTAAAGGACTGCCTTTTCTGTTTCTCTTATCAGATTCTCGTTTTTTGTTCTTTTGGTTCAGGGGGAGTTCATCCTGGTTATTCCATTTCTTAATTTTGTCATAACTCAACCTGTAATTAAGAGATGCATCTCATTCTGAAGGTAATCTGGTTTTTCGTGCATTTCTTCCTGCATTGCATTATAATCAAATGGAGCCTTGTTTATTATCCCTTATGATCTGTTTTCACTGTTTTACATCTTGCCATGATTTATGCTAATCTGCTAGATCTATCATGACTTTTTATGTGTAGTTTAGTCTTTGCCATGCTAAGGTGATTAAAAATGCTAAACTTGAATTAAAATCTTGTCATAATAGCTCTTGAGACTAGTCTGGTTGAAGCTATCCTTTTATGATTTTCGCCATGTCAAGTAGGCTGAGTTGAGTCTTGAATCTCTTTTGAACTTTTGAGTAAGCTATGTCGCTTGGTAAGAAACATGACTTATCTCTAATCATTGGTCTAAAAACTTCAAAAGCAAAATGATCTCTTTGTGCGAAAAACTGATCTCACCAAATCTTTCTCATGAGACGGCTTGCCATTGCACTAGGCATGAACTCAGGGGGAGCCTTGGATGACCTAAGATCACCTACTTAAGTCTGTTGCTTGGAGTGGTCGCATAAGGCTTGGGATCTAGCACATGGCTAATTTTTGAAAAATTGGTTGAAGCTTAGGAGGCAGTTGTGGATGGCACCTAGTCCAGAGCTTGCTTTATCGAGATAAAACCATAAGGAGCTTTCGTAAAAAGAAAAATGTGCTAAAATTGCTTATCTTTAAAAAGACCAAGTTCTGGATAAAATGAGTCTTTCTTCAACTGGTAGCACTCTAAACTGTTCGTTATGAGTCTTCTTGGTTCAACTTAGACTATTTAACATGGCTTGTATCATCCTTGGATATCTTTAGCTAGACTTCAATCTCGGTTTATTTGACTTGCTAAAGAATTGGATCTTTACTCGATTATGGACTTTTCTGTCTTAGCTTTTCTATACATCAATTGTCATGATCTTGATAGCATTCTTCGTGTTATGACTTGGTGTAATACTCAAATAGTCATTTTGGATAATCTACATGGCTCCTAATGCCTAAAATGAACATCATATAGTCTTTTCCTCCCTTTTCTACATCTTGATGATTTTATTGCCAAAGGGGGAGAATTTTGGAGAGAAAAAGCCTCGGAGAAAAGCCTTGAGTTTTGTGCGAAAATTGCTCTTTCATCTCATCTCAAGTCTTTCTCTTGTGTCAACATGGTCTTGAGCTTAACTACTCTTGATTAGACCTTGGTTGACTTTGAAACTCAAACTCATCTTATGCTTTTTCGGTGATTGTCAATATACTCATCAAGGGGGAGATTGAGAGACCATGTGAGAGGTCCTCCCTTGTGAGTGATGAGTAATTGACATCTTGTTGGATGGGTTGGGATTTGAATCCCCATGTTTGTGCTGGTTCAGGTCAATCAGTTAATCGGAACTACCGTGTAGTAGCGGAAGTTAGATGATCGAACTACATTGTGTAAGGAGCGGAAGTTCCGATGATCGGAACTTCTGATTCATCTGGGGTTTTGAGTTCTGTTTATTTGAAGTGCGGAACTTCCGCCCCTGGGAGCGCGGAACTTCCGTTGATACTGACAGATGTGTTGTGAATCGGATCCTCCAACCTGGGAGTGCGGACGCTCCGATAATCGGAACTTCCGCTATGGGAAAGCGAACGTCGATAATCGGAACTTCCGATTGTTAAGGGCGGAACTTCCGATTGTACGTAAATGAACAAGGCGTGCATATTTTGTGTAATTGAGGTTGTATGAGTTTGAGTCTTATACAAATGTTGATGCTATGATTGTGAGCAATGCTATGTGATGTGTTTTTGCTTGTGATGACTGCAGGGCATCGAGATGGAGTCGTGGCGAGACACGTGGACCGGACTAGGCGCAGGAGGCGTTGAGGTCGAACGGTCGGGATGTGTCAAGGAGACGGGAATCTTGAAGCGGTTGCGAGTCGTGCACAAGAAGGAAGACGGAACCTTCCAAGAAGGTGCGCAAGGGGCGAAAGGGTCTTTTCGCAAAGCGGCACAAGTGGAGGCGGTTCTGTTTGGGTCTAGTGGGCTTAATGGGTTGTAGACCCATTAGCCAAGGGCTATAAATAGGGAAGAACCCTGGAGATAGGGTTGGCAATTTTTGAGATAAAAATTAGGGTTTGCTTTCGGAGAGGTTTTTGGACTTTTGGAGAGAGTTTGAGTTGGAGTGTATGAACTGAAACCTATTGTAATCATTCCTCTTTGCTTTACCTCTGTAATCCTTGTTTCAATCCAATGAAATCTGAGGTTTTGATTATTTGATTTTGCAACTCTTCCTCTCACTGTTTACACGTTGAATATCTATGTTTCGGTGTATCTTTTGATTCATCTTATGAGAGTGCATGAAACTTGAGAGCTAGAGTCGTTTTGATATTGCTAATATATCCTCAAAGTGTCATGAGCTAAGAATCTAAGAGTCTCTCTATTCGGGGGCTTTGGTCTTTCTTTCGTGTTCTTCAAGAAACACGATTTTGCTTTGATTATTGAATCTTTGCTTGCAACTTCTTCTCAATACGGTCAAGATGTTGTTTAGGATGATGTCCTGTGAAACTTGACCAGAGAAGATCAACAAATCAAAAGTAGTTTGGATTTTTGGGCAAAAACCCGAGCGCTCGTTTCTTGATCAGATAATCGAGCTTCCGATTTTACATCATGAACTACGCCAATGAACTTCCGCACGGGAATTCCGGAACTTCCGATTCTTGGAACCTCCGCACCTGACTGGCCGGAGCTTCCGATTTCCAGAAGAACAGCCCGATGCTTGTTTTTGTTTCTTGATCTTGCTTCATTTATTTTCTCTAGATCTCCAGAGATCTTTGTAGGCTTGATTAAATACAGTAAAGGGGAGTTATTAATTTTTAGGCACCATTCACCCCCCCTCTGTTGCCATTTCGGTCCTTCAATCTCCAAGTTCATGTCATTTGACAAGCAGTCTCGTAAGAATAGTTTGGCACAATTTAAGCATAAGACAATCTTGATTTTCATTTTTCTCATAAGCAGTTTTAGAATCTCAAGAACACAAAAGCTCAAGTAATGGTCAATTTTAGATCAAAGAGCTAACAAAGCAATTCTGACAGGGCCAATGTCACAAAAGGAGCACTAATTGCGCAACTCGCTAAAACATCCAAAAATTGCAGTTTCTTAGTTCGAGTTGTTTTAAAGTTCTAGCTGTTATAGCAAAGACTTGGCTACACATGTAAAAGCATGATAATTCTAGCAAGTCAAAGAATTGAACATGACATTGAGCACGAATTGAAGTACTAGAGCTCCAAAGGGTAATAGGCAAAGCTTCATCAATTTTAAAAGATAAGCAGAAAATCTTATATTACAATGCATCTTTTTGGATTTTTCATACCACTTGTTGTATTTTTCATATGAATGCAATATGATACAATGAGATGCAATAAAAAACCTAAAACCCTAAAAAGTTCGAAAAGATCACTAAATAAAAGATCAAAAGAACAAGGAAAGATCAGAAAAGATCAAACTCCCCCTCAAACCAACCCATAGGGATAAATTACCCCTAACTCGCTTCTCAAGGTGGAAAACCTGGTTTGATCTAAAGGCTTGGTGTGAATATCTGCCAATTGAGCTTCGAACTCTACGAAGTGCATCACAATATCTCCTTTTTCAACATGATCTTTAAGGAAGTGAAAGCCAATGTCTATGTGCTTAGTCCTAGAATGTTGCACTGGGTTTTTAGCAATATTAATAGCAGAAGTGTTATCACAGAAAAGAGGAACACTAGCAAAGTTTAACCCATAATCTTTCAAAGTGGACGTCATCCACAAAATCTGGCTACAGCAACTAGCAGCACCTACATACTCCGCTTCAGCGGTGGATTGTGCAACAGAAGACTGCTTCCTAGAAGACCAAGATACAAGAGAAGTGACAGGTGCCTGAGGTACTCTTCCTATCTAACCGACAGCCCGCAAAAACAGAATCTGAAAAACCCCTAATGGACAAAGCTGAAGAGCATGAATACCAAATGCCATATAAGAGGGTAGAGTGTAAATACCTGAATATGCGCTTAACGGCTTGGCGATAGGAAGTTCTCGAGACGCTCAAATCTTGCACAAAGACATACCGTGAAGTGAATGTCCGGTCTCGAGGCCGCCGACATGTAAGGGAGCCGATCATGTTTGCAGTACTCGCGTTGATCCACGATTTCTCCTTCCTCATCTGGATCCAAAACAGTCGAGGTTGCCATGGGAGTGGAAATTGGCTTGCAGTCACCCATGTTGAAGCGTTTGAGTAGATCTTTAGTGTACTTTGTCTGATGGATGAAAGTACCTTCCTTGCATTGCTTGATTTGAAGTCCCAAAAAGTAATTAAGCTCTCCCATCATACTCATCTCAAATTCCCTGGACATAGTCTCAGAAAAACTGGAAACAAGAGCATTAGAAGAACCACCAAAAATAATATCATCCACATAAATTTGAGCAAGCAGGAAGTCATTTTCACGCCTAAAAATAAATAGAGTTTTATCCACTTTACCCATCTCAAAATTATTTTTAAGCAAGAAGGTCTTAAGTCTATCATACCATGCTCTAGGGGCTTGTTTAAGACCATACAATGCTTTAGATAGCTTGAAAACACGATTTAGATATTTGGGATCCTCAAAACCAGGGGGTTGCTTAACATATACTTCCTCGTCTATGAAACCATTTTAAAAAAGCATTTTTAACATCCATCTGATATAATTTAAAACCTTTTGATGCAGCAAATGCAAGCAGAATGCGAATGGCTTCTAGTCTAGCAACAAGAGCAAATGTCTCATCAAAATCTAACCCCTCAACTTGGTCAAACCCCGAGCTACTAACTGCCTTGTTTCTAACCACGTAACCATCCTCACCTTGTTTATTCTTGAACACCCAACGGGTTCCTATAACATTATGACCACTAGGAGGTTCTACTAGGTTCCAGACTTTGTTTCTTTCAAAATTTTCTAACTCCTCATGCATGGCATTTACCCAGCTAGAATCAGATAAAGCATGTGATATATCGCGGGGTTCAAAAGAAGCAACAAAAGCCGAATGAGAGTAGAGATTTAGATCATTATACCTGGAGCGAGTGACTCGCTCATGTAGATTACCTATTATCCGATCCGGAGGATGTCGCTCTGAATGCGGTGGAGCGCCGGGTGAGATACTGCTTTCTTCGACCTCCGCAGTATGCTGATGATGATGATGCAAGAGGAGCCTCAATCAAGGTGAAGTAGACGAAAGGTGTTCTTGTATCAATATGGGCGCCAAAGAAGAAGCAGATGAGGGAATGATATCGCCTTCGTCCTCATCTTCCTCCACAAAATGCTCTCTCACACCGTGAATTATCTGTAATAATTGATCTAGCTGTGGCTAGTCTCATCAAAAGTGACATTACAAGTCTCTGAATAAGGTTAGTCTCAGATTAAAAACCGAAAAACCCTCGAATGAGCAGGATAACCTGTAAATAGCCCATCAAAAGTTCTTGATTCAAATTTATCTAAGTTGCTGTCTTAAGAATAAAGCATTTTGATCCAAAAACTCAAAATGCTAAACAGAGGGTTTTCTACCAAAACGAAGCTCATAAGGAGTCTTGCCTAAAGATGGTCTCAAAAAGACACGATTTGCAATATGGCAAGTCAGTAGCAATAGCTTCGCCCAAAATCTCCTCCTGTGCTATACTCATCTAGCATCGCCCTAGCCATTTCGACTAAGGTCATATTCTTCCTTTCCACCACGCCATTTTGTTGAGGGACGTGTGGAGAGGAGAAGCGATGCTCAATACCACGCCAAGGCAAAAAGAAGCAAAGAAGCATTTTTGAACTCCGTGCCATTATCATCGCAATCGCTCTCAAAGCACCGTGAAGCTCGAAGCAAGCGAAGAACAAGGTCATGAAAATAACCAAAAGCTTCATCTTTTGAAGAAAGAAAGAACACCCAAGTATATCTAGAAAGATCATCGACTATGACAAGAATATACCATTTTCCACCGATCGACCGAACTCTAGTAGGACCAACAAGATCCATATGAAGCAAACCGTCACGGTCCGTACCATAACCATAGTCACTGTAAGGGTGTGAGGCGGCAACTTGTTTGCCATGCCTACTGTGGCGCACATACAAAGATCCTTGATGACTTTGAGTTTGGGCAAACCTCTCATGAGATCAAGGTTGCTAACTCGTGTCGATAATCAAAACCAATGTGCCCCAAACGCCGTGCCAAAGCCGTAAATCAGAGGAAGATGTAAGCAAACATTTAAGAGATCCAAAGAAGAGATTCTCAAAATCACTCCAAAAATTCTACCAACTCTAGATATTCCAAACACAAGCTCACTAGTAGAATCAAGCACACGACAAGCATTTTTCTTAAAAACAGTCTCATAGCCATCATCAAGAAGCTGAGATACAGAAAGGAGATTATACCTAAGCTTATCCACAAGAGTGACATCCTTTAGAATGAATTTATTGTTCACCCTAATTGATCATGTTCCTTCAATTCGTCCTTGTGTATCATCTCCAAAGGTGATGAAGTCATCACCTGTTGCTCGCGTGAAAGAGGTGAACCATTTTGAGTTTAGGTCATGTGGCGTGAACATCCGAGTCAACGAACCACGTGTTCTTCCCTTTCCGCGTAATCCCGAAAATCAAGGAACAGAAGAACGATGTGTCTCAATACTGGGGTTAGATAAACAAGATTTTGGAATCCAGTACTGAGACACACGTCTGAAAGGAGTATACAAACCAGAAGTACTATCCTTGATTTTATCTAAAATTCGGTTATGAGTAATGTTTAAATTAACATGAGAATTAAAATGTCCAGGGGCAGTCTGACCGGCGTTGTGCTAGCGGTCAGACCAGCGACCAAATCGGTCAGACCGGTGACCACCAGAGGTCAGACCGCCAGCCTGATAGACATTAGAATTAGGATATTTAGAAACATAATGATTTGCACGTGAGAAAAATCCTAATCCAGGTTTATTATTTTCAGTGTTACCATGTCTCATAAAAGCTCTAGGTTGCCTGAATGAAATTCTATCAAGATTTTTTCTATCATTTTTCAACCTACGCCAACATAATTCAATCAAATGCCCACCTTTCTTGCAATAAGTGCAATGGTACTTGGTACCACTAGAAGAAGCACCATTTGAATTAATACAAGGTTGGGCAAAACTCGCAGATTTAAAAGATGTTTTTGCAAAGTTGGGTTTTGAATTCAATTAAACCTTTTCCAAGACTTGAATGACTTTTGGGTTTGAATTGTCTTGAAAAGAATTGAATCCTAAACCTTGCTTCTTATAAGGAGTTTTAGACTTGTCAAGAATCATGTTTAATTGTTTCTTACCTTTAGAAAATTTCTCTAATGTATCATGAAGCTAAGCATTTTCTTTTCTCAAGTTAACACAAGCATCACAAGTTTTATCCATAGATTTCTCCTTATACAAAGCAATTTCAAGCTTAAGAGCGGAACAAGAAGCACAAGTAGTATTTTCAATATTGTCCTTAAGCTTAGCATATTTGACTCTAGCGACTTCTAAGATATCTTTGATTTCACGCTCCTTTTCTAAACATGAAGTGCAAGGGCTAGAATCAAACACATCAAAAGCAATCAATTTACTAGATTCTAAACATTTTTCACAAGGAGCACTTTTAATTTCATTTAGTTCAGATCTAGCATTCTCAAGTTGTTGTACGTAAATATTATGAGCGGCTTGTAACTTGGTAATTTCAATGCATAGCATGACAAGATAAACATTCATCAGGTTCAAGAGTCTTAGCATTTTTAAGCTTTACTTTCAGTTTGTTAATCTTTGACTCTAATTTCTTATTTTTTGTCATGACAAATTCTAGCGCTTCATCTTGACTAAGCAATTGCTCAACTATAGAATCATATTTAGCAGAAAGCTCATCATAAGAAAAAAGATACCTCATCATCATCAATGTTGTCGGTGTCAGCCATGAAGCACATGCCAGTGAAGTCTTTGGCCTTCCCTTTCTTTTTGCCTTGAGGGATCTCCTCCTCCTTGTCCTCCTCACTCCTGGAATCCACATCGCTCAAGGATTGATCCTCAAAAGCGGCAAGGACCCGGTGAGCGGCCTTCACACGCTTATTAGCCTCATACCTTGATTTGTTGAAAGGAGGCTTCTTCCAAGCTGACTTTCCTTCCTTATGATTGCTCTTACCTTTCAACTTGGGGCAATTTGCCCAGATATGGTTTCAGAAACCTGTGTACCTGAAGCATCGGGTCTAGTACCAGGACTAGCCTCATCAAAAGTGACTTCGCAAGTCTCAACAATTTTGTTAGTATCAACATTAAAAACACGATAGCCACGAGAATGAGCAGGATATCCAAGAAATATGCCATCAAAACATCTAGACTCAAATTTATCAAGATTGCCATGCTTAAGAATGAAGCACTTGCAACCAAAAATCTTGAAATGAGAGACCTTGGGAGAATGACCAAATCTAAGCTCATAAGAAGTCTTCCCAACCACAGATCTCAAGAAAACCCTATTGGAGATATAACAAGCAGAGAGATCGCCTCATTTAAAATCTCCTAGGAGTAGAATGCTCATCTAGCATGGTCCGAGCCATCTCTACAAGGGTTCTGTTCTTCCTTTCTACAACACCATTCTGCTGAGGAACTCTAGGAGAAGAAAACTGATGCTCAATTCCCCTATCATCGCAGAAGGTAGAAAAAGAAGAATTCTTGAACTCTGTCCCATTATCACTCCTAATGGCTCTCAAAGCTCGTGTATATCAACAAAGAATTCTAAGGACCAAATCTTTAAAGAATCCAAATGCTTCGTCCTTAGAAGCAAGAAAATAAACCCATGAATACCGGAGTAATCATCCACAACCACCAAAGACATACCATTTCCCACCGGTGATGAACTCTAGAAGGACCAATCAGATCTAAGTGAAGAAGTCTGTCCTGGTCCATCAGTCATTACCAAAGTAAGAGGTGGGTGGGAAGTGACACCATCTTACCATGTCTCTGTGGTGAGCACACAAGATCTCGATGACCTTCACCTAGGCAAACCTCTAATCAGTCCTTGCAACCGACTCTAGACAAATGATCAAAACCTATATGCCCAAGTCTACGATGCCACAAAACAAGGTCATGAGAATCAGAGGCTACCGGACATCTAGGACTGGAGACGTAAGAAATCTGAAATTTGCATGTAAGATCTTCTCAAACTGAGATCTCAAAAACAAGCTCACCCGAGGAATCTAGAACTCAGACTCACCTCTCTTAAACCTCACTTCTAGACCCTCATCTAGCGGTGAGAAACAGATAGAAGATTATACCTCACTTACTCACCAAAGCGACGCCTTTTAACATGAACTTGTCGTTGACGCGCGACAGTGCCCTTTGCGATCACGGTCCTTGTAGAAGCATCCCCAAATGTAATCAATTCATTGCCGGATGCACGTGTGAGGAGGAGAACCATCTAGAATCTCCGGTCATATGTCGAGAACACCCGAGTCAACAAGCCACTTGTCCTCCTTCCTCGCACGACGGACCTAAAAGGCACAATCGAAAACATCCGTGCCTCAAGATCAAGTTAGTGACAAATGAACGAGGAATCCAAAGATCGAGAAGCACGATGTCCGGGAGCAGCAAAGAGAAATAGTGAAACATGATCAGAATAAAATCATAAGAATGCACATGAGAACCACCTAGACCTCTCCAAACGATCTACCAAAAGATCGATACTCCCCTGCCTAGGTGCTACCCGTGTTTCTCCTCACGATGTCCTAATCCAACATGCCGCCTAGACCCACCAAAAGAGTCTACAAAGTTCTCTACAAATCTAGGCCTATGTGTGGTGCGATAAACAGTCGCCTAGCTCTAGAGACTACATCCGAGAAGGACTCCTCTAATGGATCTTAGGACGCCATCCTCTCTTTTCTCTCAAGTTTTGCTCTCCCAAGCAGAACTCAACAAGATGGCCTTCTTTCTTGCGAAGGTGCAATGGTATGGACCTTTGAGGGTCTGCAGACAGATGAGTGAAAGCACCTTTCTTGCCGTAAAGAGTTTGAGCAAAACCACCGGATTTGAAAACAACCCTGATGGCTTAGGAGGTTCTAGCTCAAACAAACCATTCTTCACAACTCTAGCAATCTTAGGTGGGTTTTTCTTGGAATGCTCTAGGGGGTTGAAACCTAGACCACTATTTTTCACGCTCACCTTGGATTGATCAAGAATCATGTTGAGTTTCTTTTTCCCACTTGAAAATTTCTCAAGAGTCACCTTGAGGTAATCATTCTCTTTCACTAACTCCTCACATCTAGCACACTTGCTAGACTTGATTACCTCATTGCGCTTACTCTTAAGAAGGGCCACTTCCACTTTGAAGGCCTCACAAGACACACAATAGGATTCCTGAATCCTACTCAACTGCTCCTTAAACTTGACTCTAAACGCCTCTTGTATCTGACTAACCATGGTTTCAACTTCAGCATTCAAAACACAAGAGTTAGAATCAATAACCTTTTAGAAGCAGTAAAAGACATGGATCTTTCAATTTTAGCCTTTTCTTCCGTGGTCTTGTTTAAGGCTTCAATCTCAATTGTAAGCTTGGGACAATTTTCACAAGATGCAACTCTAGAGTAAATCAATGTTTCGCTCATCTCTTGCATCTTAATCCTATTATCCTTACAATGAGAGCATGTGTGACTAGCATCAAACTTTTGCAATTCTTTTAAGGAACTATCCAATTTTAATTCTAGCAAAGCACAATTAGAGCAAGTTAAAGGGATAGCTTCCATGGCAGTCACATCAAGAGGAATGACATCTAAACAAGCAGATCTAGACTTGAAAGATTCTAGTTCATCGAGAGCATCTTTTAGTTGATTTGTGACAGAGGAATGAGCAGATTTCAAGCTTGTCAAATCTTTAAGCAAGCTAGTGCAGAATCACAAATATCGCCAGGATTGATAGATTTAAGCCTAACAACTTCAAGATTCAAATTATCAATCATAATGTCTCGCTTCCTAATCATTTTTACTTGCTTATGCAATTTCGCTCAAAGAAGCACCAAAGCCCTTTTCATATCGGCAATAGAAGGGCATACCTCATCAGATCACTAAAAGGATCCTCATCTTTGGAGGAATCATTTGTCGTGGTCGTTCTTGGCCATGAAACACATGCCTGAAGTCATGCGCCTTCTTCTTGCCACGAGAATCACTCTCGCCGCCCTCCGCTTCCGAGTCCACATCGCTCATATTTACATTCTCAAGAGCGGCAGGACCCACCGACAAACTTCCGATAGTTTGTCTTCTTGGGTTTTGCATCCCTCTCCTGGGGATGTCTTCTTGTCTCCTTCTCCTCCTTGCCCTTTAGCTTGGGGCACTTGGAGCGAATGTGGTTTGGCTCACCACATTCAAGCACGTGATAGGTCCACCTCCTCCTATTTCTCACCTTGTTGTACGCTCTTGTGAATTTGGTGGAAAGGAGGGCTAGGTCATCCTCGGGCAATTTCTCAAGTTGCTCATCACTCAAAGAATGTAAAGCAGATAATGAAAAGCCAGATGAGCTACAATCAAGAGAATCAGAAGAGCAGCCCTTGGATTTGTCGACCACTAAAGCCATCGACTGTCTTGGGAGACGCGAGATAAAGTCAATCTCATGCGTCTTCAACCTCGAGTAGAGCTTATCCATGGTAAGCTCACTCATGACATGATGTTGTCATTGATGGAAGTGATCTTCATACCCTGCACCTTCACATCAAGAGCACCTGTAAGTCGTGGCGTGCATTTTCGCACTTAAAATATCAAGTCAACAGCACGGGAATCATTAAAAATTTTTAGAGAATCTTCCCCACGGCTCATCCAAGGACTCACCGGGCCTTTGTTCGATCTTCGAGTAAACCTTTTGAGCTGGTTCTGTCTCACTTCCTTGATCGCAGTGGACCCTTCGTGATAATCACAAAGTGTCCGCCAGATCTCGTGAGCAGACCGCAAGTGAGCAACACGCTCAAACTCAGATCGACTAAGGCCTTGGATCAAATAATTCCGAGCCTTGTTGTTGGCCTCCACATCCGAGTGATCGATCGTCATCTACCGGCACGACATACGGGTTTTTCACCTTTAGCCAAATAGCGTGCCCTTGAGCCTCGATATACGCTTGCATACGAGCCTTCCAAAGATGCAAAGTCAACTCCCTCAAAAATGTGTGGCTTGGTTGAGTACTTGTCGATCGCCATGGCTCCAAAGCACGGTTAAGATCTATAGAAGAGAGCTAGCAGGCTCGATACCAATTGTAGGACCGGAAAGGCGACTAGGGGGTGAATAGGCGCTTTCAAAACTTTCTCGCCTAAATCAAAACCAACACGCACTTTACTCCTTTAGCTATGAGAGCTAAGAAGTTCAAGTGAGCACACAACGGAAGCCTTGTGTTGAATTTGATAAGCCCCTCAAGCACGCGACACAAAAGGAGAAAAGAACTCAATGTTCTTCATCGACACGGTCCGACCGGCTACCACGGGCGGTCGGACCGACGGTCAAGGAGCGGTCCGACCGGCAACTAACGGTGGTCGGACCGGTGGGACGGTTCGACCCGCCAACCCAATGGCTCGAATACAGGCGGTCGAACCGCCGTTGTTTGGCAGTCGGACCAGAGAGTCCAAGATGAAAAACTCCACCCAAATCCAAAACGAAATTTGATCCAACTTTTGATTCAACCAATAAAACTTGACCAAATTTCTAGCACACCTCCCTAATGATATTAGAGACCTATTTCTAGCGACGATCCGTCGATCCACTTAGCAGAATCGATCTCTCGAGATTTTAACAAAGAGGTGCTCAAACCCTAGAAATGAGAAAAACTTGATTCAAGACTTGCTTGTGGGGTTTGATGATCTAGATGACTCTAGGAGTAATCCCACACATCAAAGCAAGGTAAAGTAGGCCAAGAGACCAAGCATGAACCTTTGAATCAAGGAAGCACCAAAACATCCAAAAGAGAGAAGAACACAAAGGGAGCAATTGATCTTTCAATTAAGCATCACAAGATTGTTCATCCACAATAGATGCTTACAAAGCCTCTCCACCAAGGAGGGCAAGAGCTCAACAAGGAGCACACTCCAAACCCTAGTTTTCCTCTCCTCTCCTCCAAACCCTAGAAAAGGAAGAAGGGGCTAAATGAATGCTTGCTTAGGTTTTCCACCTCTCCCCTTCCTATTTATACTAGAGAGCTAGGGTTTCCCTTTTTGGGTCTCTTACACATGGGACCCACACACACATAACACTTGAAGCAATCGCCTGCTTCACCACGTGTAGGTTGATCACGGTTCTCATCGACGCCAAGCCTCTCTTGTCCGAATCCCATCGAACCTCCCGCAGACTCGCACCGATATCCGCACCGCCGATCCAACCAAATGTGATCGAACCACCTGCTCGATCCATCTTGTCCATTCTCGCACTGCTTGAGTCACACGACCACCCGGATCCCCGATCGCTCGACCTCGGCTCTCCAAGCGTAGTCCCGATCCACTCACCGCTGACGCCGCTGACCGCAAGCCACCGCACAAAGAATAGACAAACAAATCGTTTTCCGAACAAGTTCTTCACAACTTGACCCACGCCGCCCGCAATGCAATATACATCAATAAAGCATTGAAGTTCATAAAATCACACACTCGTAACAAACTCAATGCAACACTTGGCTCACCTCCAGTGATCGCGGCCCGATCGCCACATGGCCGGTCCGACCGATTCATCTTGGCCGGACCGCTCCCACAACGGCGGTCGGACCGGTCCAAAGGACTTAGCCAAAATTCAAGCGAGAAATTCAAACCTTCCGAAATTTCAATCGAATAGAACTTTTGATGGGAGCTCTAAAAATGATGGGACCACATCCAGAGACTCCTCACTTGCCTACACAACCTATTTTTGGCCCACTCAAAAACCTAACTTTTAAAGCAGCGGTCGGACCGCCACCATGGCGGTCGGATCGCTTCCACGGGCCGATCGACCGCCAAGACAACCGGTCGACCGCCAAAGGGCTCGACAAATTTTGGAGCAAACCCGAAACGCGAGATTTTGCAAACCAATAACGCCATTGCCAATTGACTCATCATCCCGAGATCGTGCACATATCCTCACGATATCCACAATCTCCCCTTGATGAACACATTGGCAATTTTCAAGAAAATGTGGTTTTTCAAAATGAAAAGTAAAATACGCTGTTTTGCATAAAGGCACAACTTGATCCATAAGCAACAAAAAGCCTAGGAACCGACCAAGTCGGCTTCGAATAGTGTAAGCAAGTGAGATAAGGCATTGAAAGCACAAAAGAATTCAAATTCTAAAGTAGCCAAAAATCTCACTTAGGTCCAAATGAAAGGCACATTGTTCTATTTGACCTTTGATCATTGTGAGTATTCTTCAATTTCAAATCAAATCAGGAAAAGGCAATAAACCCAGAAGCTCAACTCACCATGATCACAAATTTTCAAAAGGTTCACAAAAGTTTTTTTTTGTGTTCTTTATATATGAAACCAATCTTTATGTATGAAACCAAAAGCTCCAACAAAGATTTTCTTCACAATCTTTCTCCCCTTTGACAATGAATTCATCAAGATGCATGAAAAGAAAGAGCATGAAGGAATGACTTTATTTTTGAGCTTTAGTAAAAGGAGCAATGACCATTATACATGTAGACAAGATACAAGTATTATACCAAGCCATATAAGGAGAAGACGCTATATTCAATCATGGCAAAACGTGTACTGCAAAGCTAAAACCAAGATAGCAGAAATCTGAGATTAACAGAATTGCAATCATGACAAGTTGCTCAAAATCATAGATTCACTCAAAGCAACCAAAATGAGTCAAGCCATGTCTATAAGTAAAAAGAGACTCAAAACAAGAATTGAGGCATTTTGAGCATTAAGAAAATTCTTTTGAAGCAAAAGCTCAAGCACTTAGCCCTTTTTGGGCAATTTCTCTTTTTCTTTCTCCCCTTTTTTTGCTGTGCTAGATCTCAAGCCTTGCCGCGACCATCTCAAGCGATAAGCTTAAAAGAATGATCTAGGTCATCCAAAACTCCCCGAGTTCATGCCTAGTGCAATGGCAAGCCGCCTCATGAGAAAGGATTGGTGAGATCGCTTTTTCGCACGTAAAATCTCATTTTTCATTTGCTTGACTTAATAAGATAAAAGCTCATTTTTCAACTCGTAATAAGTTCAAGACTCAATTCAACTTGTAAGACATGGCGAGAATCATAAGTGGATCACTAGAGCAAAACTAGTCACAAGATCCAACAAGACATGATTTGATTCAAATTTCTCACAGATATAAAGCTAGCAAGTCAAAAGCTAAGCCACACACGAAGAGCCATAAAAGAGGTCTAGCAGACTATCACTCGATATGACAAGGTATAGAATATGAGAACAAGTCATACAAGGATAATAATCAAAGCTCCACCGATTTTAATACACAATGCAAGACAAATGAAATGAAACATGCATTATGATACAATGAATGCAAAAGAGCAACTTCCTCAAAACAGCCCAATAGGACTAATAACTCCTAACTCTCCCCGCAGCAAAGAAACGCCAAGAGTCAAGAGCCTTAGTGAAAATATCCGCAAGTCGTTGCTCGACTCTACAAAGTGAAGCACAACATCACCTTTCTCAACATGGTCTCTCGTAAAATGAAATCGAATGTCAATGTGTTTAGTCCTCGAATGTTGCTTTGGGTTTTTGGCAATATTAATTGCGAAGTGTTGTCACGTAAAAGAGGAACACTTCCCAAAGATAACCCATAGTCCCGCATGGCGTGGATAAAATCCAAAGAACACGAGAGCACCATCGGCGCGGCTACATACTCACCTCACCAGATCAGGCAATGTAAGACTTTTCTAGAAGACCAAGAAACAAGAGATGTGCCCAAGAAATGACAAGTGCCGAAGTACTCTTCCTATCAACTCTACACCGTGAAATCAAGATCGTAAAATGCTCGAATTGAAAGAGCCAAGAAGAAGAATACCGAGTCCAAAATCAAGCGTATCTTGAAGATACCGAAAATGCGCGCATCGCTTGACGATGAGAAGCACGAGGAAGCTCGAAGCGAGCGCACGGACATACGGCGAATTGTATGTCCGGCCTCGTACAGTAAGATAGAGGAGGAGCCAATCATATCATGCGGTATTCTTCCGGTCCACTGACTCTCCATCCTCATCGTGGTCCAAAGACGGTGGTTGTTGCAATGGGAGTAGACATTGGCCTATCGCTTCCCATATTGAAGCGCCAAGAAGGTCCTTTGTATACTTACTCGTGAACGAAGGTGCCTTCTTTCAGCTTGCTTGATTTGAAGACCAAGGAAGAATGTCACTCTCCCATCATGCTCATCTCAAATTCACCGCTCATAGAATCAAAATCTAGACACCAAAGCATGAGAAGAACCACCAAAATAATATCATCCACATATATTTGAACCAACAAGAAATCACCGCCATGCTCGAGAGTGAACAAGGTTTTATCAACCATTCCCATTTTGAAATCATTTTCAAGCAAGAAACTCTTAAGCTGTCATACCAAGCTCTAGGAGCTTGTTTCAATCCATACAGGCTTTAGAGAGTTTAAAAACATGGTTTGGGAATTTTTGATTTTCAAAGCCGGAGGTTGCTTGACAAAGACCTCTTCTTCTATGAAGCCATTCAAGAAAGCACTTTTAACATCCATTTGAAAAAGCTTGAAACCCTTGGATGTTGCAAATGCTAAAAGAATGCGAATGGCCTCCAATCTAGCTCTTTGGAGCAAAGGTCTCCTCAAAGTCTAAGCCCTCTACTGAATAACCTTGAGCAACAAGTCTAGCCTTATTGCGAACAACCAATCCATCCTCACTTTGCTTATTTTTAAAACCCATTTTGTTCCAATAACATGAGAATCGGAAGGTCGCTCAACTAAAAACCGGACTTTGTTTCTTTCAAAATTTTCAAGCTCTTCATGCATGGCATTGACCCAAGAGGCATCGATAAAGCATGGGTGATATCTCGGGGTTCAAAAGAAGCGACAAAAGCGAGTAATGTGCATGGGAATCGGAGAAATAAAACTCGAGCGAGTGACTCGCTCTTGAAGATCCCCAATCATCTGCTCAGAGGATGTTGTCGCGAATGCGAAGAGGTGCTCCCGTGCGTATGGCCTCTACCCCATGAGTTGTGGAGGTAGGAACAGAGCCACTCGGATCGTCGGTGGGGATAGGAGGAGCTGCTCACCGAAATCAAGTAGTAGTAGCAGCTCTCCACCCTCTCGAGGTAGCGGAGGATGGTTTGGGTCTTCATCCTCGTAATCATCATCGACGAAGATGCTTTCTTGAGTTTCGTAAACCTGTACCAAGCATCGGGTCTAGTACTGTGACTAGCCTCATCAAAAGTGACTTCGCAAGTCTCAACAATTTTGTTAGTATCAACATTAAAAACACGATAGCCACGAGAATGAGCGGGATATCCAAGAAATATGCCATCAAAACATCTAGACTCAAATTTATCAAGATTGCCATGTTTAAGAATGAAGCACTTGCAACCAAAAATCTTGAAATGAGAGACCTTGGGAGAATGACCAAATCTAAGCTCATAAGAAGTCTTCCCAACCACAGATCTCAAGAAAACCCTATTGAGATATAACAAGCAAGAGAGATCGCCTCACCCAAAATCTCCTAGGAGTAGAATGCTCATCTAGCATGGTCCGAGCCATCTCTACAAGGGTTCTGTTCTTCCTTTCTACAACACCATTCTCACGAGGAACTCTAGGAGAAGAAAACGATGCTCAATTCCCTATCACAGAAGGTAGAAAAGAAGAATTCTTGAACTCTGTCCCATTATCACTCCTAATGGCTCTCAAAGCTCCGGGTATATCAACAAAGAATTCTAAGGACCAAATCTTTAAAGAATCCAAATGCTTCGTCCTTAGAAGCAAGAAAATAAACCCATGAATACCGGAGTAATCATCCACAACCACCAAGACATACCATTTCCCACCGGTGATGAACTCTAGAAGGACCAATCAGATCTAAGTGAAGAAGCCGTCCCGTCCATCACCATTACCAAAGTAAGAGGTGGGTGGGAAGCGGACACCATCTTACCATGTCTACTGTGGTGAGCACACAAGATCTCTCGACACCTTCACCTAGGCAAACCTCTAATCAAGTCCTTGCAACCGACTCTAGACAAATGATCAAAACCTATATGCCCAAGTCTACGATGCCACAAAACAAGGTCATGAGAATCGAGGCTACAAGACATCTAGGACTGGAAGCGGAAGAAATATCAAATTTGCACGTAAGATCTTCTCAAACTGAGATCTCAAAAACAAGCTCACCCGAGGAATCTAGAACTCACACTCACCTCTCTTAAACCTCACTTCTAGACCCTCATCAAGCGGTGAGAAACAGATAGAAGATTATACCTCACCTTACTCACCAAAGCGACGCCTTTTAGCATGAACTTGTCGTTGACGCGCAAGGTGCCTCTTTGCAACACGGTCCCAGAGAAGCATCCCCAAATGTAATCAATTCATTGCGGATGCACGTGTGAGGGAGGAGAACCATCTAGAATCTCCGGTCATATGTCGAGAACACCCGAGTCAACAAGCCACTTGTCCTCCTTCCTCGCACGACGGACCTAAAAGGCACAATCGAGAAAACATCCGTGCCTCAAGATCAAGTTAGTGATAAATGAACGAGGAATCCAAAGATCGAGAAGCACGATGTCCGGGAGCAGCAGAGAAATAGTGAAACATGATCGGGAATAAAATCATAAGAATGCACATGAGAACCACCTAGACCTCTCCAAACGATCTACCAAAAGATCGATACTCCCCTGCCTAGGTGCTACCGGTGTCTCTCCTCACGATGTCCTAATCCAACATGCTGCCTAGACCCACCAAAAGAGTCTACAAAGTTCTCTACAAATCTAGGCCTATGTGTGGTGCGATAAACAGGCTGCCTAGCTCTAGAGACTACATCTGGAGAAGGGACTCCTCTAATGGATCTTAGGACGCCATCCTCTCTTTTCTCTCAAGTTTTGCTCTCCTAAGGTAACTCAACAAGATGGCCTTCTTTCTTGCAGAAGGTGCAATGGTATCGACCTTTGAGGGTCTCAGACAGATGAGTGAAAGCACCTTTCTTGCCGTAAAGAGTTTGAGCAAAACCACCGGATTTGAAAACAACCCTGATGGCTTAGGAGGTTCTAGCTCAAACAAACCATTCTTCACAACTCTAGCAATCTTAGGTGGGTTTTTCTTGAATGCTCTAGGGGTTGAAACCTAGACCACTATTTTTCACGCTCACCTTGGATTGATCAAGAATCATGTTGAGTTTCTTTTTCCCACTTGAAAATTTCTCAAGAGTCACCTTGAGGTAATCATTCTCTTTCACTAACTCCTCACATCTAGCACACTTGCTAGACTTGATTACCTCATTGCGCTTACTCTTAAGAAGGGCCACTTCCACTTTGAAGGCCTCACAAGACACACAATAGGATTCTGAATCCTACTCAATCTGCTTCCTTAAACTTGACTCTAAAAGCCTCTTGTATCTGACTAACCATGGTTTCAACTTCAGCATTCAAAACACAAGAGTTAGAATCAATAACCTTTTTAGAAGCAGTAAAAGACATGGATCTTTCAATTTTAGCCTTTTCTTCCGTGGTCTTGTTTAAGGCTTCAATCTCAATTGTAAGCTTGGGACAATTTTCACAAGATGCAACTCTAGAGTAAATCAATGTTTCGTCATCTCTTGCATCTTAATCCTATTATCCTTACAATGAGAGCATGTGTGACTAGCATCAAACTTTTGCAATTCTTTTAAGGAACTATCCAATTTTAATTCTAGCAAAGCACAATTAGAGCAAGTTAAAGGGATAGCTTCCATGGCGGTCACATCAAGAGGAATGACATCTAAACAAGCGATCTAGACTTGAAAGATTCTAGTTCATCGAGAGCATCTTTTAGTTGATTTGTGACAGAGGAATGAGCAGATTTCAAGCTTGTCAAATCTTTAAGCAAGCTAGTGCAGAATCACAAATATCGCCAGGATTGATAGATTTAAGCCTAACAACTTCAAGATTCAAATTATCAATCATAATGTCCTGCTTCCTAATCATTTTTACTTGCTTATGCAATTTCTGTTCAGCAAGCACCAAAGCCCTTTTCATATCAGCAGTAGAAGGGCATACCTCATCAGGATCACTAAAAGGATCCTCATCTTTGGAGGAATCATTGTCGTGGTCGTTCTTGGCCATGAAACACATGCCGTGAAGTCATGCGCCTTCTTCTTGCCACGAATCACTCGCCGCCCTCCGCTTCCGAGTCCACATCGCTCATATTTACATTCTCAAGAGCGGCAGGACCCTACCGACAAACTTCCGATAGTTTGTCTTCTTGGGTTTTGCATCCTCTCCGGGATGTCTTCTTGTCTCCTTCTCCTCCTTGCCCTTTAGCCTGGGGCACTTGGAGCGAATGTGGTTTGGCTCACCACATTCGAAGCACGTGATAGGTCCACTCCTCCTCCTATTTCTCACCTTGTTGTACGCTCTTGTGAATTTGGTGGAAAGGAGGGCTAAGTCATCCTCGGGCAATTTCTCAAGTTGCTCATCACTCAAAGAATGTAAAGCAGATAATGAAAAGCCAGATGAGCTACAATCAAGAGAATCGAAGAGCAACCCTTGGATTTGTCGACCACTAAAGCCATCGACTCTGTCTTGGGAGACGCGAGATAAAGTCAATCTCATGCGTCTTCAACCTCGAGTAGAGCTTATCCATGGTAAGCTCACTCATGTGATGTTGTCATTGATGGAAGTGATCTTCATACCCTGCACCTTCACATCAAGAGCACCCAAGAAGTGGCGTGCATTTTCGCACTAAAATATCAAGTCAACAAAGACGGAGATCATGAAGAATTTTAGAGAATCTTCCCACACTCATCCAAAGACTCACCAGGCCTTTGTTCGATCTTCGAGTAATCCTTTTTGAGCTGGTTCTGCTCACTTCCTTGATCGCAGTGGACCCTTCGTGATAATCACAAAGTGTCCGCCAGATCTCGTGAGCAGACCGCAAGTGAGCAACACGCCAAACTCGGATCGACTAAGGCCTTGGATCAAATAATTCGAGCCTTCTTTGTTGGCCTCCACATCCGAGTGATCGATCGCCATCTACCGCACGACATAAGGGTTTTTCACCTTTAGCCAAATAGCGTGCCCTTGAGCCTCGATATACGCTTGCATACGAGCCTTCCAAAGATGCAAAGTCAACTCCCTCAAAAATGTGTGGCTTGGTTGAGTACTTGTCATCGCCATGGCTCCAAAGACCTGTTAAGATCTATAGAAGAGAGCTAACCGCTCGATACCACTTGTAGGACCGAAAGGCGACTAGGGGGTGAATAGGCGCTTTCAAAACTTTCTCGCCTAAATCAAAACCAACACGCACTTTACTCCTTTAGCTATGAGAGCTAAGAAGTTCAAGTGAGCACACAACGGAAGCCTTGTGTTGAATTTGATAAGCCCCCAAGCACACGACACAAAAGGAGAAAAGAACTCAATGTTCTTCACTGGACACGGGCGGTCTGACAGGCTACCACGGGCGGTCGGACCGACGGTCAAGGAGCGGTCTGACCGGCAACTAACCAGCGGTCGGACCGGTGGACAGTGGTTCGACCCGCCAACCCAGCGGTCTGAATACACGGGCGGTCGAACCGCCGTTGTAAGGCGATCGGACCGGTAGAGTCCAAGATGAAAAACTCCACCCAAATCCAAAACGAAATTTGATCCAACTTTTGATTCAACCAATAAAACTTGACCAAATTTCTAGCACACCTCCCTAATGATATTAGAGACCTATTTCTAGCGACGATCCGTCAGATCCACTTCGCAGAATCGATCTCTCGAGATTTTAACAAAGAGGTGCTCAAACCCTAGAAATGAGAAAAACTTGATTCAAGACTTGCTTGTGGGGGTTTGATGATCTAGATGACTCTAGGAGTAATCCCACACATCAAAGCAAGGTAAAGTAGGCCAAGAGACCAAGCATGAACCTTTGAATCAAGGAAGCACCAAAACATCCAAAAGAGAGAAGAACACAAAGGAGCAATTGATCTTTCAATTAAGCATCACAAGATTGTTCATCCACAATAGATGCTTACAAAGCCTCTCCACCAAGGAGGGCAAGAGCTCAACAAGGAGCACACTCCAAACCCTAGTTTTCCTCTCCTCTCCTCCAAACCCTAGAAAAGGAAGAAGGGGCTAAATGAATGCTTGCTTAGGTTTTCCACCTCTCCCTTCCTATTTATACTAGAGAGCTAGGGTTTCCCTTTTGGGTCTCTTACACATGGGACCCACACACACATAACACTTGAAGCAATCGCCGCTTCACCACGTGTAGGTTGATCACGGTTCTCATCGACGCCAAGCCTCTCTTGTCCGAATCCCATCGAACCTCCCGAGACTCGCACCGATATCCGCACCGCCGATCCAACCGGTGCATCGAACCACCTGCTCGATCCATCTTGTCCATTCGCACTGCTTGAGTCACACGACCTCACCCAGATCCCCGATCGCTCGACCTCGGCTCTCCAAGCGTAGTCCCGATCCACTCACCGCTGACGCCGCTGACTCGCAAGCCACCGCGCTGACAATAGACAAACAAATCGCTTCCGGAACAAGTTCTTCACAACTTGACCCACGCCGCCCGCAATGCAATATACATCAATAAAGCATTGAAGTTCATAAAATCACACACTCGAGAACAAACTCAATGCAACACTTGGCTCACCTCCAGTGATCGCGGTCCGACCGCCCCACATGGCCGGTCCGACCGATTTCATCTTGGATCGGACCGCTCCCACAACGGCGGTCGGACGGTCCAAAGGACTTAGCCAAAATTCAAGCGAGAAATTCAAACCTTCCGAAATTTCAATCGAATAGAACTTTTGATGGGAGCTCTAAAAATGATGGGACCACATCCAGAGACTCCTCACTTGCCTACACAACCTATTTTTGGCCCACCCAAAACCTAACTTTAAAACAATGGTCGGACCGCCACCATGGTCGGCCGGATCGCTCCACGGGCGGTCCGACCGCCCAAGACAACCGGTCAGACCGCCGGTGGCTTTGACTGACCTTGGAGCAAACCCAAAACGCGAGATTTTGCAAACCAATAACGCCATTGCCAATTGACTCATCATCCTGAGATCGTGCACATATCCTCACGATATCCACACCCTCGCTCTCAAGAAAGACTCGCATACGATTCTTCCAATAGGCATAGTCGTGCCCATCGAAGATATGCGGTTTAGTAGAAAACTTATCCATCGCCAAAGTTCGGTGACCTGTTAAGATCAAGATTGAACTAACCAGGGTTCGATACCACTTGTTGGACCGAAAAGGCGACTAGAGGGGGTGAATAGAGCACGCCACTTTTTCCCAAATAATGAATTCAACACAATTTCACTCCAATAGCTATTAGGAAGCTATGAAGATCAATATACCAAGACAAATGGAAGACTAGTATTGAATCCAATAAAATCCCCTAAGCAAAATAACAAAATCAACTAAGATTACAAAATCTCAAAAGCACGATCGACCGACTGGACCCAACCGGTTGGACCGATTGTCAGGCGGTCCGATCGCTGTTAGATTGCGGTCGGACCGCCCAAAATCGGTCCGACCGGTGATGACGGGCGGTCGGATCGCCCGACCGCAATGATCCAAACAAGAAAATCGGTCCGATGACGGTTGCAATTAGGTGAAACTTTTGATTCTCAACTCCAATCTTTATGAAACTTTGCACACACCTTCTATATGCTATTGAGGACCTATTCCAATCGAATATTATGATAATTCTTGGATAGATCCTGATCAATTGCCAATTGAATAACAGAGGGTCTAAAACCGGGCAAGAACGAAAACTTGATCCTAAAGCTTGTTCGTGAGAGATTGATGATCAAGATGATGCTAGATAGATTCACACATATCACAGCAAGCTAATTCACATGAAAGAATCAATCACAAACTCGCGGATCAAAGAAAGCCCTAAAATCACGAAATTTAAAGCAAGAACGAAAAGAGACTTATCTCAAGCAAACCTTGCATAGATTAAAAATGTGATCGTTGCTGGATTACACCCACACCATCATGGATCAGTGGTCAATCCAAGATCACGAAATTCTCCTCAAACCATGAAAATCCCTAGCCTCCACCTCAACTCTCCCTAAGCCAATTAGGGTTTGAAAGCGAAAAAAGAGGTGAAAAACAACGAGAGAGAAGGGTGCAGCCCCCACCTCCTCCTATTTATAGTGGAGGCCTAAAACTCTCTAGGGTTTGACTCAATTGGGCTCCCGTTAAGGCCCAGTAACAAACGGGTCACACACGCACGCTTCGCAAAGCGCCGTCTTTAACCTTTTGACCTAAACCGCTTCACCATGCGTCATGGATTTGCCAATAGGTCACCCTTGTCCATCTTGTGTCACGCTTGAGTCGTTGACCTCACCCAAAGATCGCCAATCGCTCGACCTCAACTCTCCAAGTCTAGTCCCGATCCTCCTCGCCGCTGACCGTCGTTGACCACCAAGCAACCTCGCACAACCACGACAAGCAAACACGAATTCGGGAACAAGTTCTTCACAACTTGACCCATGTTAGTCAAAACATGCATCATGCAAACCATATGCCACGATACCAATGACTTTGACCTAACAAAACAACATCGCCACGAAGTTGGCGAGCGTTCAAGTCAATACCGGCCGACCGCTCCATGTGAGCGGTCGGACCTTATGGGACTTAGCCAAATTCAAGCCTTGAAATTCTGAAACCTTCGGGAAATTAAAAACGAATAGAACTTCTTACTGGAGACTCCAAAAATTATGAGACCATGTGCATTGGGATCCCCTCACTTGCCTACAACACCTATTTTTGGCCCAGCTCGTTTTGACCACTTTTAGGTCACCACGTCCGACCGTCCCACATGGCCGGTCCGACCGATTTGGGACTGGTCCGACCGATTTGGGACCGGTCGGACCGCCGTGCAAGGACCGGTCGGACCGCCCCTGTCCAGAATGCCTGTAGCTTTGTCGAAAACTCGTGAAACGATAAACCGTAAACACCATTGCCAATTGTCACATCATCCTAAGATCTGGACCATATTCCCATGATATCCACAGTACCGCAGTATGATTGGCTCCCTCCTCTATCTTACAGCGTCTAGGCCGGACATACAATTTGCCGTATGTACGTGCGCCGCTTCGAGCTTCCTCGTGCCTCTCATCGTCAAGCAGTACGTCACATCTTCAGGTACCTTCAAGATACTCTTGACTTTTGACTCTAGTATTCTTCTTCTTCTGCTCTCTCAATTCGAGCATTTTCTGATGCTGATTTTGCGGGGTGTAGAGTGGATAGGAAGAGTACTTCTGGCACTTGTCATTTCTTGGGCACATCGCTTGTTTCTTGGTCTTCTAGAAAATAGTCTTGATTCTTGTGATCCACACGTGAGGTTGAGTTTGTAGCTATGACCAATGGTTGCTCTCAGGTTCTCTGGATTTTATCCACGCTGCGGGACTATGGGTTATCCTTGAGAAGTGTTCCTCTTTTCTGTGACAACACTTCGCAATTAATATTGCCAAAACCCAAAGGCAACATTCCGGACTAAACACATTGATATTCGATTTCATTTTCTTAGAGACCATGTTGAGAAGGGTGATGTTGTGCTTCACTTTGTAGAGTCAGAGCAACAGCTTGCAGATATTTTCACTAAAGCTCTTGATTCTTCTCGTTTTGCTGCTTTGCGGGGAGAGTTAGGGGTTATTAGTCCTATTGGGCTGTTTTGAGGGGGAATTTGGTCTTTTCGCATTCATTGTATCATAATCCATATTTCATTTCAATTGTCTTGCATTGTTTAATAAAATCTGTGGAGCTTTGATTATTATCCTTGTATGGCTTGATTTCATACTCTATACCTTGTCATATCAAGTGATAGTCTGCTAGACTTCTTTTATGGCTCTTCTTGTTTAGCTTAGCTTTTGCCTTGCTAGCTTTATATCTGTGAGCAAATTGAATCAAATCATGTCTTGTTGGATCTTGTGACTAGTTTTGCTCTAGTGATCCTCTTATGATTCTTGCCATGTCATATAGGTTAAATTGATTCTTGAACTTATTTTGAGATGAAAAATGAGCTTTTTAACTTCTTAAGTCAAGCAATTGAAAAATGAGATTTTCCGTGCGAAAAAACTGATCTCACCAATCCTTTCTCATGAGACGGCTTGCCATTGCACTAGGCATGAACTCAGGGGGAGTTTTGGATGACCTAGACCACTCTTTTAAGCTTCTCGCTTGAGATGGTCGCGGCAAGGCTTGAGATCTAGCACAATGAAAAAAAAATCATTTTTTTGGAAAATGCTCAAAATGCTAAGTGCTTGAATATTGCTTCATTTTTGAACTCTTAATGCTCAAAATGCCTCAGTTCCAGGTTAGCTTTGCTTTGAGCGAAACTATGATATTGAGCAACTTTTCATGGTATTCATTCTTTTAATCTCAGATTACTGCTATTTTGGTTTTAGCTTTGCAGTACATGTTTTGCCATGATTGAATATAGCTTCTACTCTTTATATGGCTTGGTATAATACTTGTCTTGTCTACATGTATAATGGTCATGGCTCCTTTTTACTAAAGTTCAAAAATAAAGTCATTCCTTCATACTCTTTCTTTTCCCATGCATCCTGATGAATTCATTGTCAAAGGGGGAGAAAGATTGTGAAGAAAAATGTTGTTTTGGAGCTTTTGGTTTCATACATAAGGTTTCATATAAAAGAACTCTCATAAAAAAATGAACCTTTTGAAAATTTATGATCATAGTGAGTTGAGTCTCTTGGTTCTATTGCCTTTTTCTGATTTTATTTGCAATTGAAGAAGACTCACAATGATCAAAGGTCAAATAGAACATTTATCTTTCATATGGACCTAAGTGAGATTTTTGGCTACTTTCTGGAAATTGAATCATGTTGTGCTGTCATTGCCTTATCTCACTTGCTTATACTATTCTGAAGCCAGCTTGGTCGGTTCCTAGGCTTTTTCTTGCTTTTGGAATAAGTTGTGCCTTTATGCGAAAACGGCGAATTTTTTACTTTTCAATTCGAAAAACTATATTTTCTGGGAAATTGCCAATGTGTTCATCAAGGGGGAGATTGTGGATATCGTGAGGATATGTACACGATCTTAGAATGATGAGTCAATTGGCAATGGCTTTGTTGGTTTGCAAATCTCGCGTTTTCGGTTTTGCTTCAAGGCTGTCAGACCACAGGCGATCTGACCGGTGGCTCGGGCAGTCAGACCGCCCGTGGAAGAGGTCCGACCGGCCGTGGTGGCCGGTCCGACCGATTTGCCTAAAAGTGGTTTTTGGAGCTGATCCAAAAATAGGATGTGTAGGAAAGTGAGGGGGGTCTCTTGGATGTGGTCGCATCATTTTTGGAGCTCCCAGTCAAAAGTTCTATTGAGTTGAAAATTCCAGAAGGTTTCAGATTTTCAAGTTGGATTTTTGGCTAAGTCCTTTCGGGCGGTCCGACCGCCGTTATGGAATCGGTCGGACCGGCCTGAAATCGGTTGGACCGGCCATGTGGGGCGGTCAGACCGCCAATCACTTGAAGCTTGGCCTTGGTGGCATTGATGTGTGTTAATTGTGGTTATTGTATGGATGTCAATGCTTTATTGTTGCATATTGCATTGTGGAACTAACGTGGGTCAAGTTGTGGAGAACTTGTTCCCGGAAATGATTTGTTTGTCTATTGATGTTCAGGTGGCTTGCAGGTCAATGACGTCAACGGTGTGGTGGATCGGGACTACGCTTGGAGAGCTGAGGTCCAGAACGATCATGGATGCCGGGTGAGGTTGTGTGACTCAAGCATGGTGCAGAATGGGCAAGATGGATCGAACGGGTAGTTCGGTGCAACTGGTTGGATCAGGTGGTGCGGAAGTCGGTGCGAGTCTCTGGGAGGTTCCGATGGGATTCGGACAGGAGAGACTTGGCGACGTGATGAGAACCGCTGATCAACCTACACGTGGTGAAGCAGGCGATTGCTTCAACAGATGTATATGTGTGGGTCCCATGTGTGTGTGGGTCCCAAATGTGAAACCCTTGGCCTCTCCTATATATAGAAAGGCGGGAGATGTAAAACCCCCCAAGCATTCATTTGGCCCCCTTCTTCTTTTTCTAGGGTTAGGAGGAGAGGAGAGGAGAAGCTAGGGTTTGGAGAGATTGTGTGTGCTGCATGTGTGAGCTCTTGTCCTCCTTGTTGGAGTGGCTTTGTAAGCATCTTGTGAGATCAATCAATCTTGTGATGCTTGCTTGAGAGATCATTTGTCTCCTTTGTGTTCTTCTCTCTTTTGGATGAATTTGGTGCTTCCTTGATTCATGTGTTTATGCTTGGTCTCTTGACCTACTTTACCTTGCTTTGATGTGTGGGAATACTCCTAGAATCTTCTAGATCATCAACCCCCACAAGCAAGTCTTGAATCAAGATTTTCATATTTCTAGGGTTTGTGCACTTCTTTGGAAAAACCTTAAGAGATCGATTCTACACAGTTGATCTGAAGGATCGTCGCTAGAAATAGGTCTCTAATATCCTTAGGGAGGTGAGCTCTAAATTTGGTCAAGTTTCATTGGTTGAATCAAAAGTTGGACCAAATTTCATTTTGGATTGGGGCATTGATTTTCAGTACTGGACTAAATCGGTCTTACCAGTTTTACAACGGCGGTCCGACCTCCCGCTTTTCAGACAGCTCAGTACTGCCGTGTCGAACCGATATCCAACGGTCCGACCGCCAGTTAGTAACCGGTCCGACCGCTCGTTAACCGTCGGTCCGACCGCCGCCTCCGATCTCGACCGATCGACCCTGTCCCGATCGAGCAGTGAGTTAAATTCTCCACTTTTGTGTCGTGTGGTTGAGGGGGTTATCGAATTCAGCACAAGGCTTCCTCTGTGTGCTTACTGATCTTCTTAGCTTTCATAGCTAAAGGAGTAAAGTTCGTGTTGAATTTGATTAAGGCGAGAAATTTGAGAAAGCGCCTATTCACCCCCCCCCCTAGTCGCCTTTACGGTCCTACAATTCCAATAGAGCCGTTGAGCATTGAGCAGGATCTTACTTTTGAGACCCGGCCAGTGAAATTCTAGAAGAGTCAAAGCGGGTTCTGAGGAACAAGACTTTAAAGTACATCAAGGTTCTTTGGTCTCATCAGACCAAGAGAGAGGCCACCTGGGAGTTAGAGTCCCGCATGCGCGAGCAGTATCCAGACCTGTTTGCTTCTGGTATGTGTTAAATTCATTGATTTCAATTCCATAGCAGTTCGTTCTTGTGTTCATTTTGATGGTTAGAATTCGAGGTCGAATTCCGTTAAGGGGGTAGAATGTAATACCCCAAATTTTAATCGGGCGTTTATAAAAGAGTTCGGAAGGAGGAAATATTTTAGAGGGTGGAATTTTCATAGGGTTGGAGGGGGTTTCTGTAAACTCTCGCCAACCTGGGTCGCGGACCGTGGCCCAGGAGGCCCAAGTGGTGGCTGTCCACTAAAGGGGGTGCCTCCCCATCTCCCAAAAACCCTAGCCGCCACCCACCTATTCCCCTCCCCCTTCCACCCGGCCGCCTCAACCTCTCCCCACCTGGGCCCCACCTGGGCGCCGCCCCTAACTCCGGCTACCGCCCCACCTTGGTTGTGGTGCTCCTCCTCCCCTGAAGCTGAGTGCTCTAGCCTGCTCCCTCCTGCTGCTGTTGTCCCCGGGCTCGTCGGTTCTGCGTTGTCGTGGCCGGCAAAGAGAAGGAAGAAAGGAGGAGAAGAAGGGTCTTCTTCGTGGGGGATTGATCACCATCTTCCCGCGAGTCTTCAAGGGTAACGAAGTGCTTTCCTCACTGTTTGATGATGATTAGATGCGAATTCGATTAGTTGGATTGGATCGAATTGCTGCGTTAGATTTTCAGTTCTGTCCAGTAGGTTGCGCGGCCGATTTGGGGTTCTTAGAAGCCGAATTTAAGATGTCCATCTCCTAGAGATATATAGGAATTGCTCTTAGATTTCCGTAGCCGCCAAGAACACTTAATTCTGACTTACGGATCAAAAGATATGGTATGATTTTCCCTGCTGTCCTGAATTCCTGACAAGAATGAACTGTCAAGTTGTCTTTTAAAATATGATTAAGTTACTTGCAGATTCACGTTTTCCACCCAACTAGGTTGTTGTAGGAATTTTTATAAACTTTCCAGAATGATAAAGAATGCCCTAATCGGAGTTGTAGATCAAAAGTTGTGATCTGTTCGTTACTGCTGTCTTTTTCATCTAGACATAATCTGTCTTATACTTTTATCTATATGTTAGCATATTCTTTTGTCCAAATTGGGAGATCTTGCCAACTAGAGTTTTGTAGATATGTTCGTTAAGTTTCCTTAGGATCTAGGCTCACCTCGTTCCGAGTCTCAGATCAATAGTTATGATTTATTCCGTGCTGCTGTCCAGATTCATTTTCTGTGATTGTGTTGCCTGTTTTCAGAATAGGTCTAATAGTTAATTCTTGGGTTGTCGGGAAGGGGTCGTAGAACGTTGCTGGTAGTGTCTTGTACCATGTTATTCTTATTTCGAGTACTTACTTGTGTAGTCGGAGAGGCTTCGGGTTTAGGGGAACCTTCGTTGCCTACTAACGCGTCGCAACGCGGAAGGCAAGTACTTTGACATTCTTAAGATTTGTGAATGCTGAATGATTGATGTTCGTATTGTGTTTTATATAATACGTGAGATGGTTCAATGTTTATGTTCCTTTCATATATGTTATTCCCATGATTAGAGATGATGTTATTCACTATTCATAGTTCATTACATGCATCCATTGTAATGTTCCATCCACGGGAGTGGATTATAAAGATCCATCAATTCCAGTATGGGCACGTAAGACCCACCATTCCAATGTGGGTAGATTTGGACACCCGTATAAAATGTTCTTCATACGAAATTTGGATCCCCGCATTTTGTTAAATGTGGGCTTAAGTGAACACCGACGAGTGTGTCACTAGCTATAACGGTATACGCATGAGTGTAGTCCTTTCATTTCATTAAATCCATTCATTCCATTCATTCATATGTTTATTTTGTGCTATGTTCATATTCTTTAAAGATGTTGTCTTGTTCATATTTGTTGTATGTCTAGTTTTTTTATTATACTTGCTGAGTCTCGGACTCATTCTTGCTTTGTTTGTATATTTTAGGTGATCGTTGGTGATGGCTCTTTTGGGAGGAGTAGACACGCACTATTAATTCATTTCACCATACTCCAGTTTCACTTATAAGACTTGGTTATGTCTTTCATTCGTTAAGTGATGAACTGTAATAAATAAAGTTTGATGTGGTTGATATCTTCCTCTATGTTATCGATGATTAATTCTGCTTGTGAACCTTGATCACCCCTTTTGAAATACTTATTTGGATTCAGACTATATTCCTGACATTGTTCTATTAAATTTTGATCTCTTTATGTCATTAGATGAGATATTATTTAAATTCTTCCGCTTTATGGTTGTAGGTTAGATTATTTAGGTGACATCTTGGCTTCCGAATAGCTGTAGGTACAAAGTGTAACAGCCGATGTGAGGGGGACAAAGTGGCGATGGGTGAGGGGCGAGGGCAGAGGATCGGGAGTAGGCGGCTCGGCGGGGGGGGCGGCGGTGAGGGTAGCTCGTTGGGGGCGGCGGCGAGAGCATTGAGGCGGGCGGGGGGAATGAGAGGCAGGGACAGGGCGGGCAGGGGAATGAGAGGGAGAGGGAGGGGGGAGGGAGGGAGGAAGGGAGTGAGCGGGCGACGCGGCGCGAGTGGGGTGGGAGGAAAGTGGGGAACGTCTTTGGCAGAGAGGAAAGCGGAGAAGAAGGAGGAGGGGCGGTCGGCCGTGCGGCCGGGTGAGTGGGAGAAAAGCGGAGAGTGCGTGCGGGCGGGTGGGTAGGAGTGGAGCGGGGCAAACTGAGAATTATAGAGTAGTAAAGATTTTATATATATATATATATATATATATATATATATATATATATATATATATATAAAAGCCGGTTTTAAAGGCACAAACAGCCACTGCTTGAAGATTTTATAGAGAAGAGATCATGAATGGAAAGGTGGGACCTGAGACGCAAGGGAGGATCTTGACCGACTTGAACACGGTTTCATAGACAAAGGTGAAGTGAATGGTGAGAGGCAGGTGAAGATGGGTTGTAGTAGTTTTTGACTCATTTGGTCTTGTTTTGGAATAGAATAGCAAATTTTAAATGACATAATTGATATATAAGCATGTGAATCCTTCATGTCGTTTAATACGAATAATATGCTCAACACACACAATATGTGTATAATAAAAATCAGCATGAAGCTAAGATTTAGAAGATTGATTATTACTCTCAGAAGGCTAGTTGCACAAGATTTAAACTTGGCCATCACAGTACTCATGCCAAATGTAATCACAAATTGAATATGACGCTTTATAGATTAGGCCTTGAGCTCAAAATAAAATTTACTAATCTATTTCGACTAGTTCAAGCAAATTATCCAAAATTAACTTTGTTGTACACAGAAACAAAATCAATCTATCAAGATACTATCAACTTAAAGACTGGAAGACTGAAACTTCTATAGGACAGCAAGTATTAGTTGACTGAAAAATCTCAAAGGACAACAAGTATATCAGAATGTATAAATTTCTCGAAACAATAGATAACAGTAATCTAACAGCTCAAGGCACAAACTATATACAATATCGCATCCAATTGTATTTGTGACATCAATTCATCATAGAGCAATTCAACGAGCCCACAAAAAATTACTTTGCAATATCTCCCAGTGCTAGGCACATGCAAAAATTTTATAGGCATGAGGAGAGCAGAAGAGAGAAAGTAAGTACAGATGCATGCGTGGAAGTTGATGTTGAACTGTCCATAGAATGGATTTAAAACAGAGAAGATGCCCTGACAGACATCTCCTCCCTACTCTAATTTATATGTAAGCCATTGATGCAGTCATCGTTGGCACTGAAATGCAATCACCCTTGTGCCTCTCCAAGAACAGTTGGAGATTGGCGTTAAAAGAAGAAAGCTAGCTGATCCAGGACAAAAATTCATTCACGAGCAAAACGCCCATACATTAAGCCAAACAGAGGAATTAAAGAAAGGGCGGGGCTGTGCTTCTTAGAAGGTGTGTTTAGGGTTTTCATTTGTGTTTTCAAACGATCCAATTTACTTCTCGTTTTGCTATATTAGTTTTTGACAAGGTTTGGCCGTTTTAATTGTATACTTATTTCTCTTAACACCAGTGCAAAAAGCAACTAATAGAGACATTTGGTCGAAGCTGCTACCATAAAAAGCACAATGAAAAGTATTTGAAAACCATAATCAACTAACTAAAACAACATCTATTTTTGATTGGAGGTAGTACCTTGAGAAATGGAGTTGTAGTTATTTTATAGAACTTATTTGGTTGCAGTTTAATTGAACGAGTTGAAGCATCACAAAAAGAAATTGTAGTGTATGCAAAAAGTTAAACCAAACACTCACCTGTTGACATGTGTAAGTGTAGTTAAATTCATGTGTCTAACTTCACTTATCACTATGCACTAGTGGCGAACCCATGATTAAAATTTAGGTTGGGTGGTGGATCAATAGTAATATCCTAAGTTGCCTCGATACGCGCTACCGGTATGGCGATATGAATATGGATAAACGAATTTGTCAATATGGTGATATGGTGTTTCTTAAATATAAGGATACATTGATTCAGCGAGTATATATGTATTTAAAGATACACGAACCAATTGTCGTTATGAGCCCTTAAGCGTCAAACTAGAATAACCAAAACTACAATGTCATTCTTGTTTATCTAAACAAGAGATAATTTTGCCACAATCAAACTAGCTTAACCAAAACCAATATAAGAGTATGACGGCAAGCAACTTGAATTTGCATAGGACTAGAGATATAGCACATTCTCCCTGTAAAGAAATGGTCCTTAATTGGGTTAACTAAAATTCCGAGAGTCAGGGTCATCAGTTTCATTCACATCAACAAGCATCAACAAACAAGAACCTACTACTAAACTAACCACAAGAAAAAAAGCTCGCACCTTGCGCCCCATTGCCCCAGTCTCGCAGCCACTCCCGCACCCTGTGTGGTTGCAGCCCAGCGCCTGCACGCCGCTCCTCGCCACCGCCTGCAACGCAATGGACACACAACACGCCCTCTCCGTCGCTCGCCGCAGAACGCTGCATCAGACCTCCCTCGCTTGAGTCACTTCTCTAGGATTAGAGAGAGGAGAGTCACTGCTACACTCAGCTATGAACTCTTACTTCTCAAGCGGTGGGCATGGGCTAATGTGTAGTGGCCTACTCAATCATCACGCACGCACTAAGCACCTAAGATGCTCGCACTCCAGGCCTAGCAGACATTTCGTGTCCTGGCTTCTTCCTCCTCGAGACCGAGGCACTGAGCAACCTTCCAAATACCAAGGACATAAGGACGAGAGACCAGAGGGGGTACCGACGTCGCGGGCTACCTCGGGTGGCCACCCATGCTTGCCCGATAGTTGGGTCCGCCCCTGGCATGCTTCAAAATTTTAGTTTTGTATCTAGTCTCTACCCTTCTTCTCTACGTTCACGTAAACTTTGAGTGGAAGTTTTAACATAATCTCAAAAAAATTACTTGATGTAGCGACACATATGCTATAGGACTATAATATCCCATTTGTTCTAAAGCTTAGAAAAGGAAAAGAAAAGGAGGAGGGGAGAGTGGGTCAGGCTAGGGCCCAACCGAGACCATGTGGTACTCGGCATGGGACACACCTAGGTACCACACAAAAGGAGAGGGGAGCCGAACCAAACCCTAGCCCTACCTCTTATAGCCCCTACCACTCTACTGCCCTAGTCGAGCCGCTATCCCCTTGCCACGCGCTAGGATACCACTGCCACCCCTACCGCTACCGCTCTTCTGCCGCAGCCGTCCAACTTCTTGCCACACCATGCCATCGCTGCAGCCGCGCACCTACGGCCAGTGCTATCACCTCTTGCTACCTGCCCGCTGCTTGCTAGCTGTGGTTGCTGCTGCAAAGGGGGAGCAAGGAAAAGGCAAGGAAGGAGAAGGAGAGGAAGGGAGAAGAGGGAGAAGAGGGAAAGTAAGGGTTTTGTGATCTAATCTCCTTCGTTGTCCGTTTTTTAGGGGTAATGATATGAAAATCCTTTCTACATTGTTAGATTACCATTTAATCTAAGTTTAGGGTAGATCAATGACGGGAATTAGTGTTTTGGTTATGCTCTATTTCGGTTAATAATGTTGTTGAGCCTTGCGAGTTACGAGTGTGTTTTGGGGGTATCTACGTACTATTTCATACCTTTGCCATGTTATTAAAGTTGTATATTATTTGTTTAAACTTTCAATAGAGTACAAGATCACTGAATTTGATTAAGCGGTGTAAAAGTTATGGCTTCTGGAGCGCTGTTGTCTAGAATTTCGTCGCCGTTAATAGCAGTAGTGTGATTTTCTTATTTACGTATAATAGATGGTCGAATTAATTTATGGTCATAATTAGGATTAGTTAGATCATTTTCCATAGTTTCAAGAAGTTATAAGTTTTGCAACTTTTCATGTGGTAGAAAAATAGATATAACATTGTGTGGATATTATGGGGATATGCTCCAGATCTTAGGATGATGTGACAATTGGCAATGGCACATATGGTTTGTCGTTTCACAGGGTTTTCGACAAAGTTCAGGCTTTCTGGACAGGGGTGGTCCGACCGGCCATAGCATGGCGGTCCGACCGGTCCCAAATCGGTCGGACCGGCCATGTGCGGCGGTCGGACCGGCCGTGACCAAAGAATGGTCAGAACAAGCTGGGCCAAAAATAGAGGGTGTAGCAAGTGAGGGGATCTCAATGCACTTGATCTCATAATTTTTGGAGCCTCCAAGCAAAAGTTCTATTCGTTTTAAATTTCTAGAAGGTTTCGGAATTTCAGGGCTTGAAATTCGGCTAAGTCCCTTGTGGCGGTCCGACCGGCTCACAGGGAGTGGTCCGACCGGCCAAAGGGCAGTCCGACCGGCTCACAGTGAGCGGTCGGACCGATTTCCACTTATGAACGTCAGCCAACTTCGTGGTGATGTTGTTTTGTTAGGTCAAGTTCATTGGTTTCATGGCATATGTATTGCATGATGCATGTTTTGACTAACATGGATCAAGTTGTGAAGAACTTGTTCCCGAATTCGTGTTTGCTTGTCTATGGTTGTGTAGGTTGCTTGGTGGTCAACGGCGAGGATGATCGGGACTAGACTTGGAGAGTTGAGGTCCAGAACGATCGACGATGCCGGGTGAGGTCAATGACTCAAGCGTGATGTGAGATGGACAAGGGTGACCTATTAGCAAATCTGAGGCGCAAGATGGCGCTAGGTGAAGCTGTTTAGGTTAAAAGGTTAAAGACGGCGCATTGCGAAGCGTGCGTGTGTGACCCGTTTGTTAGTGGGCCTTAACGGGAGCCTAATAGAGTCAAACCCTAAAAGTTCTAGGCCTCCACTATAAATAGGAGGAGGTGGTGGCTGCACCACGTCTCTCTCGCCTCTTTTATGTTTCAAAACCCTAATTGGCTTAGGGGGAGTTGAGGTGGAGGCTAGGGCTCTTGATGGTTTGAGGTGATTTTTGTGATCTTAGATTGACCACTATTCCTTGATGAAGTGGGTGTAATCCAGCATCAATCACGAATTTAATCTATGCAAGGTTTGCTTGAGATAAGTCTCTTTTCGTTCTTGCTTTCAATTTCGTGATTTTAGGGCTTTCTTTGATCCACCAGTTTTTGATTGATTCTTTCATGTGAATTAGCTTGCTATGATATGTGTGAACCTATCTAGGATCATCTTGATCATCAATCACTCACGAACAAGCATTAGGATCAAGTTTTCGTTCTTGCCCGGTTTTAGACCCTCTCTTACTCAATTGACAACTGTTCAGGATCTAGCCAAGAATTATCATAATAATCGATTGGAATAGGTCCTCAATAGCATAGAGAAGGTGTATGCAAAGTTTCGTGAAGTTTGGAGTTGAGAATCAAAAGTTAGACCTAATTGCAACTTCGTCATCGGGCTGTTTTTACTGTTTCAGATCTGTTCTGGAGTCTGCCGGTCCGACCGCCCCTCACCACCGGTCCGACCGATTTGGCAGCAGTCCGATCGCCGGTATAACAGCGGTCCGACCGCCCGGAAATCGGTCCGACCGGTCAAGTCCAGAGGTCAGACCGCCAGTGCACTGTGTTGCTTTGATCTTTGATGTTTTTGTCATATTGCTTAGGGGATTAAATTGAATTCAATACTAGTCTTCCGCTGTACTGGTATATTGATCTTCATAGCTTCCTCATAGCTATTGGAGTGAAAATTATGTTGAATTCATAATTTGTGAAAAAGTGAGCGTACTCCTATTCACCCCCCCCCACCCCCTCTAGTCGCCTTTTCGGTCCAACACATTGTTAATTCTGCTGTTCAGTAATATTCCAGTTTGACCTTTGAGGTTAAAAACAAGGGTTTGAATGACTCAATAAGATAAATTGCAAAACTAGAAAAGGGTAGAAAATTTTATGTAGATTCCATAAAACAAAGAGTTTGCTATATTTGGATTCCAAGAATAAATGTTATGGTTGTTTAATCACTGTGAGACCCCGATTTATCAGGCTTGTAATGCTTAACCATCCACTTGGTCCTAGCATCACAAACAAAATAAACTGAGACTCGAGACATGTATACTTCCCAGAAATGCAGTATACACACCTCTTTACAAAAAGTCAAGCATCAATTCCATTCATTCACATAGAACCAAAGAAAAAGCACAAACCAGAAGTTAAACTAAATTAAGGATAGTTATTACAAAAGAGAGGCCGACCGGCCAAGATCATACAAATAACTAATTAGACAGCGGAAGCGAAATGCCATAAGATGGCGATAAACAAAAGAACCAATCAGTGTGCCTTCACCCACAAGGCAACCGACCGGACCGCCAAGCTAGTCGTCAAACCCGCAGCACATCTCACAAAAGTGAGGCCATTGGGGCTCACCTTCCTCCTCTGCAACAAATAGTTAAGCAAAGCAAATGAGTACAAAAATTGTACTCCGCAAGACTTACGTGTAGAATAACAGACCTATACATATGCTACATGCAAGCTTATTTGAGTGGAGGCTGTATGTTTCATTTTCGGCACAAAGCAATCTTTATTTGCAATAATGTAGTACATTTAAAAGCAAGTTGGCAAATCTGTTTTTAATGTTCAAATAACCACTTGACAACAATAATAACAATAGATAGATGACAACAACAATCTTGGAAGTGACTAACCCATAGTCACCACAACAATAGCAAGAATTACCCATTCATGCCAACCGTGTCAAATTTTAATTTAAAAGGTTCTCCTCTCACTCTTGCAAAACCTAACCAAGCGTGTCCATAACCTAGGACGAGACTATTCGAATAGTGTTATCCCTGCAGGGGTGTACCAATGTACCCACACGCCAGACCGCCTTTTTACCAAGCTATTAAGCACACTTCCTTAGGTATGCCGGCACGGCTAAGTCCTACGAGATATTTCCAATATTATGCATTAACTGCGAGTCGCCCGTATGGATAGAAACTCATACGTTGTGTCGGATTCATCATAAAGCCTCGGTCAACTACCCATCGCGGGTAAAGCCTTGGACAACTACGATGCCCCTCGAGGTGGAGAACCTACCCGGAATCTCCACCACCGCACAACCAACACAATAACACAGATCATTTTTCACACCACACACACAACCCCCTCTTGCGACTCAGAGATAACACACGCCAAAGTACTCAGTCAAGAGAGGTCCCATATCCCTCTCGCGTGGTTAGCACGCAAAAATGCTTGGAGAGTGTGACACAAGATGTTCGGTCCTTGTTGACTTAGGCAAGACATCCACAAACCCAATAACCCACCATCCAACCACTCGCCTAAGTCCAAATCAATTTTTCATTTTTAGATTTTTAACTTTACAAAATAACAAAGCACAAGTGCTGGACATAAAGGAATAATCATTAGATGTGTGATCAAGATCATCGACTAAATCGATGATCGCCCATTACTACCGAAACTAAGCATTTCTAAGCAATTTTAATTCGCAATCTACTAAGTGACAAGAGCTCATCCATCGAATTCAAATCACAGCAAATAACCTAGGCTCATGGTAGTAGGGGATAATCAATTCCTACAGATTATGCAACTATAGGATACTAACCATAATTTAACAACAAAATAGCCATGCATACATACAGTTGAAATCAATATATTAGACTTGAGAAATACTGGGATTAACATGATCAAACTGCTTGCCTGGTTGCTGTTGTTCAAGATGTTGCGGAGGATCACTTAGGTTATCAATGTGCTCTTCGGAACCTAACAAGAAAGCGAAAAAGAACCGATAAGAACAAAGAAAACACAAAGACTCAACATCAAACTTTCTCTGAATGCTTTGAAAATTTTACAGCAGTAAGACCATGATTTATAAGGAATTTAGCAACAAGAACCAATTGATTTGGATTCTTAATGCAAAAGATATGAGCAAAATAAATCTGCTCAGCCTTATAAAACACAAATGCTACTATTTATTGCAACTAAAATCTTCGCAAAAATTTCTGGAGCTATAATGAGGTTAGAAACATTTTTAGATTAAAGTTTAGTTAAAAACATAACTAACAAAATTTGAATCGACTTAAAAGGAATTAAAATGAAATAGTTATGAATTTTATAAGTTAATTTCATTATTCAGTTACAAATAATCCTTTCGGGAAAATCCGAAATTAAAACGACGTGGACGAACTTGGATCGTTGATCTTGGATCCAACGGTCCAAGTCCTCGGGGCAACGCACGCACGGGGCTCATACGTTCACCGTTGGATTTGGATCCAACGGTTCACGTGGATCGAAGCGTTCAGGCGGTCCAAACGTTCACACGCACATGAGCCATTGATCTTGGATCCAACGATCCACGCGGATCGAACCGTTCGGACGGTCCAAACGTTTACTCGATTCGGGACTGTTGATCTTGGATCCAACGGTCCACGGATCAAAGCGTGCGAGAGATCCGATCGTGGGCCGTAGATCAAAAGATCGACGGTCCACAGCGAACCATGTTCAAAAACTCGCGCCCAATTTTGTCTGACAAAACGACGACGAAAGGAGGCTCACCACCGGCGACTCTGGCCACGGCGGCGCGAGCTGAGGCCTAAAATGGATCCGCAATAGTTTTGCGCACACAATGGGACCAAAAATTGAGGCTGCGGCGGTCTAGAACGCCGGCAAGCCGGAGTTTACCGAGGTGACAAAAATGGCCGAAAAACAAAAAATGCAAAGAAGCTCTGCTGTGGTCCAAGTAAGCTAGTGCCACGCATCTAGGGACTAATGTGGAGCTACCTGAGCACGGGAGAGGCACAGAGAAAGGTTGGAGCTACTCCGGTGATAAAAATGGTGCTTTCGACCAAAAATGGGAAATCTTCAATTCAGCCAAGCCCTGAGGAAGATAAGCAAAATTGAGCGAGGGTTAAGCTCAAGAGAGTAAAGAAGGAGCGGAGGGAGCAAGAAATGGTAAGAGAGAGCCACTGTTGTACCGCCTTCACCGTAAGCTTGAAGCTCGACAATGGTGGCCGAAACGGTTTCGGGTGAATCAAGCTCAAACAAGCACTGAGGTGCTAGCTAGAGTTGCGGAAATGCTAAAGGAAGCCAAAGGGGAAGCAATGGAGAGGGCAACGGCAATAAACCCTCTCGGGTCAAACCTGCCATGGGAGCACTTGAGAGCGACGGGAGCAATTGAGCTATGGACATTTGAGGGTGGTGCACGACGGGCATTTAATGCGAGCAGAGAAAGCCGTTTAAAGGTGACCACCGAGGTGACCCAACGCTGCTCCAGTTCTGCGCACGCCATGGCTTTGACTCAACCGCACGCTTGCTCAGACGCGAGGAAGGAGACGACGCGACCACCGTTGGATCTAAATCAAACGGTTCAAATGAGAAAGGACGATTGGAACGGTTTGAACGTTCACTCGATCCAGGCCGTCGATTTGGATCCTACGGCTCACACTGCGCGAGGCGTTTGGACGGTCCGAACGTTCACGCGAATCTGAGCTATTGATCTAGAATCCTACGGTACACATGGATCGCCGCGTTCGGATGGTCCGAACGTTCACGCGATCGTGGGTCGTTCGATGCCGATCCAACGACCCACAACGCTCGCGCTCGATCGACCGTGGCGGTGCAATTAGTTGATTGAACCAAGTCAAGTGGCTCGAGCCCGAGTCTGATTCGAACCCAAAGAACAGTGACAACCAGCTAGGGTTTGAATTAACAGCTGAATTTTGGAGGATTTGCTTAAGGTAGCAAACCAGCTCCAAAAATTATGAAATTTTAACTGGAGGTTGCTGACTTAAGGATTAACCTTACATAAAATTTCTAGAGATTTTCATACATTGCATTCCTCTCCAGAAATTCCAGAAAGTTGGAGTTAGGGTTTGACCAAGCTTTGACTTGGTTTGACTTGCCTCCAAAATTATCAAATAATTTCTAAAAATCATGAAATAATTCAGAGGTGTTACCAAGCCTTCTTAGAACTCAGGAAAAATGTTCACAGAGGTTTGGCACAAGATCTTTGCCAAGGAGGTTTTTGATTGGAGTCAATTGAGGATTTTGATTTTTGATTTCCATAATTCCTTTACAAGAATTACAGAAATGATAAAAAACATCCAGATGTGAGAAAAGTTTTAATTTCTCCTCATTTTTGTACATTTGAAACACAAATCTACATTTGGGATGTTACAATCACCAGGACAACGGGTGGGTTGTCCGGTAAAGAAGGGTTAAGTATGTCAGGTTTGCACGTAGGAGCGATGATGATTTATTTTATGTCGTTGTACTGTTGTTGCATGTTTTTTAGATGAATTATTAGCTAGGGAGTGTTGCTTCAAGTTCGGTGTCGCCTTTGTATCTTCTGGTTTCTGTGGCTGAAAGGCAAGTACATGGTAGAGCGGCAGACATCGGTTTGTTTGCCACTTGTCTTTACAATTAAATTGCCATGGTATCTTTTTGTTTTATTCATGCTTATTACAATACCATGATAATAATATGAAAATGATGATGATATGACTATGGTGATGACATGGTAACGATGATAGCATGATGATAATGGACCGTGTTAATAGATAATGTATAACATTGCATCAATTGCATTCATATCATGAAAAGATTGCATTTAAGCCATGTCGGTAAGGAAGTCATATAATTAGTCTGGAGCGGTCGGTGAGAGAGTTATATAGCTAGTTCGGAGTACTCTAGAGAAAGACCTACTTCGGTAGGGACTCCACGGGAGTGGAGGTTGGACTCCATATGAAAGAAGACAGGGTAAGAGTGGTTCATTGATGGGTGAACACTCCTCTATATCGGTATAAGCTATCAGATGTGTATGTGGACATGTAGAATAGCCAAGCATTGCATTAATGAAAAGATAATGAAGTTAATTGGATACATGAATGATGGTGATAATGATCTACTTGAATAATAAACTATATATGTTTATTGTTCTATTATGTACTTATTTAGTCTTAGACTCACCATTGCTTTGTTATTGTTTTTAGGTGACCAGTGAAGATAACATACATGGGATGGGAGTAACACATACACATCACAAGATATCATTCACACTATTATCACTATTTAGTTGTTATCATTAAACCTAGAGACTTGGTGCTTTCATCTAGATATGATTAGTAGACATGGATTTCATCTTCTTAATGGTTGGAACATAATTGATTTGGTTATGGTTTATTTATTTTGCTTTGTTGCTGAAAATGTTCCTGGGCGCATGGTTCCGGGCGTTCTTGGGCACGTGGCCCCAAGTTAAATTTGAATCCTAAATTTTGGAATCTTAAATCCAAACAATTTAAATTTCAAAATTCCTATTTGCAAGTTTGGATTTATTATTATTATTATTTTGAAATTTTGAATCTAAAATTTTGAAATTTCGAATTCTGGATTTCAGAAATTCAAATTCTGAAAATTTAAATGAATAAATTCGATTTTTGATAATATCAATTTTTTAAAATTTCGTAATTTCAAATAACGATAATTTAAATTCCAAAACTAAAATTTTACATTTTCAAATATCAAAATCCAAATTTTGAATCATAAAAGAAGAAATTTGGAATGTTAGAATTTTATATTATGAGAATTTAAATTATAAAATTCAAAAGTTTAGTTTTAAATTTAAATGAATGGATCGATGCCTCTCCCCCTCTAATAAAACGTGCATTAACAATGACCCCAGAGCTAGCAGGCATGGAGCTCCAATGGCGCTAGCACCGGCCTCTCTCTCTCTCTCTCTCTCTAACCCGATATATCCACACGTATATATATATATATATATCGCCCAACAGTGTGTAGTGTCTCCCCCATGCTTTCTCTCTCTACTGCTCAACCTTCTCTCACTACAATTAATAGATCAACTGATAAAGTACAGCATGATCCGTCACATGCTGTGCTTCGCGGCATGTTGCCTCTTGCTGTTCTTGTACTATGTTAGATTTAGGTCTTGCAGCCATGGGCATGGCCCAAGATGCTACCCGGCGATCGGCTGCCTGGTCGCCTTCTACCGGAACCGGCGGCGGCTCCTCGACTGGTACACCGAGATGCTGGCGGCGTCGCCGACCCAAACGATCGTCGTGGACCGGCTGGGTGCGCGGCGGACCGTGGTGACCGCGAACCCGGCGAACGTGGAGCACATCCTCAAGGGCAACTTCGGCAACTACCCCAAGGGGAAGCCATTCACTGACGTGCTCGGCGACCTGCTCGGCATGGGCATCTTCAACGTCGACGGCGAGATGTGGCACGCGCAGAGGAAGCTGGTGAGCCACGAGTTCACGGCGCGCGCGCTCCGGGAGCTGGAGGTTGCCGTGCTCGAGGCCGAGGCACGCGACCGCCTCGTGCCGGCGCTCGCCGCGGCGTGCGGCGGCGATGCTGTGGACATGCAGGACGTCCTCCGCCGGTTCGCGTTCGACGTCATCTGCCGGGTGTCGCTCGGTGTTGACCCCGGGTGCCTCGACCCGGCATTGCCGGCGCCGAGGCTGGCCGCGGCGTTCGACGCCGCCGCCGGGATCATCGCCAGGCGCGGCGCGGCGCCGGTGGCCGCCGTGTGGAAGGTCAAGCGAGCGCTGGACGTCGGCTCGGAGCGGACGCTGCGCGAGGAGGTCCAGGTGATCCATGAGGCCGTCATGGACCTCATCCGCAGCCGCAAGAAGGAGCGAGCTCTGGTCAACGGCAATGACGACGGCCTAAGGAATGACCTGCTGTCGCGGATGATCGAATGCGGCTACGCCGACGAGGCGATCCGGGACATGGTGATCAGCTTCATCATGGCCGGCCGCGACACGACGTCGTCGGCGCTGACGTGGTTCTTCTGGCTGCTCATGTGCCACCGCGACGTCGAGAGGGAGGTCCTGAGGGAGATCACGAGCTTGAGACACGGCGGCGACCGTGACTGCGCCTGCGGCGGTGAGGGCTTTGACCACGGAGACTTCCGCAAGATGCGGGTGCTCCACGCCGCGCTGTGCGAGACGATGCGTCTGTACCCGCCGGTGGCGTGGGACTCGAAACACGCGGCGGCGGCGGACGTCCTTCCCGACGGCACCCGCGTCGGGCACGGTGACCGCGTCACGTACTTCCAGTACGGCATGGGGAGGATGGAGGCCATCTGGGGCGCCGACGCCGGTGAATTCAGCCTGCAAAGGTGGCTGTCACTTGCGGACGCCGCCGCCGAGCCGTCCGCGGCGTCGGCGGGCGGCGTATCGCCGTTCAAGTACCCGGTCTTCCAGGGCGGGCCGCGGACATGCCTCGGCAAGGAGATGGCCTTCGTGCAGATGAAGTTCGTCGCCAGCGCCGTGCTCCGCCGGTTCGAGCTCCGCCCCGTCGACGAGGGCCGCACGCCGGTGTTCGTGCCGCTGCTCACGGCGCACATGGCCGGCGGGCTCAAGGTGACGGTGAGGAGGAGGAGCGGCACACGCAACGGCATGCATGACGCAGCTGGGAATTAAAGTAGTAATATAACCCTCGTGTAAGTAATACAAAAGCAAGATCAATTAATTAGTTCCATGCAATACACAGTGTTCCAATGATTATTATTGTACACTTACTCTTCTAGTGTACATGCGCGCACTTTGTAATTTGTATCATATGATCGATGATCATACGAAAAATACCACACGCAAAATTGCCTCACAAAAAAAATGGCACTAAGCTAAAATACAGGTGTACTTAAGTTTTTATTTTCGGACAAACTTATCCGACTATATTAGATGGTGTAAATCGTGGTTAGACAGATGTTCGTCGTATTTAGTGAAAGTTCATATTGCTTTTTACCACGCATTTTAACGCTTTATTTGAAACACATGAATTTTATGAGAATTTCATATAAAACAGTATAATTCTCGCAAGAATTGGAAAAAATTCCATCCTACACTCCAAACAAGGCATAAGTATGATCTAATGTTTAGCTTTTGTTGTTTGTGATGTGCCCATGTATACGAATTGCTTGTCGGATGTTAGTTTGGAAAATTTGATGGGTTTAGTTTCTAGTTAAGATAGTATGAACAAGTAGCACGTGGGGTTTTGCCCAAATGGGGTTAGGTATGTGCGCCCAAGTGCAAGTAGCAATCACTTGCAGGAACTTGGAAACTACACGTTGTGGAAATATCAACTTGTGAACAAGGAAAAGGTTTGGAAAAATTGCGACTCATTCATGGAGAGGAGAAAACAAATTTTTTTTTTTTGCCTGTATAATGCATCATGGACCACGTGCAGAATATATATCGACGCCCAGTATGATCTTGCTGCCTAGCTTTCACACTAGGAAAGTTTTTTTTTTTTCAGAGCAAGAGGAGACTGTATTTTATTACCCAGAGGCTGGGTTATATTTAATTCGTAATGAATTGATGACAAAATTTTATTTTGCCTCGCAATATAGGGAATTACTACTGGATCATGATTGGCGAGAGAACATTGAATTTTTATTTTGAAAATTATTTGTAGTATATTTGTAAAGGGAAAGTGCTTCAGTGATACCTTAAAAGTGAAAACGCAATTTTTTAATCATGTTTTGGAGAAGACTTATAAGCAAACTGAGTGTGTGTTTGCAAATCAGACTCTGCAGGTTGTTTCACCACTAACAATACTGCTTTTTTTAAAAAAAATTAATCATGTTTTGGAGAAGACTTATAAGCAAACTGAGTGTGTGTTTGCAAATCAGACTCTGCAGGTTGTTTCACCACTAACAATACTGCTTTTTAAAACTTGTGAAATTTAAATTTTGGGATGGCATATTGCAATTCCCTACTATAATATACGTTAATTATTATGTGCTTAGCGCATGGAAGGTCAGTTTATTACCTCCTTTATCTCAAGAGACGTGGCCATGATCAGTGCTGGCCTGGTTTAGGGGAACCATGATCTCTCCACCCTGATCGATGTGGCTTGCCTGTTTGTTTCTTTTGTATTTGAATACGGCCTAAATAAATAATTGGAAAGTCAACTAGTGTAGTTTGTAATTTTATAAAATCAATGTATTAATTACTCTCTCCGGTCAAAAGAAAAAAAGAATAAATTACACAAAAATCAATGTATTACTCTCTCCGGTCAAAAGAAAAAAAAAAGAATAAATTACACAAAACTACACATATTTTGGCACAACTAACAGAAAATTACACAGTTTTAGTTTACATTTTGCGTAAATACGCATACCTTTGCGTGGTGTTTCAATGAACCCACATCCGTCGATTCTCATTATATGCCACGGAATTGATTGTGGGACCCACCTTTCAGTGTAAATTGACATGTGGAACCCACTGATCAACTCTCAAAATATGCATAGTTATGTGAATTGTAGTTTCTGATAGTTTTGGCAAAAACATGTGTAGTTTAACGTAATTTACTCATATCTTTATGTAGAGCTCTATATGAACATTGGCCACATCAGCACATTATTTCCCTATTGTTGGATTCCAATCCATTGCACACGAGCTCAATGCTCCATCTAAACACCCCTTTCAGTCATGAATGCAATCAACTTTCTTGTACTGAAATGCAAAAGTATGTACGGCTGAATCCTAATCGTAGTATTCTACTAAATTTTTGGCAAAAATATTTTTATTGAATAGAGACTGAACTTTTTTATTAATTAATTTTTATTAATTTTATTTTAAAGTTAACTTTCCGCGAATTTTATTTCCAATTCTGAACTCTTTGGTTACGTCACCACCTGTGACGTGATAATACAATATTATCACGTTATAGGATAAGTCCACTAAAATAACACTTTTTGTCACGCCACTGATGGTGACAGTGTTGTTTTGTCACACCACAAGTAGTGACGTGACCAAAAAGATCATAATTATAAATAAAGTTCGCGGGAGGTTAACTTTAAAATAAAATTAAAAAAATGGTTAATTAATAAATAAAAACCATAGAGACTAGAGTTTTATTTGTCCCAGTATCCTATGTTGGATCAAGCAATACAAATTTTGCCCATTTGAAACGGCGCGTAGCCTCTCGCAAGTTCCAAAAACCTAAGCCATGTGAGTGATGTAAATGATTGCTCTTATTTTCTCCCTGTAAAGGGAAAAAAAGAAAAATTATGACTTCGATCTGAGGAAATAAACAAAAGAAATAAAGAAATTGCACGTTTTCTAATTATGACCTTTATATTTTTTTAAAAAAAAAAACCACAACTACTACCGGTCAAAATCTAAACCACATGGCAGTACAATGGATGGATTACAAAATGTGCATATAGAAAGCGGCTATTTGCTTTTCTGTTTATTACAGTAGAAAATGCTATGTGTACCAAAGATTTTAATATATGGTCACAAGCTATGCCTGATAGACAGCTCTGTTATCTTGTATACCTGTCGGTGGAGCCCGCTCATCAGTGAAAGATAAATTTGCATCTTGAGCAGTTACATCGATCACTTTGGTCTCTAAATCACTTCGAAATCGAAATCATCTTCGCAGGTCTCTAAGAATGACATATATCTGCTCTAAGCATGACCTATATGTGCCACACTTAAGTCAATAAGCTTACAGAGCGTTGATAAGGAAAAGGGTTTATTATAGGCACGAGCAAGGATTGATTCAAAAACTAGTTATAGAAAAAAAAAACCGGAACTAGCCGGTATGGGGTAACCGGTTTTGTACCAGACGGTTGCAATTATCAAATTTAAACTCAAGATTCGAATTTATCAAGTTTTCAGGTGATCACCGCCCGGTTTGTGTACTAATCAAATAAGCATTTGATTAGTAGCCATTTAAGTTGTAAAGACCTACCAAAATTCACTTATAATTATCTAAGCGACATAATGTTCAAGTTCAGAGGCTGCACCATGGAAGTTTTGAAGTTCCGAGAGCGAAAGGAGACCTCATGCAACTATAGCTCTTGGGATGATTATGGTGCAACTTTCTGTCGATGTGCTGCAAAATACTTCCTATTTGTTTGCACATCTCGATACGAATTTTTAAATAATCCACTTTATTATATTTTTGCTCGTATAAACTAGTGCGACTTAGAGGGTGTCAACCAAACTGCACACACAACCATGTACATGTGTTCACCAACCGAGGCGAGTACACGACGGTGCCAATGCTTTTATATATATCTCTACCTACATAAAATTCTTGTATTACGTGTACAGGTTGCTGTTCGTACGTTTGATGCCCATTAATACTTTTGGATTGTCTGGGAAGGTAAACGCTGGATTGTTGTTGCTGCCCAGAGAGAACAAACAAAAAGAACATGTATACGTATGCCTAGCTAGCTACGTCTTGGGAGCCTGGCCTCGGGAAGGAGCGAGCAGGGGGCACTTGTCGTCTGTTTGCGTACTCGTAGTACTATTTTAGCTAAATTGCTCGTGGAAGACTATTTTTGTTATTTCGTTGCACAACAATTCCTTTTTAGCCGATAACTCCCAGGAATCCACCGCGCCTTGGGCTAAACTCTACGAGCCTTGAAATCCCTAAGTATGTCCATAACCGCGGACGCGGCTATTCGAATATATTGATTAACACTCTACAAAGATTTGTACACTTTACCTACATGATATAACCAGTGTAGCTAGAACTAATCATAACAAAACATTTTTGAAACTTCATCTTGACAATTGATTCTCCTGTTGTGCAATACAGACGACACCAAACCACCACACAGGTTGTTGGTCTGTCGCACACCGTTGGATTAGACACGGCGAACCGCTCATAAATGTGAATCGTCACACGGACATAATCACACCTCCACCTTGGCATACAGCTTAGCCTATCTGGCTGAGTAATCAATGTTAAGACTCCATAACTTACTAAGTTAGGCGTGTCTCATACCAGGCATGTCGTCGTACAGTTATGACTCAGTTTAATGACGTACAAAGTTAAGTGCTTAATTGACCAAGCCAAGACTGGCAATTACTATCAACTATCACATTCATATTTTCCCAAGCGCACACAGCTCCCACCATATCATAATTCCATCCACTTGCCTTGGTCCAAATATTTTCCCACCCTATTGATTAAATGCAACACATGCCATCAATGAGTAACAACATACTCAACACAATTTTCCACAAAGTACTCCATATTCACATAGTCATGTTTAGTTTTGCAACTTAAAATGATATCAATAATCCATTGCATGGCATTCGTGTCTAACCAACTCACGTTGGTGCTATGTTAATACCAATTAATAATTAACCAAGGTAGGGTAACAAAATATCATCGTAATACAATGAGCAAGGTGGATATAATCAAATAGGTGTGTAGCTAATCCCAAAACATTTAAAGAATTAAATACTTGAAATAACAAAAAATACCAAAAAATCTAAATGGCAAATTAAAAATAGCAAATGAACTTAGAAAAATTCCAAACAAATATGAAAATTATTTCAAAGCAAAAAGAACTCAAATAAAATAGTTTTGGGATTAAATGATGTTTATATTAGTCACATTAAGTTGTTTTAATATTTAAAAGTCTCATTTAAGCTTTATTAAATTCAAATAAAACTCGTGAAATTTTCCAATAGACTAAACTACTCAAAAAGATTTTCGAACACGAAAAATTGTGATGTTACACCGGACTAGCCTGGTCCATGCCCTAGGGTCCTGGATTTCACACGTGGCGCGCAGGGGGAGTCTGGCCCCCCTAGGGCACGGTGGAGGTTGAGTCCAGACCCCTAGGGACCGGACTTGGCTATGTGTTGGCTGCCGGTAGCTCCGTGGTGTCATTTTAGGTATTGACGTCGGATGGGAACAAAAATTTCTATTAGCCCATCAATAGTTCCATATGAGCCAAAAACTTAACTATCGTCATATCACATAACACTGTACATTCAATAAATAAAAAGTTGGATCATAAAACTACTAGTACGCTCTCCGGTACCCTACTTTCCTTGCAAAGAAAATGCAGGAAAAACCCATAGGCACCAAGGGACGGTGCGGCGGGGGTGCGTTCTTTCGGATTTAGAGACGATGTAGCAGGTTCTTCGACTAGTGATTAGCGGCGATGCAAGGCAGTGAGTGCGATGAGCGATTGGGGAAGTTTCTGCGTTGTTGAGGCCTAGGAAGTTGGTCTGGTTAGCTTGGCCTAGTGGTGGCCAGATGGGTGGCATGGCTCGGCATGTCATGGGCACGAGCCGATCCAGCCCATCTCGGCACGACCCATCCTGACCCGCGAAACAAACGTGACGTGTCGGCCCACGTGATAGGGAGGTGGGTCAGGAACGGCCCGACAGCCTTTCATGCTGTGCCATGTCGGCCTGAGCCCATTTATTCGACGGGTGGGTATGCCCACTTACCTGTTTGGAATGCAGAAATAGATATGAAAATTATAAAAAAATGAGATAAGCCTATTCAAAATGTAATAAAAGAGATTTATTAATATTGAAATGGTTGTCTCGTTAAAACCTTTGCCAAGTAAAAACTCAACATGAGAAAACCTTGGCAAATTAAAAAGAGTATAACCTATAGCTCTACATACATCCGTGTTCTACATGTCGTTGTCTAGGTACGGATTTTCGAACACCTCCGACAACTCTGAATTTTCCACCGAGTATTGTGTTCATGAATCAGCTTGTTCCCAGTCCTTTACAGTTAGAAGTATCTCCACCATCTCACTTGTGAGACGTGTTCTTCTCTCCTCCAATATTCTTCAAGAAATAATCAAATCAGACTCGGAGGAAACCATCGAGACAGGAACAGTTAATACATCACATGTAAGTATGGATAGCACGGGATATGCTAACTTATAGTCATGCCACTAGTGCAAAATTTCAAAGTTTTCTGAGTTGAAATCCACCGTATCGCTGTCCAGATAGGCGGATAGTTCCCACACCTTGGATGAGAGGTTGGTCTTGGACTTTGTTGAGAAGGTGCCGCTATAGAAGAAGAAGACCTAGACATAGAGGAAGAGCCTGAACCCCAAATCTTGCCCAACAGATTTATCTTGTTACTTGAGGTGGGTGCTACTGGAGGTCGTTGCAAGCGGACTCCTTGGAACTTATTTTTGTACCTTTGGAAAACCTCATGTAATCGAGAACAAACATCCACATAATAGTTAGAATAGTCTAACCCTGTAGCATCACTAAGAAGATCAAGAACATTAGCAAATCCGTCAATTTTAGCTCTAAGATCTAAAATAAATGCAAATGCATATAGAAAAGAGATTTCTTTCCAATATTTAAGGTATTTAGTTTTCATAGCAAAAATAGCCTCTCTTAAAACTGTGTCATTTTCAGAGTTTTTTAAATGACTAGCCATCTGAAAAATACTATGCATAATAATAGAAGATGTTGGATAATAGATAGCGGACAAAACAATAGTAGCCTCATAAATTTTTTCTAAAAACTGAAGTATCTTCTCAGCAACAAACTAATGTTGCTTAGTCAATAGTATACTACCGTCAGTACTCTGATAGAGCGTTTGAATAAAAACAAAAAATGTTCTTATATGGAAAAATACTCGTAAGCATCGGGTAAGTGGAGTTCCATCTTACCTGCATGTCCAAACTGAACTTTCTTGGATGTGCACCCATCGCCCTGTAGAGTTCTTATATGCTGCTATTCTTACGCTATAATTATTAAAATAAGATATTGCATCGCGAAAAGCTTCACTATACGAAATCAGCCTCTTCAAACCACATTTGACTATAAGGTTAATAATATGACAAGTGCATCGCTAATGTAGCAAGAAAGAATCGGTGTATGTACTCAACACTGGAGTAAGAATATCTATGGCCTTAGAGTTCGAAGCAGCATTGTCCAAAGTAATTAAGAATATTTTGTCTGTAAGACCAAAGTCTTCCACGACTTTGATAATACAGTCGGCAATATTCTCACCTGTGCGTGCTACATCAATTAATTTGAAACCTATAATTCTTTTCTCTATTACCCATACGTCATTAACATAATGAGCAACTACACTATGATAATCCTCCCTAACCCGATCACTCCATATGTCCGAGGTTAGGGCCACCGAAAATGTGCATGTACTAAACAGATCCTTTATTTTATTACGACATTCATTGTAGTATTTACTAGATCCCTAGTTGTTGTCTATCTAGAAATGGTAGAAAATCTATGACTATGTGTAGTCCTAATGTAAGTTTGGAAAACAGTAGACTCCCCAAAGTCTAACTGTAAATCCTTAGTAGCAATGAAACAACATATAGATTGATGTGCTACCTCAGGATCGTAGTCCCAGCTACGTAGTATACTGTTGGGGTTGTATTGCAACTGTGTCTACCTCATCACCAATCCTTGTTTGGCCTTACATCTTGTAGCATATCTAAGCAAGTGCCATGTTCCATCTGTAGACTTTGCAGACAATTCATTGCGATAAATTTTGCAAATAGCATATGGTATCTCATTTCCCTGTGCATCTGGCTTGGTTGCCCTGTCAAAATTCTCCCACACTTCGATGTAGATAGCCTCGACCTATTTGCTCCGGTGGTCGCCAACAAAGATGCTGTCATGGAGCCTGATGACGGAACTCCGCCTTGCCCTTCTGCTAACAACAGCAGTTGGTTTGAGTCAGTCGCAACCTCTATGGATGCAACTTCCTCAGGTAAATGTCCGAAATCACGAAGAGCAAAGCTATCGTAATTTTTCATAACGAAAACTACAAAATTGAAACTAACACTATTATTACTTTCATGTTAGCATAACAAATAATAACAATAAAATTATGCAAAAATAGTATTGTACCTCTTTTGCTGACTTGCTAGAGGAAATTGAATTTTATTCCAAAATTTGGCTTATTTTTTTATTTTTGTAAATTATCTCACAACGATTTTGAATTTGCACAACATAATTTGAAAGAGAAATTAAGGAATGGATGGGTGTTGAATGAGGGGGTATGGTGGCTATTTATAGAAATTTTTTTGGATTTTTTTTGCTATTTTTAAAGCCCCAGTCAGTCAAAAAATGGTCGAATTTTTTTTTGAAAATCCGAAGGTTACGGGATAAACGGGCCAAACTAGCCATGTCGTGCCGGGCACGGCCCACCGCGCAAAAAAATCCTAACGAGCATAATTCACGGCCCACCCACCCCTTCCTCTCCCCTATCCCCACACCCTACCCCTTCTCCTCCTAGCTCTCTCCCTTCCCGAGCCAGCCTCCTTGCCTTCTCCTCACTCTGCCCGTGCATTCCTCCGCGCCGACTGCTGGCGCCGTCCCGCCCTCCTTTTCCTCTTCTCCTCCTCACCGCGCCCGTGCGCCCTTCCCATCCTTCCACCTGTGCGCCCCACTGCCTTCTCCTCCCTCCGCGCCGGCCACCGGCTCCACCCCGCCCTCCTCCTCCTCTCCTTCTCTTCGCCGTGCTCGGGCACCTCTTCGCCGCCCGTGCGTCCTTCGTCGCCCCTTCTCCTCCCTCCGCGCCGGCGCCACGACCTGACGAGCCATGTCGTGCTTGGGACGCCAACCCAGCCCAGCACGACCCATTAGGCCTGTTCATTATATATATATATATATATATATATATATATATATATATATATATATATATATATATGATTTTATTTTCATTTTGTAATACTTATATACTTATATGGTTTATTTTTGTAGTTTTTAAATTTTATATAGTTCATTTTATAATTATATATAAATTTATTTTGGTTTTTTTAAATTATATATTTTTATAGAATTTTTACATTGTTTTTCAATATGTTATGTCATATGTGCTAAATGGGCTAGCACCGGCCTGACGGGCTAACCATGCTTGGGCCAACTTGGCACGGTCCATGCGCTCGGCGTACTGGCCAGTGGTCGAGCTCACGGGCTGACATAGAATGACCTGATTACCTAGCCTGGCCAGCCATGCCGTCCCTAATCGGGTCGTGCCCGATCGGACCGTGTCGGGCCGAACTATGCCGCCCATTTTGACACCACTACTGCAGATGGGGTGACAAGCGTTGCTGAGGCAGAGCCAACGTGGCCATGGCCGCTTGGGTGGGAACAATCTCGGTCCTGGCAAGGATTCCAACGAGCGGCCTCAACTCTGGCGATCTGAACCATCGACTTCTTCCAGATTGCCATCCCAATCGGCGCACGAAGGGAAGGGAGCAGATTGCAACAAGGGCAGGGAGTGAGGGACAGTTAAGGGAGTAGGGTTGTCCATAATTATACCAAATTGAAAAAACTGAACTGTACCAGTTAACTTGGTTTGGCCGGTATTTGATATTTGGTTCAGTTTTTGAATATATAGTTTTTTTAGGTTTTATTTTTTTGGAAAACCCTCTTGAAAACTGAAAAACCGAATGTTTCTGCCCTTGTTCGTTGCTGTGTTGTTCTGTTCACTGCTGACTGCTGTGATGGGCTGGGATGTTCCCTGCCTTCGGTGTCCTGAGCACCTGATGGGCCTGGTCAGCTGGGCTGGGAAATTGATTAATGACTAATGAGTAAAGGGGTAAAGGTATATAGTTATCAAGTACAATAATACTTAATGAGTAAAGTCGAATAGTTATCACTTATAAAGTACATTAATACTTTGATTAAAGGCGTGAAAATTGCGTAATGAGTAAAGCCACGTAGTTATCAAGTACATTAATTAAAAAGGTCGACTGTTATGCTTAATGACCGCAAGTTGTGGACTCGCGGTATAGTTCACAATTCGCGTCAACTTTAGAAAATATGGTATTTACTAATACCGAATCGTATTTTAAATAATATTGTATTTACCGAATTAACAATACCATATACATCGTATTTACCGAACCATATTTACTAAAAAAAAAACCGAATGAAGCCCCAGAAGAGTAGCGTCGATGGCTAGTGCGGTGGTAGCAGATGACTGGGATTTTCTGGGTCTTGGTGAACCCCCTCCATTGTACGGTGAGTGCTCTTTAAGATCAAATTTGTGCCTTCTTTGATGCGATGTAGTCATAGTAATTACACTAATTAGGTACATCGATTTGATCCTTCAGAAATTTCTGGAATTGAAATTATAGGATATGGAGTTTGTATGCGATCTGTGGAATGCATTTGTAGTTGGGCAATTTTGATTCATTTGTAGGGCCAGATGATGACGATGATTTCACCTTAGAAGTTCACCAGGATGCGTTTTTCTGTGGTGTTGGGGGCGAACAGAACTTGTGTGTATGGGAAATTGGACTGGTTTGGTACGTGTGTCAGACACTTGGTCACTTTTGTGGATAGATGACTTCCTTGAACGAACGGGGCTCCCTGGCCGGTCCCTCGCTGGGAATCTAGGGAAAAGTAACTCACCTCACTTCACGTGTAGTTGTCCCTGCAAGCTTAAACTCGAACCGGTCATACTGCCTATGTTGCTTTCGTTAGTGCGGGCGTAGTGTATTCCGAACTGGATACCGATAAATAATTAACCAGATGCATTTGTGCTCGCAAGTGCAAAGCAAATGCAATAAAGCAGCGTTGTAATAATATTTCAGGCAGAAACAACCAATCAAACATTGCACAAGCACAAAGATGCCAATGCAATAAATAACTCTTAACCAACTCTGTTGATACCAGCTTTGGATTAGTCACATGCGCCACTCATGCATGTGTCAATCACCTGAGTCGTACTCACAATATGATTTTAGGTAGGCTAATTGGAGCTTCTACGTTGATAAATGTCTTAAATGCTCATAAGGAAAATGACGGTAACTAATGATAATTAACGACAACTAACATCAATTAACCATAATTATTGACAAGTAACGATAGTTAATAGTAATTAACCGCTAAGGGAGGAGGACGTCGGCATGGGCGGCATCAAGGGAGAAGGTCAGCCGAAGGGGGAGGGAGGCGGTTAGGGCCAGAGGGGGAGAGAGGTGATTTGGGACGACAGCACCGAGAGAGGAGGAGGCAGGCCGGGGCAACACTGACGGAGTAGGTCGACCAAAGGAGGAGGGCGGCGGTCGGGGGCAGTGGCGTCGAGGGAGGAGGTCGGCCAAGGTGGCGGCGCCGAGGGAGGGAGGCAGTTGGGGCGGAGGAGGAGGTGCAGGGTGGGAGGAGGCGGTTTGCGGTGGCGCGGGCAGGTGGGCGACCTCCTCGCGTGGCTAGGGTTCGGGCCCGTTGGGGAATGGGGATAGAGAGGTGGGATTTAGGATTATATATGTGGTAGGAGGGCGTAAAGTTCTCCAACTCTATAGGCAAACTCGGAACCCTGTCCCATCGATGCTGTGGGTAGGCCCGCTAATGGGTTTAAACCTAACCCAAACCCATCCCAACCCACTTCAATGCAGCCTATCAACCTAACCCAGACCAGCCCACTGCTCCACCTCCAAAACCCAACCCAACCCAACCCAATCCATATGCAACTCAACCCTACCTAATTTCCTCAATATGGGTTCAACCCATTTCTCACCCATTTCTAACCCATTTCCAATCCATCACATTAATCCAGCCCAAGTTGGTCCGGTTCTGGGGACGATTTTGAAACTAGTTTTTTATTTTATTTTGTTAGTACAAAATAGACCTAGACCTACGTGCACATAAAAATTTTGACACACTATTTTTTCTATTTAAGTAAATTCCTGACCAAGCAAATTCCTGGTCAAAGTAGCACTCAAATGTCGAAGAGTTTTTCCTTCGACTATAGTTCTACGACATTTTCATAGTCGTAAGTCCATTTACGAATCCTTCACCAAGTAAGTTACTTTCACTTGAAGCTGGGGGGCTAGATGACGAGGATCTAATAATCCTCATTTTATCTTTTATCTATAATTCTTATTATGGGTAAATATGATATCACATAGTGATGAGTCACGGCGGCCCGATCTTCCGATAGGTTCGATTTGGTTCGTCGTGAGGACGTTGACGCTTTGAGGCTTCCGACCAACAGATCTTCACCTCGCAATTCGCTACACCCGCACGCCTGTCGTTATCGACCACGCTTGCACGCGATCGACCTTACCACGAAGGTTATTGTTCCTGCAAGCAATCGAAGCAACTCACAAGAACAAGGTAGATGCAATCTGAATTGTATTGCGGATATGGATGAAGTTTACAAGTGGGGTTCCTCAAACCGATAATCGGCGAAACTGCAATTGGCAGAAATAATCTAAGAAAAACCCGCCTCTAAACTATGGCGGCTACTGTATATATATAGGGGGGCGTGAGGAGGTCGACCTAGGGTTGTGCGGCCGTGGGATGAGGCGTACACAACCCGGACTCGATCTCGCCACGCTTACAAAGTCTTATTAGTTTCCAAAGCGGTGACGCAAAGACCTTGATCTAGTCGTAGGATGGTCCGATGAGTCACGGCCGTGCCTAACGAGTAATTGTGCTCGCCCTCTGCGGTCGTAGAGTGCTCCCAACGAGTCATCTGGTCGTAGGTCTTCTAGAAGTGGTCGTAGGCCCTGCGGAACTGGTCGTGGACCTTCTTGAACTGGTCGTAGGCCTTCTTGAAGTGGTCGTAGACCTTCTTGAACTGGTCGTAGGCCTTCTTGAAGTGGTCGTAAACCTAGATTTCTGAGTACAAGTAAATCATCTCCATTAGGCAGCATCATAGAGTTCTCAAATAATACACTCAGCCCTAGAAACGATTTTACCTGATAGATTAAGTCACGTGCTCTAGCTCTTGTCATAGGACCTTGTAGTCCAACACCCAAATCTGGAGGGTCTTGTGTAGTACGTGTATCCGAAGGAGGGATGTCCTCATCATACTCCCCCTCTTGAATTGGAGTCGTCCTCGACTCAAGTTCATCTTCTTCTCCCACGTATGGTTTCAAATCTGAAATGTTAAATGTGGGGCTAACCCCAAAATCTGCAGTAATTCTAAGCGATATGCATTATCATTTATCTTCTTAATTATCTTAAACGGTCCTGCAACTCTAGGCATCAACTTTGATTTTCTTAATTCCGGAAATCTATCCTTTCTCAAATGAACCCAAACTAAATCACCTGGTTCTATTTTGACAACTTTCCTACCTTTATTTCCAGCAACCCTATACTTTTCAGTCATACGCTCTATATTCTCTTTAGTGGTCTCATGCAACTTGAGAATAAAGGCAGCACGCTTCTTAGCATCTAGATTTATTTTTTCAGAGGTTGGTAAAGGTAGTAAATCAATAGGAGCACGGGGGTTAAAACCATACACTACCTGAAACGGACTTACCTTGGTGGTGGAGTGTATTGATCGATTGTAAGCAAACTCAATATGCGGTAAACACTCTTCCCACATCTTCAAGTTCTTTTTAAAACAGCCCGCAACATGGTGGATAACGTGCGGTTGACAACCTCCGTTTGTCCATCAGTTTGGGGATGACACGTAGTAGAAAACAACAGCTTTGTCCCCAATTTATTCCAAAGCGATCTCCAAAAGTGGCTCAAAAACTTCGCATCGCGATCCGAGACAATAGTATTGGGCACTCCATGTAAGCGAACGATTTCCCTGAAAAACAAATCAGCTATGTTTGTAGCATCATCGCTCTTGTGACAAGATATAAAATGTGCCATTTTAGAAAATCGATCCACTACGACAAATATACTATCTCTCCCCCTCTTTGTCCTAGGCAATCCTAAAACAAAATCCATAGAAATATCCTCCCAAGGGGCACTAGGAATAGGAAGAGGCATATAAAGTCCATGTGGATTGAGACGGGACTTAGCTTTGTTGCATGTAGTGCAGCGAGCCACGTAGCGCTCGACATCACGCCTCATCTTTGGCCAAAAGAAGTGGGTGGTCAGCACATCTTCTGTCTTTTTTGCTCCAAAATGCGCCATCAAACCTCCTCCATGTGCCTCCTGTAACAACAAAAGACGAACAGAGCTAGCTGGAATGCATAGCTTGTTAGTACGATAGATCAAATCATCATTCAGCACATAGTTATTCCATATCTTCCCTTCTTTACAATGTTCAAGCACTTCCTTAAAGTCCAAATCAGTGACATATAAACTCTTAATGGCCTCCAAACCAAAAATCTTATGGTCAAGTTGAGATAACATGGTATAACGTCTAGAGAGCGCATCAGCAATCACATTGTCCTTACCTTTCTTATGCTTTATGACATATGGAAATGACTCAATACATTCTACCCAAGTAGCATGTCGTTTATTCAGTTTAGCTTGACTTCTAATATGTTTTAGCGATTCATGATCAGAATGTATAACAAATTCTTTGGGCCATAAATAATGTTGCCAAGTTTGAAGCACACGAACTAAAGCATACAATTCTTTGTCATAGGTGGAATAATTCAAACTAGGCCCATTTAGTTTCTCGCTAAAATATGCAACCGGTTTACCTTCTTGAATCAAAACACCACCTATGCCAATCCCGCTAGCGTCACATTCAATCTCAAAAGTCTTACCAAAATCAGGGAGTTGGAGTAGGGGTGCTTGGGTGAGCTTCTCTTTCAACAAGTTGAATGCCCTCTCTTGCGCAGGTCCCCATTGGAAAGGCACTCCTTTCTTTGTCAATTCATTCAATGGTGCGGCAATGGTGCTGAAATCCGCACAAAACGCCGATAGAATCCAAAGAAGGCCGTGGAAGCTCCTTTTTGTGACACGATGGTCGGCGTCGGCCACTTTGGATGGCTACAATCTTTGTCTCATCCACCTCAATTCCCTGTGGTGTCACAACATATCCAAGTAACGCAACTCGATCGGTGCAAAAGGTGCACTTCTCGAGGTTACCAAACAAACGTGCGTCTCTCAAAGCATTAAAAACAGCACGTATATGATTCAAATGTAGCTCATGTGACTTGCTATAAATCAAGATATCATCAAAGTAAACCACCACAAATTTTCCAATGAAAGGACGTAAAACCTCGTTCATCAAACGCATAAAAGTACTAGGTGCATTAGTTAGACCGAAGGCATCACTAACCACTCATATAATCCGAACTTAGTTTTAAAAGCGGTTTTCCATTCATCTCCTAATTTCATTCTAACGGTGGTAACCACTCCGCAAGTCAATCTTTGTGAAAATAATAGAACCACTCAATTCATCTAGCATGTCGTCTAGCCTTGGGATAGGATGACGATACCTTATAGTAATGTTATTAATGGCTCTACAATCAACACACATACGCCAACTACCGTCTTTCTTAGGAACCAAAAGAACTGGACAAAGACAAGGACTAAGGCTTTCTCTTACGCACTCCACGGTCCGGAAGATCTTGGACTTGTCGCTGAATTTCCTTAGTCTCTCTGGATTGGTCCTATATGCAAGACGGTTTGGCAAAGTCGCTCTGGGATCAAATCAATTTGATGCTCTATCCTCGAATAGGTGGTAATCCCGGGTACCTCACCGAATACATCCACATACTCCTGCAAAAGGTTAGCAACAGCAGGAGGCAAAGAGCTAGCTATATCCTCAAGCGAGTATAAGGCATTTTTGCATATCAAGGCATAGCATGGCAACTCATTATCACAAATCTCAGCAAGTTCAGATTTAGTGGCAATCATAACACATCCCTTCAATTTAATCCCCTCAGACTTAGGGTTAGACGCCACTTTCTCCCTTTTAGGTGGGAAAACACGTTTTGCTACTTGCGATTTTCGTAATCATGCTTATCGGTGTTTCTTTCATTTTTAGCGCGCTCTTCTTCATCTTTCAAAATCTCAGCTGGTGTCAAAGGCAATAATTTAATCTTCTTACTCTTGTGTAAGAACGAGTAGGTATTAGCTCTACCATGGTGCAAAATATCATTGTCATAGATCCAAGGCCTACCGAGCAATAAAGAGCATGCTTGCATTGGTACTATATCAAAATCAGAACTATCTTTGTAATTACCAGCTGAAAATTGCACGTTCACAACTTTGTTTACCTTTAACTTACCACACGAATTGAACCATTGGATGTAGTAGGGACGTGGGTGCGGTTGTGTGGTCAAGCCAAGCTTCTCGACCATCTCGAGCTTGCAAGGTTGTTGCAGCTTCCTCCATCAATGATAACTCTGCGAGCTCGTCCTTCACGAAATCAGTCCAAACAAGTTGTGCCGTTGATTTTGCTCCACTCTCTCCACTTGTGCGCCAAAGACTCGTTGCAATAAGACTAACATGATACTCGGTGTCAACAGCAGCTACTTGTTCCTCTACATCATCAGCATCACTGTCTATCTCATCTCCTCCACCTGCAATGTTAGCTGCAAGTACATATTCATCCTCAATATCACTAGTACTTACATATCCACCGTCTGTAGTGGCAAGGTATGCTCACGACTTGGGCATCCTTCATGACGTGTCCCATTCCCTTGCAACGGTGGCAAATAATCCCGGTGGTACGACCAGTGGAAGCAACCGAGGAAGAACTCTTGGCTGGAGCCTGTACACTAGTAGATTTGCTTACCTCGGGTGCGTGTGATGTGGTCGGAGGTGCTGCTGAACGCACCCTACTCGAGGAGGGGGCAGCAGACCGTGTAGCTGACAGTGGGGGTGTTTTGGCTTGCCCCGGCACTGGTCGTGGTGTAGACATGCTCCCAAAATTGTTCCTTGGCCTCTGTTGTCGCCCCCGCAATTCTTTTACGCCAAACATGCAAGTTGGAACAATCTAGGACACTATCGTATTCTTTGTAATCCACTATATCACGAATTTCACGCCTTAATCCTCCATACAAACGTGCTATTGCAGCTTCTTCATCCTCAATAATATCACAACGCAACATGCTAATTTGTAGCTCCTGATAATATTCTTCTACGGATCTATTACCTTGATTTAAGCGCTGTAATTTATTACGCAAATCACGTTTAAAGGAAGGTGGGACAAATCTATTACGCATAGCAACCTTTAAACCATCCCACGTAGTAGGCGCTAATCCTTCGGTGCATACCCTATTCCACCAAATGATGGCAAAGTTTTTAAATTCACTTGTGGCTTGCCTAACTCTATGCACTTGGGAACTAAGTGAGCATTCAATTTTCGTTTCACCGTCATCTCCCAATCTAGATATATTTCAGCATCATAAGCACCCGCAAAAGATGGTATAGAAAACTTAACTTTTGCATATGGATCATCATTAACACGTGCATTATGTTGCTGAACATTATTACCTCTCATACCTTGACGGTTGAAGTTCGGTCGGTTCCGTTGTCGTCGCATCAAAGGCGTCGTGGTCGCACCTCATTATCATTATCAAACTCATGGCCATGGGCTGCACCATGAGGTTCCACACGACCAACGTTTGGCGGTCGGTTCACTATTCTTTCTAGGCGTGTAGTGAGCGCCGCAATACTATCGTGGATTGATTGTTGTAATGTGATCGTGGTAGCTTGAAGCTTCCTGTCGATGTCCTCATTAATGATAGTCGTTGTTCATCCAAGAGCGTAATGAGTTCTTCCTCAAAACACACTCTTGCGCATCCAATCCTTCACCGACATGGTTAGTAGTAGACAAAAGATAACACAAAAGTATTATTCCTATCACTACTAGGTGGTCGAGGATGGAATCACACACTCTCAAGCGCCTTACCAAGCTCTTATGAGTTTCTTACCAAATTACAAAGAGTGGTCCGATCGGAGAAGGTGGGATGTACGACCACGGCGGAGGCGAATGCGAGGATCCAACTGAGGGCGAAAGTATGTGGAGCTCGGATAGGCAATGTTTAGTAGCAAGGAATAGCAATAATGAAATCAGATTAGCAAAGTGAATAAAAGTCCACAATGCTAAATCACGACAGCTTGTCGCCCAAACGCTGTTCCTAGAACTAGCTCAAGCAAACGGACTGATAGGGTAGATACAAACACAATCTGATCTAAAATCACAGAGCAACTCCTTCTTCTTTTCTTCTTCTTTTTTTTTTTTGCACTCTTTGCTTTCTTTCTTTTCTCTTTTTTTTTGACTGCAAAAACCCAACCTAGGGTTTCCTTTTTTTTTTTTTTTTTTTGCGAATGTGACCTTGACTCAAAACTCTTCAAACCCTTTTCTGGGTCTATGGATATATATGGGTCACAAACTTTTTCCGGAGAGCAGGGGTAAAAAGGTAATTAAAAGATACTCTCTCTCTCTCTCTCTCTGAACTTTGGCTATGGGAAAAAAATCCGACCAGTCGATTGTTTTCGACCAGGTGGTGGAGTGTCCGAGAGCAACAAGATAATAAATAGGGTTGTCGGACACGAGTCGTTGGTCGAATCCGACCAGGCGTTCGTTTCCGACCATGTGGAGAAGCCGAATCCGAGTAGGTGGTCGATGGGGGTGTCTCGGTGATCGAATCCAGGAGTAGGTGGTCGTATGGGGGTGGTGTTGTGGTCGTATGGGAGGGGGGTGTCTAGATGATCGAAACAGCAAAGACTCGACGCTAGAAACTAGATTACGACGACTAGACCAGCAACAAAGACACCGACAATGGACTCGAATTCAACAACGCTAAACCGAAAACAAAATTGCGAAGGCACAAAGTGGTTTGGACAATGAATAATTACGATCTAAATTTTTTGTAGGGCAATTTTACGGACTATAGGTGATGGAACAAAACTCACAAAAGGGATAAACGAAATTACCTAACGGGCAACCTTAGCTCGATACCACTTGATGAGTCACGGCGATCTTCTTCGATAGGTTCGATTTGGTTCGTCGTGAGGGCGTTGGCGCTTTGAGGCTTCCGACCAGCGGATCTTCACCTCGCAATTCGCTACACCAAGACGCTGTCGTTATCGACCACGCTTGCACGCGATCGACCTTACCACGAAGGTTATTGTTCCTGCAAGCAATCGAAGCAACTCACAAGAACAAGGTAGATGCAATCTGAATTGTATTACGGATATGGATGAAGTTTACAAGTGGGGTTCCTCAAACCGATAATCGGCGAAACTGCAATTGGCAGAAATAATCTAAGAAAAACCCGCCTCTAAACTATGGCGGCTACTGTATATATATAGGGGGGGCGTGAGGAGGTCGACCTAGGGTTGTGCTTGCCGGGATGAGGCGTACACAACACGGACTCCGATCTCGCCACGCTTACAAAGTCTTATTAGTTTCCAAAACGGTGACGCAGCACCTTGATCTAGTCGTAGGACTGGTCCTGATGAGTCACGGGCCGTGCCCAACGAGTACTGTGCTCGCCTCTCTGGTCGTAGAGTGCTCCCAACGAGTCATCTGGTCGTAGGTCTTCTAGAAGTGGTCGTAGGCCCTGCGGAACTGGTCGTGGACCTTCTTGGACTGGTCGTAGGCCTTCTTGAAGTGGTCGTAGACCTTCTTGAACTGGTCGTAGGCCTTCTTGAAGTGGTCGTAAACCTAGATTTCTGAGTACAAGTAAATCATCTCCATTAGGCAGCATCATAGAGTTCTCAAATAATACACTCAGCCCTAGAAACGATTTTACCTGATAGATTAAGTCACGTGCTCTAGCTCTTGTCATAGGACCTTGTAGTCCAACACCCAAATCTGGAGGGTCTTGTGTAGTACGTGTATCCGAAGGAGGGATGTCCTCATCACATAGTCTCCAGAAGTACCCTTTATTTTTATAAGGGAGAGGCCTACCAAGTGATTGTAAGATCTTCTACAATCACCCCCATAGTCGTAAGTCTTACTACGACTATGTCATGGTCGTAAGTCTTTCTACGACTACTACCTGGTCGTAAGTCTTTCTACGACCATTATATGGTCGTAAGTCCTTCTACGACTACTACCTGGTCGTAAGTCCTCCTACGACCAGGTAAACCACGACCACTTTACAATTAAACCTACAGGCAAGTAGGTCCAATCGATTAAGGAATCCGAACGGTCTACACGCACTATTATTCCGCGTAGTAATAGTGCTTAAATACCCCATTACCTCTGAATGGTAACTGCCAGACGGCGTGAAGAAACCAATGCGCCGGTAATTACTGCCATCATGCGCCCATTACTGGCTCAATTAAGGCGCATCTTCCGCAGAACAAAACGGCTACTTCTTCACGACTATATAAGGGCATCAATCAGAGGGACGAGGGAGGAGGAGACACAGCGAAATAGAGCGAGTCAAGGAGGAACACGAGTACTATTCTCTGTAATAGTCTTAGCTTCTTACTTGATCATCAAGAATACCACACAAACAGGATTAGGGTTATTATTCTCTCCGGAGAAGGCCTGAACCTGTCTAAACATCCCGTGTCATCCACTCTGCGTGATTTCATCTTTAGGAGACCCCCCGAATCAAATAATCTTTACGTAAGATCGGTTCTAATACACCGCACGTTGGTGCCGTCTCAGTGGGGATCTTAGGTAATCTCTTGTCAACATACTCTCTTTTTCCAAATCTCATGCAATCATGGCGGGAGGATGGAGCGAGGAGAATCGGTTTGACTTGGCGGATTCGCAGACGTCGACATGGATGCGGTTTCGACTACGAGCCGAGTGATGCATCCACGATGGTGATGTTGCCTCGAAGATTATTCTCCAGGAAACCATCCCATCAATAGAGTTGAGGAGGGATCCTTATCCCCCACAACGATACGTCCAACAGAGGAGCCAATTCCCTCAAAGGACAAGGGTCAATCCGACCAGAACCGCACCCAGGAGGACTCACAACACGACGAGAGTTTTTCCTCCAAGTGTCCAAGTCCCCTTAAGGCGGTCCGACTTGGTGAGACAAGTTCTGGGAGGCACCATTCCAGGACTCCACCAGCATCTGGTGATCCTCTCTCTCAGGGTAACTCCAGAGAGGGTGGGATCAAGTATGCTTTTCCTGCAAATACGACCGTCTCTCCGCAGATCTCATTTGCGGACGGAGCGATTATAACCCGGAGTTCCCTACACGGAGGGATTACTCCAAGTCGCCAGATGGTGTCTCTCGAACACTCCTCAAGCGGGAGGCCTCGGCGCAAGTGAGAATCATCAACGGGAGGTCTTCGTCCTTCCCTCAAATCAGGGTCAGCCTCATGGAGGCCGAGATAAGAACCCTCCCCGAAGGTCACACACTGCGCCCCCTCGTGGTAATGGCAAGGGCACCACCGGTGACAGAGAGAACCAATACTCTGATGAACGCGAGGGAAATCCTCGACATTCTCGCACTCCACTGAGAGGGCCTCAAAGATCTGATGAGGAGGATTTTGAGGTCATCCGACGAAAGAAAATTGCAGCCCAGAAGAACCTGCCTGGGCGCATTCAACATCAGTCGGAGGAGGTACAAGAACTCCAGGACATCAACGACTTGCTCGAGAATCCCAATCAAGAGCTTGCTCGAACGCTAGGGTATGATCTCTTTGCTGAAGAGATTGCGCAAAGGCTTCGAACCGTGATGACAAGACTGGAAGTACCTCGTCGACAACATTCGTGTAGTCGTAGCAATGCGACTTCCTCGCCTACTGATCAATCGAATATTTTCACGAGGAATCGACACGACCATAAGTCGCATCGATCCCCTATTCGGAGAAATACTTTTCGATCGGCTGATGATCAAGAAGCCCCTCGGAGAGGTGATCATTCACCACTGCGGCAAAGAAATTCACAACGGGTGGAGTACGAGGAGTATTCCCCTCGTAGAACTGAGACCTACAACAGGATAGGTCACTGTTCTGTCGGTATCGTCGATACGATCACCTGGTGACATTAACCCTTCTTTCCTACAAAGAAGGCGTCAAGAAGTAATTAACGGATCAGGGCATTTTCGCCGACCTTCGAAAGATTACACGCCACCTCATTTTCGACCAGTGAACATGGAGAAATTTGATGGATCTCAAAATCCCATGGAATTTCTTCAGATCTATACAACAGTCGTCCGAGCAGCAGTAGGAGGAGAGCATGTAATGGCAAATTACCTTCCGACTGTGCTCGAAGGATTCGCTCGATCGTGGTTATTAAACCAACTACTCGAGTTGATCTACTCTTGGCAACACCTCTGCGATCTTCTACAGGCGAATTTCCAAGGCACATACAATCGCCCTGGAAAGGAAGACGACTTGCACCGAATAAAACAGAACAACAACGAGACTTTGCGTCAATTCATCAAACGCTTTAGTCAGGTTCGTAACTCAATTACGGAAATTTCGACTCTCCGTGATCGTGGCTTTTAAGAAAGGAGTCCGTAGTAGAAGGATAACAGAGGATATTGCTTTGAATCCTCCCAACACATTCCGAGCTCTTGAGATGGCCGATCGATATGCAATCGCTTCGAGGCAATGAGTGGAACAACACAATCGATCGAGAAACGTATACTCCTCGAGAGCCAGGTGAAGTTGGTAAGGACAAAAAGCAAAAAGTCCAAGAAGAAAATAAAGAGTCAAAACCACAAACCAATTGGTTTCAAGGAGGTCTTGGCCGTGAAAGATAGAGAGCCCCTAACCACCAAGTCGTACTCGATCAAGGCAAAGGTAAGCATACGATCGTAGGAACGACAAACCAAGGTGGTGTCCTTTTCATAAAAGGAAGGACATGACCTCCATGAATCGCCGAAGTTTTCCAAAGAAAGCTCGAGGACTACTACAACGGCAAAGCACCACTCCCTACTCTCGAGCAGGTAGGACATACGAGTGGCCAAAAGTCGTCAGATGATGAGGAGATGCCGTTCCAAGATCCCCAACATACCGTTGAGCACATCTACGGAGGATCATCGGCATACGACTCCAAACGACAACTTAAAGCTGCAGGACGAGAGGTAAATTCCATACATGCTCCTCTCGTCAATAATTTCTGAAGTGGTGGGAGTTACCATCTCTTTTGAGAAGGATGACTGCCCGATCACTACGAGTCGATCAGGTCGATATCCGATTGTGGTCGAACCCACCATCAACAACTATCGGGTCAATCGAGTGTTGGTTGATGGTGGCAGTTCCTTGAATATACTATTTACTAATGCCCTGGATGAGATGCAAGTACCCAGGACAAAGGTAAGGCCGGTACGATACTCCTTTCATGGAATCGTACCGGGGTCTTCGGCCAAACCCATTGGCCAAGTTTCTCTTCCTTTAACATTTGGCTCACCAAGTAATTTCAGGACAGAGAAAGTCTCCTTTGATGTGGTCGATTTCGATACGGCATATAACGCCATACTCGGACGACCAACTTTGGCAAAATTCTTAATGGCTACTCATTATAGGTATCAATGTCTTAAGATGCCAGGTCCCAAAGGAGTGATCACAATTCAATGTGACAAAAAGATGGCGTATAGCTGCGACCGTCGATCCCTCGAGATGGTTGGTCAAATACCAACTCGAGATGAAAGTCAGCCTTCGACTAACAAGTCGAAGCCTAAAGCTGCACCAAAGCCGAACGACCAAGTCAAAGAGGTTCCTCTGGGACGCAGAGGAGCCCTCAAGACTGTTCGCATCGGGGAGACTTCCGACCCCAAATAGGAAGACGCCTCATTACCTTCCTCCGAGCTAACGCAGATGTCTTTGCGTGGCAAGCATCCGACATGCCCGGAGTCCCCATGGAGGTGATCGAGCACAGGCTAGCTTTACGGCCTGATAAAGTACCCGTAAAACAAAATTACGAGATTTGCCCCGATCGACGAGATGCTATTAAATCGAATTGGATAAGCTACTTAAGCGGGCTTTATAAAGAAGTCAACCACCCGAGTGGTTGGCTAACCTGTAATGGTCAAAAAGTCAAGCGGCAAGTGGCGTATGTGCGTAGACTTTACTGATCTTAATAAAGCTTGTCCAAAAGATGATTTTCCTTTACCTCGTATCGATCAGTTGGTTGATTCAACTGCAGGTTGTGAGATATTAAGTTTTTTAGATGCATATTCTGGATACCACCAGATTAATATGTGTCTAAACGATGAAGAAAAGACCGCATTCATTACTCCATTTGGTACCTTTTGCTATATCAAAATGCCATTTGGTCTAAAGAATGCCGGTGCTTCTTTTCAACGCTTAATGCAGTCGACTTTTTCATCTCAATTAGGCCGGAATTTGGAAGCCTATGTTGATGATCTAGTCGTAAAAAGCATTAAGAGACTTAATCATATCACTGACCTACAAGAAACATTCGACAACCTCAGAAAGCACCGCTTAAAACTTAATCCAGAGAAGTGTGTGTTTGGAATTTCTTCAGGAAAATTGCTTGGATTCCTAGTATCTGAACGAGGAATCGAAGCAAATCCTGAAAAAATAAAGGCCATCCTCCAGATGCGTCCTCCAACCACAAAAAGGAAGTCCAGAAACTCACTGGGTGCATGGCGGGTTTAAGTCGTTTCATCGCACGACTAGGAGAAAAAGGACTACCTTTCTTTAAACTTCTCAGGAGACATGAAGGTTTTGAGTGGTCGAGCGAGGCAAACATGCGCTTTGAGGATGTCAAGAGGTATCTTTCGAGTGCTCTGCTCGGTTTCTCCAAAGCCGAAGAGGCGCTCTTAATTTACCTAGCCGCCACGCCACAGCAAAGAAGCGCGATCTTGGTCGTAGAACGTGAAAACGTATAACGGCCAGGTTTACTACGTCGGAGTTTTACGGGCCTAAGGAGCGTTACCCTCGTGTCCAAAAACTTCTATATGCCCTCCTCATGTCTTCGAGAAGCTGCGGCATTATTTTGGTGCATAAAATAGTCGTGCTGCCTCGAGTTTCCTTTGGGAGCAATCCTCCATAATAAGGAAGCAATGGACGCATGGCAAAATGGTCGATCGAACTTGGGAGTTCGACCTCCATTCGTGTCGAACGCCATAAAATTCCAGATCTTGGCGGACTTTGTCGCCGAATGGACAAATCTGAACTGTTCGGGATCCCGATCTGATTCCACGACCGTGGATGATGTACTTTGACGGGTCACTTACTTTAAGTGGCTCGGGGGCTGGGGTGGTCCTGGTATCTCCTACCGAAGAAACCTTAAAGTATGCCATACAATTAAACTTTCGGGCCACTAACAATGTGGCAGATACGAAGGTTTGCTAGGCGGCATACAGTGCGAAAGCACTCTCAATTAAATCGACTACTCGTGAGAGGAGACTCTCAACTAGTCGTGAATCAAGTCGGGAAAGAGTACCAGTGCTCTAACTCGACAATGTCTCGGTACTTATCGGAGGTATGCAAGCTAGAAAAGCATTTTTTAGGTTTCGAGGTACAATTCATCCCTCGAAAGGATAATTTCCTCGTAGACCAACTTGCTCGGATGGCTTCTTCCCGATCTACGCATGCCAAAGGAGTTTTCTTGGAGCAACTCCAAAAGCCGTCTCGATCGAAGAACCGAGACACCTCCTATTGAGATGGCCTCATTAGACTACGAGGATACGGATGACTCCCATCTACGAGTATCTTCGCAAGGGTTCCGTGCGAAGATGATCTTGAGGCGGATCGTTTATCGAAAAGCCAAAATGTATACTTTGGTCGAAGGAGTCCTCTACAAACGAGGAACCTAAGGGATACTCATGCGATGCATTCCATAACGAAGGAATAACACTCCTTCACGATATACAAGTGGCATCTGTGGGACACATGCTTCCTATAGAACATTGGTTGGTAAAGCCTTTCGACAAGGTTTTCTTGGCCTCTGACCACTGCACGATGCTAAGGAGGTGGTTAAAAATGTGTCCAGTGCCAATTCCATGGTAGAGCAGATACACCAACCGGCTCAAGCATTACAGACAATACCTCTTTCTTGGCCTTTGCGACACAGGGTCTCGATATCCTAGGACCGTTTCCCAAAGCTCCGGGAGGTTTGAATTCCTTTTGTGGCTATTGACACGTTCACAAAATGGATCGAAGTGAACTCATGAATCAGGATAACACTAAGCGACAAAAAGGTTCATGATGAGATGCGTAATTAGCCGATTTGGAGTTAAGTCGGATAATTACGAACAATGGTAAACAATTCGCAAGTGTAAAATTTGAAGAATTTTGCGACGAGTTGGAGTACCAAGTTATGCTATGCTTCATTGCACATCCCCAAAGCAGCGGGGTGGTCGAGCGTGCAAGCGGCCAAATAATGCGAGGAATTAAAACCCGAGTCTTCGACCCGACTTGTTAGCGCTCGGGGCTTGGGTACAAGAATTACCTTCAGTATTATGGGCGTTAAATGCGACCACTAGTCGAACAACGGGAGAAACACCATTTTTCTAGTGTTGAGGCGAAGCCATGCTTCCTCGGAGCTAAAATTGCGATCGAGCGAGTTGAAACTTTCAACAACTCGGACCAGAACAACCGGCGGATGATATTAACCTACTCGAAGAAAGGAGAAACCTAGCCTTAATCCGTTCGGCGGTCTACCAACAAGCCTGCGCGAATACTATGATCGTAAGGTCCAACCTCGCGACCTTTGTGTAGGTGACTTGGTATTGAGGCTCGCCAATCCAAGTCTAATCGGAATAAACTTTCCCCAAATGGGAAGGTCCTTACGATGGTCGAAGTAACTCGGCGAGTCGGTCACGACTAGCGATGGAAGACTGACGAGTTCTCTCAAACTCTTGGAACATCGACCGCGATTCGAAAATTCTATATGTGACCAATTTCTCGGGCAATAAAAGTCGAGTTCTTTCTACCTCTCTTGCCTTATTTTTAGTAGTGCTTTTTAATCTTTCGACTATGATACAAAAACACCCGATTTTCTTTACCTTTGGTCGGGCGAGTAACATCATCTAGTCGAAACTTCTCCTCTCTCGCATGTGGTTACGCCCACTAGAAGGAATTTCCTAGCATCGACTCGTTACTCATTTTCTTTGCCAATACAAAGAGCTCGGGTTCTATCCGATCGAAATGTTCTCAAAGCCAACTCTCTCAATCTTAGTTTATTTTTGATAATTTCAAAAATATTCTAAGTAGAGTGCACTTTCTTATGTTTATTCGACCACCTTTGGTGTACTCGATTCGTTTTAACTGGTCGAAGGAAGAGACACACCTAGTCGAAGTCTTTCCTCTCTGCATGTGGTCCTGCCCACTAGAAGGAACTTCCTAGTGTCGCTCAGTCTCCTACTTTTGCTACTGGAAAAGACTTATCGAAGTCCACCAAAAAAGGGCAAATAAATTACTAAAGTCCTCTAAGACGTTTGTTTAACTCAAGTTGCTGTTTTTGGTTCGATTAAACCAGTCGGAGATGGTAACATCACCTAGTCGAAGCCTTTCCTCTCTGCACGTGGTCCTGCCCACTAGAAGGAACTTCCTAGTGTCGAGTCGTTTCTACTCTTTCGACCAGTGCTTGACAACCGTAACAAAAGCTATAAGTTAAATAAACCTCTCTTTGTTTTCAGAAACCCCATTTCAAACACTATTTACTTAGATTGTCTAAACAAGCTAAGCAAATAGTCGGGGGCTAGGATAAAGTTATTAATTTGACTTCAATTCTTAGTCTTTCATTCGTTTATTATCTTTTGAGTTACTAACTACTCGACAAGATGATTTTCAGGAAACAAGATGGCCTAGGATAAAGTTATTAGTTTAACTTCAATCCTTGGTCTTTCATTCGTCTATTATCTTTTGAGTTACTAACTACTCGACAAGATGATTTTCAGGAAACAAGACGGATCATATATTACTCGTCAACAGAAATTGTCTGCCTTACAAAGTAGTTACAAGATTACTCAAGGGGAGTGCCTAGTGCATTTCCTCCGCCACCTTTTTGCCAACCAATTGCATTTCCTCAATCAGACGATTTGCCTCTGATTCAGAGCAATCGAACTCGGCTTCAATTGGTTGCACATTAAGGCGGGGGTCTTGAGCTTTAAGTTTCGCCAAAGCGTAACTTACTCCGGCTTCGACTGCCTCCCTAATTGATTCAGCTTGATTAGCCTTCAGAGTGGTCACCATTTCTTGCAAGTTTCCGACTTGTTCCCCAATGGTACTTATGTGAGCAGCTATAGTATCTTCTCGAGGAGTTTTTCCCTGAGAATGTAGCTCACTAAGCACATTGTTCAGGAGTGTGATGTTGCCTTGAAGACTAGTCTTCATCGACTCCATCTCCAGTTGGGTACAAGTCGAAGCCTCGCGAAGTTTCTTGTTTTCGACCACTTGTTCTGAAAAGAATAAAACCGGTCATACAAGAATAAACTTCTAGAGGAAGATAACACAAAGATAATTATAGGTAAAAGCATCTCTTACCTACTAGTTGAGAATCCAGTTTCTTGACCTCTTCTTGATGGGAAGCAACTGTTTCAGCATGCTTTTTCTCCCATACTCTGATGTCCTCTGCATTCATCTTAGCAATGCGGACGGACTCATTGTAGATCAAGGTCTTCTCTTGGATTTTAGCCTCGAGGCTTCTCAACTCAGCAGTAATTTCTGAACAAGAAATTAGCATAAGAAAAGGAAAAATGCTCGAAAAGGGCAACAGGTAAAGATTTGCTTACCTGTCACTCGAGTTTCGTGCCCTCGAGTTCTGATCCTTATTCTTGGTAATGCGGGAAAACTCCTGAATGACCAAAGCTTTGTCTCCAATTTCGGTCCGGAGCTTCCGCATCTCATTTTCTTTATCTGGAGAAGAAATGAGAGTTGGGTAAAGGTTAAAGCTCAAAAGCGATCTTAAGTTGGCACTTCTTCGTTTATTTTTTCCTGCAATCTTTTAGATGCGAGAGATGGCTTCTCGAGTCTATCAGAGAGGACTAATACCGTTCCTTAGCTTTCTCGACTCCTCTTTTTCATAGTCGGTGAGTCATTAAGGTCTTCGTGTATCCTTATTTAACCTACAAAGACGAAGCGAAGATAAACATCACCGATTGGTTGTAAGTACTTCTACAACCACCGACCTAGTCGTAAGTTTTTACGACTACGATATGGTTGTAAGTCTTTCTCGACCACTACAGTTGTAAGTAGTCGTAAGCTTTTTACGACTAGTACTTTGTCATGAGTTTTTCCATGACTATTCTCGTAAAACATTATCACGAGTAGTTAAGTCGAAAACAACTATGAATAATAGTGACTTACCATCTCTGCGCCTCTGCGCAGTATTTCTTTCTCCTGTCTTAGCTCTAAAAGTTGTCGATGGTACTCACCGACAACAGCAATTTGCTCCAGAGCTTTCTGCAAAAAAAAACAGTGAGAAGAGAAGGAAAGCCACATATGTAAGTATTTTGAAGATACTTACGTTCATAGTCGTCCTAGCAAAGATCGAATATACAAGGTCCGGGTTCTGCAGCTTATCTATCCTCGCGACTTTGTCCCACCACACCTTCTCGAGACGCTCATTATCGAAGGTATTCTCCCTGTTGGGAATATCTTTGGGATGGGGGACTCGGTCACGAGATCTATAAGCAGAAGATCCTACGACGGAGGCAGGCCCAAAGAAGTCACCACAGAAGTTGAAATTTTCTTCTTACGTTCTCAGAACTTCTCTTTGGGTAGGGGAAGGAACGCCTCCTACGATTTCCTTCCCAGAACGGTGCACAAGCTGGTCACCACCTTGACCAGAGGCTTCCACAGCTGCCCCTGTTGTTTCTACGACCTCAGTAGTCGTAGCGGCCACCTCAACAGTAACAGCCGCTACTTCAAGGGTCGTAGCTACAACTTCAGCAGATGTAGGAATCACTCTGGGAGTCTCGACTTCATCGGCCACCTGGACCAAGGGTGATTCTTTGACCACCTCCATTGATACCTCTCCAGTAACTGAAGGGGTGGCAATGGGCTTCTCAACGAAAGCATTCCGGAAATTTGAAGAGTCTGGTGAAATAAAGAAAAGCAAATCAGGTTGTGAAAAAGAAAAAGGTAAATATTGTTCTTACACTTTAGTATATTTCACATACCTCTGCACCCTGGTCTTAACCAGGAATTTTGGAGCAATCCTCCCAACGGAGGACCTCTTCTTCTCCACGACCACGTGCGGTGAGGTTCAACAATTGGCCCGGCTACGACCACGTGCAGTCGTAGAGTTTGGACAGGAACCAGGGCTCTGGTTTCCTGATTCTCTGGATGGCCGAGATCAGTCTCGACCATTCCAGGAGCAAAGAACCGCCCTCGGCTACGAGGTTGTCTTTCAGTGCGGCATCGTCCTTCATAAAAGACATAAAATCTTTCCGGATCTCCTTTTCGGTTGCTTAACAAAACTAGGAGTGGCAATGCTGCGAAAGATTCCTTGTCATAATAGAAGGTACCAGTAGCCTTGCGAGGTTTGCGCTTAAGAGATTTAGTTGCTTCAACCTCCTCGGCCCGATAGGCTGCGGCCTCGGCTTCAGATGTAGCTATAGCCGCGCGGGTTTTGTAGAAGTGCGGTCGAAAGACCGAGCTCGAGCTTACTCCTCCCTTGTCTGCAGATTTTACAAGTCGGCGTCTCTTAGAGGAGGAGCGAGCCTTTGTCTTCGACAACCCGGCGCCAATAGTCATCGATGCGACTTCTTCATCGTCGACGATTTTCCATGCCTACTTTACGTAAGCAAAAGCGAGAAAAGAAGAATCACTAATCGATCGTAAGTTTTTCTCGACTAGTGCCAAGTCGTAAGTTTTTCTCGACTCTTTCTTGATCGTAAGATATTCTACAATCACCATTAGTCGTAAGTATCTTCTACGACTATAAAGTCCTAAAGAAAGAATCAACTTTTGATTACCTTTAGGCGTTCTATCCTTTCATCTGCGGACAAAGCCGCAATGATTTGAGAACCGCCACTCGAGTGGCGGAGACTTCTCACGAGATGAGTCGACTCTAGAGTCAACCTCGGCTGTGAAAGATGCAATAATAAGCAGATAAGAATATTAGACAATGTTGGAAAGGACCAAACCAAGAGCTAAGTCGGCGATTACTTACCCTCGTCGTAGTCTCCGGTTGGGTCTCCTCTCCGAGTATCTCCACATAGGAGATGCTCGCTTCTTCAAGGACTAATTCGGCGTGTGATGAAATCCTTCACCACATGCCATCCGGTCAACCCTTCTTCCTTCAAGTCCTTAATGGCTTGAATATGAGGGCTAATCCGGTGATATCTTCGAGTTGAATCCTGGGAAGATTTCTTTTAAGATGACCTTTCCCACGAAAGAAAGGATGTCTTGAGTGACCTTCGGTAAAACCACCTCTTCCTCGGCACCGCAACGAAGCCGGGTGAAACTCTGAATATACTCCTTCGACTTGAGTCGTGGAGCTTGAGCCGCGACTTCCGGCGATTCGGTTTGTCGAGCCATCCCATAATAATATTGGAGCAGCTCGAGATCCTAGGAATCCCGGTACACCTCGCGCAGATACACGAACACACTCAACATGGTAATTGAATTGGGACCTAAGTTCACCAGTTCCACCCCAAAGTCTTCGAGTACCACTGTAAGAAAGGGGTGAGTAGGCAATCGAAGGCCGCACTCACAATACGCTTGGAAGGCGGGATTTGCCCATTTTCCCCGATGGCGATCTTTGCCGATGGCGGAATCCACTTTACTGAGCCTTCTCTGGAATCTTCGATATCGACCAAGATTTTGATCTTAGCGCATCCATCTCCGATTCTTCCATTCGAAACTCTCTTGGCCATTTCGCTCGAAGCAAGAAGTTTTTATTGGGTTAGCGGCGGAGAAGATGAAACCTAGTCGAGGACGGAGAAAGCAAGAGCTCGAAGAACGGTAGCGGAGTGATTTGAGGAAAAGGTAAAACCCAAGTCTACCTCTGGTAAGTTTTATAACAGACGATCTCGCCGCTTCGAAGCCGTCTCGGCTATAGGTGCGTGGGAGTTGGTTGTGCCGCCGGAACCGCTTCATCGGACAAGTCTGTGAGAGCGGTTGCAATTCCCAGATGGTCGATTCGAGAAAAATTAGGTGCGTATTGTCACCCCCAGCTTAAATTACTTTCTTGACCAAGTCTTTACGGTGAAGGAAGTATCAATCGGAAGGGTTTTTCTCCGATTCTCCTACTCGACCACCGGACGGTCGTAGGGGTTTCTGACTTTTGATAGTCGTAAGCAATCTTCACGATTGCAATCGCCGAACCGTCTCATCAACAGATCTGTGGAAATCGTTTGCAATTCCCCAGACGGTCTGTTCAGGAAAGTTAGGTTCGTTTTATCACCTCCAAGCAAAATTACTTTCTTGACCAAATCTTTCTGGTCGAAGGAAGTATCAATCGGAAGGGTTTTTTCTCCGATCGCCCTACTACGACCACTACACAGTCGTAGGGGTTTTTATGACTTTTTTGATAATCATAAGCAACCTTCCTGACCAAGCAAATTCCTGGTTAAAGTAGCACTCAAATGTCGAAGAGTTTTTTCCTTCGACTATGGTTCTACGACATTTTCATAGTCGTAAGTCCATTTACGAATCCTTCACCAAGTAAGTTACTTTCACTTGAAGCTGGGGGGCTAGATGACGAGGATCTAATAATCCTCATTTTATCTTTTATCTATAATTCTTATTATGGGTAAATATGATGTCACATAGTCTCCAGAAGTACCCCTTATTTTTATAAGGGAGAGGCCTACCAAGTGATTGTAAGATCTTCTACAATCACCCCCATAGTCGTAAGTCTTACTACGACTATGTCATGGTCGTAAGTCTTTCTACGACTACTACCTGGTCGTAAGTCTTTCTACGACCATTACATGGTCGTAAGTCCTTCTACAACTACTACCTGGTCGTAAGTCCTCCTACGACCAGGTAAACCACGACCACTTTACAATTAAACCTACAGGCAAGTGGGTCCAATCGATTAAGGAATCCGAACGGTCTACACGCACTATTATTCCGCGTAGTAATAGTGCTTAAATACCCCATTACCTCTGAATGGTAACTGCCAGACGGCGTGAAGAAACCAATGCGCCGGTAATTACTGCCATCATGCGCCCATTACTGGCTCAATTAAGGCGCCTCTTCCGCAGGACAAAACGGCTACTTCTTCACGACTATATAAGGGCATCAATCAAAGGGACGAGGGAGGAGGAGACACAGCGAAATAGAGCGAGTCAAGGAGGAACACGAGTACTATTCTCTGTAATAGTCTTAGCTTCTTACTTGATCATCAAGAATACCACATACACAGGATTAGGGTTATTATTCTCTCCGGAGAAGGCCTGAACCTGTCTAAACATCCCGTGTCATCCACTCTGCGTGATTTCATCTTTAGGAGACCCCCCGAATCAAATAATCTTTACGTAAGATCGGTTCTAATACACCGACACTACTAATCACGAGCTAATGAGAGTAATTAAGCAACAGACCTTGACATGGGCTCGACGTTGATGGTGCGGCACTCGTAGCAACCGGAGAGGTCCCTCAAGGAAGAAGGATGGCCGCCAGTGGATGAGGTAGCGTGGTGCGCGCGGCGGGACAAGCGGGTGAGCAGGGCGGTGTCTCGATCGACGGAGACGGCGACGGACGGCGCGGCGCAGCTAGCGGTGTTGACCACGTCGCGGATGGCACAGAGTGAGGCATTTCCGTTACGGAGCCACGCCTACTGTAACATCTCAATTTTCTTAGCTTTAAAAACCTTTTGAATAATTAGTAATTAGAAAATTCACTCTGATATTTTATTTCAATTTTAATAAAGCTTAACATGAACTTTCAGCATCAAAATAATTTAATATGATTAATGCCAACAACAATAATTGCTAAAATTATTTTATTTGGGTTCTATGTGCTTGGATATATTTTGTAGAATTTTTTTCAAGTTCATTTTCTTTTCTTTAGTTTGCCATTTGCATTTTCTATATTTTTTCTAAAAAAAAGGAAAATATATTTAAGATCTCAGATACAGTGTCGGGCCGAAGCCCATCCCTATTCTCCCTTGACCCAGTGCTCTGCGGCCTAGCGGCTCAGCCTTTCTGCTCCGGCCTGCGTGCACGCGCTGCGCGCCCGCTTCGTCCCTCTGCCAGGTGGGCCCCGCCTGTCAGGTGGTCGTCGTCCCCTCCTGTCATCTTCCTCGCGCTGCGTCTCGACTGCGTCCGCCATGGCCGTGCTTGGGAGCTCCGTTCGACAACAGAATCTCCAACAAGAAAATCTTGTGTCGACCATACCTTTTAAATCCCCGTATCTTCCCGCATCCGAACGAAATCAAAACAGACCAAATCCATCCCGTGACGCCCTCAACCTCGGAATCTATCTCGTGACCGAAACGAACTCGATTTGGGGATTTTCAAATCCGGTATGCCCAAGGCCTATAAATAGGACCCCTGGGTTCGCCTTCTCGCCCTATCCCGAAACCCCAAGCCACAGCACCCGTCAAGCACTAGCGCCGCCGCATTGGAAGTTTTAGGATTTCGCCGTTGTTGCCTATTTTCTTCAGATTGCGCCGTCGACTTCGTCGCCTCGTCGTCGTCGACTACGCTGTCGTCTTCGCCGTCACCAGAGCTATCTCCAGCACCCCTTCATGACCACGAGACGCCACTGGTGTTCGTCGCTGACGACAGCCGCACCTACTCCGCCGCTTCGTCGCCACTTCGGACCAACCCCGACGACCTTTCGTGCCAATACCAGTACCAGTATATGCGCAATAACCTATTCTACCCAGTGCGCGCATCCACCGCCGACGAACCCGAGCATCGCCGTCGTCTTGTCGACATGTCGTGCCACCTCATCGGCTACATCAACTTGTAAGCACATGTGTCCATACACAGCACACGTGTCTGTCACCTCACTTGTCACGTATACTCATGGGCACACATGTCTGTCACCTTACTTGCCACGTATACTCATGAACACACATGTGCTGCCATGTATAGTCGTAAGCGTACGTGTTCGCCACCTCACCTGCCACATCTACTCGTGGCGCGTGTGCGCCGGTCGGTGTGTCGTGGCGGGCCGTGCCACTCCATCCAAACCCCAGATCCGATCTGGTGTAAACCTAGTCCACCATACACCATGTATATGCCATGTGGGGTCCACAAGCTAGAACACAATTCTATGAACCCATGAACCCGTAGACCAGTAAGCCTTTCCGTGGACTCAGTCCAAAGACCGCAGGTCCCACTATCGGTCTCTGTAGCATTTTTCCCGAGATTTATTTTAATTTTGAAACAGTGTGCTGACGTCATAATTCGGATTTTTCAATAGAAAAATAATTCGGATAATTCCAGAAATTCTAATTTAGGTTTTTATATAGATTTAGAACTTCCGAAGGCCATATCTTCTTCATCCGAACTCCGATTGTGCCTATTCAAATTTCTAAATTTATATAAATTCGAGCTCTATTTTATGATATTTTTATTTAATTTTTAGAGTTTTTTTACTCTCTGTTTTTATTTATTTACTTCGCTTAAGACTAGACGTTGATACTTCGGGGGAAATTCGAGGAAGGAGTTCACCAAAACCAAGACCAGTGCCAAGATCTATTCCAAGGCAAGTTATACCTTTGATCATGTTGAACCTAGTTTTTAAAACTACTTTGATTCAAAGTACTGCATTCTACTTTAAGTATTTATTTCAATGATTTTGGGTGTAGTTATTAATCCTAATTGTTTATATCTACCTTGCTTATTGTAATATCATGATTTTCTGTCACCTAGCTTGGTTAATTATTAGTTGGCATTAACATAAAACCAACGTGGGTTGGTTAGACGAATAGTATTGCTTAGCCATGCTACGTGTCACACATATCATTTGAGTTGCAATTATAAATTTGACTAAGTGACTATGGAACTTTGTGTAAAACTGTGTGCAATGTGTTATTACTTTTTGATAGCATGTGTTACACTTAACCAATTAGGTGGGAAAGGATGTGGACTGAGGTAAGTGGTGGATACAAAGTGATATGGTCGAACTTTGTGAATGGGAATGATAATCTTTGTAACATAGTTAGAAATTGGAAGTCTTGCCTTGGTCAATTAAGGACTTAACTTTGTGCGTCATTGAATTGGGTCTTTCGTACAACCACATGCCTGATGGAATGGGCCTAACTTAGTAAGTTATGAAGTCTTGACATTGACTACTCAGGCAATAGGTTAGGCTCTGTGTTAGGGTGGAGGTGTGTTTCAATCTCAGTGGCGACTCACATCGTGGGACGGTTCACCGCTTCCCTATCCAACGGTGTGTGATGGGCTAATTTTCTCAGTGGGCGTTAGTACTGTCAGTAAAACACATGGGGAGTGTCAACTCTTGAGATGAAGTTTTTGAAAGGTTTTGTTATGATTTGTGCTAGCTACACTGATTGTATCGTGTGGGTAAAATGTACAACCTCTGCAGAGTGTTAAACAATCTGTTTAAATAGCCGCGTTCACGGTTATGGACATGCTTAGGGATTTCACACGAGGGTTAGATTTTCAGAAAAAATATATATTTAGGATGGGATAGATGTGTTATCTAAGTCATATAGCTATGTTAAATAATTTGATTAGACTTTGTGTTCTTAGTGAAACAATTGTTAAATTATTATTATTAATTTATTTTAATACGCTTTCAATCTGTTATTTGTATTCAATTGCAAATGTTGTTTTATGCAAAATAACCACATAATCTATTCCTTTGGAATAATCCATCATCTATAAATTACATTCTGTGGTATGACTTGCGAGTACAGTTGTGTACTCATGCTTGCTATAATCAATCAACAGAAATGAAGGAGTCTTCATCAGCCTTCGATGAGTTCTACGAAGGTGCTGATCGTTAGGTCTTGATCCCAGCCTATTGCCTATGGTGAATTGATGAGATTCCGCTAGAGTTTATTCTGTTCCACTGCTTATTTATTTATTACCAGCCCTGCGAGGCTTAATAAGTATAAACTCGACCATAAGGTCAAAACCCTTATTTGTTATTCAAACTAATCGTTTATGCTATTATTCGTCTTGTGTGGATCAATATACATCTATGTTGACACTGTGTGCACTATCGTGAAACTGGACTAGTGCAAAATACACAGAGGGTCCAGAATTATTTTTTTAGGTCCTAACACCAGGGCGGATAGCGCTGCGGTGTCATGCACGCATGTGGCCGCCGTGGTGCTCTAGCAACTGAGCAGGTTCTTGAGCTACTCCTAGTCCCAGGAGGAGCAAGACGAGGAGGTTGTCAGGGCAGTCATTGATGCTGCCGCCACCTCCTTCTTGGAATGGCGGCAATGGCGGTGGTGGTTCTTGGCCACAACGAGCTTGGTGCTAGCCTCGGGGCTCTTCTTGGACACGGCCGCTGGCATGGTGCGGTGGCTTCCAGCCGACAGTGTTCTCGGTGTCGGCGAGACTGATAGTGGCGAAGGTGGTAGCTTCTTCTTGCGCTTGCTGTGGTGCTGATGCTGGTGGCTCCGATGGTCGGAGCTATCAACGGCGGTGGAGAGCCGGAGGAGGAGGGGAACAATGGTGAAGATCCGAGAGGAAGAGATGGGGAGAGCTAACTGAGGAGCGGGATTGGCAGTGGCGTAGATTGAGGGAGGAGGGGAGCCACCGAACCCATGGAGCGAACTATTGGAATTGGGCCCATATGTGTAAAGGTCAATTCATTCCAAAAATTTCAAAGCATGCAAAGCCTTAGACCAGTGGTCTTAGACTAGGGTGGTCGAATCCTTAGACCAGTGTGGTCGAAGATATAGACTAGTGTGGTCGTAATAACGTGGTCGAAGGCATAGACCAGTGTAGTCGAAGCCATAGACTATTGTGGTCAAGGGCATAGACTAGTGTGGTCGAAAAGTAGTGGTCGGATTCTTAGACCAGTGTGATCGTAATACACTGGTCGAAGCTGTAGACGAGTGGTCGGAGCTGTAGACCAGTGTACAATCAGGATCAATAAAAACTGCTTAATGACCCTTAATTAGTTTTGAATTAGCAATTACCAGTGGTTTAAGTATGCATTTACTAGAGAGTAATTGTCTCGACATTAAAATGATTTGGAGACGTCCAAACCATGAGATCGATTAATTCAATTTTTCTATCTTCCTCTCTGATCAACTGTGCTGAGGAATTGAGCTGTCGAACCAAGCCATCTCTTCTCCTCAGCATGCACCGGGAAGGAGGGTGAGCGAATATCTCCGAACTATTGTCGCAGAGTTCACCTACACAGGGTGGCAATAAGGTTTCTAGGCAGCACATATGCGCGACCGCTCTCTTCACTGCATCCTACGACTACTCGCTTCACTGCGACATCTACGATCTGCACTGATCGAGTCTACACTATTTCATGTTCTTTATCAAGCCTGAATTTAAGTCAGTCGTACGACTAGTTTTTCCTGCTATAATCATATTGTTGAGTATGTTTAGGAGTGCAATGAGTTGCCTGCTATTGATATCGCTTTATACATATCTAGTTAGTTGTGATCTTTGCCTCATAATTAAATATGGAATTAAAATATTATTCACATCTCCAATAATCCAGAAACTTCATTGTGGATATTTTTGTGATTCAGCAATGGTTGGTGCTTCTGATGCTATAAAACCTAAGAGGTTTTCTGGTCAGAACTTTCGTAGATGGTAGACAAGGGTCAAATTTTAGCTCATGTCTTTGGGGCTGTGGTGGGTGATCCGACCACAATATCCATTTACAATTGAACAAACCATACGGTTCAACACAGATAACAACACTGCTCTTAGATGCATACTAACCATACTGACCAACCAGCTCTATGATGTATACATGGTTTCAAGTCTACCACAGAGTTGCGGGATCTACTCGAGCACAAATATGCCGAAGTTGAGGATGATCGTTGGCTCTATATCTGTGAGCAATTCTTCGACCACAACATGGATGATGCTAAGTCGATAGTTGCACAGGCTCATGAGCTTCAGCTACTGGTCGGAGAGATTGCGCATCTGGGTTGCATTTTGTCTTCTAAGTTTGTGGCTGTGGGCATTGTTGCCAAACTTCCTACTTCATGGTGGGATTTTGTCATTGGCTTAAAGAACAAGAGGGAAGAGATATCTATTGATAATCTCATTGCTGCCCTTGATATGGATGAAAAAGCAAGAGCAAAATATGCACCAAGCTCGACCAGTCAGAACAATCAAATCAATGCAAATGTCATAGAGAAGAGATATGGCAAGAATAACAAAGGCTTTAAACCAAACAAGATAACTAGCTCTAAGAAGAAAACTAAGAAGGCTATGAGAAACATCACCTGCTATGTGTGTGGGAAAAACGGTCATATGGCGAAAGACTATCATTTCCACAAGATTAAGGATAGTGTACAGCCAAAGAAAAAGACTATCAACGTGATCATAAGTGTTGGACCGAAAAGGCGACTAGAGGGGGTGAATAGAGCACGCTCACTTTTTCCCAAATAATGAATTCAACACAATTTCACTCCAGTAGCTATTAGGAAGCTATGAAGATCAATATACCAGTACAGCGGAAGACTAGTATTGAATCCAATTAAATCCCCTAAGCAAAATCACAAAATCAACTAAGATTGCAACAACTCAAAACACGGGCGGTCTGACCTTTGGACCCAATCGGTTGGACCGATTGTCGGCGACCGACCATTGTTGTCAAGCGGTCGGACCGCTCCAAAATCGATCGACCGGTGATGACGGGCGGTCCGACCGCCGACTGTAACCGACCGCAGCGAGAAAATCACCGATGACGAAGTTGCAATTAGGTCAAACTTTTGATTCTCAACTCCAATCTTTACGAAACTTTGCACACACCTTCGCTATGCTATTGAGGACCTATTCCAATCGAATATTATGATAATTCTTGGAAAGATCTTGAGCAATTGGCAATTGAATAACAGAAGGTCTAAAACCGGGCAAGAACGAAAACTTGATCCTAATGCTTGTTCGTGAGAGATTGATGATCAAGATGATGCTAGATAGATTCACACATATCACAGCAAGCTAATTTACGTGAAAGAATCAATCACAAACTCGCGGATCAAAGAAAGCCCTAAAATCACGAAATTGAAAGCAAGAACGAAAAGAGACTTATCTCAAGCAAACCTTGCATAGATTAATAATGTGATCGTCGCTGGATTACACCCACACCATCATGGATCAGTGGTCAATCCAAGATCATGAAATTCTCCTCAAACCATGAAAAGCCCTAGCCTCCACCTCAACTCTCCCTAAACCAATTAGGGTTTTGCAAGCAACAAAAGAGGTGAAAATAGCGAGGATAAGGGGTGCAGCCACCACCTCCTCCTATTTATAGTGGAGGCCTAGAACTCTCTAGGGTTTGACTCAATTGGGCTCCCGTTAAGGCCCACTAACAAACGGGTCACACACGCACGCTTCGCAAAGCGCCGTCTTTAACCTTTTGACCTAAACCGCTTCACCATGCGCCATGGATTTGCCAATAGGTCACCCTTGTCCATCTTGTGTCACGCTTGAGTCGTTGACCTCACCCGGCATTGTCGATCGTTCTGGACCTCAACTCTCAAAGTCTAGTCCCGATCCTCCTCGCCGTTGACCGTCGTTGACCACCAAGCAACCTGCACAACCACAGACAAGCAAACACAAATTCGGGAACAAGTTCTTCACAACTTGACCCATGTTAGTCAAAACATGCATCATGCAAATCATATGCCATGATACCAATGACTTTGACCTAACAAAATAACATCGCCACGAGGTTGGCCGACGTTCAAGTAGAAACCGGTCTGACTGCTCCAGGTGAGCCGGTCGGACCGCTCCCTGTGAGCCGGTCGGACCGCCCCTTGGGACTTAGCCGAAATTCATACCCTGAAATTCCGAAACCTTCTGAAAACTTAAAACCAATAGAACTTTTTACTGGAGACTCCAAAAATCATGAGACCAAGTGCATTGGGATCCCCTCACTTGCCTACGACACCTATTCTTGGCCCAGCTCGTTTTGACCACTTTTAGGTCACCGCCGGTCCGACCGCCCCACATGGCCGGTCCGACCGATTTGGGACCGGTCGGACCGCCGTGCTAGGACCGGTCGGACCGCCCCTGTCCAGAATGCATGTAGCTTTGTCGAAAACTCGTGAAACGACAAACCGTAAACACCATTGCCAATTGTCACATCATCCTAAGATCTGGAGGCTATCCCCATGATATCCACAATAAGCGAGGCCTCAGCAGGCGGGTATAGTAATTCACTTGTTGTATTTTTAGCATATTAATACATTGATTGGTAGGCTGGTACTGGAGCTAATGTTCACGTATGTTCTGATATTTCCTTGTTTTTATCAGGAAGCTGGGGCTTCCTCCGTCCTAATGGGGAACGGGTCAAATGCTTCTGTTTTTTGTGTTGGCACGGTGGATCTAATGCTTACTTCAGGGAAGATTATCCACTTGAAAAACGTGCAGCATGCGCTAACAATAAACAAGAACGTCGTTAGTGGTTCTCCCCTATGCAGGGATGGTTATAAGCTAGTATTTGAGTCAAATAAAATTGTAATGCATAAGTTTGTTAACTTTGTTGGTAAAGGCTATGAGAGCGGAGGCTTGTTCCGCATAAGTACTTTAGAGTATTATCATATGAATGTTGCAACTGATTTCAATAAATGTGAGGCCAATATATGGCATTCTCGTTTCTATCATATTGGCTTTGATAGTATTGCTAGATTGTCCTGATTAGATTTAATTCCAAAATGTGATATTATAATAGGATGAAAATACTAAACTTATGTGCAAACAAAACAACTTTGAAAACCCTTTAAGGGGTTAGAGGGGGAAAAGAACTTGGTACTTTTAGATCTTGTCCATTCCGACTTGTGTGAGATGAATGGATTGCTAACCAAAGGAGGCAAAAGATATTTTCTAACTCTTATTGATGACGCATCACGATATTGTCATGTGTATCTACTAAAAATAAAATATAAAGCTTTAAATTATTTTAAAATTTATAAGGCTGAGGTTAAGAACTAACTAGAAAAGAAAATTAAAAGACTAAGGTCTGATCATGGAGGAGAGTATATCTCTCATGAATTCTCCCAATTCTGTTCTGAACATGGAATAGTCCATGAAGTTACACCACCATACGCACCCCAATCAAACGGGATGGCTGAAAGGAAAAATCGGACACTAACAGACTTGGTGAATGCTATGTTGAAGAGTGTCGGTATGCCTAAGATGTGGTGAAGGAAGCTATATTAACAACAACTTTCGTCCTAAACAGAATAATCACTAAAAGGTGTGAGATTACTCCGTATGAGGAATGGAAAGGGAGAAAACCCAATGTTAATTTTATGCAAACTTGGGGGTGTTTGGCAAAAGTCAATATATCATTGCAGAAAAAGAGAAAACTTAGACCTAAAACAGTCGATTGTGTCTTACTGGGATATGCTCATAACAGCACGACTTATAGATTTTTAGTAATAAAATTAGAAACTCCTGAGTTTATTGTTAACGCAACAATGGAGTCTAGAGATGCTCCATTTTTTTAGTATATTTATCCTATGAGAACTGCAGGCACTACTTCTCGAACTGAGGATAATCAAACTATGAATAATAGTAATTTTGAACCTACCACTATATGTGAACCAATGTGTGATATACCACAAATCTATGAAATTCCTAAGGAAGATAATAATTTAGTCAAAGAGGCTCCTCGCAGGAGCAAGCGACAATGGGTTGAGAAAACCTTTGACGAAAACTTTATTGTATATATCATGGATGATGTGCCAAATATTGTTTCAGATACATATGCATTACCTGATGTTGAGTATTGGAAAGAGACAGTGAAGAGCGAGATGGATTCTATCATGGCTGACGGGACTTGGGAGATCACTGATCGTCCTAGCGGGTGCAAATCTATTGGATGCAAGTGGATCTTTAAGAGAAAAATGAGGTCTAACGGTACTATTGATAAGTACAAGCCAAGACTTGTGGCCAAGAGTTATACCCAAAAAAAAGGTGATGATTATTTTGATACTTACTCTCCTATTGCCAGATTGACCACCATTTATATGCTTATTTCATTAGCTTCTTCCCATAGTCTACGCATCCATCAAATGGATGTGAAGACAGTTTTTCTTAATGGAGAGTTGGAAGAAGAAATATATATGGAGCAACCGGACGGTTTTGTGATTTCTGGGCAGGAAAATAAGGTATACAAATTAATCAAATCTTTGTATGGCCTAAAGCAAGCACCTAAATAATGGCACGAGATATTTGATAAAACTTTAACATCTGCTTGTTTTACTGTGAATGAGGCAGATAAGTGTGTGTATTATCGTTATAGTGCGGGTCAAGCAGTGATTTTGTGTTTGTATGTCGATGACATAGTCATATTTGGGGCAAACACTTCTGTTATTGACGATATCAAATCTTTCTTATTTAGATGTTTTGATATGAAAAACCTAGGAGAGGCAGATGCTATTCTGAATATTAAATTGATCAAAAATGAGGATGTGATCACTTTGAACCAATCCCATTATGTTGAGAAAATATTGAGTCGGTTTGGTTTTGTAGGACCGTAAAGGCGACTAGGGGGGGTGAATAGGCGCTTTCTAAACTTTCTCGCCTAAATCAAATACAACACGAACTTTACTCCTTTAGCTATGAAAGCTAAGAAGATCGATAGCGCCGCGTGGAAGCCTTGTCTTTGAATTTGATAAACCCCTCAACCACACGACACAAATGTGGAGAAAAGAACTCACCGCATTACAGGCTAGGTGCTGGCGATCGGCCAGGCTACCAAGGGCGGTCGACCAATGGTCAACCAGGTGGTCGGACCGGCTACTAAGCAGCGGATCGGACGCCGTTATAAAATCGGTCGACCGGTTGATCGATCTTGAAAAATCAAGCCCAAATCCAAAACGAAATTTGACCCAACTTTTGATTCAACCAATGAAACTTGACCAAATTTCGAGCACACCTCCCTAATGATATTAGAGACCTATTTCTAGCGATGATCCTTCATATCCACTTCGCAGAATCGATCTCTCAAGGTTTTACCAAAGACGTGCATAAACCCTAGAATATGAAAAACTTGATTCAAGACTTGCTTGTGGGGGTTGATGATTTAGATGACTCTAGGAGTATTCCCACACATCAAGGCAAGATAAAATAGGTCAAGAGACCAAGCATAAACTTTTGAATCAAGGAAGCACCAAAATCATCCAAAAGAGAGAGAAGAACACAAAGGGAACAAATGACCTTTCAATTAAGCATCACAAGATTGTTTGATCACACTAGAAGCTTACAAAGCCTCTCCAACAAGGAGGACAAGAGCTCACACAAGGAGCACACTCACAATCTCTCTAAACCCTAGCTTCTCCTCTCCTCTCCTCCAAACCCTAGAAAATGAAGAAGGGGGCTAAATGAATGCTTGGGAGGTTTTACATCTCCCCCCTTTCTATTTATACTAGAGGGCTAGGGTTTCACTTTTGGGACCCACTTACACATGGGACCCACACACACATAACTATTGAAGCAATCGCCTGCTTCACCACGTGTAGGTTGATCAGCGGTTCTCATCACGTCGCCAAGCCTCTGTTGTCCGAATCCCATCGGAACATCCCAGAGACTCGCACCGACTTCCGCACCGCCTGATCCAACTAGCTGTACCGAACTACCCGTTCGATCCATCTTGCCCATTCTGCACCATGCTTGAGTCACACGACCTCACCCGGCATCCATGATCGTTCTGGACCTCAGCTCTCCAAGCGTAGTCCCGATCCATTCACCGTTGACGTCGTTGACTTGCAAGCCACCTGCACATCAATAGACAAACAAACCGTTTCCGGGAACAAGTTCTTCACAACTTGACCCACGTTAGCTCCGCAATGCAATATGCAACAATAAAGCATTGAAGTTCATTCAACAAACATATTCAATACACAACAATGCCAATAAGGCCAAGCTACAAGTCATCGACGGTCTGACCGCCCCACAAGGCCAGTCGGACTGATTTCAGGCCGGTCGGACCGATCCCACAACGGCGGTCGGACCGCCCGAAAAGACTTAGCCAAATTTTCAGCGTGAAAATCCGAAACCTTCTGGAAACTTCAACTGAATAGAACTTTTGACTGGGAGCTCCAAAAATGATGTGACCACATCCAGGAGACTCCCCTCACTTGCCTACATAACCTATTTTTGGCTCAGCCCCAAAAACCACTTTTCATTTTGGCGGTCGGACGGCAAGCCACGCCGATCGACCGTCCCATCGCCGGTCGGACCGGGCGACTGGCGGATCGGACCGCCGTGGCGCGACCACTCGAGCAAACCCGAAAACGCGACAAACTGCAAACCAACAGAGCCATTGCCAATTGACTCATCATCCTGAGATCGTGCATATATCCTCACGATATCCACAATCTCCCCCTTGATGAACACATTGGCAATCTTCCAGAAAATATGGTTTTTCGAAATAAAAAGTAAAAATTCGCCGTTTTCGCATAAAGGCACAACTTGGTCCATGAGCAAGAAAAAGCCTAGGAACCGACCAAGCTGGCTTAAGAATAGTATAAGCAAGTGAGATAAGGCAATGAAAGCACAATAGGATTCAAATTCTAGAAAGTATCCAAAAATCTCACTTAGGTCCATATGAAAGACAAAATGTTCTATTTGACCTTTAATCATTGAGAGTCTTCTTCAATTGCAATTAAAATCAGAAACAGGCAATAAAACCCAGAAACTCAACTCACTATGATCACAAATTTTCAAAAGGTTCAATTTTTTTTATATGTGTTCTTTTATGTATGAAACCAACCGCTCCAAAACAGTATTTTTCTATAATCTTTCTCCCCCTTTGACAATGAATTCATCAAGATGCATGGGAAAAGAAAGAGCATGAAGGAATGACTTTATTTTTGAACTTTAGTAAAAGGAGCCATGACCATTAACCATGTAGACAGTACAAGTATTATACCAAGCCATATAAAGAGTAGAAGCTATATTCAATCATGGCAAAACATGTACTGCAAAGCTAAAACCAAGATAGCAGTAATCTGAGATTAAGAGAATTAAAACCATGAAAGGTTGCTCAATATCATAGTTTCACTAACAGCAACCAAAAATGAGTCAAGCCATGTCTATAAGTAAAAAGAGACTCAAAACAAGAACTGATGCATTTTGAGCATTAAGAGTATTCTTTTTAAGCAAGACTCAAGCACTTAGCATTTTGAGCATTTTCTACAAAGGATTTTTCCACTGTGCTAGATCTCAAGCCTTGCCGCGACCATCTCAAGCGATAAGCTTAAAAGAATGGTCTAGGTCATCCAAAACTCCCCTGAGTTCATGCCTAGTGCAATGGCAAGCCGTCTCATGAGAAAGGATTGGTGAGATCAGTTTTTTCGCACAGAAAATCTCATTTTTCATTTGCTTGACTTAAGAAGATAAAAAGCTCATTTTCATCTCAAAATAAGTTTAAGACTCAATTCAACCTATATGACATGGCAATAATCATAAGAGGATCACTAGAGCAAAACTGGTCACAAGATCCAACAAGACATGATTTGATTCAATTTGCTCACATATATAAAGCTAGCACGGTGAAAGCTAAGCTCAAACACGAATAGCCATAACTGAAGTCTAGAAGACTATCCCTTGACATGACAAAGTATAGAGTATGAAATCAACCCATACAAGGATAATAATCAAAGCTCCATAAATTTTATTATGCAATGCAAGACAATGAAAATGAAACATGCATTATGATACAATGAATGCAAAAAGAGCAGATTCCCCCTCAAAACAGCCCAATAGGACTAATAACCCCTAACTCTCCCATAAAGTCGCAAAGCGAGAAGAATCAAGAGCTTTAGTGAAAATATCGCAAGTCGTTGTTCGACTCTACAAAGTGGAGCACAACATCACCCTTCTCAACATGGTCTCTCGAGAAAATGAAATCGAATATCAATGTGTTTAGTCACGGAATGTTGCTTTGGGTTTTGGCAATATTAATCGCGAAGTGTTGTCACGAGAAAGAGGAACACTTCTCAAAGATAACCCATAGTCCATGCGTGGATAAAATCCAGAGAACACGAGAGCAACCATCGGCGACTACATACTCGGCCTCGGTGTGGATCAGGTAAATCAAGACTGCTTTCTAGAAGACCAAGAAACAAGAGATGTGACCAAGAAATGACAAGTGCGGAAGTACTCTTCCTATCCACTCTACACCCATAAAGTCGGCATCGAAAATGCTCGAATTGAGAGAGCGAAGAAGAAGAATACGAGTTCAAAGTCAAGAGTATCTTGAAGATACGAAGATCTGACGTCGCTTGACGATGAGAAGCACGAGGAAGCTCGAAAGTGGCGCGCGGACATCTGACAAATTGTATGTCCGGCCTCGTATTTGTGAGATAGAGGAGGAGCCAATCATCTGCGGTATTCCTTACGGTCCACGGACTCTCCATCCTCATCGTGGTCCAAAGACGGTGGTTGTAGCGATGGGAGTAGACATTGGCCTCTGCTTCCTATATTGAAGCGTCGAAGAAGGTCCTTTGTATACTTACTACGTGAGCGAAGGTGCCTTCTTTCAGTTGCTTGGTTTGAACACCAAGGAAGAATGTCAACTCTCCCATCATGCTCATCTCGAACTCACTGCTCATCGAATCTGAAAATCAGGACACCAAAGCATGAGAAGAACCACAGAATATAATATCATCCACATAAATCGAACCAACAAAAATCAACGCCATGCACGAGAGTGAACAAGGTTTTATCAACCATTCCCATTTTGAAATCATTTTCAAGCAAGAAACTCTTAAGCTGTCATACTAAGCTCTAGGAGCTTGTTTCAATCCATCAGGCTTTAGAGTTTGAAAACATGGTTTGGGAATTTATGATTTTCAAAACCAGGAGGTTGCTTGACAAAGACCTCTTCTTCTATGAAACCATTCAAGAAAGCACTTTTAACATCCATTTGAAAAAGCTTGAAACCCTTGGATGTTGCAAATGCTAAAAGAATGCGAATGGCTTCCAATCTAGCTCTTTGGAGCAAAGGTCTCTTCAAAGTCTAAGCCCTCTACACAGGAATAACCTTGAGCTACGAGTCTAGCCTTATTGCGAACAACCAACCCATCCTCACTTTGCTTATTTTTAAAAATCCATTTTGTTCCAATAACATGAGAATCGGAAGGGCGCTCAACTAAAGTCGGACTTTGTTTCTTTCGAAATTTTCAAGCTCTTCATGCATGGCATTGACCCAAGAGGCATCAGATAAAGCATGGGTGATATCTCGGGGTTCAAAAGAAGCGATAAAAGCGAGAATGTGCATGAGAATCGGGAGAAATAAACACGAGGCGAGTGACTCGCTCTTGAAGATCCCCAATCATCTGCTCGGTGGATGTTGTCATTTGAATGTGAAGAGGTGCTCACAGTGCGAAGTGCCTCTACCCCATGAGTTGTTGAGGTAGGATCAGAGCCACTCGGATCGTCGGTGGGGATAGGAGGAGGCGCTCATTGGCCCTGGAGTAGTAGTAGCAGGCTCTCCACCCCTCTCAGAGGTAGCTGGTGGATGGTTCGATTCCTCATCCTCAGAGTCATCATCGACGAAGATGCTTTCTTGAATTTCAGGATCCTGTGTACCTGTAGCATCGGGTCTAGTACCAGGACTAGCCTCATCAAAAGTGACTTCGCAAGTCTCAACAATTTTGTTAGTGTCAACATTAAAAACACGATAGCCACGAGAATGAGCAGGATATCCAAGAAATATGCCATCAAAACATCTAGACTCAAATTTATCAAGGTTGCCATGTTTAAGAATGAAGCACTTGCAACCAAAAATCTTGAAATGAGAGACTTTGGGAGAATGACCAAATCTAAGCTCATAAGAGGTCTTCCCAACCACAGATCTCAAGAAAACCCTATTGGAGATATAACAAGCAGTCGAGATCGCCTCAGCCCAAAATCTCCTAGGAGTAGAATGCTCATCTAACATGGTCCGAGCCATCTCTACAAGGGTTCTGTTCTTCCTTTCTACAACACCATTCTGCTGGGGAACTCTAGAAGAAGAAAATTGATGCTCAATTCCTCTATCAGTGCAGAAGGTAGAAAAAGAAGAATTCTTGAATTCTGTCCCATTGTCACTCCTAATGGCTCTCAAAGCTCCAGGAATATCAACAGCAAGTCTAAGGACCAAATCTCTAAAGAATCCAAATGCTTCGTCCTTAGAAGCGAGAAAATAAACCCATGAATATCTGGAGTAATCATCCACAACCACCAGCACATACCATTTCCCACCAGCTAACTGAACTCTAGAAGGACCAACTATGTCTAAGTGAAGAAGCTGTCCTGGTCCATCAGTCGTTACCAAGGTAAGAGGTGGGTGGGAAGCAGACACCATCTTACCATGTCTACAGGGCGAGCACACAAGATCTCTAACAGCCTTCAGCCTAGGCAAACCTCTAATCAAGTCCTTACAACTGACTCTAGACAAATGATCAAAACCTATATGCCCAAGTCTACGATGCCACAAAACAAGATCATGAGAATCGGAGGCAACAAGACACCTAGGATTTGGAAGTGAAGAGATCTTGAAATTTGCACAAAAGATCTTCTCAAATCGGAGATCTTAAAAACAAGCTCACAGGGATCTAGAACACTACACTCTCCACTTTTAAACCTCACTTCTAGACCCTCATCAAGCGGTGAGAAGCAGATAGAAGATTATACCTCGACTTACTTACCAAGCGGCGTCCTTAAGCATGAACTTGTCGTTGGCGCGCACACGGTGCCCTTTGCGATCCACGGTCCGGTAGAAGCATCCCCAAAGGTAATCAATTCGTTCTTGGGATGCACGTGTGAGGAGGAGAACCATCTAGAATCTCGGTCATATGTCGAGAACACCGAGTCAACAAGCCATATGTCCTCCTTCCTCGCACAGCGGACCTAAAAGCACAATCGAAAACATATGTGCCTCGATGCTGGAGTTAGTGATAAATGATCTAGGAATCCGATCTTGAGAAGCACGATGCCCGGGAGCGATAGTAGAAATAGCGAAACATGATCGGGAATAAAATCATAAGGATGCACATGAGAACCACCTAGACCTCTCAAACGATCTACCAAAAGATCGATACTCCCCTGTCTAGGTGCTACAGTGGTCTCTCCTCACGATATCCTAATCCAACATCTTTGCTAGACCCACCAAAAGAGTCTACAAAGTTCTCTACAAATCTAGGCCTATATGTGAGTGCGATAAGCAGTGCCTAGCTCTAGAGACTACATGGTGGAGAGGGACTCCTCTAATGGATCTCAAGGCGCTCATCCTCTCTTTTCTCTCAAGTTTTGCTCTCGGAGCGAGAACTCAACAAGATGGCCTTCTTTCTTGCGAGAAGGTGCAATAGTCTGGACCTTTTGAGAGTGCATCTTGAAGGAGTAAAAGCACCTTTCTTGCCAGAAAGAGTTTGAGCAAAACCAGCGGATTTGAAAACAACCCTGGATGGCTTAGGAGGTTCTAGCTCAAACAGACCATTCTTCACAACTCTAGCAATCCTAGGTGGGTTTTTCTTGGAATGCTCTAGGGGATTGAAACCTAGACCACTATTTTTCACGCTCACCTTGGATTGATCAAGAATCATGTTGAGTTTCTTTTTCCCACTCGAAAACTTCTCAAGAGTCACCTTGAGGTAATCATTCTCTTTAATTAGACCCTCACATCTAGTGCACTTGCTAGACTTGATTACCTCATCACGTTTACTCTTAAGAAGGGCCACTTCCACCTTGAAGGCCTCACAAGACACACAATAGGATTCCTTAATCCTATTCAACTGCTCCCTGAATTTGACTCTAAATGCCTCTTGAATCTGACTAATCATGGTTTCAACTTCAGAATTCAAAACACAAGAGTTAGAATCAATGACATTCTTAGAAGCAGTAAAAGACATAGATTTTTTAATTTTAGCCTTTTCTTCAAGAGTCTTGTTTAAAGCTTCAATCTCAATTGTAAGCTTGGTACAATTTTCACAAGAGGCAGCTCTAGAGTAAACAACCATTTCAGTCATCTCTTACATCTTAATCCTATTATTCTTACAATGAGAGCATGTGTGACTAGCATCAAATTTTTGCAATTCCTTCAGGGCGCTATCCAATTTTAATTCAAGTAAGGCACAGTTTGAGCAAGTTAAAGGAATAGCTTCCATGGCAGTCACATCAAGTGAAATGGCATCTAAGCAACCAGAACTAGACTTGAGAGATTCTAGTTCATCGAGAGCATCCTTTAGTTGATTAGCAACAGAGGAATGAGCAGATTTCAAGCTTGTCAAATCTTTAAGCAAGCTAGTGCAGGAATCACAAATATTATCGGGATTAATAGATTTAAGCCTAACAACTTCTAGGTTCAAATTATCAATCATAATATCACCTTCTTAATCATTTTTACTTGCTTATGCAATTTTGTTCAAACAAGCACCAAAGCCCTTTTCATGTCGACAATTGAAGGGCATACCTCATCGGGATCACTAAAAGGATCCTCATCGTTGGAGGAGTCATTTGTCGTGGCTCTTCTTGGCCATGAAACACATGCTGTGAAGTCATGAGCCTTCTTCTTGCCACGAGTCACTCTCGTAGTCCTCCGTTCAGAGTCCACATCGCTCATGTTTACATTCTCTAGGCGGCAAGGACCGGTGACAAACTGCGATAGTTTGTCTTCTTGGGTTTTGCATCCTCTCACGGGATGTCTTCGTGTCTCCTTCTCCTCCTTGCCCTTTAGCTTGGGGCACTGGAGGCGAATGTGGTTTGGCTCACCACATTCAAAGCACATGATAGGTCCACTTCTCCTCCTATTCCTCACCTTGTTATGCGCTCTTGTGAATTTGGTGGATAGGAGGCTAAATCATCCTCAGGCGGTTTCTCAAGTTGCTCATCACTCAAAGTATGTAAAGCGGATAATGAAAACCGGATGAGCTACAATCAAGAGACTCGGAAGAACAACCCTTGGATTTGTCGACCACCAATGCCATCGACTGTCTTGGGGAGGCGAGATAAAATCAATCTCATGCGTCTTCAACCTCGAGTAAAGCTTATCCATGGTAAGCTCACTCATGTGATGTTGTCATTGATGGAAGTGATCTTCATTCCCGGACCTTCACATCAAGAGCACCCAACGGTGGCGTGCATTTTCGACTTCGAGAAAAACTAAGTCAAGCTGCGGAGATCATGAAGAATCTGGAAAATCTTCCCACAGCTCATCCAAAGACCCACGGGCCTTTGCTCGATCTTAGAGTATACTTTCTTGGTGGTTCTGTCTCACTTCCTTGATCGCGATGGACCCTTCGTGATAGTCACAAAGAGTCCACGGATCTCATGAGCGAACCGCAAGTGAGAATACGCTCAAACTCGGATCGACTAAGGCCTTGAATCAAATAATTCGAGCCTTCTCTGTTGGCCTCCACATGCGGAGTGATCATATCGTCATCGGTGGCACGACATAAGGGTTTTCACCTTAAGCCAAATAGCGTGCCCTTGAGCCTCGATATATGCTTGCATACGAGCCTTCAATATGCAAAGTCAACTCCATCAAAAATATGTGGCTTGGTTGAGTACTTGTCGATCGCCATGGCTCCAAAGACCGGTTAAGATCTATGAGAAGAGCTAACAGGCTCGATACCACTTGTAGGACCGTAAAGGCGACTAGGGGGTGAATAGGCGCTTTCTAAACTTTCTCGCCTAAATCAAATACAACACGAACTTTACTCCTTTAGCTATGAAAGCTAAGAAGATCGATAGCGCCGCGGTGGAAGCCTTGTCTTTGAATTTGATAAACCCTCGACCACGACACAAATGTGGAGAAAAGAACTCAACTGATACAGGCCGATGCTGGCGGTCGGCCGGCTACCAAGGGCGATCGGACCGACGGTCAACCATGATCGGACCGGCTACTAGCGGCGGTCGGACCGTTGGATATCGGTTCGACCGGCGATACTAGCGATCAGCGGCGCGGTCGGACCGCCGTTATAAATCGGTCGAACCGGTTGATCCGATCTTGAAAAATCAAGCCCAAATCCAAAACGAAATTTGATCCAACTTTTGATTCAACCAATGAAACTTGACCAAATTTGAGCACACCTCCCTAATGATATTAGAGACCTATCTCTAGCGGCGATCCTTGGATCCACTTGCAGAATCGATCTCTCAAGGTTTTACCAAAGCGTGCATAAACCTAGAATATGAAAAACTTGATTCAAGACTTGCTTGTGGGGGTTGATGATTTAGATGACTCTAGGAGTATTCCCACACATCAAGGCAAGATAAAATAGGTCAAGAGACCAAGCATAAACCTTTGAATCAAGGAAGCACCAAAATCATCCAAAAGAGAGAGAAGAACACAAAGGGAACAAATGACCTTTCAATTAAGCATTACAAGATTGTTTGATCACACTAGATGCTTACAAAGCCTCTCCAACAAGGAGGACAAGAGCTCACACAAGGAGCACACTCACAATCTCTCCAAACCCTAGCTTCTCCTCTCCTCTCCTCCAAACCCTAGAAAATGAAGAAGGGGGCTAAATGAATGTTTAGGAGGTTTTACATCTCCCCCTTTCTATTTATACTAGAGGGCTAGGGTTTCACTTTTGGGACCCACTTACACATGGGACCCACACACACATAACTATTGAAGCAATCGCCTGCTTCACCACGTGTAGGTTGATCAGCGGTTCTCATCACGTCGCCAAGCCTCTCTTGTTCGAATCCCATCGGAACCTCCGAGAGACTCGCACCGACTTCCGCGCTTTGATCCAACGGTATCTGCAGAACTACGTTCGATCCATCTTGCCCATTCTGCACCATGCTTGAGTCACACGACCTCACCCGGTATCCATGATCGTTCTGGACCTCAGCTCTCCAAGCGTAGTCCCGATCCATTCACCGTTGACATCGTTGACACGCAAGCCCACTGCTGACAATAGACAAACAAACCGTTTAGGAACAAGTTCTTCACAACTTGACCCACGTTAGCTCGCAATGCAATATGCAACAATAAAGCATTGAAGTTTATACAACAAACATATTCAATACACAACAATGCCAATAAGGCCAAGCTACAAGTCATCGGCGGTCTGACCGCCCCACAAGGCGGTCAGGCCGATTTCAGGGCGGTCGAACCGATTCCTACTGGCGGTCGGACGCTAGAAAAGACAGCCAAATTTTCGTGAAAATCCGAAACCTTCGGAAACTTCAAGCTGAATAGAACTTTTGGTAGGAGCTCCAAAAATGATGTGACCACATCCAGGAGACTCCCCTCACTTGCCTACATAACCTATTTTTGGCTCAGCCCCAAAAACCACTTTTCATTTTGGCGGTCGGACCGGCAAGCCTGCTGCCGATCGAGCCGTCCCATGGCCGGTCGGGCCGGCGACACGGCGGTCGGACCGCCCGTGGCCTGACAGCCTTGGAGCAAACCCGAAAACGCGATAAATTGCAAACCAACAGAGCCATTGCCAATTGACTCATCATTCTGAGATCGTGCACATATCCTCACGATATCCACAGGTTTTGAGAACTGCAAGATTTCCCCAACTCCTTATTATGCTAGTGTTAAGCTTAGAAAAAAATCAGGGATAGCCAAAGATCAATTGAGATATTCACAAATTATTGGGTCCCTTATGTATCTATCTGATGCCACAAGATCAGACATATCATTTGTTGTAAGCAAATTTAGTCGATTTACTTCTAACCTAGGAGATGATCACTAGGAGGCACTTGAGAGAGTGTTGTGCTACTTGAGAGGCACAACATCATATGGAATTCACTATACTGGGCATCCATATGTATTAGAAGGATATAGTGATTCAAATAGGATATCTGATGCAGATGAGATCAAAGCTACAATTGGGTTTGTGTTTACCCTTGCAGGTGCTGCAGTTTCATAGAGGTCGTATAAACAGACCATATTGGCGGGGTCAACCATGGAAGCAAACTTGTTGCACTAGACACAGCTACTGTTGAGGTTGAATGGCTTAGAGAGCTTCTGTTGGACTTACCACTGGTTGAGAAACTAATACCAATAATCCTAATGTACTGTGATAATCAAACAGTGTTGATTAAGGTTACAAGTACTAAGGATAACATGAAGTCCTTCAAACATATGAAGTGTGGGCTTAAATCCATCAGAAAATTGAAAAACTCCGGAGTGTTTACTGTGAATTATATTCGCACTTAGAAAAAATCTAGCAAATCCTTTCACAAAGGGGCTAGCACAAAAGGCAATTTACATTGCGTCTATGGACATGGGAATGATACCCATTGGAGTTTCAACTCAACAGTAAATCATACCTTTTTTTTATCGGAGATCTCGTGACTTAGGCAATGGAAAAAACAAGTTGATGTTTGAGGAAGGGAGTACATGATAATAATATGTGTGTTTGTGTCCTAATAGACAAAGTACTCTCAACTGTATGGAATGATGGCTTAAAACTTTAATGTATTCTAGTGTCCAATGAGGGGAAAAGGTATTAGACTACAGGATACCTAAAATGAATACACCTACTTGAGCTTAACTGTAAGATCACAGTTCAAGAGAATATGGTATTCTCTATAAAGCTGATGAGCAGATAAGGGAGCATGACTAAATAATGTTCTATTTAGGTATGGTTCTTTGACAACCTAGTACCAGTTGAGATTTCAAGTCAAATCTAATCACAAAAGACCGTGAATTCAATGCATAGTCCATTTATCAGTTGTGAGAAGATGAATTTTGTTATTCTAGATGCTAGTTTAACCCATACGAGACTTACACTGAAAGGCTGGTATATCAACAACTCTTCAGCATAATAATCTTTATCATTCCTTTTTGTTGCTTGCCTTGGAATTGGTGGGGGATTGTTGGAATTGGACCTATATGTATAAAGACTCATTCATTCCTAAAATTTCAAAGCATGCAAAGTCTTAGACCAATGGTCCTAGACCAGGGTGGTTGAAGGCTTAGACTAGTGTAGTCGAAGATATAGACCAGTGTTGTTGTAATAATATGGTCGAAGGCATAGACTAGTATGGTCGAAGCCTTAGACCAATGTGGTCAAAGGAATAGACTAGTGTGGTCGAAATAATGTAGTCGAAGCCATAGACCATTGTAGTCGAAGGCATAGACCAGTGTGGTCAAAAAATAGTAGTCGGATCCTTACACCTGTGTGGTCATAATACACTGATCGAAGATATAGACTAGTTTACAATTAGGATCAATAAACACTGCTTAATGACCCTTAATTGGTTTTGAATTAGCATTTACCAATGGTTTTAGTATGCAGTTACTAGAGAGTAATTGTCTCGACATTAAAATGATCTGGAGACGTCCAAACCACAAGATCGATTAATTCTATTTTTCTTTCTTCCTCTCTAATCAACTGTGCTGAGGAATTGAGCTGTCGAATCAAGCCATCTTTTCTCCTCGGAGTGCACCGGGAAGGAAGGCGAGCGGATATCTCCGAACCATTGTTGCAGAGTTCAGCTACACGGGGCGGCAATAAGGGTTTTGGGCAGTGCATCTGTGCGGCCGCTCTCTGCACTGCATCCTACAACTACTTGCTTCACTGCGACATCTATGATCTGGACTGCATCGAGTCTGCACTGTTTCGTGTTCTTCATCAAGCCTGGTTGTAAGTCAGTCGTACGACCAGTTTTTCCTGCTATAATCATATTGTTGAGTATGTTTAGGAGTGCAATGAGTTGCCTACTATTGATATCGTTTTATGCATCTCTAGTTAGTTGTGATCTTTGCCTCATAATCAAATATGCAATTAAAATATTGTCTACATCTCCAACACGAACCCTATTGCAACACTCACGGATTCAACCCAGATTTTTGAACCTATCTCACCCCAACCCAACCCAACCCTTTCTACGAGGAAACCCAACCCAACTCAATTCATTGGCTCTTCTAACCCGTTGTCACCTATCCAAAGCCAACTCAATCAAGGACCCAACCCGTTTGAACCTAATCCATTAGCACCCCTAGCTGTGGGAAGCTGATACAGGCAGATTTTCGGCTTCTCCGCATTGAAAACGGCTTCCAACTTTTTCAAAAACGGTTAGAGAAAAACGTCTGTTTAAAACGGATTCTGACTGCGAAACCGAAGCACATGGCCTTTGCTTCCTTCATATGCTAATGAATGCAGCAGGTCCACGGGCACCCATCCTAGTCAAAGAGTCAAGCATGCTGACCTAGCTGGCTCTGTCGTGTGCATGCCTCGGGCTTCTCTGGCATTTGTGCCTCGGCCTTGCCGTCCTCGACGGGGCCAGAAGCCGACCGCAGCCACTGAACCCAGGTTCTCTCTGGCCGCCGGCCGTGACGTTTCGATCACCATACGCTGCCCTCGTCAGGCCAAGGACACCACGAGTGAGCTCACGCATTCTCTCGTTGCAGCACCACGCAGCACGCCGCGCGCCCACGAGGCACCTCTGCCGGCCGCAAGCCCACCAAGCTCGCCCTTGGTCCAGCAGTCCAGGCCTCCTTCCCATCTCTCCTCCCTTACTCTCCCTTCTTTTATTTCAAAACTCCTCTTGATGCCACCCTCCCGTCCAGGAGAGATAAGCACCACGAAAAAGAGGGGGGCACGTCCGGCTTGATACGCAGGCTAGGTGATGATCTTTGGATGGTGGGGATTCTTGCGATTTCTTCTCATCAAGCAAGGGGTTTACTGCAAGATTCTGGCCTAAAATATAAATAAGAAAAAGTTCTGGAGCTTTTCTACAAAAGTCAATCGGGGCCTAATTGGACAAGGTTATCACAGTATTTCCAACACATATCGTTGGACAATAATGACAGACAAACAAAAGTTTACGTCACGTACGTATGACTAGTTGTTACCAGGCATTGTGATTGCAGGAGGTGAGAATTGACTGGTATCCCCTGCAGCCATGCCATCGCTTGCTGAAGGCGTGAAAAATCCACCCAGAAGAGGTTGTTTCAGGTTGCTACTCACTTGATTCCTTCGACAATGCTTATGGGTACAACATCATGTCAACTAGGGACCAAAAAAGCTGGGGGAAGATGAATGGAGTTAACGTGAACCCTCCAGTATATGATAAGAAAGTAGGGAGGCCCAAAAAAGCTAGGAGAAAGCAACCAAAGGAACTAGAGGGGAGGAGGGGGCGGACTAAGCTATCAAAGCATGGAGTGCAAATTCACTGCAGCTATTGTGGTGGTGCAGGTTACAACATCAGAAAATGTGACCTCAAGAAAGCTAGTAAGTTGCCTGTGAAGAGCAACGCACTTTCGGCATCCATCCTACTCAGAAGGGGGAATTGAAATTCTAAGTTAGAGTGGTGCTACTGCATTTCAACATTCTTCGAACCACAAACATCCCCAAACAAAAAGGATAAAAATAGCATAGAAGCAATTAACCCGACGGGGATATCCATAGGATCCATGCCGCGCTAGCTCCCGACACTACTACAAAACAGGCCATAGAGAAACCGTCTGTGAAGTATCACAGACGGTTGTATTTAGAAACCGTCCGTGATAGGACCATATCACAAACGGTTCTTATTACGAACCGCCTGTGATATGCCATTATAAATACCTAGTCCTGACAAACCCCCTGCACATTCCCATTTGAGCCGCCACCTTAGAGAGGAGAAGGAAGGGAAGGAAGGAAGCAGGGGAAAAAGGAAAAGAGGAAGCTAAAGAGAGGAGGAAGGGAGGAGAAGAGGAAGAAAGGGAGGAGGATCTCGCGGGATATTAATTTGGGATATTCGTCGTGAGCACCGAGGGTAACGATATGTAACCCTTTATATTTTCTTTAGGTTACACTAATAAATTTTAGTATGTTTGGTTATTAGGAAGAATACTTGCGGTTTATTAATATAATTTAATACTAATTTGTTACGTGCGTAGTGTAGATGGATCGAAACTGGATGTACGTTGAGAATCGTGTGAGTAAAGATTACATTAATAGCGTGTTTGCTTTTAGAAGAGCCGCCGAGCAGGATATGTTGAAAAAGGGAATAAAATTTATGTATTGTCCATGCATTGATTGCGATAATCAAAAAATTGTTTAACAAGCCGACGCAGATTGAAGCTCACTTGATTTGAAGGGGCTTCAAAAAAGGGTATACATGTTGGACCAGTCACGGTGAAGAGTAAATTATACAGGAAGTTAACAATGACGACATCACCGAGGAAGTCAACGATATGTCGGATGTGGACTATGCTTTTGATGAGGATAGGTCGCATGATGACAATCTTGATCAGATGCTACGCGATGCAGAAGTGAGCTACAGTGAGAGAGAGTTTTGTAAATTCGAGGGCTTAATGGAGGACTCGGGGAAACCTTTGTTCCCTGGCTGCAAGCCGGAATACACAAGGTTGTCAACCATACTTGAACTGCTAAAATTGAAGGCAAGCAATGGTTGGTCCGACAATAGTTTCCCCGTGTTGTTAGGTCTCCTAGCGGACATCCTTCCGGAGGGAAACGTATTGCCCAGCACTACCTACCAAGCCAAGAAGGTTCTTTGTCCATTGGGAATGGAAGTAGAAAGAATACATGCATGTCTGAACGATTGTATCCTCTACCGTAAAGAGCGTGCAGACGCGCATTATTGTCCCGTGTGCAAAGCATCCTGATACAAGCGTAAGAATACTGCTAAGGTGAAGCAAGGACTCCCTGCTAAGATGTTATGGTATCTGCCTGTGATCCCACGTTTGAAGCGTTTATTTGCTAATCGAAAGGAGGCAAGATTGATGTGTTGGCACTCAGAGGAGCGTAAGAAGGATGGAAAACTAAGACACCCTGCTGATTCTGCCTAGTGGAGAAATTTCTATCAAAGCTTCGAAGAGTTTGGTGCAAGCAGGAACATAAGGTTAGGGTTAGTACGGATGGAATGAATCCTTTCGGTAACATGAGGATGGTTGGGTCCATTTCTATTGAGGCTGGGGGGGGGGGGATGGTGTATCCATACCAGGAAGGCGATCTGACATAGTGCCCGGCTAAGCGCGAGGTTACGCCCGAGGTCAGTGGCCATGGTACATGACAATTTCATGCCATCTCTCTGGAGATTCGCCCGAATGAAGACATCAGAACACTAGAGGATGCCATGTACACTTTTATCCAGTGGCCCAAGAAGGACATCGCCCTGGACTCTGCAGTGCCGCGATCTCGACACGATCATGCCTCTCCAACAGGACCCTCGATGACTCCACCTCATCCTTCGCTTCAGAAGGCCACCTCATCAGTTCTCGTGGAGAAGACGCTGAAGGAACAAGAAAAGCGTGTCACCGTATCGGTTTCTGAGTCATCTCATGGAAAGACGTGCCGCAGGAAACTTGTTATGGCCAAATCAAAATCGAAGAACATTGAGGGGCCTCCCAAGCCCAGGAAATACTCCCTCGGATGTCCATTGGCACCTGACACAGTGCTAGGACGCGCTGGAGTAGCTTGTCAGTCTTTGCATGTCTGGTACATGTTGAAGACCCAACAGAAGTGGTGTGATACTGGAATAACCATCAGATACACGAAGGAGTATTTCTTCCATGAGCCGGGCCACTTCGTCGTGGGCTTCGACGACTTATTGGACCTATTCAACCTCGCTACCCATGATGCCTCACTTCTACGATGATGTACATTGTAAGTGTGTACAATCAAGTTCTACACTCACGTAATACCGATAAATATCACAACTCGTTGCTTATGTATAGATACATGATGAAAAATATCCATCGACGAAACGAACCGGTGGGTTTCCTCGACCCACATGTCATCTCTGAGCAAACCATCAACGAAAACGCATTCTACGTCGTGAAATACATAACGACAGGATTGCTTACTCAGGACGACAAGGACTACATAATTGTGTCATACAACCAGAAGTAAGTGCTTCACTATTTACTATACAAATTTCATTTGTACTTTATACGCAGCACGAACTTCGGTTTATGACTATAGCGACATACATGGGTAGGTTCCACTGGATCGTATTAGTCCTTATACCAAAGAGGAACAATGTAATATATCTTGATTCCCTACTTAACGAAAATCACGATTTCACCCTTGTGAAAGAAATACTAGATAGGTGTGCTCATTTCCTCCATACATAAGTCTATTGTAATCTCCCTTCTTTTAAAATGACCAAGGATAACTTTTTGGAATCATGTAGGTCATTCATCAACTATGTTGCAAAGGAAGGGCTATATAAAGGATCTAGCGCCACACTACAACACATGACACGATTTTCGGTATGCACTACAACACAATAATCCTAATCATACTTCGTAATAATGTATCTCAAACTGTCTGTACCTACATATGTAATTCTATTTTTGCAGTGCCGCCAGCAAAAACAAGATCACCTGTGTGCATTCTACGTTTGCCATCATATGCGGCAAATGGTGAGTGCTAAGATGAAGGATCCTGAGATTTGTCAATCTCGTAATTATATATATATATATATATATATATATATATATATGCTTACTACTTTACTCCTGCTAGCGACATAGCTTGACCATAGATTTAGATGCACTCATTATGAAAGAGGTCTCGGAGGTTCGAGGGACGCTCTGCGGCTTCATCAAGATAGAGATCGTTAACGCCGACGTAGAGTTTCACTCCGTCGACACCGCTGAACGACCTTAAAACTATTGATTCAATTGTAATTGATCATTTTGAGTAGTTGTAAATCAATTGTAAATCTAGCGACAATCTTGAATATAATATTTTGTAATTGATTTTGAGTTTTAAATGACCACTTTGAGTTGTGTCAACAATTGATTCATCTGTGATGTATCTTATTTCTACTAGCTTGCTAGTTTTCAGAGGGTATGACTAGCAATTCCTGAGGCTAGCCGAAAAAAGAGAGTATAAATGAACTATTACATACGATTTTTAGTTGGAACCGTCTGGGAACGGTACTATCACCGACGGTTTTAACAAAAACTATATGTGAATGGACAGTATCCCAGACGGTTTCAACCAAAAACCGTCTGTGATAACAGTTGGTTATCACATACAGTCTTTGAGCCATCTGTGATAAGGCTGAAACCGTCTGTGAAGGGCCGCTATCACAGACGATTCTAACCAAGAACCGTTTGTGATGCGACCTATATCACAGACGGTTCTATTTAAAAACCATTTGTAATATTTCGGATATCAGTAGAAGTCTGCCAGCAAGAAGTGAAGCCTGGGAGCGGGAAGTTCAGTTTTTTTTATGAAGATAGTAGTGCTCTGTGCATCAAAGAAAGTTGACCTTGTTTTGTGCAGGAGCATACAAACATATGGGAAGTGTTCCTTAGAAATCATGCCCAGTTAGTGCCATGCAGTTTCGGCAACACCATCAATTACAACTAAGTTCTTTCAAGACTTATTTTTATGTTATTATGCTTCTTAAGTTATGATTCTTAAGACCTTTTTTTCTGTTCCTAAGCAATGTATGGATGCTTCTTAAGTTATGATAATTAGGAACGTGTTATGATATTGCAATGTATGGATTTCTTAAGTTGTGATAATTAGGACCATGTTATGATATTGCCATGTATGGATGCTAAAGTTGCTATCTCAGTCGAGATAATCCTGGACATTTCAGTTCTGATGCAAGGTGTCATTTTTTTTTTGTTCCGGCGTCACATTAATTCTGATGCTTTCTAATGAGCTGTTGCTTTGCGGGATAAACAAATGTACACCGCTAAAAGTTTCTATAGTCTACATGGTCTGGCTACACCAAGCGACACATGTGCCTGCCCAAACGCCAATGGCCACGTCGGCTTCCCCCTAGACCTGTTCATGGGCCGGCGGCCTAGCCCGAATTTTTCAGACTTGAGTCTTGATTTTCGGTCCGAAGGCCCCAAAAAGCCCAATAGAGGCAATAAAATAATAATTTTTAAAATTCTCGAAACTAATTAAATATTAATTTTTATTTCAAAAAGAATTGAAATAATATTATTTTAATGGGAAACACAATTTTCGGGGCCGGACTCGGGCTGCCCGTTCAAGGCCGGGTTTTTTCAAACCTAGCCTAGGGTTTGAACAGGTCTAGCTCCCCCTTAGTAGTGCCATGTCACTGAATCTATAGCGTGGCGAGGCGGTGACCTTTGTTGAACCACTTATAAAAGTTTGGTAAGCCGAATTTGCAAAATGGAATATGAGTGACCACAACGAACGCACCGAACAAGTTAAGGTACCCATATTGCAATTTACTCGCTAGTTAAAAAGAACCTAATGATGGTGGTGATCAGAGATAGAAATCCCGGCCGGTAACCGCCGGTTACCGGCTACCGGCTGGGGGCCGGGATACAAAATCCCGGCCGGTTTTTCCCGGTTTCGCAAATTCAAAATTCAAATTTCGAATTTTGATTAGTTTTTAAGCGAATTTCGTCCGGGTTTTTCAGAAATCGGTTCTGGTCAGTTTTTTACGGCGGCCAGGATTTCCAGGAGCGATTTTGTATCCCTGGTGGTGATACATGTTAAGAAACCGGGCCTAGGACTAGAGAGTCCTGGCCCAAGTGAGCTCCTCATCCATCTAGTTGCCTATATGAAGGAGCGAGGACCCTTAATATTGTACATCATTTCAGAAAAGCAATAAAGAGAAGTCTGAAGTCCCCTCACATCTTTGTGTTCAATCTACTATTCTGTTCTTACGTTCTTGCGTTGTTCTTACGATTCTGAGTTTGTCTACGAGGTAATCGCTCGAACTAGACTCACCGGTGACGGTTCCTCAACACGTTATCAGCATGTTCGACTCTCCTCGGATCGAAAGGTAACCGTCGATGAACGACACTCATAGATCGAATTGTTTTTTAGATTGCTTATAATTCTGCAAATTTGGTTTTCTAGATTGCATCCTACAGTGCAAATCCGCTCTAATCTACCACGATCCGACTTGAAGTCGCCGACACAATATCGATCGGTGGATTGCATGAAAAGGTGGATGTCGATTGTACCGTAGATTAAAAATTGCAAATTCGTTCTAAATCTAACGCGAGCCGACTAGAAGTCACCGTCCAAGCCGATCGGTAATTGCATGGACGATAATCGCGTGAACAGTAATCTAATGTATTTTTTGGGTGAACAGTACATTGCATCTTAAGTTTAGCACCTACCGTTTATTTGTCCCTGTAACTTTTAAATTGCAGAGTTTGCCTCCTGAAGCTTCTTCAGAAGGGCTTCTTTCTCTTCCCTTAGCTTTTCCGTCTCGACCTTCTCGTGGCTGAGCGAATCGGTCAAGGACTTTTTGTCGCTCTTGAACCTACAGAGGAAAAAAGTAGACATGAACATAGGATAAGTGGTTGTAAGTCTTTCTATAACCGGTACCTAGTCGTAAGTTTTTCTACGACAAACCTCTAGTCGTAAGTTCTCATATAACCATTATCCAGTCATAAGTTTTTCTACGAAATTTCACTGGTCGTAAGTTTTCTACGACCAGCGTATAGTCGTATGTTTTTCTACGACAATCCTCTGGTTATAAGTTCTCCTACGACCAGTATATAGTCGTAAGTTTTTCTACGACAATCCCCATAAGCACTATGAAAGTGGTTAAAACATAAACGACTACGAGTAATAACTTACCATCTTTCTGCCTGCTCGTAGAGTTTCGCCTTCTCCTGTCGCAGCTGTACAAGTTGTATGTTGTACTCTGCAACAGTGATAATTTGCTCTATAGCTCGCTGCATAAAGAAGGACAGTGAGAGGTGAGAAAAGCCACATATATAAATATTGAGTAACAAGCACTTACGTTGATGCTCGTTCGAGCAAACATGAAGAGTACGCATGCAGGGTTCTTCAGTTCATCAAGCTCTTGAACCCAATTCAACCACACCTTTTCGAGACGCTCGTCATCGAAAACATTCCCCCTATCAGGAATATCCTTGGGGTGTGGAACTCGGATATGAGACCTGGAAGCAGAAGACCCCACAACGGAAGCTGGGCCGAAGAATTCAGAAAAGAAGTTAGCATATTCTTCTTCTCCTGATTCGGTGACGACGCCTCCTTGGGGTCCGGGAGGAAAGTCTACGGTGACTTCCTTCCCAACACGGTGGCCCAATGATCCATCACCTTGGCCTAATGCCTCCGCTGCATCATGCGTCGTTTTTCCCTTAACCTCTACGACCACTCCTCTGGTCGCAGTTGCTTCGGCAACAACAACCTCTTCCACCACTCGAACGGTGGACGACCATTCGACCACCGCCAATGTCATTCCTCCAACTGCCAGAGAAATAGCAATGAATTCCTCGACAGGAACGTCCTTTAGGGCTGGAGGAGTTGGGCTAAGATCACAAAAAGGAAAATGCGTCAAATGGTAAAAAAACAAAAGGTAATGTTGTTCTTACACTTTTATGTTTTTACGTACCTTCGTGTGCCAGATTTGATATTGAATCTGGAAGAAACCTTCCTTAAGAAGATTTTTTTGACTTCTTCTTAACCACGAACACGTCTGGTCGTGGGTCTTGAGCGAGCACTACCGCTCCTTGAGCCTCCTGGCTCTCCGAATGGCCGCGACCTGCCTCGACCACATCAAGGGCAGCACTACCCTCGACTACAGACACTGCGGGTGCAGTGGTTTCCTTCACAAAGGACATAAAACTCTTTCAGTTCTCTTTTAATTGTTGCTTCACAAAACCACAGGAGGCAGAAACTGCGAAAGTATTATTATCGTAGTAAAAGGGTACCTTGATCTTATGGGCTTTGCGTTTGAGTGCTTCTACCGCTTCGGCCACCTTTGCCTTCTCTGCAGCAGCCATTTCTGTGGCGAACCGTGCAAAGGGTCCAGTCAGAGCAGCAAAGCTTGAGCTTACGCCTCCCATGTCGATGACTTTCACGAGCCGACGTTTTTTGGCCAGAGGAGCCTCGACTTGCTCCATTGCCGTGCCAACGACCATCAATTCGACCTCTTCGTCGCCTCGATGATCTTCCATGCCTACTTTCTGCACAAGTCAGAACAAAGTATTACTAAGCGGTCGTAAGTTCTTCTACGACAAGAATCTAGTCATAAGTTTTTCTACGACAACCCTCTAATCGTGAGTTTTTCCACGACCATTCTCCGGTCGTAAGTCCTTCTACGACCAGTACCTAGTCGTAATTTTTTCTACGACTACGAGATCCTAAAGAAGAAATCAATCCTTGGTTACCTTTAGGAGTTCCCTTCTATCCTCTGCGGTCAAAATTGCAAGGATTTGAGGAACTGCCACGTTTGGTGGCGGGGATTTCTCACAAACGAGCTTGACCCGCGCGTCAATTTTCGCTTGTGTGAGATCTGAATAAGCAAAAAAACTTTCAATAACCAAGTTCGAATTCAATAGAAAGAGAGCTAAATTGAAGGTTTACTTACCCTGCTCACAAAGACTAAACAGTAAGAGAAAAGGGGACCTCCGCCACTCACAAGGGAGCCGAAGGATCCTCGGTAAGGACTTATTGATTGCTTTTCAACAGCTGAAAAATCTACCTTTACATGGGGGTGCTTCCTTATTTATAGCCCTATGTTTATATTACTATCATACCCCTACGGGAATACAATACGCGTAGGGGCTGCAGGGACTTTTCCTCCCTTTACACGTAGGTCTTGGCCCATGGTAGGTCTTCTTGCGTTCGGTCCACCTGGCTGGTGCACCTGGTTCACTAGTGCCCGAAGTGCTCCATTGCAGGGGGTGCTTCGGGTCTTCTCCGGAGGTGGCCCGGAGGGCCTGCTGCTTCGGGCTTCGTAAGGCGTCGAGGACCCTCCGGGGGTGTTTTGGGTCTTTTCCAGAGGTGGCCCGGAGGGCCTACTGCTTCTGGCTTCGCGAGGCGCCGAGGGCCCTCTGGGGTGCTTCGGGTCCTCTCCGGAGGTGGCCCGGAGGGCCTGCTTCTCCGGGCTTCGTGAGGCACCGCGGACCCTCCGGGGGTGCCTCGTTTCCTCTCCGGAGGTGGCCCGGAGGGCCTGCTACTCAAGGCTTTGCGAGGCGCCGAGGACCCTCCGGGGGTGCTCTGGAGGTGGCTTGGAGGGCCTGCTACTCCGGGCTTCGCGAGGCATCAAGGACCCTCCAGGGGTGCTTCGGGTCTTCTCCGGAGGTGGCCCGAAGGGCCTGATGCTCCGGGCTTTGTAAGGCGCCGAGGACCCTCCGGGGGTGTTCGGGTCTTCTCCGGAGGTGGCTTTGCCTGGCCGTTGGGGCTGGTGGGGCCGCCCCTACGACAATGATAAACTCTAAGTCCCTGTCTGGTGGCATCCCCGATAAATTATTAGGAAAGACATCTGGAAAATCTCTGGCCACTGGCACATCTTCCAAAGATACAACACTGACATTGCAGGCTAGTGCTCCATCATGCTTTTCCGTGGAGGTTTCAAATTTTACTTTGGTTCCAACTGGGCTGACCAAAGTGATGCTTCTACCACCACAATCCAAGAGTGCTTAGTGATTACCAAGCCAATCCATACCCAAAATCACATCTAGGGACTATGTGTCAATGATTATGAGGTTGACTAGAAACTCTACCCCTTCTATAACCACTTTAACTTGTGGGAAACCATGGTTCGTACTCAACTCCGAACCGGTAGATTGAACCAACAAAGCAGTTTTAATAGTTGAAACCTTCAGCTGGTGCTTTGCTGCAAAAGTCTGAGAAACAAACGAATGTGAAGCTCCAAAATCAAATAAAACAATAGCGGGTGCTGAATTTACTAGGAACTTACTCAACACGACGTCTGAGGCTTTTGGGCTTCCTCCATTGTGACATGGCTCACACTACCTCTCCCAAAAGGCGGCGGGGTTTTGGCTGCTATGACTGGAATCTGAGGTGCTCCACGTCCTGCTCCTAGCATGGGGTTCTGGTTGGAGTGGCTCCCAAGTTGAATCTGACAGGAGTTGGACCTTGCTTCTGCGGGCAGTTGGTAGCATACTGTCCCAATTGCTGATAGTTAAAGCAGGTGATTCCTGTAGCATGATCGTTGTTTCTTGGCTGTTGGTTGTTGGTATTGTTGTTGCAAAAGTTGCGGAATCATGCAGTAGCTGGGCGAGGTGCGGTTGCAAGAATCTTGAATGCAACAGGAGGAGCAACACGGGCAGGGTGCTGCACATTCATTCTGGATCTCTGCGGGTGATTCTGATTAGCACCATGCTGCACCATCTTCCTCTTGCGACCACGGCAGCGTAAGGAAAGCAGTGGTTGGCGCTGCGGTTGCCTCGGCACAAGAGGAATCAGTGGCAGAGCAATAAGTGTGCCACGGCAGCAGCGGCAGAACATTTTTGGTGCCACGGTAGGGAAGCAGCAGCGGTGGCAAGATGCATGCCGCGGCAGTGAGAGGCAGCAATGGCGAGCCGTTTTTGGTGCCACGACAGGGAGCGACAGCGACAACAAGATGTGTGCCGTGGCAGCAAGAGGCGGCAGTGGCAGGCTATTTTTGGTGCCGCGGTAGGGAGCATCGGTGTCGGCAAGATGTGTGCCACGACAGCAAGAGGCGGCGGCGGTAGGCCATTTTTTGCTACCGCGGCAAGGATTGGCAGAGCTATGTAGCTGCGGCAAAGATTGTGTTTGCCGCGGCGGCAAAGATAGAGATGGCAAGATGTCTTGGTTGCCGCGGCAGTAGGCGGCAAGAGGTTGTTGTTGTTGGCAGCGGCGAGAGAGATTGTTGTTGCCGCGGCAGCGATGGCCGGGTTTTTGGTTGACGCGACAGTGAGCGGCAGGAGATTGTTTGGCGTGAAGTCGGACACAATGATGAAGCTACACAAAGGAAACACAAAGACCACGGAGGTCCTGATTTGGCCCGATCTCTCGACGAGACAATAAATTCGGTAGAAGTCGCTCAACTCTCACGATCCTGGCTACGAACTCACAAGGCTCAAAACCACGCAATCGCTGAACTACTCGATAAGTCGTTATCAACCGTGTGCGAATACCCGGATGACCTGATCACAAAGATCAATTCCTGCATACACTGAAGAAGTACGCAAGAACAAGGTAAAACACAATCTGAAATTGCAAATAGGATTGAAATACTTGATAAATTGGGATTCTGAAGCGGTATTATGGTTGGTCTAATCAACACAAGCCAATACACGAAGTTGCATTGTAGCTAACTTTTGACTCAATAAAATCCCAGAAAACTAGAGGGTGCGACCTCCTTAAATAGGGGATGGGGAACCGCACATAGCTAAGAAAATAGGGGTGGGACTATTCATGGTATTGTTCATGTGTGCATAGTACTTCATAAATAGTACAGGCCGCTTAGGGTGGCGCCTTCCCTTGGGCCTAAGCATTACTTGGCCAAATTTGGCCTAAACAGGTGACATAGTATCTTCTTTTGATGACTGCAATATGCATAGAAATAATTTGGAGGTAAGGTTGGATCCGTTGAAAAGAGGACGAGATAAGCTTTCCATCAAGTACTCGTGGAGCTCCAACGGACTCCGTATGTGAAAGTTATGCACGTTTGAAGTCATTGGTGTCTCCGGAGGCCGAATTGGATTCCAAAACGTGTCCAGCTCGAACTCTTACTTGGCTTGGACAAAAAGTGATGTGGTGCGGCGCAAATACATATTTTCATCATTAGGTAGCATCATATAGTTCATATAATATAAAGGCGCTCCTAAAAACGAGCTCACTTGATAATTTAAGTGAAGCATACAAGCTCTTGTAATTGGAACAGCAAATATAACAAATATGGTTGTATCTGTAGAGGTCATGTCCTCATCATCCTCTCCTTCTTGAAAACAAAGCCGTACTCGGCTTTTGATAAGCTGAAAATAGGGTAACAAAGAAGCCAAGTTGTATGTAAGGTATATGTATATGCCATCTGTTTTAATGGTTCTTCGTTGTTGCACAATTAATGTTATAAAACAGCAGCGATCATATAAGCTCATTGTATTATTACCCTAAGAATAATCATATATGTTAATGATCAAAACAAAATTTTCACACAATAGTATTAAGGGAAATTCAAATGCCGATAAAAACTGCGTTGCAAGGCAATTTATCTGCCAGGAATGTGTATTCCCGACACTTATTGCCTGCCCGGTAAAGTGCTGCTGGGAAAGACATTTCGGCGGATATGTATTCTATAGATTAAGCGCCTAGATAAGTTGGTTTTCCCCAGCAGTTAGAGTTTCCCCAGCAATTAGATGTTTCCCGGCAGTTATATGTATTGCCGGCAGTAATGTGAGACCCCGGTTTATCCGGCTTGTAATGCTTAACCATCCATTCGGTCCTAGCATCACAAAGCAGATAATCCGAGACTCGAGACATGTATACTTCCAAATCACGATATACACCTCTTTACAAAGTTCATGCATCAATTGCATTCATTCACATAGAACCGAAACATAAACAACAATCCATAATATAACATAAATAGAAGATGGCAATTTACAAAAGAGAGGCCGACCGGCCAAAAATATCAGCGGAAGCAAAAGTGCCATAAGATGGCTATAAGCAAAAGAGCCACCAGTTGCCCTTAGCCCACAAGGCAACCGAGGACCGCCAAGCTAGTCGCCAAACCGAAGCACATCTCACAAAAGTGAGGCCCTTGGGGCTCACCTTCTTCCTACCAAACAAAAGCGTAGGCAAAAGCGGTGAGTACTTTGAATGTACTCATAAGGCTTACATGTGGAATAACAAACCTGTACATATACTACATGCAAGTTCATTGAAGTGGAGGCTGTATGTTTCATTTTAGCATAAAGCAAGTTTCCATTTGCAATAATGTAATAGATTGAAAGCAATTTAACAAATCTGTTTTTAATGTTCAAATAATGGCAAAAGACAACAATAAAACAGTAGATAGATGACAACAACAATCACGGAAGTGACTAGGCACTTGATCACCCGACAATAGCATGAACTACCCGTTCATACCACCCACGACCAGTTTTAAATTTTAAAAACAAATGTTGTAGTCTAACTCTTGGAAGACCTCCCCAAGCGTGTCCATAACCTAGGACGAGGCTATTCGAATAGTTTTCTCCCTGCAGGGTGTACCAACTTACCCACATGTCAGACCGCCTTTTTGCCACATGATTAAGCACACTTCCTTTGGTATGCTGGCACAGCTAAGTCCTACGAGACATTTCCAATATTGTGTATTAACTACGAGTCGCCCGTATGGATAGAAACCCATACGTTGTGTCGGGGTCGTGGCCCAGCCTCGGACAACTACCCGTCACGGGTAAAGCCTTGGACAACTGCGACGCCCCTCGAGGTGGAGAACCTTCCCGGCAATCCCCACCACCGCACACCCAACACAAACACACGACCACATAGCCGGTTTCACACAACACACACACAAAACTTTTCCTCCTGCGACTCGGAGATAACACACGCCAAAGTACTAAGTCAAGAGGGGTCTCATATAACCCTCATGTGGTTAGTACGCAATAATGCTTGGTTTAGTGTAACAAGATGTTCGGTCCTTGATGACTTGGGCACCATTCCGATCACACCCAAAAACACCACACCAACATACCGTTATGCCCAAGTCCAAATCAGTTTTCATTTTCAGTTTTTGATTTGCAAAAATAACAAAGCACAAAGTGCTGGACATAATGGAAAAATAATAATTTTTGGTGTGATCAAGACCATCGACTAAGATCGATGATCGCCCAGTGCTACCGAAGCTAAGCATCCCTAAGCAATTTCAAGTCGAAAGCTACTAAGTGACCAGAGTCTATCCATCGAACTCCGACCACAGCCAATAACCTAAGCTCATGGTAGTAGAGGACAAACAAGTCCTACAGATTATGCAACTATAGGATACTAACCATATTTTAACAACAAAAATAGCAATGCATACATACGAGTTGAAATCAATATAGTAGACTTGAAAAATAATAGGATTAACATGATCAAGCGCTTGCACGCTTGCTTGTGGGTCGAGGATATTCTTTGAGGTCGACGATATTGTCGATGTGCTCTTGGATCCTACGAGAAGGCGAAAAGCAACCAATAGAGCGAATAAAATGCAAAGACTTAACAACAAATTTTTTCGAAATTCTAAAAATCTTACCAAAGCAAGTGCGGATTCATACGAGAATGCGGCAACAAGGATCGTCGATATGGATTCTTAATGCCAAGACACGGCCAGAAAGAAAGTCTTACGACCGGTAGTGGTCGTAGGAGGGCGTCTGACGGGTGACTAGTCGTGAGCGGACTTACGACAAGGTACAAGTCGTAATGGAACTTACGACTAGGTACTAGTCGTAGAAGGACTCATGCCCCTGGCATAGTCGTAATAAGACCTACGACCATTTATTCATCGTTGTAGAGCTTACGACTAAGCTAGGGTAGCGGTCGAAATCCGACCACTAGGTAACGCCTCCATACGCTTTGCCCGGTGGCTCGGCGGCGATCTCCGACCACGTGGCGCCCGGACCAGGCGAGGGCGAGTGTCCCAAAAGTTGAAGGGTTCGACCGGGCGATCTTGGTCGGATGCAGTACTCACGGTGGTGCGACCACGAGTGCGGCCGAGAAGGTATGGCTCGGGAGGACTCGAGCGAGCGGTACCAAAAGCGAAAACATGCGAGCTCCTCTGAGGGCAATGCGGACTTACTTGGTAGAAGAGCGACCCGAGTCCCACGGGTGCTCCGTGACAGTGGCCGAGCGGATGCGGTGAGGTCCTCACTAGAGCCACGGCGACTGAGCAAAGAGAACCACACCGAGTGAGGTCAAACTCGAGAGCGAAGGGGAGCGAGAGGGGCCAAGACTTGAAGAAGAAAACCCGTTGCGCCGCCTCCACCTAGAGCTCCACACTCAACAATAGCGGTTGAGGAGATTGCGAGTAACTGCAGCTCAAGCAAAATGGTGAATGCTAGCTGGAGTTGCGGAAGTGCTAAAGGAAGCCAAGGGTGAAGCACAAAGGAGTTTAAATAGGGCGATGGCGAGAGGCAGCGGCGGATTTTTCGGTCGGGTCAACAACGCCATGAGAGCACTTGAGGCGATGGGAGCAGATTGAGTCATGGCCTCTCGAGGTAGGAGTGCGACAGGCATTTAATGCGCGCAGAGCTAGCCGTTTAAAGGTGACCACAGAGGTGACTGCACACTGAGCTCTTCTCCTCTGCTCACGCCATTGCTTAACTTCGAGCCAGCGCTCCAGGCAGGAAGAGCGACTCATCCACCGTCGGATTGAAATCGGACGGTCCAAAAGCAACGAGGTGATTTGAGCGGTTTGGCGCCCATTTAGCTGAGCGTTGATTTGGATCCTACGGTTCACATTGCGCGAGGCGTTGGACGGTCGAGCGTTCCGCGAATCGAGCACTCGATTTAGAATCCAACGTTTCACATGGGTGGCGCTCGGATGGTCCGAACGTTCACGCGATCGTGAGCCGTTTGATCTTGATCAACGGCGCACAATGCCGCGCCCAAAGCGATCGAGCGGTGCGGTTAGTTGGTAGGCGAGTCAAGTGGCTTGAGCACGAGTCAGACTCGAACCCAAGAAGCAGTGAAAACCAGTTAGGGTTTGAATTTGAATAAGCGATTTTGAGGAATTATTTAAGGTAGCAACAAGCTCCAAAATTATGAAATTTTAGCTGGAGGTTCTTGTGTGAGGAGGAACCTTACATAAAATTTTCAGAGACTTTTACGCCTTGTATTTTTCTCCGAAATTTGAAGGTGTGAATTAGGGTTTGACCAAGGTTTGGTGGCCTCAAAAATTATCAAATAATTTCTAAAAATTATGAAATAATTACGAGGTGTTAAACATCAACCCTAGACCCAAGAAAATTATTTTCAAAGGTTGGGCACAAGATTTTCATGAAGGAGATTTGTGTTGGTGTCCAAATGGCAATTTGATTTTGATTTCACATAATTCCTTTACAAAAATTATGGGCCCGATTACAAAAATCAAGATCGAGAGAAAAGTTTTAATTTCTCCTCATTTTATTACATTTGAAACACAAACCAATTTTGGGATGTTACAAAACCTCCCCCTTACAAAAATCTCGTCCAGAGATTTGGCTCACTCGATAAAGAAAGATGGATAGTGCGCGCGAGGCGATCTTCCCTTTCAAAGTAGCCTCCTCCTCGGGATGGTTCGACCACTTGAACTTTGAGGAATCGATAGTTTTATTCCTTGTTCTCCGTTCGGCCTCATCAGTATCGAGCAGGATGCTGTGATGAGTCAAATCCTCTTGGACATCGAGAGTTTCCAAGAGCTTTCTCTGTCGGAACACGGAGGCACTTCTTTAATTGGGACACATGGAACACATCATGTACCCCCTCAAGTGCGACGCAATTCCAACTTAGGCGGCGGCTCCTTTCTTCTCGACGGCGGTAGGGACCGACATATCGAGAGCTAGCTTGCCCTTGGCGCAAAGCGTTGATGGCCCTTCAAAGGAGAAACCTTGAGATAAACAAGGTCATTAGGCTCAAAGCTTAACTCACGGCGACGGCGATCCGTATAGCTCTTTTATGCGGATTGAGCCATGCATAGCGATCACGAATAAAGTGGACTTGACTCTCGGCCTCATTGATCGAGTCAGGGCCAAAGAATGGTCTTCGCGGTCTCGGACCAATTCAACGGGGTTCGCACTTTCTCCGTATAAGGCCTCGAAAGGTGCCATGCCGAGGCGGCTGAAAGTTGTTGTTATAAGAAAACTTCGCGAATGGCAAGCATTTTCCCAATGCTTGCCATAAGAAAGAACACAAGCACGAAGCATGTCTTCCAACACTTGGTTGACCCTCTCGGTTTGACCATCGGTTTGAGGATGATATGCGGTGCTAAAGTTAAGATGGGTTCCATAGTCTCTTGCAAGCTATGCCAAAATCGAAGTGAGCAGAGAACCACGATCGAAATGATCGTCTTTGGTATCCCATGCAAACTTACAATTCTAGAGACATAGAGCTCGGCTAAGAGACCCACGTGGTGAGTCTTGTGAGGAAGGAAATGAGCTACTTTAGTCAATCGATCGATGATAACCCAAATCGCATCGTTTCCCTGGGAGACAGGTAGACCGGTGATAAAATCCATCCGTCGAGTCCACTTCCACTCTGGAATTGGCAAAGGTGGCGATCTATTTGGGGCCGATGCTCGGCCTTGACACGGCGACACACGCGTCGCACTTCGACACGAACTTTGCAATTTCCGCTTCATTCGAGTCCACCAAAATCCATGGCGAAGATCTTGATACATCTTTGTGGCCGGGATGAATAGACAAAAGCGAATCATGGGCCTCGCGGAGAATCAAATCCGCAACTCCATGTCCTTTGGAACCACAAGGTGTTGCGAACCTTACAACACCATGCTCATCCTCGAGAAGCACTTAGTCAGCACTGTTCTTGATATTTTCCTTGATGCGGTTTACCCCAACATCCGATTCTTGAGCAATGCGGATCCGATCCACCAAGGTTGGTTGCACAACCAAGGCGGCGAGGAACCATGCTCAGCAAACCCAAGTTGGAGGCTGAAATTCCTGCAGAAGGGTGGGTTGGCGTTCTGGAGCAACAAGACATTGCAATGCGCTTTGCGGTCGAGCGCATCGGCAGCGACATTAGCCTTGCGGATGATAGTGAATACCCATGTCATAATCCTTGATTAACTCCAACCATCTCTTTGCACGAGGTTCGGATCTGGTTGGGTGAACAAATACTTTAGGCTTTTGTGATCCGAATACACCATAGCGATTCTCGATTAGGTAATGTCGCCAGATCTTAAGTGCATGAATCACCGCAGCTAATTCCAAGTCATGGGTAGGGTAGTTGAGTTCATGAGGTCTCAATTGCCTTGATGCATAGGCCACCACCTTGCCTTCTTGCATCGAGGACACAACCGAGTCCTCGGCGAGAAGCATCATAATAGATATCGAAGCTTTGATGAACATCGGGAAGAGCGAGGGCGGGAGCGGTGGTCAAGCGCTTCTTAAGTATTTTGAAGCTTTCCTCACAAGCATCGGACCACAAGAACTTCTTGTCCTTTTTGAGCAACTCCGTCGCCGGCCGCGATCTTGGAGAAATTCTCGATGAAGCGGCGATAATATCCGCTAAACTAAGAAAACTCCGCGCCGGTTGCAGTAAGGTGAACCATGAGAGAAGCGTCACGATCTTGCTAGGATCAGCGGCTATGCCTCTGCTGAAAGGACATGGCCTAAGAAGGCCACTTCCTTCAACGAATCGCGCATTCTTTGAACTTTGCGTCTGGTGGTGCTCCTGAAGCTTGCCTAACACAAGCCTCAGATGCTCATCATGTTCCTCATCGTTCTTAGAATAGATAAGAATATCATCGATGAAGACCACGACAAACTTATCCAAATACTCCATGAATACCGAATTCATGAGGTTCATGAACAAGGCGGGAGCATTGGTTAAGCCAAATGACATGACGGTGTACTCATACAAGCCGTAGCGAGTAGAGAAGGCCGTCTTTGGAATATCCTCGGGTCGTATCCGAACTTGATGATATCCCACTCTCAAATCAATCTTGGAGAATACTCGAGCTCCAGTTAATTGATCAAAGAGATCATCAATGCGGGGCAATGGATACTTGTTCTTTACCGTTACCTCATTAAGCGGACGGTAATCAACGCACATGCGCAAAGTATTGTCCTTCTTCTTTACGAAGATTGCAGGACAACCCCACGGAGATGAGCTAGGGCGAATGAAACCTTTTTCTTGCAGCTCATTAGGTTGCTTCTTCAACTCCACCAACTCATTCGGTGGCATCCGATAATGCCTCTTTGAAATCGGGGCGGTACCGGGAACCAACTCAATGACGAACTCGAGGTCTCGAACTGGTGGCATCCCCGGAAGGTCTTCAGGAAAGACATCAATGAAGTCACAAACCGTTGGGACCTCACTAATATCTAGAGCGGGCTTCGCCGGTAGCGAAGAGATGCGGACCTAGGAGCAAAAGCGAACTGCTCACGGAAGGACTAGATAGAGAGACGCACTTCTTGGCACAATCGATGTGTCCCTTATGCCGAGACAGCCAATCCATGCCAATAATTACATCTAGACTTGCTGAATGGAGGAGGATAAGATTCGCGAAGAATCTCACTCCCTCGATCTCGATCGGAACATCCCTACACTCAGATTCAGCTCTCAACTCCAACCCAGGAGAGCGAATGAGCAATGGGACCAACAATGGTGCAAAAAGGAGCTCACTACTAGCAGCAAAAGACTCAGATTCAAGGACAAAGCTGAAAGAAAGCAAAATGCTAGCGACTAGGGGAATGGAATATCACCCTAACCGAAAGCCAAAAACAGTATGTGTATAATCTTAAACCTGCTTATAAAAAGACTCCAAAAACGGCAAGGAATCATAAAACCAAAACTCAACTTCCCAATTCAACTAGCCCGTATTGAATGAACGAGTAATTGATTGAGAAGATAAAAATCAGAAGATTAAGGTAAGATCTATTACCACTAAAGAGCAAGGTTCAGTCAACGAAAATAGTGTTAGATACTTAGCTAACTAGTATCACATCTTACCCCTTTTTAACCCCACAAGTTTTAGTTGAATCACCCTCTCATTTTCCACCCTATTAGGAACCAGCGAGCTTGCTGTCCGAAAATTGAAGTTGTTGTAGTGATTTTGCATCCAAGCTTCCAACCGAAGTCTTCCATCCTAGAAACTTCAAAATCTGGCACACTTCAACTTGCCAAGCTCAGTGGTCCCATCAGAAACCATTGAGCTCGCTGTCTGGAAATTGAAGCGTGCGGTCCAGATTCCGCATCCAAGCCTCTAGCTGAAATCTTCAGTCCAGAAACTTCAAAACCCTAAGCACTCCAATTTGCCAAATTTAGTGGTTCCCAAAACCAAATTAACAACTATTTTGGAAGAGAGGAGAGAAAAACAATTTCTAAACCACAAATTAGAGTAAGATGAGAGGAGAAAGCTAAGATAGGTAAGGAATAAAATCTGAGAACTTACTTAAGCTTTCAAAATCATTTGATACTTTGAAAATAAGGTTTTCCAAAATATCCTAAAGACGACTAAGCTTGGGTTACTACGGTCAGTATGGCTCTAATACCAAACCTTGTGAGACCCCGGTTTATCCGGCTTGTAATGCTTAACCATCCATTCGGTCCTAGCATCACAAAGCAGATAATCCGAGACTCGAGACATGTATACTTCCCAGAAATGCAGTATACACACCTCTTTACAAAGTTCATGCATCAATTCCATTCATTCACATAGAACCGAAACATAAACAACAATCCATAATATAACATAAATAGAAGATGGCAATTTACAAAAGAGAGGCCGACCGGCCAAAAATATCAGCGGAAGCAAAAGTGCCATAAGATGGCTATAAACAAAAGAGCCGACCAGTTTGCCCTTAGCCCACAAGGCAACCGACCGGACCGCCAAGCTAGTCGCCAAACCCGAAGCACATCTCACAAAAGTGAGGCCCTTGGGGCTCACCTTCTTCCCCTGCAAACAAAAGCAGCCGGCAAAAGCCGGTGAGTACTTTGAATGTACTCGCAAGGCTTACATGTGGAATAACAAACCTGTACATATACTACATGCAAGTTCATTGAAGTGGAGGCTGTATGTTTCATTTTAGCATAAAGCAAGTTTCCATTTGCAATAATGTAATAGATTGAAAGCAATTTAACAAATCTGTTTTTAATGTTCAAATAATGGCAAAAGACAACAATAAAACAGTAGATAGATGACAACAACAATCCTGGAAGTGACTAGGCCGCCAGTCACCCCGACAATAGCATGAACTACCCGTTCATACCACCCACGACCAGTTTTAAATTTTAAAAGCAAATGTTGTAGTCTAACTCTTGGAAGACCTCCCCAAGCGTGTCCATAACCTAGGACGAGGCTATTCGAATAGTTTTCTCCCTGCAGGGTGTACCAACTTACCCACATGTCAGACCGCCTTTTTGCCACATGATTAAGCACACTTCCTTTGGTATCTTGTACGACTAAGTCCTACGAGACATTTCCAATATTGTGTATTAACTACGAGTCGCCCGTATGGATAGAAACCCATACGTTGTGTCGGGGTCGTGGCCCAGCCTCGGACAACTACCCGTCACGGGTAAAGCCTTGGACAACTGCGACGCCCCTCGAGGTGGAGAACCTTCCCGGCAATCCCCACCACCGCACACCCAACACAAACACACGACCACATAGCCGGTTTCACACAACACACACACAAAACTTTTCCTCCTGCGACTCGGAGATAACACACGCCAAAGTACTAAGTCAAGAGGGGTCCCATATAACCCTCATGTGGTTAGTACGCAATAATGCTTGGTTTAGTGTAACAAGATGTTCGGTCCTTGATGACTTGGGCACCATTCCGATCACACCCAAAAACACCACACCAACATACCGTTATGCCCAAGTCCAAATCAGTTTTCATTTTCAGTTTTTGATTTGCAAAAATAACAAAGCACAAAGTGCTGGACATAATGGAAAAATAATAATTTTTGGTGTGATCAAGACCATCGACTAAGATCGATGATCGCCCAGTGCTACCGAAGCTAAGCATCCCTAAGCAATTTCAAGTCGAAAGCTACTAAGTGACCAGAGTCTATCCATCGAACTCCGACCACAGCCAATAACCTAAGCTCATGGTAGTAGAGGACAAACAAGTCCTACAGATTATGCAACTATAGGATACTAACCATATTTTAACAACAAAAATAGCAATGCATACATACGAGTTGAAATCAATATAGTAGACTTGAAAAATAATAGGATTAACATGATCAAACTGCTTGCCTGCTTGCTGTGGGTCAGGATGTTGATGGGGGTCGACAATATTGTCGATGTGCTCTTCGGATCCTACGAGAAGGCGAAAAGCAACCAATAAGAACGAATAAAATGCAAAGACTCAACAACAAATTTTTTCCAGAAATTCTAAAAATCTTACCAAAGCAAGGTACGGATTCATACAGAATGCAGCAACAAGGATCGATCGATATGGATTCTTAATGCCAAGACACGACCGAAAGAAAGTCTTACGACCAGGTAGTGGTCGTAGGAGGACGTACGACGGGTGACTAGTCGTAGACAGACTTACGACAAGGTACAAGTCGTAATGGAACTTACGACTAGGTACTAGTCGTAGAAGGACTCATGCCCCTGGCATAGTCGTAATAAGACCTACGACCATTTATTCATCGTAGTAGAGCTTACGACTAAGCTAGGGTAACTGGTCGGAAATCCGACCACTAGGTAACGCCCCCGACGCTTTGCGGTGGCTCGGCGGCGATCTCCGACCACAGCGGGCGCCGGCCAAGGCGAGGGCGAGTGTCCCAAAAGTTGAAGGGTTCGGCCGGCGGCGATCTTGGTCGAGTACACAAGTACTACGGTGAATGCGACCACGAGTGCGGCCGAGAAGGTATGGCTCGGGAGGACTCCCGAACGAACGGTACCAAAAGAAAAACGAAAACATGCCTGAGCTCCTACAGGGCAATGCGGACTTACTTGAGCCGAAGAACGACCAGAGTCCCACGGAGTGGCTCCGGCGACGAGTGACCGAACGGATGCGGTGAGGTCCTCACTAGGCCACAGCGACCTGAGCAAAAAGAGAACCACACCGAGTGAGGGTCAAACTCCAGAGAGCGAAGGGGGAGCAGAGGGGGCCAAGACTTGAAGAAGAAAACCCCCATTGCACCGCCTCCACCGAGAGCTCCACACTCAACAATAGCGGTCGAGGAGATTGCGAGTAACTGCAGCTCAAGCAAAATGGTGAATGCTAGCTGGAGTTGCGGAAGTGCTAAAGGAAGCCAAGGGTGAAGCACAAAGGAGTTTAAATAGGGCGATGGCAGAGGGCAACGGCCGGATTTTTCCAGTCGGGTCAACACTGCCATGAGAGCACTTGAGAGCGATGGGAGCAGTTGAGTCATGGCCTACTGAGGTAGGAGTGCGACAGGCATTTAATGCGCGTAGAGCTAGCCGTTTAAAGGTGACCACAGAGGTGACTGCACACTGAGCTCTTCTCCTCTGCTCACGCCATTGCTTGACTTCGACGCCGCTCGACCGAGGAAGAGCGACTCATCCACCGTCGGATTGAAATCGGACGGTCCAAAAGCAACGGGTGATTTGAGCGGTTTGGCGCCCATTTTAGCCCGAGCCGTTGATTTGGATCCTCTGATTCACATTGCGCGAGGCGTTGGACGGTCCGAACGTTCCGCGAATCGAGCACTCGATTTAGAATCCAACGGTTCACATGGGTGCGCGCTTTCGGATGGTCGAGCGTTCACGCGATCGTGAGTCGTTCGATCTTGATCCAACGACGCACAATGCCCGCGCCCAAACGATCGAGCCGGTGCGGTTAGTTGGTCGGGCCGAGTCAAGTGGCTTGAGCCCGAGTCAGACTCGAACCTAAGAAACAAGTGAAAACCAGTTAGGGTTTGAATTTGGATAAGCGATTTTGAGAATTATTTAAGGTAGCAACAAGCTCCAAAATTATGAAATTTTAAGCGGAGGTTCTTGTGGTAGAGGAACCTTACATAAAATTTTGAGAGACTTTTATGCCTTTGCATTTTCTCCGAAATTTGAAGGTGTGAATTAGGGTTTGACCAAGGTTTGGTAGCCTCAAAAATTATCAAATAATTTCTAAAAATTATGAAATAATTACGAGGTGTTAAACATCAACCCTAGACCCAAGAAAAATTATTTCCAAAGGTTGGGCACAAGATTTTCATGAAGGAGATTTGTGTTGGTGTCCAAATGGCAATTTGATTTTTGATTTCACATAATTCCTTTACAAAAATTATGGAACTGATTACAAAAATCAAGATCAGAGAAAAAGTTTTAATTGCTCCTCATTTTTATTACATTTGAAATACAAACCAATTTTGGGATGTTACAAGTTAACATGCCCTCGATTGTCTATTTTTCCGGCAGTTAAGTGCCCTAAATAAGTTAGTTTTCTCGGCAGTTTACTGCCCTCAATTAGATGTATTGCTGACACTTAACTGCCCTCGATTGTCTATTGTCCCCGACAGATTAGACACCTATATACATGTAAAACACCAATATAATTTAATTACGCTGCCAAGATATTTTCTCAATAGTTTGGACCATTCAACCAGAATTTAGAAAACATACAATTTTCTCAATCGTACCACTTAGAAATTGTCATACCAACAATCAAATACAGCTGCAACATATAGATGAAATTCAGATAATGCAAAATAAATAAACCCAAAATATGATATTTCTGATAAGTATAACAGTACATGTGCAATACACCGTACACATGCAATTTCAGAATTCTGGGCATTCTAATATAGCCACGATCTCCTTGGCATATACAAAACATCTAGACAAAAAAGTTGACAATACTAGTTTATCCTTGGCACATGTAACTTCTCGAGCCCCTTATACCATAATACTAGTCTATCCTTGGTATTTACAAAACATCTACGCAAAAGAAGTCGATAATGAAATCATCATACTATCACCATTTGCAAAATAAGGATGATCACTCCATCAGCAAACAATAACTTCAACAACCCTTATGTTTTGTACCTGAAAAGAAATTCGAGAAGTCAATAACTTCAACAGCCCTGGTCCCTGAACTAGCATTTACTAACAACTATTACAATCATTTATTAACAGCAGCAGCATAGGGAAGATCTTGGTCCCTGAACTAGCATTTACTAACAACTATTACGATCATTTACTAACTCAAAGGCTCATAGCAGCAGCTAGGGAAGATCTTGGATCATTTACTAACAGCTATTACGATGTTTAAACTGCTTAGCTATTTAATTGCTGGAATTACCTTGCATTCGTCCAGCTTGTTGTGATGGCCCCACTGACTTCCGATCTTCTTTTATCTGCAGATTTAAATAAATGCAAGTACATTACTTGAGGAAACAAATTGAAGGTGGATACAATAGATTGATGCTTACATGCTGATGTGGCCACACAATAGATCTCCCATAAGCATCAGCCATGACGCTCATATCCCCATAAGGACGAGGCAATTGAGCAGCCCTTTTTAGCACATGATTAACGACAACTTCCCAACATTCAACACCCAACAGAGTACCACCCACTGTTTTCATCCGATCCGTTGATATAACAGTAGCCTTTGCAACAAAGACATCATGTGATCCAATAACAGAGTACAAGACTACTTCTTTTCCACTCTGAAACGTGTCATCATTGAATGTGTCAATTCAAGTCTAGTCAAATAAATTGCAAAATGGTAAGGAGCAAACCAACAAATAGTAAAAGGAGAAGACAACCGATGACAAATGGATCTTGTGTAGTTAGTGCTTCAACATTGGTATAAATGGACTGAACTTAAATAGCAAACACTTTTTGATATTCAAACAATAGCATAAGAATACAATTCTGGAACTGAAGTAGAAAACAATTAATGATCGGTAATTAATACGACAGCTTCGATCATAATTCCTAGTTTCTACAAATAAAGAATAAAATTATGTGGCGTTGCATATCATTGAGGAATGATGCTACTATCCTTTCAAAGATCATAAATCTTTTACATGACCAAAAACTCAGAAAATGGAATTAGGGGAATCTTTGACTCCAGAAGCAGTACAGACATGAACCCTTGCAAAACAACATGACAGTGTACTCTCTGTAAACCAATTGCAGCAGACTTTTGAATCAGATGGTGCAACCAAAGTCATGATTTCAGCCACGAAAAAAAGCATTTCCCAGGGTTAAATCTCACAAAAACTTATCCCATGACTTGGTGTAAAAAATATCCTATCAACTCCCCTTCACCGTGAAATGCCGATTCAGTTAAATCTACACTGGGAAGCTCTAGAATTACCACGATGATTGCCATTTCTTTAGCACAGCTCCAAAACTACATGCAAAACAACTATAGCTACAACACTACTGCATGGAAGGGGTGATTTAATACTAAACTGATTGACTGTGATCTTCAATTTCCTCCGTAAGACATTCCATGAGTAGCCTAAAACTTAAACAAAACATGGCCTGCAAGAAATATCAAACACAAAATATAGATGTCACAAGAAGTTCATGTCATTGTGCTTTCCAACAAACATAAAGAATCCCCATTGTTTGGCTACTTTCCCAGATTCTGCTGGAAACTAACAAGGTTTCGTTGGGGTCAGATGAGGGTTTGTCCTGCATTAGTAATCAATGCAAATTGGCAAACCATTCTAAAAAAATTGTTATGAGGCCTTATATTGTGCTCAAAGCCTCAAACTTAGCGGGAAAGAAAAGTAAAATTCATATCCTAGGATCAACAAAATAAAACAATGTGTGTGCATAATCTTGCAGGCAATTAGCATTTAGCATGAACATATTGAGTCTTAGTATATGAGTATAATGTACCTTGTTAGGTGCAACATCACGAACCCTATGGAATATTGGTTCTGCAATCTTCGCATTCAATTTATTTTGTGCTTCCTACAAAAGGGGAAAGAGCAGTCAAAAGAAACTAGAAATGCCTCACACCATACATATCAGCATATAAAAACTGTCAATTTTGTTGCACGTTATGGTATGATCAAGTGGAACAATTTATCACATATTCAGTAGCATTATCCAAGCATCACAGAGCACGAGGAAGTGGAGAGAATAGAGCAGGGTTCACCTCAGTGCAAACCTTAGCAACCATGGTGGTAGTAGTCCGCATCCAACACAACATCCACCATGCATAGCCAGCAACCCACCATCCTCTTCACCTTACATGAGCAACCAGAATCCACAAATCAAAACCGTAAAAACAAAAAAAGGAAATGGAAATAGGGGGGATGCAATCCAGTAGCAAGATCGAGCAGGGGTGGCTGGGGACCGAGCAGGGGCGGCTGGAGGCCAAGCCGACCATAAGCGGACAGAGGTGAATGGCGGCGCAGGCGGGCCTAGGGAAAGCGCCGGTGGTGGGCCGAGTAGACTGGGAGGCCGGAGGCACATGCGCGAGGGAGCAGGCAGTGCCCGGAAGGGGGGCGGTGGTGGCGCCGTGCCAGTGGGCCAGTGGAGGCGCCATGAGTGCATTCGTCGAGTGGAGAAATTGAAGAAAGAGAGATAGAGACGGGTGGAGAAGAAGGCATTTGGGGAAGAAAAACTTACCAGGGAGGCGCAGATGGCCATGAGTGGCGCGTGGAGGGTGGCGGCCAGGGAGGAGGGGAGGAAGGAGCGTCACTGGGAGGAAGGGGGTGGCGGGAGGGAGGGGCGGGCCGGGAGGGTGGCGAGAAGAGGGCGCTGGGACGAAGGGGCGGTGCGGGAGGAGGCGGCCCTGGGAGGGTGGCGCCGAGGAGGAGGGCGGCAGAACGGGCGCCGCATCGGAGGAGAGGCGCGATCGGGAGGTTAGAGGATTGGGAGGATTCGAGATTTTTGGAGGCCGGGGAAGGAGATAAGGTGGAGAGAGGAACGTATTTTTGTTTGGCGCTGGGTTTTCATTTGGCGCTCTTTTTTCGTTTGCCCGGTAGATACATTTGGCTACTTTTTTCACCTCCCGCCCAATATTTTTCCCGGCACTTATGTTGGCCTAGTTTATTTTTTCTACGGCAGATATGTTGTAGCTAAAATAAAAATATACCCGACAGATAAGTTGTTCTACATAATAGTTATTGCCGGCAGATAATAGGACCCGTAATATCTTCAACATTGCCGGCACATAATTTGCTTCTCACCTAATTCTTTCCTGGCAGATTATTGCCCTTAATACTATGCCATGGTGTAGTGAATTATTGCAACTAGTTTTGCAAATATAAATGAAACATTTATGCAATTCAAATATCTAAAGTTGTAAACTTGCAATAGTAGCACATATGGGCAAAGCTACAACTTTTGTATCAAACAAAGTTCATCCATATAATCGTATTTCAATTGAGCATTAGAAAATTCATCTAGCAAGGGTAAAAAGATTTAAAAGTTCTTCCATACTTCGACATCATTATGCATATTGTCAATACTAGATGGTGCAATAAGAGATGAACACATAGGCATTGAATGAGCACCAAATTTTATTTTCTTCTCATATTGAACAAGATTCAACACACAAGAATTGTTGTCCAAAATAGCAAGCTTCAATTCATCCATGTGATCACAAGTTATACATATTCGATATACCAGAAATTAATTGTCTACACTATAATCTCCAATTAATTTAAAATAGTAGGTGTAGGTGCTAAAATGAGAATTTAGAGATAAAATTTTAGAAAATTCTCCATGGCACATCCCAAACTAACGGCTTCATTAAGCATGATATAGCACAATAATTCAGTAGGGGATATTCTATCAAAAACTTTCTTATGTGTAATTAATTTGATATGTGCAAAATTATGAGAATTTAGATCAGCACATGGTTCGTTCAAGTTAACACAAGGAATATCAAAAGATTGCACTACAGCAGGTATATACTCACAAGGTTGCTCTATGTCGTGTTGTAGCACCAAATCGGTACCTTTGTTACTATCGTCCTCATCAGATACTATAGGTACATCAAACTTCTCCTCTAATGACATAAGATACGTCAGATCATCCTTCATCTCTTCAAGTGTATCAGCGGTATCTGTAGATGGTGTAGGAGCCAAAACAATGTCTGCATTTTCAGTTACCTTAGGTTGCACCTCGCTTGTGACCATGGGTGGTGGAGGTACAAAACGACGTTGCAATTTCTTCTTCATCTGCTCCCATGTATACATGTAGTGGTACTCGAGATTCTGTTGGGGAACGCGGCAATGCTACGATAGCACAAACAAAAATTTACCGCGCAACCAAGGAACCACCGCTAGTAATAGATCATGAGATTACCGCTAGACGCGTCAACTCATAGCGGAAGTAGAGTCGTTGTAGCGAGTTGATACAGTCGTAGTTGTAATCACGACGCGTCTCCTCCTTTGAGTGGTCGTACTCTGTAGGACCGGAAAGGCGACTAGGGGGTGTGAATAGGCGCTTTCTCAACTTTCTCGCCTTAATCAAATTCAACACGAACTTTACTCCTTTAGCAATGAAAGCTAAGAAGATCAGTAAGCACACAGCGGAAGCCTTGTGCTGAATTCGACAAACCCCTCAACCACACGACACAAATGTGGAGACTTAATCTCAAAGGGCTGATCAGGCAAAGCGGTCCGCCGGCTACAGGCGGTCGACCGACGGTCACCAACAGTCGGACCGGCTACTAGCTGGCGGTCGGACCGGTGGATATCGGTTCGACCCGGCAGTACTAGCGGTCTGAAAACGCGGGCGGTCGGACCGCCGTTATAAAATCGGTCAGACCGGTTCAGTCCAGTACTGAAAAATCAAGCCCAAATCCAAAACGAAATTTGATCCAACTTTTGATTCGACCAATGAAACTTGACCAAATTTCGAGCACACCTCCCTAATGATATTAGAGACCTATTTCTAGCGAAGATCCTTCAGATCCACTTCGCAGAATCAATCTCTCAAGGATTAAACAAAGAAGTGCACAAACCCTAGAAATATGAAAATCTTTGATTCAAGACTTGCTTGTGGGGGTTGATGGTCTAGATGATTCTAGGAGTATTTCCACACATCAAAGCAAGACACAATGGGTCAAAAGACCAAGTTTAAACACTTGAATCAAGGAAGCACCAAATTCATCCAAATGAGAGAAGAACACAAAAGGGGAGACAAATGATCTCTCAAGCAAGCATCACAAGATTGATTGATCTCACAAGATGCTTACAAAGCCACTCCCTCAAGGAGGACAAGAGCTCACCAAGGAGCAACCACAGTCTCTCCCTCTCTTCCTCTCCAAACCCTAACCCTAGAAAAGGCAAAGGGAAGTCCAAATGAATGCCTCAAGGGGGTTTTACATCTCCCCCCTTCTATTTATAGGAGAGGACTAGGGTTTCACTTTTGGGACCCACTCACACATGGGACCCACACACTCATCTGTTGAAGCAATCGCCTGCTTCACCACGTGTAGGTTGATCAGCGGTTCTCATCACGTCGCCAAGCCTCTTTTGTCGAATCCCGCCGGAACCTCCCGAGACTCGCAGCGATATCCGCACCACCGATCCAACGGTATGCAGAACCACCCGTTCGATCCATCTTGCCCATACGCACCATGCTTGAGTCACACGACCTCACGGCATCCATGATCGTTACGGACCTCGGCTCTCCAAGCGTAGTCGATCCACCTCACCGATGACGTCGTTGACCTGCAAGCCACCTGCACAGCAATAGACAAACAAACCGTTTCCGAGAACAAGTTCTTCACAACTTGACCCACGTTAGTTCCGCAATAAAATATACATCAATAAAGCATTGAACTCCATACATAAGCCACAATCAAATCAACTCAATGCGAACTTGGCTAACCTCCAAGTCATCGGCGGTCGACCGCCCACAAGGCCGGTCCAACCGATTTGGGCGGTCGGACCGATCCTAGCAGCGGTCGGACCGCCCCAAGGACTTAGCCAAAATTCCATTGAAAATCAGAAACCTTCGGAATTTTCAACTCAATAGAACTTTTGACCGGAGCTCCAAAAATGATGCGACCATATCCAGGAGACTCCCCTCACCTGCCTACACAACCTATTTTTGGATTAGCCCCAAAATCCACTTTTAGGTCAGGCCGGTCCGACCGGCACCCAAAGCCGGTCCGACCTCTCCACGGGCGGTCGGCCGCCCACCACCGGTCGGACCGCTGTGGTCCGCGACAAGCAAACCCAACGCGAGATTTTGCAAACCAACAAAGCCATTGCCAATTGACTCATCATCCTGAGATCGTGCACATATCCTCACGATATCCACAATCTCCCCCTTGATGAACACATTGGCAATCTCCAAGAAAATGTGGTTTTTCAAATTGAAAAGTAAAAATCGCCGTTTTCGCATAAAGGCACAACTTGGTCCATAAGCAAGAAAAAAACTAGGAACCGACCAAGCTGGCTTCAGAATAGTATAGGCAAGTGAGATAAGGCAATGAAAGCACAAAAGGATTTAAATTCCAGAAAGTAGCAAAAAATCTCACTAAGGTCCATATGAAAGACAATATGTTCTATTTGACCTTTGATCATTGTGAGTCTTCTTGAATTGCAATTCAAATCAGAAAAAGGCAATAAAACCCAGAGACTCAACTCACTATGATCACAAATTTTCAAAAAGGTTCAAATTTTTTTTTATGTGTTCTTTTATATGAAACCTTATGTATGAAACCAAAAGCTCCAACACAGCATTTTCTTCAATCATTCTCCCCCTTTGACAATGAATTCATCAAGATGCATGGGACAAGAACGAGCATGAAGAAATGACTTTATTTGAAATTTAGTAAAAGGAGCCATGACCATTATCGAAGTAGACCGTACAAGAATTATACCAAGCCATATAAAGAGTAGAAGCTATATTCAATCATGGCAAAACATGTACTGCAAAGCTAAGACCAAAATAGCAGTAATCTGAGATTAAAAGAATTAAAACCATGAAAGGTTGCTCAATGTCATAGATTCACTCAAAGTAACCAAAAATGAGTCAAGCCATGTCTATAAGCAAAAAGAGACTTGACGAGGATCTAATAATCCTCATTTTATCTTTTATCTATAATTCTTATTATAGGTGAATATGATGTCACATAGTCCCCAGAAGTACCCCTTATCTTTATAAGAGGGAGGCCTACTAAGTGATTGTAAGATCTTCTACAATCACCCCCATAGTCGTAAGTTTTACTACGACTATGTCATGATAAATAAGTCTTTCTCGACCATTACACGGTCGTAAGCCTTTCTCACGACTACTACGGTCGTAAGTCCTTCTCGACCACTACGGTCGTAAGCTCTACTACGACTTATACTCAGTCGTAAGTCCTACTACGACCAAGTAAACCACGACCACCTTATAATCAAACCTACAAGCGAGTGGGTCCAATTGATTAAGGAATCCGAACGGTCCACACGCACTATTATTCCACGTAGTAATAGTGCTTAAATACCCCATTACCTCTGAAAGATAACTGCCAGACGGCGTGAAGAAGCCAATCGCGGTAATTATCGCAATTATCGCCCATTACTAGATTAATTAGGCGCATCTTCCGCAGGACAAAACGGCTACACCTTCACGACTATATAAGGGCATCAATCAGAGGGACGGGAGGGAGGCGAAGACACAGACAGCTAATCAGGGCGAAATAGAGCGAGTCAAGGAGAAACACAAGTGTTGTTCTCTGTAATAGTCTTAGCTTCTTACTTGATCATCGAGAATACCATACACACACAGGAGTAGGGTTATTATTCTCTCCGGAGAAGGCCTGAACCTGTCTAAACATCCCGTGTCAACCACTTTGCGTGATTTCATCTTTAAGAGACCCCTTGAATCAAATAATCTTTACGTAAGATCGGTTCTAATACACCGACAGTTGGCACTGACCGTGGGGATCTTCCGGTAATCTTTTGTCAACATACTCTCTTTTTCCAAATCTCATGCAATCATGGCGGAGAATGGAGCGAGGAAGCTGGTTTGACTTGGCGGTCTGTGACGTCGACATGGATGCGGTTTCGACTCTGAGCCGAGTGATGCATCCGCCGATGGTGATGTTGCCTCGGAGATTATTCTCGAAACCATCCCATCAATGGAGTTGAGGAGGATCCTTATCCCCACAACGTCGTCCAACAGAGGAGCCAATTCCCTCAAAGGACAAGGGTCAATCCGACCGAACCGCACCGGGAGGACTCACAACACGGCGAGAGTTTTTCCTCCAAGTGTTCAAGTCCCCTAAGGCGGTCCGACTTGGTGAGACAAGTTAGGAGCCACCATTCGAGGACTCCACCAACATGCGGTGATCCTCTCTCGTGGTAACTCAGAGAGGTGGAATCAAGCATGCTTTCTGCAAATTCGGCCAGTCTCTCGCAGATCTCATTTGCGGACGGAGGCGATTATAACCGGAGTGCCCCTACCTAGAGGGGATTACTCCAAGTCGCGGATGGTGTCTCTCGAGCACTCCTCAAGCGGGAGGCCTCGGCGCAAGTGAGAATCATCAGCAGGAGGTCTTCGTCCTTTCCTCAAATCGTGGTCGACCTTGTGGAGGCGAAGTAAGAACACTCCCGAAGATCACTGCGCCCCTCGTGGTAATGGCAAGGGCACCACCGGTGTGGACGAGAACCAACACTTTGATGAGCGAGAAATCCTCGACATTCGCACTCCGAGAAGGCCTCAAAGATCGATGAGGAGGATTTTGAGACCATCAAGCGAAAGAAAGTTGCGGCCGAGAAGAACACTGCTGGCGCATTCAACATCGATCGAAGGTGGTACAAGAACTCCAAGACATCAACGACTTGCTCGAGAATCCCAATCAGAGCTTGCTCGAGCGCGAGTACGATCTCTTTCTTTGAAGAGATTGCGCAAAGGCCAGCTGTGATGACAAGGCTGGAAGTACCTCGTCGACAACATTCGGTGAGTCGTAGCAATGCGACTTCCTCGGCTACGATCAATCAAATATTTCTCCACGTAGGAATCGACACGGCCATAAGTCGCATCGATCCCTATTGGAGAAATACATTTCGATCGGTGATGATCAAAAGCCCCTCGGAGGTGATCATTCACCACTTGGACAAAGAAATCCGCAGCGGATGGAGTGCGAGTATTCCCCTCGTGAAGTGAGACCTACTACGGGGCAGTCGGCTGTTCTTTGGGTATCGTCGTATCACGATCACTGGTGACATTAACCCTTCTTTCCTACAAAGAAGGCGTCAAAAGTAATTACGGATCGGGCATTTTCGCGACCTTGAAGCGATTCATTGGCTACCTCATTTTCGACCGATGAACATGGAGAAATTTGATGGATCTCAAAATCCCATTGAATTTCTTGAGATCTATCTAACATTGTCCGAGCGGCGGGGAGGAGGAGAGCATGTAATGACAAATTACCTTCCGATTGTTCTCGAAGGATCCGCTCGATCGTGGTTATTAAACCAACCACTCAGTCGATCTACTCTTGGCAACACCTCTGCGATCTTCTCTGCGAATTTCAAGGCACATACAACCGCCGGAAAGGAAGACAACTTGCGGATAAAGCAGAACAACAACGAGACTTTGCGTCAATTCATCAAGCGCTTTAGTCGGGTTCGTAACTCAATTCGGAAATTCGACTCCTCGTGATCGGGGCTTTTAAGCAAGGAGTCCGTAGTAGAAGGATAACAGAGGATATTGCTTTGAATCCTCCCAACAACTTGTTGCCGAGCTCTTCGAGATGGCCGATCGATATGGCTATACGAGGCGGTCAGGTGGAACAACACTATCGATCGAGCGTACACTCCTCGAGAGCCGTGAAGTTGGTAAGGACAAAAAGCAAAGAAGTCAAGAAGAAAATAAAGAGTCAAAACCACAAACCCGGTGGTTTCAAGGAGGTCTTGGCCATGAAGATAGAGAGCCCCAAACCACCAAGTCGTACCACTGATCAAGGCAAAGGTAAGCGCATACGATCGTAGGAGCGACAAACCAAGGTGGTGTCCTTTTCATAAAAAGGAAGGACATGACCTCCATGAATCGCCGAAGTTTTCCAAAGCTCGAGGACTACTACAGCGGCAAGCACCACTCCCTACTCTCGGCGGGTAGGACATACGAGTGGCCAAAAGTCGTCGGATGATGAGGAGATGCCGTTCAAGATCCGCAACATACCGTTGAGCACATCTATGAGAGGATCATCGACATCGACTCAAGCGACAACTTAAAGCTGCCGGACGAGAGGTAAATTCCATTCATGCTCCTCTCGTCAATAATTTTCCGAAGTGGTCGGAAGTTACTATCTCTTTTGAGAAGGATGACTGCCCGATCACTACGAGTCGATCAGGTCGATATCCGATTGTGGTCGAACCCACCATCAACAACTGTCGGGTCAATCGAGTGTTGGTTGATGGTGGCAGTTCCTTGAACATACTATTTACTAATGCCCTGGACGAGATGCAAGTACCCAGGACAAAGGTAAGACCGGTACGATACTCCTTTCATGGAATCGTACCGGGGTCTTCGGCCAAACCCATTGGCCAAGTTTCTCTTCCTTTAACATTTAGCTCGCCAAGTAATTTCAGGACAGAGAATGTCTCCTTTGATGTGGTCGATTTCGATACGGCATATAACGTCATACTCGGACGACCAACTTTGGCAAAATTCTTAATGGCTACTCATTATGGGTATCAATGTCTTAAGATGCCAGGTCCCAAAGGAGTGATCACAATTCAATATGACAAAAAGATGGCGTATAGCTGCGACCGTCGATCCCTCGAGATGGTTGGTCAAATACCAACTCGAGATGAAAGTCGACCGACTAGCAAGTCGAAGCCTAAAGTCGCACCAAAGCCGAGCGACCAAGTCAAAGAGGTTCCTCACGGGACGCAGAGGAGTCCTCGAGCTGCTCGCATCGGGAGACTTCCGACCCCAAATAGGAAGACGCCCTCATTACCTTCCTCAGAGCTAACGCAGATGTCTTTGCGTGGCAAGCATCAAACATGCCGGAGTCCCTGTGGAGGTGATCGAGCACGGGCTAGCTTTACGGCGATAAAGTACCGTAAAACAAAATTACGGAGATTTGCCTGATCGACGAGATGCTATTAAATCGAATTGGATAAGCTACTTAAGCGGGCTTTATAAGAGAAGTCAACCACCCAGTGGTTGGCTAACCTGTAATGGTCAAAAAGTCAAGCGGCAAATGGCGTATGTGCGTAGACTTTATCGATCTTAATAAAGCTTGTCCAAAAGATGATTTCCCTTTACCTCGTATCGATCGGTTGGTTGATTCTCTGCGAGTTGTGAGATATTAAGTTTTTAGATGCATATTACGGATACCACGGATCAATATGTGTCTAAGCGATGAAGAAAAGACCGCATTCATTACTCCATTTGGTACCTTTTGCTATGTCAAAATGCCATTTGGTCTAAAGAATCTTTGGTGCTTCTTTTCAACGCTTAATGCAATCGACTTTTCATCTCAATTAGTAGGAATCGAAGCCTATGTTGATGATCTAGTCGTAAAAGCATTAAGAGACTTAATCATATCACGACCTACAAGAAACATTCGACAATCTCGAAAGCACCGCTTAAAACTTAATCCAGAGAAGTGTGTGTTTGGAATTTCTTGGGAAAATTGCTTGGATTCCTAGTATCCGAGCGGGAATCGAAGCAAATCTGAAAAAATAAAGGCCATCCTCGGATCGTCCTCCAACCACAAAAGGAAGTCGAAACTCACTTTGGGTGCATGGCGGCTTGAAGTCGTTTCATGCACGACTAGGAGAAAAGGTCTACCTTTCTTTAAACTTCTCGGGAGACATGAAGATTTTGAGTGGTCGAGCAGGCAAACGCGCCTTTGAGGATGTCAAGAGGTACCTTTCGAGTGCTCTGTTCTAGTTTCTCCAAAGCGGAAGAGGCGCTCTTAATTTACCTAGTTTGCCACGCCACGAGCGGCAAGCGCGATCTTGGTCGTAGAGCGTGGCGATACAACGGCCGGTTTACTCGTCCGAAGTTTTACGGGCCTAAGGAGCGTTACCCTCAGTCCAAAAACTTCTATATGCCCTCCTCATGTCTTGAGAAGCTGCGGCATTATTTTCAGCGCACAAAATAGGCGTGCGTGCCCGAGTTTCCTTTGGGAGCAATCCTCCATAATAAGGAAGCAGCGGGATGAATGGCAAAATGGTCGATCGAACTTGGGGAGTTCGACCTCCATTTCGTGTCCCGAACGGCCATAAAATCCCGTGATCTTGGCGGACTTTGTCACGAATGGACAAATCTGAACACATTCGGGATCCCTAATCTGATTCCCACGACCGGTGGATGATGTACTTTGACGGGTCACTTACTTTAAGTGGCTCGGGGTGTGGTAGTCTGGTATCTCCTCTGGAGAAACCTTAATGTATGCCATACAATTAAACTTTCGGGCCACTAACAATGTGGCGAGTCTGAAGGTTTGCTAGGCGGAATACAGTGCGAAAGCACTCTCGATTAAATCGACTACTCGTGAGAGGAGACTCTCAACTAGTCGTGAATCAAGTTGGGAAAGAGTACGGTGCTCTAGCTCAACAATGTCTCGGTACTTATCGGAGGTACATAAGCTAGAAAAGCATTTTTAGGTTTCGAGGTACAATTCATCCTCGAAAGGATAATTTCCTCATGAGACCAACTTGCTCGGATGGCTTCTTCCCGATCTGCACCAAAAGGAGTTTTCTTGGAGCAACTCCAAAGGCATCTCAGTCGAAGAACCGAGACACCTCCTATTGAGATGGCCTCATTAGAATACGAGGATACGGATGACTCCCATCTACGAGTATCTTCGCAAGGGTTCCGTGCGAAGATGATCTTGAGGCGCATCGTTTATCGAAAAGCCAAAATGTATACTGTGGTCGAAGGAGTCCTCTACAAACGAGGAACCCAAGGGATACTCATGCGATGCATTCCGCAAAACGAAGGAATAACACTCATTCACGATATACACAGTGGCATCTGTGGGACACATGCTTCCTACATAACATTGGTTGGTAAAGCCTTTCGACAAGGTTTTCTTGGCCTCTGACTCTGTCTGATGCTAAGGAGGTGGTTAAAAAGTGTGTCAAGTGCCAATTTCATGGTAGACAAATACACCAACCGGCTCAAGCATTACGGACAATACCTCTTTCTTGGCCTTTTGCGCACTGGGTCTTGATATCCTAGGACCGTTTCCCAAAGCTCGGGAGGTTTGAATTCCTTTTGTGGCTATTGACACGTTCACAAAATGGATTGAAGTGAACTCAGGCGGGATAACAGAAGCGACAAAAGGTTCATGATGAGATCGTAATTAGCCTATTTGGAGTTAAGTCGGATAATTACGCACAATGGTAAACAATTCGCAAGTGCAAAATTTCAGAATTTTGCGGCGAGTTGGGTACCAAGTTATGCTATGCTACATTGCACATCCCCAAAGCAGCGGGCGGTCGAGCGTGCAAGCGGCCAAATAATGCGAGAATTAAAACCCGAGTCTTCGACCAGACTTGTTAGCGCTCGGGGCTTGGGTACAAGAATTACCCTCCGTATTATGGGCGTTAAAGACGACCACGATCGAGCAACGGGAGAAACACCATTTTTCTAGTGTTGGTCGAAGCCATGCTTCCTCGGAGCTAAAATGCGGTCGACACGAGTTGAAACCTTCAACAACTCGGACCAAGAACAACTTCGAGCGGATGATATTAACCTACTCGAAGAAAGGAGAAACCTAGCCTTAATCCGTTCGCGGTCTACCAACAAGCCCTCGCAGATACTATGATCGTAGGTCCAACCTCGCGACCTTGTTTGTAGGTGACTTGGTATTGAGGCTCGCCAATCCAAGTCTAATCGGAATAAACTTTCCCCAAGTGGGAAGGTCCTTACACAGTGGTCGAAGTAACTCGGCCAGGGTCGGTACGACTAGCGATGGAAGACGGACAGGTTCTCTCAAATTCTTGGAACATCGACCAGTTACGCAAATTCTATGTGTGACCAATTTCTCAGGCAATAAAAGTCCAGGTTCTTTCTACCTCTCTTGCCTTATTTTTGAGTAGTGCTTTTTTAATCTTTTGACTATGATACAAAAACACCCAGTTTTCTTCACACTGGTCGAAAAGCGAGTAACGTCATCTAGTCGAAACCTCTCCTCTCTGCATGTGGTTCTGCCCACTAGAAGGAATTTCCTAGCATCGACTCGTTACTCTTTTTTGCTGCCAATACAAAGAGCTCGGGTTCTATCCAGTCGAAATGTTCTCAAAGCTAACTCTCTCAATCTTAGTTTATTTTTTCAGTAATTTTAAAAAATATTCTAAGTAGAGTGCACTTTTATATTTATTCGACCACTTTGGATGTACTCGCTTGCTTTGGTGGTCGAAGGAAGAGACACACCTAGTCAAGTCTTTCCTCTCTGCGTGGTCATGCCCACTAGAAGGAACTTCCTAGCGCTCAGCCTCCTACTTTTGCTCATCGAAAAGACTTATCGAGTCCATCAGAAAAGGGCGAACGAATTATTAAAGTCCTCTAGACGTTTGCTTAACTCAAGTTGCTGTTCTTGGTTTGATTAAACTAGTCGGAGATGGTAACATCACCTAGTCGAAGCCTTTCCTCTCTGCACGTGGTCCTACCCACTAGAAGGAACTTCCTAGTGTCGAGCCGTTTCTACTCTTTCGACCAAGTGCTTGACAACCATAACAAAAACTATAAGTTAAACAAACCTCTCTCTGTTTTCAGAAAACCCATTTCAAACACTATTTACTTAGATTGTCTAAACAAGCTAAGCAAATAGTCGGGGGCTAGGATAAAGTTATTAATTTGACTTCAATTCTTAGTCTTTCATTCGTTTATTATCTTTTGAGTTACTAACTACTCGACAAGATGATTTTCAGGAAACAAGATGGCCTAGGATAAAGTTATTAATTTAACTTCAGTCCTTGGTCTTTCATTCGTTTATTATCTTTTGAGTTACTAACTACTCGACAAGATAATTTTCAGGAAACAAGATGGATCATATATTACTCGTCAACAGAAATTGTCTGCCTTACAAAGTAGTTACAAGATTACTCTAAAGGGGGAGAGCCTAGCTGCATTTCCTCCGCCACCTTTTTGCCAACCGATTGCATTTCCTCAATCAGACGATTTGCCTCTGATTCAGAGCAATCGAACTCGGCTTCAATTGGTTGCACATTAAGGCGGGGGTCTTGAGCTTTAAGTTTCGCCAAAGCGTAACTTACTCTGGCTTCGACTGCCTCCCGTATTGATTCAGCTTGATTAGCCTTCAGAGTGGTCACTATTTCTTGTAAGTTTCTGACTTGTTCCCCAATGGTACTTATGTGAGCAGCTACAATATCTTCTCGAGGAGTTTTTCCCTCAGAATGTAGCTCACTAAGTACATTGTTCAGGAGTGTGATGTTGCCTTGAAGACTAGTCTTCATCGACTCCATCTCCTGTTGGGTACAAGTCGAAGCCTCATGAAGTTTCTTGTTTTCACCACTTGTTACAAAAGAATAAAACCGTCAAACAAAAATAAACTTCTAGAGGAAGATAATACAAAGATAATTGTAGGTAAAAGCATTTCTTACCTACTAGTTGAGAATCCAGCTTGACCTCTTCTTGATGGGAAGCAACGGTTTCAAAGTGCTTTTTCTCCCATGCTCTGATGTCCTCTGCATTCATCTTAGCAATGCGGACGGACTCATTGTAGATCAAGGTCTTCTCTTGGATTTCAGCCTCGAGGCTTCTCAATTCGGCGACAATTTCAACAAGAAATTGGCATTAGAAAAGGAAAATACTGAAAAGGACAACGGTAAAAATTACTTACTGTTACTTGAGTTCTCGACACTCGAGTTCTTGATCCTTGTCCTTGGTAATGCGAGAAAACTCTGAATAACCATAGCTTTTTCTTGAACTTTCGTCCGAGCTTCCGTGATCTCATTTTCTTTCTCGGAGAAGAAATGAGAGTTGGGTAAAGTTAAAACTCAAAAGCAGTCTTAAGTTCAAGACTTCATCGCTTATTTTTTCCGCAATCTTCTAAATGCAGAGACCTCTCAAGTCTATCCGAGAGAACTATTACTTCCTCCCTTAGCTTTCGACTCCTCTTTTCATAGTCGAGTGAGTTAGCTAAGGTCTTCGTGTCTTTATTTAACCTACAAAGAATGTAAACGAAGATAAACATCACCGATTGGTTGTAGTACTTCTACAACCACCGACCTAGTCGTAAGTTTTCTCACGACTATGACATGGTTGTAAGTCTTTGTCGACCACTACTTGGTCGTAAGTAGTCGTAAGCTCTTTACGACGTAACTTTGTCATGAGTTTTTCCATGACTATTCTCGTAAAACACTATACGAGTAGTTAAGTCGAAAACAACTATGAATAATAGTGACTTACCATCTCTCTGCTCTGCACAGAGTACTTCTTTCTCTGTCTTAGCTCTAAAAGTTGTCGATGGTACTACGACAACAAAGAATTTGCTCGAGCTTTCGCAAAAAGAAAACGGTGAGAAGAGAAGGAAAGCCACATATATAAGTATTCTAAAAATACTTACATTCATAGTCGACCTAGCAAAGGTCGAATATAGAAAATCCGGTTCGCAGCTTATCTATCCTCGCGACTTTATCCCACCACACCTCCTCGAGGCGCCATTATCGAAGGTATTCCCCTGCTGGGAATATCTTTGGGATGGGGACTTGGTCACGAGCTCAAAGCGTAAGACCCTATGATTTGAGGCAGCCCAAAGAAGTCACCACAAGTTGAAATATTCTTCTTCTTCCGATTCTCAGAACTTCTCTTTGGGTAGGGAAGGAACGCCTCCTACGATTTCCTTCCTGTAAGCGGTGCACAAGCTGGTCACCACCTTGACAGAGGCTTCCACACCGCCATCGTTGTTTCTACGACCTCAGAGTCGAGTTGCCACTTCAACAAAGAATACCGCTACTTCAATGGTCATAGCTACAACCTCAGCAGATGTAGGAATCACTCTGGAGTCTCGACTTCATCTACCACCAGGCCAAGGGTAATTCTTCGACCACCTCCATTGATACCTCTCCAAGAATCAAGGGGTGGCAATGGGCTTCAACTAAGCATTCGGGGTCAAGGAGTCGGTGAAATAAAGAAAAGCAAATCAGGTTGTGAAAAAGAAAAAGGTAAATGTTGTTCTTACACTTTAGTATATTTCACATACCTCTGCACCCTGGTCTTAACCAGGAATTTTGGAGCAATCCTCCCAACGGAGGACCTCTTCTTCTCCACGACCACGTCTGGTCGAGGTTCAACAATTAGCCCGGCTACGACCACGCCAGTCGTAGAGTTTGGACAGAACCGTGGCTCGTTTCTGATTCTCTGGATGGCCGAGATCGGCCTCGACCATTCCAAGAGCAAAGATCGCCTCATTGCAGTTGTCTTTGGTGCAAGATCGTCCTTCATAAAAGACACAAAATCTTTCCAGTTCTCCTTTTCCAGTTGCCTAACAAAACTAGGAGTGGCAACAACTACGAAAGATTCCTTGTCATAATAGAAGGGTACCTTAGCCTTGCGAGGTTTGCGCTTAAGAGATTCAGCTGCTTCAACCTCCTCACCGATAGCTACGGCCTCGGCAGATATAGCTACGGCCAAGAAGCTTTGTAGAGGGTCTGGTCGAAAGACCAGAGCTCGAGCTTGCTCCTCCCTTGTCGGCAGATTTTGCAAGTCGACGTTTCTTAGATGGAGGAGCCGAGCCTCTGTCTTTCGACAACCCTGCGCCAATAGTCATCAGAACGACTTCCTCGTCGTCCTGACGATTTTCCATCCCTACTTTCTGTAAAGCAAAACAGAAAAAGAAGAATCACTGATCAGTCGTAAGTTTTTATACGACCAGTGCCAAGTCGTAAGTTTTTCTACGACGCTTTCTTGATCGTAAGATTTTCTACGATCACCATTAGTTGTAAGAATCTTCTACGACTATAAAGTCCTAAAGAAAGAATCAACTTTTTTATTACCTTTAGGCGCTCTATCTTTTCATCTGCGGACAAAGCCGCAATGATTCGAGGAACCGCCACTCGAAGTGGCGGAGATTTCTCACAGATGAGTCTGACTCTAGAGTCAACCTCAGCCTGTGAAAGATTTGTGTAAACAGATAAGAATATTAGACAATGTTGAGAAGGACCAAACCGAGAGCTAAGTCGACAGTTACTTACCCTCGTCGTAGTCTCTTGTTGGGTCTCCTCTCCCCGAGTATCTCCACATAGGAGATACTCGTTTCTTCAAGGGACTATTTCGACGTGTGATAAAATCTTTTACCACATGCCATCCGGTTAGCCCCTCTTCTTTCAAGTCCTTGATGGCTTGAATGTAAGGGGCAATCCGGCTGATATCTTCAGGAGTCGAGTCCCATGAAGATTTCTTCTGTGACCCTCCCGCAAAGGAGAGGTGTCTTGAGGTGACTTTCGGTAAAACCACCTCTTCCTCCATCCCGCCACGAAGACCGGGTGAAACTCAATATACTCATTCGACTTGAGTCGTGGAGCTTGAGATCGCAGCCGGCGATTCCGGTTTGTCGAGCCATCCCATAATAATATTGGAATAGCTCGAGATCCGCATGGAATCCCCCAGTACGCCTCGCATGCAGTACACGAATACACTCAACATGGTAATGGAATTGGGACCTAAGTTCACCAATTCCACCCCAAAGTGCTCGAGTACCATCAGAAGGGTGGCGAGCAGCAATGGAGGTCGCACTCACAATACGCTTGGAAGACGGGATTTGCCCATTTTCCGGGACGGCCAAGGTTGCCCGATAGCCGGAATCCACTTCACCAGAGCCTTCTCTGGAATCTTCCCGGCGTCGACCAAGATTTTGATCTTAGCCGCATCCATCTCCGATTCTTCCCATTCGGAAGCTCTCTTGGCCATTTCGCTCAGAACCAAGAAGTTTTTTGATTGGGTTGGCGGCGGAGAAGATGAAACCAAGTCGAGGACGGAGAAAGCAAGAGCTCGAAGAACAGCGGAGCGATTTGAGGAAAAGGTAAAAATCCAAATCTAACCCCTGGTGAGTTTTTATAACCGCATGATTGCCACCGCTTCGGAAACCGTCTCGTCTATAGGTCTGTGGGAGTTGGTTGCACCGCTTCGGGAACCGCCTCATCGGACAGATCTGTGGGAGTCGTTTGCAATTCCCCAGACGGTCTGTTCGGAAAAGTTAGGTGCGTATTGTCACCCCCAAGCGAAATTACTTTCTTGACCAAGTCTTTCTGGTCGAATGAAGTATCAATCGGAAGGGTTTTTTCTCCAATTCTCCTACTACGATCACTTCACAGTCGTAGGGGTTTTTATGACTTTTTGATAGTTGTAAGCAATCTTCACGATTGCAACCACTTCGGGAACCGTCTCATCAACAGATCTGTGGGAGTCGTTTGCAATTCCCCAGACGGTCTGTTCGAGAAAGTTAGGTTCGTTTTGTCACCACCAAGCGAAATTACTTTCTTGACCAAGTCTTTCTGGTCGAAGGAAGTATCGATCCGAAAGGTTTTATCTCCGATCGCCCTACTACGACTACTTCACAGTCGTAGGGGTTTTTATGACTTTTTGATAGTCGTAAACAACCTTCCTGACCAAGCAAATTTCTGGTCAAAGTAGCACTCAAATGTCGAAGAGTTTTTCCTTCGACCATGGTTCTACGACATTTGCATAGTCGTAAGTCCATTTGCGAATCCTTCACCAAGTAAGTTACTTTCACTTGAAGCTGGGGGGCTAGATGACGAGGATCTAATAATCCTCATTTTATCTTTTATCTATAATTCTTATTATAGGTGAATATGATGTCACATAGTCCCCAGAAGTACCCCTTATCTTTATAAGAGGGAGGCCTACTAAGTGATTGTAAGATCTTCTACAATCACCCCCATAGTCGTAAGTTTTACTACGACTATGTCATGGTCGTAAGTCTTTCTACGACCATTACCTGGTCGTAAGCCTTTCTACGACTACTACCTGGTCGTAAGTCCTTCTACGACCACTACCTGGTCATAAGCTCTACTACGACTTATACTCAGTCGTAAGTCCTACTATGACCAAGTAAACAACGACCACCTTATAATCAAACCTACAAGCGAGTGGGCCCAATTGATTAAGGAATCCGAACGGTCCACACGCACTATTATTCCGCGTAGTAATAGTGCTTAAATACCCCATTACCTCTGAAAGATAACTGCCAGACGGCGTGAAGAAGCCAATACGCCGGTAATTACTGCAATTATGCGCCCATTACTAGATTAATTAGGCGCATCTTCCGCAGGACAAAACGGCTACACCTTCACGACTATATAAGGGCATCAATCAGAGGGACGGGAGGGAGGCGAAGACACAGACAGCTAATCAGGGCGAAATAGAGCGAGTCAAGGAGAAACACAAGTGCTGTTCTCTGTAATAGTCTTAGCTTCTTACTTGATCATCGAGAATACCATACACACACAGGAGTAGGGTTATTATTCTCTCCGGAGAAGGCCTGAACCTGTCTAAACATCCCGTGTCAACCACTCTGCATGATTTCATCTTTAGGAGACCCCCCGAATCAAATAATCTTTACGTAAGATCGGTTCTAATACACCGACAAGACTCAAAACAAGAACTGAGGTAATTTGAGTATCAAGAGTATTCTTTTGAAGCAAAACTCAAGCACTTAGCATTTTGAGTATTTTCCTAAAAGGATTTTTCCACTGTGCTAGATCTCAAGCCTTGCCGCGACCATCTCAAGCGATAAGCTTAAAAGAGTGGTCTAGGTCATCCAAAACTCCCCCTGAGTTCATGCCTAGTGTAATGGCAAGCCGTCTCATGAGAAAGAATTGGTGAGATCAGTTTTTTCGCACAGAAAATCTCATTTTTCATTTGCTTGACTTAAGAAGATAAAAAGCTCATTTTTCATCTCAAAATAAGTTCAAGACTCAATTCAACCTATTTGACATGGCAAGAATCATAAAAGGATCACTAGAGCAAAACTAGTCACAAGATCCAACAAGACATGATTTGATTCAATTTGCTCACAGATATAAAGCTAGCAAGGCAAAAGCTGAGCTAAACAAGAAGAGTCATAAAATAAGTCTAGCAGACTATCACTTGATATGACAAGGTATAGAGTATGAAATCAAGTCATACAAGGATAATAATCAAAGCTCCACAAATTTTATTATGCAATGCAAGACATTTGAAATGAAAATGCATTATGTTACAATGAATGCAAAAAGAGCAAATTCCCTCAAAACATCCATGCCTCAGTACTGGGATTTGAGATAAAAGATCTAGGTGTCCAGTAGTGAGATGGACGATGCCTGGGAATAGCAAAAGAAGCAGCAGAAAAATGATTAGGCACAAAATCATAAGAATGCCCATGAGCACCACCTGGACCTCTCCAAAACGATCTACCAAAAGACCGACACTCCCCGCCTAGGTGCTACCCGTGGTCTATCCTCACGATATCCAAAACCCAATTCATCCGCTTGGACCCACAAAAAGAGTCAACAAAATTCTCTACAAACCTAGGCCTATATGTGGTACGCTGAATAGGCTGTCTGGCTCTAGAGACTACAGCTGAAGAAGAGACTCCTCTAATGGATATCAAAGTGCTCATTCTCTCTTTCCTCTCAATTTTTGCTCTCCGAAAGCAAAACTCAACCGTGTGGCCCTCTTTCTAGCAGAAGGTGCAATGGTACTTGACCTTTTGAGGGTCCGTCAGTGAAAGCGAAGCACCTTTCTTGCTCGAAAGAGTTTGAGCAGAACTCAGATTTAAGAACAACCTTTGAAGTCATAGGAGGTTCTTGCTCAACCAAAACACTTTTCACAACTCTAGCAATCTTTGGTGGGAGATTCTTGAAAAGCTCTAGGGACTTAAAACCTAGGCCACTCTTTTTCACACTCACCTTGGATTGGTCTAGAATCAAGTTGAGTTTCTTTTTCCCACTAGAAAACTTCTCAAGAGTCATTTTGAGGTAATCGTTCTCTTTTGCCAAAACTCCACAATTGGAGCACTTTTTAGAATCAATTGCCTCAACATGTTTGCTCTTAAGAAGATCCACTTCCACTTTCAGAGCCTCACAAGACACACAATAGGACTCTCTAATCCTATTCAACTGCTCCTTAAATTTGACTCTAAAAGCCTCTTGTATCTTAGCAATAGCAATTTCAACTTCAGCATGCAACATACAAGAGGAAGAATCAATGACTTTCTTGGAAGCAGTAAGAGACATGGATCTTTCAATTTTAGATTTCTCTTCAAGAGTCTTGTTAAAGCTTCAATCTCAATTGTAAGCTTAGGGCAATTTTCACAAGAGGCAATTCTAGAATAAACAACCATTTCAGTCATCTCTTGCATTTTAATTCGATTATTCTTACAATGAGAACAAGTGTGACTAGCATCAAATTTTTGTAATTCTTTTAAAGAGCTATCCAGTTTCAATTCTAGCAAAGCACAATTTGAGCAAGTTAATAGAATAGCATCCAAGGTAGTCACACCAAGCGGAATGGTATCCATGCAAACAGAACTAGACTTGAGAGATTCTAGTTCAGAAAGAGCATTTTCCAATTGTTTTTCAACAGAGGAATGAGCATTATTCAAGCTTGATAATTCATTAAGCAAGCTAGAGCATGAATCACAGAAATCATCAGGATTAATGGATTTGAGCCTAACCACTTCTAGGTTCAAATTATCAATCATAGTATCCTGTTTCTTAATCAGTTTAGCTTGCTTATGCAGTTTTTGTTCAGCAAGCACAAAAGCCCTTTTCATGTCAGAAAGTGAAGGGCATACCTCATCAGGATCACTAAAAGGATCCTCGCTGTTGGAGGAGTCGCTGTCGTGGCTGTTCTTAGCCATAAAGCACATGCCTGTGAAATCACGTGCCTTCTTCTTGCCACGGGAGTCACTCTTTTCGTCCTCCACCTCCGAGTCCACATCATCCATGCTCACATCCTCTAGAGCTTCAAGGACTCGGCTGACAAATTTGCGATAGTTTGTCTTCTTAGACTTAGCATCCCTCGCTTGAGGATGCCTTTGTGACTCCTTCTCCTCCTTGCCCTTCAGCTTGGGGCATCTAGAACGAATGTGGTTGGGCTCACCACACTCGAAACAAGTGACAGGTCCACCTCTCCTCCTACTCCTCACATTGTTGTAAGCTCTCGTGAATTTTGTGGATAGGAGGGCTAAATTATCTTCAGGTAGTCTCTCAAGTTACTCATCGCTCAAAGAATGCAAAGCAGACAAAGAAAATCCAGATGATCTAACATTAAAAGAATCAGAATATCTACCCTTAGATTGGTCGACCACTAAAGCCATCGAATCTGTCGAAGAGAGACGTGAGATAAAATCAATCTCATGCGTCTTCAACCTCGAGTAAAGCTTATCCATGGTAAGCTCACTCATGACAGAGTTGTCATTGATGATAGTGATCTTCATCCCCCAGACCTTCATATCCAAAGCACCCAAAAGCTGGCGTGCATTTTCAGACTCAGAAAAGACCAAATCAACAGCGCGGAGATCATGAAGAATTTTAGAAAATCTCCCCCACAGCTCATCTAAAGATTCACCAGGTTTTTGCTCGATCTTGGAGTATGCTTTATTAAGCTGGTTCTGTCTCACTTCCTTGATCGCAGTGGACCCCTCGTGATAATCACAAAGAGTCCGCCAGATCTCATGAGCAGACAGCAAATGAGCAACACGCTCAAACTCCGATCGACTAAGGCCTTGAATCAAGAAATTCCGAGCCCTGCTGTTGTTCTCCACATCTGGAGTGATCAAATTGTCATCGTCTGGCACGACATAAGGATTTTTCACCTTAAGCCAAATTGCGTGCCCTTGAGCCTCGATGTAGGCCCCCATTCGGGCCTTCCAATAAGCAAAATCAACTCCATCAAAAACATGTGGCCTGATTGAATATCTGTCAGTAGCCATGGCTCTAAAAACCGGTTAAGATCTATAGAAAAGAGCTAACCGGCTCTGATACCACTTGTAGGACCGGAAAGGCGACTAGGGGGGGTGAATAGGCGCTTTCTCAACTTTCTCGCCTAAATCAAATTCAACACGAACTTTACTCCTTTAGCAATGAAAGCTAAGAAGATCGAAGCACGCAATGGAAGCCTTGTCCAATTCGACAAACCCCTCAACCACACGACACAAATGTGGAGACTTAATCTCAAAGGGCTGATCTGGGCACAGGCGGTCTGACCGGCTACCACGGGCGGTCTGACCGACGGTCACCGAACGGTCGGACCGGCTACTAGCTGGCGGTCGGACCGGTGGATATCGGTTCGACCCGGCAGTACTAGCGGTCTGAAAACGCGGGCGGTCGGACCGCCGTTATAAAATCGGTCAGACCGGTTCAGTCCAGTACTGAAAAATCAAGCCCAAATCCAAAACGAAATTTGATCCAACTTTTGATTCGACCAATGAAACTTGACCAAATTTTGAGCACACCTCCCTAATGATATTAGAGACCTATTTCTAGCGACGATCCTTCAGATCCACTTCGCAGAATCAATCTCTCAAGGATTAAACAAAGAAGTGCGCAAACCCTAGAAATATGAAAATCTTTGATTCAAGACTTGCTTGTGGGGGTTGACGGTCTAGATGATTCTAGGAGTATTCCCACACATCAAAGCAAGACACAATGGGTCAAAAGACCAAGTTTAAACACTTGAATCAAGGAAGCACCAAATTCATCCAAATGAGAGAAGAACACAAAAGGGGAGACAAATGATCTCTCAAGCAAGCATCACAAGATTGATTGATCTCACAAGATGCTTACAAAGCCACTCCCTCAAGGAGGACAAGAGCTCACCAAGGAGCAACCACAATCTCTCCCTCTCTTCCTCTCCAAACCCTAACCCTAGAAAAGGCAAAGGGAAGTCCAAATGAATGCCTCAAGGGGGTTTTACATCTCCCCCCTTCTATTTATAGGAGAGAACTAGGGTTTCACTTTTGGGACCCACTCACACATGGGAACCACACACTCATCTGTTGAAGCAATCGCCTGCTTCACCACGTGTAGGTTGATCAGCGGTTCTCATCACGTCGCCAAGCCTCTGTTGTCCGAATCCCATCGGAACCTCCCAGAGACTCGCACTGATATCCGCACCACCTGATCCAACCAAATTGCATGCAACCACCCGCTCGATCCATCTTGCCCATTCTCGCACCATGCTTGAGTCACACGACCTCACCCGGCATCCATGATCGTGCTGGACCTCGGCTCTCCAAGCGTAGTCCCGATCCACCTCACCGATGACGTCGTTGACCTGCAAGCCACCTGCACAGCAATAGACAAACAAACCGTTTCCGGGAACAAGTTCTTCACAACTTGACCCACGTTAGTTCCGCAATGCAATATACATCAATAAAGCATTGAACTCCATACATAAGCCACAATCAAATCAATTCAATGCGAACTTGGCTAACCTCCAAGTCATCGGCGGTCTGACCACCCCACAAGGCCGGTCCGACCGATTTCAGGCCGGTCCGACCGATCCCACAACGGCGGTCGGACCGCCCCAAAGGACTTAGCCAAAATTCCAGCTTGAAAATCCGAAACCTTCTGGAATTTTCAACTCAATAGAACTTTTGACTGGGAGCTCCAAAAATGATGCGACCACATCCAGGAGACTCCCCTCACCTGCCTACACAACCTATTTTTGGATTAGCCCCAAAATCCACTTTTAGGTCAGGCCGGTCTGTGAGACCCCGGTTTATCGGGCTTGTAATGCTTAACCATCCACTTGGCCCTAGCATCACAAATCAGATAATCCGAGACTCGAGACATGTATACTTCCCAGAAATGCAGTATACACACCTCTTAACAAAGTTCATGCATCAATTCCATTCATTCACATAGAACCGAAACATAAACAACAATCCAGAAGATAACATAAATAAAGGATAGTTATTACAAAAGAGAGGCCAACCGGCCAAATGACAAATACATAAAGAAATTTAACAGAGGAAGCAAAAGTGCCATAAGATGGCTATAAAACAAAAGAGCCAATCGGTGTGCCTTTAACCCACAAGGCAACCGACCGACCGCAAAGTTAGTCGTCGAATCCACAAGACAACTCACGTAAGTGAGGCCCTTGGGGCTCACCTTCTTCCTCTCAGAACAAAAGCAAATTTCAAAGAAAAGCGGGTGAGTACTTTGAATGTACTGCAAGATATATAAGAATGATAATGACCTATACAATAACTACATGCAAGCTTATTTAAGTGGAGCAGGTTAGGACTCAAAATTTTTAAGCATAAAGCAAGTTTTATTTGCAATAATGTAATAGATTGAAAGCAATTTAACAAATCTGATTTTATTTGATAAAAACAGTAGTAATCAGGTATCAACAACAAGAAGTTAAATCCCGAAGTGACTAAACCATTAGTCACCACAATAGCATGAATTACCCGTTCATGCCAACCATGTCAAGTTTTAATTTTAAAACAAAAGCAGCTTGTTGAAGTCTAGATCTTCATGGAAATCACCAAGCGTGTCCATAACCTAGGACGAGGCTATTCGAATAGTTTTATCCCTGCAGGGTGTACCAACTTACCCACATGTCAGACCGCCTTTTTGCCACATGATTAAGCACACTTCCTATGGTATGCCGGCACAGCTAAGTCCTACGAGACATTTCCAATATTGTGTATTAACTACGAGTCGCCCGTATGGATAGAAACCCATACGCTGTGTCGAGTCATTGTAAAGCCTCGGTCAACTACCCGTCGCAGGTAAAGCCTTGGACAACTACAATGCTCCTCGAGGTGGAGAGCCTACCCGGAATCTCCACCACCGCACACCCAACACAAGAACACCGAGAACACATATCATGTTTCACACAACACACACAACCCCCTCCTGCGACTCGGAGATAACACACGCCAAAGTACTAAGTCAAGAGGGGTCCCATATAACCCTCATGTGGTTAGTACGCAAAAGTACTTGGATCAATGGCGCAAGCAACATTTTCGGTCCTTAGGGACCAGGGCACCTTTCCTTGTCACACCCAACAATCACACCAACATGCCATTGTGCCCAAGTCAAATCATTTTGTTTCATTTTCGGTTTTTACAAAATAAAAGCATCAGGTGCTGAACCAAAAATAAACAAAATGATTTGTGTGATCAAGGTCATCGACTAAGTCGATAACCGCCCAATTCTACCGGTAGCTAAGCATTTCTAAGCATAACATCGCAAAAGACAGTAAAAGAGCATAATTAAATCACCGGGCTCTAATTCACCAGCGATGATAATAACTTATGGTTGTGGCAGGGGATAACATTTTAATGGCAACAATGCATTAGGAATAGCTACCTCTAAACAGGGCAAAAATAATTGGACACAAAAGCAATGCATACGTATAATTTGTAAACAAGATATTAGACTTTTGAAAGTAATGGGACATTTATGATCAAACATCTTGCCTGTTTGCTGTGGGTCAGGGTGCTGCTGAGGATCAACAATATTATGAATGTGCTCTTCGGATCCTAACGAGAAAGCAAAAGCAATCGATAAGAACGAATAAAATACAAAGACCCAACAGTAAACTCTCTCCAAAAATCCTAAAATTTTTACAGTAGCAAGGCCTTGATTTATAATGAATTTAGCAACAAGAACCAATTGATTTGGATTCTTAATGCCAAAGATATGATCAAAACAATTTTGGTCAGCTTTTATAAATCAAAAATGCTACTATTCATAGCAAAAATTTCTGGAGCTATACTGAGGTTGGAAACATTTTTAACTTAAAGATGAGTTAAAAACATAACCAACAAAATTTGAATCAACCGAAAAGGATTTGAAATGAATTAGTTATGCATTTTACAAGTTATCACATTTTTCAGTTGATAAATAAATCCTTTCGGGAATTTCAGAAATGAGAATCGACGTGGCCGAACCTGGGACGTTGATCTCGGATCCAACGGCCCAAGCCCCGGCGCTGACGCACGCGCGCGCGCGAAGCCTCAAACGTCAACCGTTTGATCTGGATCCAACGGTTCGCGTGGCCTAGAGCGTTCGGCGGTCCGAACGTTCACGCGCACGCGAGCCGTCGATCTTGGATCCGACGGTTCACGTTGATCCGGGGGTTCGGTGGTCCGAACGTTCACGCCGATCTGCACCGTTGATCTTGGATCCAACGGATCACAGACCAAGGCGCGCGCGATAGACTCAAATCTCCGGCGCGATCCCGAGCCGCAGATCTTAGGATCGACGGTCCAAAATGACGCACGTTCAAACCAACGTCCTGTTTTCGTCCGGCAAAAATGTCGGAGGAGAACGGCTCGTCGCCGGCGGCTCTGGCCGCGGCGGTGCGAGCAAACGCCTAAAATGAGTCCCTAATACTCAAGACCCAATGGTACCGGCCGGCGTTATCGAGGTGGTCAGAACGCCAAGTTCGGAGAGAACCGAGGTGACCGCAAAGTGACGAAAACGAAAAATGCGAATGGCTAAGCTGCGGTCCACGGGAGCTGGTGCCAGGCCACTAGGGACTAAAGAGGGTTACCTGGGCGCAAGGGATGCACCGAGAAGAGTCAATGCTGCTCGGGCGAAGAAGAATGGCGATTTCGGCCGAAAAGGGGGAAGTCCGAAATTGAGCTGCTCCTTTCTGTCAAAAGCCAAATTGACAGAGGGTTAAGCTTCGATGAGTAGAGGAGAGCAGAGGAGCAAAGACTTGTGGAAGAAGACCCCGCTGCACCGACTTCACCGAAGCTCCAAAACCGTCAATGGCGGCCGAGAGCTCCCCGATAATCTATGGCTCCAGCGGGCTCGTGAGTGCTAGCTAGAGCTGCGGTGTGGCTAAAGGAAGCTAAGGGAGAACCCAAGGGGCTTAAATAGCCGGGGATGGCAGAGGGCAACGGCGACAACCCGCTCGGGTCAAACCGGCCGTTTGAGCGAGAGAGCGACGGAGCGGTTGGAGAGGGACGCTGAGGAGGAGCACGACGAGCAATAAATGCGCGCAGAGAAAGACGTTGAAAAGCGACCGGGGAAGGGATGGCACGCCGCGACTTTTCCCTCTACGCACGCCGTGGCCTTTGCTGACGCGCGAGCCGGACGGAGAAAGGAGACGATGCGCTGCCCGTTGGATCGAAATCGAACGGCTGCAATAGATCGGTTTGATTTAAACGATTCAACGCCGCCGATCTCGACCGCGCGATCGATCCAACGACCCACAACTCCCGCGCGCATCGCCGCCACTACGGTGCGGTTAGTTGGTTCGACCGAGTCACGTGGCTCGAGCCCGAGTCCGGTTCGAACCCGAGGAACAGTGCAAACCAGTTTAAAATTTGAATTTTAGACATCTGATTTTTGAGGAATTATTTGAGGTAGCAAACAAACTCCAAAATTTATGAAATTTTAACTGGAGCTTGCTGACTGCAGGAGGAGCTTTCCATAAAATTTTCAGAGATTCTCATGCACTGAATTATTCTACAGAAATTCCAGAAGAGAGGAAGATGGGGTTTGACCAGTTTGACTTGCCTCCAAAAACTATCAAATAATTTCTAAAAATCATGAGATAATTCAGAGGTGTTAAACATCAACCCTAGGCCCAATGAAAATTATTTCCAGAGATTGGGCACAAGATTTTCATGGAGGAGGTTTATGACTTAAGTTTAATTGGGGAGATTTGGAGTTTGAATTTCCACCAATTATAGAAAGAGGTTTCAAACACTGCTACAATACATGAGGTAGCAAAAAGTTTTAATTTATCCTCATTTTTATTATATTTGAAACATAAACCCAATTTGGGATGTTACACGGTCCGACCGGCACCCAAAGCGGTCCGATTTTCCACGGCGGATCGACCGCTTCACACCACCGGCCGACCGCACGTGGTCTCGACAAATTGAAGCAAACCCCGAAAACGCGAGATTTTGCAAACCAACAAAGCCATTGCCAATTGACTCATCATCCTGAGATCGTGCACATATCCTCACGATATCCACATACTCGTCGCGCGTCTGCTCCTCCGAGTGATCGTACTCGCAGCGTGACTTCTCCTCCGACTCTGGTGAACGTCACGAGTTACGGATTGTCCTAGTGCTCATGCTTTACAACAACACCTCCGAGATATCCACATGTACGGGGCAGGATCACCACGCGCTGGAGTGTTAGCACCGGCAGCGTGGTTGAGAAGGCATGGCTATTAGGGTTTCGGGAGTTCTTCCAAAGATCATCCTACATCCTCACCCTATGCCACCGCCCCTCTTTATATAGGAATCCATGATGAGTCTCGAACTTGACGCCCTTTAGGAACTCGTGGCCTATACAAATTTGGATCACCATCCAAAACAGATCCTAACCCTTTAAGTGTGTGACCCTACAGGTTCATGTGTAATCGGTTATGACTCGGAAACTCTTTTTCGAACATCAGTCGTTAGCGGTACCTAGCAGCACATAACGATTCCCGAACACACATAGAAAAGCGGACGAAACTTGATGTAATATGATCTATGACCAGGTCCTCATCACTTGCGATCAGTTCGTATCTCCATAAGACCAGATCGTATTTGGTCCCAGCCAGTTTGTAACTCCTTACGACCAGGTTCTTACCATTCTGTGATTACGTTCGACTAGTCTACGACCAGCACGTATCTCCATACGACTAGTCTGTTACTGATTGAACTAAGCGACCTACTCATGCATTCTCCCTTTGCCTCACGATGTCTGGTTGAACTCCAGGTGAGATGATATGTCATCCATGGATTGTTACATACTTTCTCGATCGAGTGTCGGATAACTTCATGTGGTCGACACTTCGACCACTAGTGGCATGGCCATGTACTTTCTTTATCCGATCACCACGAGGGGCCCAGAGACATCTCTCCTGTTATGTTAGGAGGGGCAAATCCTATCTCGACCAGTCATATCCCTCTGCATGTTTTATAGTATACCCGAAAGCTACTTTTATGACTACCCAGTTACGAGTAGCGTTTGGCAACCCCTAAGAGTGCTATTAAACATGTAGGGAACCATGCTGACCTCAGGTCTAAGGATTATACATCATCATTACTTGAGACCAACTAATGACACAAAGATTCATAACAATCTCAATAGTGTCCCAATGATGGGTCTATCCAGCCCTATGTTCTCTAACATGAGCTCATATTATTGATTCGATATCCCTATATCCATGACTGGTGAAACAAGGTCATCAATCAATACATGTGCTAGTCATAGAGTCACCGTGTTCCACCGGTGACCTCCCGACTGAGGATAAATTTAGAATGACATCATCTAAGTTAAAGAGTTCCACCAACAAGTCACATACTTATTGATCTATAACAAATGATTCATTCAAGGAACACGATAACATATTATCAAAATCATGAACATAATGAAATATTATCATCTCTATAATTGCCTCTAGGGCATATTTCCAACAGATTCAACCACCAATATTGAACATCACCGATCAGCGCCGTCCTTGCCATGCTCATCTTGTCATAAGGATCAAGGTCATGTGTTTCAAAGTAGCTATCGAACATAGTAATCCACCGGAAGTAGTCCAACTATGTACTCTTAGCGGTGAGTGGCAAGATGTATGCCGGCAGTTGTTTTCCTTTGTGTTCAAATCTGCATGCGATGTCATCGTAATCTACCAACTTCAACCAACCTGTCATTGTTAGTAGAAAACAAGGAAACAAATAACAAGTATATGTCCCTATCGACTACTAGGTTCTGGAGGCTCAATAGTCGCTCACACTCAAACTTATACCGAGTTCTTACAAGCTCTTACCAATGCAACAAGGAAGTGGTACAACCGGTGGCTGGTTCTTCATACTCTCACTTGTGATTAGCCCAATGATTGCGAGGAACGGTACCTGCTAAGTTAGTAGGAAGTGGAGCTCGGAAGGCTTCAATATGTTGGACCGAAAAGACGACTAGAGGGGGGTGAATAGGAGCACGCTCACTTTTTCCCAAATAATGAATTCAACACAATTTCACTCCAATAGCTATGATGAAGCTATGAAGATCAATATACCAGTACAGCGGAAGACTAGTATTGAATCCAATTAAATCCCCTAAGCAAAATAACAAAAACAACTAAGATTGTAAAGACTCACAACACGGGCGGTCTGACCGTTGGACTCAACCGGTCGGACCGATTGTCGCGGTCCGACCGGCGAAGTCTTGGTGTCGGACCGCCTCCAAAATCGGTCCGACCGGTGATGACGGCGGTCCGACCGGCCGACTCGTAACCGATCCGCAACAAATAAAATCGGCCCGATGACGGTTGCAATTAGGTGAAACTTTTGATTCTCAACTCCAATCTTTATGAAACTTTGCACACACCTTCTATATGCTATTGATGACCTATTCCAATCGAATATTATGATAATTCTTGGAACGATCTTGAGCAATTGCCAATTGATTAACAGAAGGTCTAAAACCGGGCAAGAACGAAAACTTGATCCTAAAGCTTGTTCGTGAGAGATTGATGATCAAGATGATGCTAGATAGATTCACACATATCACAGCAAGCTAATTTACGTGAAAGAATCAATCACAAACTCGCGGATCAAAGAAAGCCCTAAAATCACGCAATCGAAAGCAAGAACGAAAAGAGACTTATCTCAAGCAAACCTTGCATAGATTAAGAACGTGATCGTCAGCGGATTACACCCACGCCATCAAGGATCGCTGGTCAATCCAAGATCACGAAATTCACCTCAAACCATGAAAAGCCCTAGCCTCCACCTCAACTCCCCCTAAGCCAATTAGGGTTTGAAAGCGACAAAAGAGATGAAAAACATCGAGAGAGGGGTAACAGCCCCCACCTCCTCCTATTTATAGTGGAGACCTAGAACTCTCTAGGGTTTGACTTAATTGGGCTCCCGTTAAGGCCCACTAACAAACGGGTCACATACGCACGCTTCGCAAAGCGCCGTCTTTAACCTTTTGACCTAAACCGCTTCACCATACGCCATGGATTCGCCAATAGGTCACCCTTGTCCATCTTGTGTCACGCTTAAGTCGTTGACCTCACCCGCATCGCCGATCGCTCGACCTCAACTCTCCAAGTCTAGTCCCGATCCTCCTCGCCGCTGACCGTCGTTGACCACCAAGCAACCTCGCACAACCACGCATAAGCAAACACGAATCGGGAACAAGTTCTTCACAACTTGACCCATGTTAATCAAAACATGCATCATGCAAAACATATGACATGAAACCAATGACTTTGACCTAACAAATCAACATCGCCACGGTTGGCGGACGCTCAAGATTACATCGATCCGACCGCCCAGGGAGCGGCCGGTCGGACCTTTGGCGGTCGGCCGGACCGCCCTCGTGAGCGGTCGGACCGCTCCTTGGGACTTAGCCAAATTCAAGCCCTCAAATTCAAACCTTCGAAACTTTAAACCAATAGAACTTTTATCGAGACTCCAAAATCATGAGACCAAGTGCATTGGGATCCCTCACTTGCCTACAACACCTATTTTTGGCCCACTGTTTTGACCACTTTGGTCATCGCCGTCCGATCGCCCCCATGGCGGTCCGACCGATTTGGGACCGGTCGGATCGCCGTGCAAGGACCGGTCGGACCGCCTCGCCCAAGAAGCTCAGAGCTTTGTCGAAAACACGTGAAACGACAAACCGTAAACGCCATTGCCAATTGTCACATCATCCTAAGATCTGGAACATATCCCCATGAAATCCACAATCTCCCCCTTGATGAACACATTGGCAATTATCCAGAAAATGTAAGTAAGAGGTTTGAAAACGAGTTTACTCGTAGTTTTCGCACAAAGGCACAACTTGGTCCATAAGCAAGAAAAAGCAATGTAAATGACCAAGCTGGCATCATAATAGTATAGGCATGTGAGACAAGGCAAAAATAAGCATAAAAACTTTGATTTCCAGAAAAGGGTCAAAATTCTCACATAAGGTCCATATGAAAGAACAATTGTTCAATTGACCTATGATCATTGTGAGGATAAAAGAATGCAATTCAAGTTCAGAATATTCAATAAGACAATAAGAATGCAACTCAAGAACTCCCCCTCACTATGATCCTCAATTTTTAAATTTTCAGTTTCTCCCCTTTGTATAAACTTCTCCCCCAACAAAGAAATATATTCTCATTAACACATCTTCTCTTCTCATTTAACACATCTTCTCCCCCTTTGACAATGGGTTCATCAAGGAATCACGCCTTCCTCTCATCCAGAGATAACAAATATAGAATAAAGAAAGAAGCAGAAACAAAAGAAGCATAAAGAGGAGTATGCATGAAATGCAATGGAGTGGCTTTATTTTTTTTAATTTTTGATTACAAGAAGCTTTGGAGATTACCCAAAAGAACAATCTAGTATCTCTAATATTGCACAAATAGCATATCAAGCCTGACAACGCTAGCAAGATCATGGTAAGACATATATATCAAAGCTAAGCACAAAGGCTCAAAAGTAAAGCAGTAGATTTGATCAATTTAAGCAACGCTCAAATTCAAAGAAGTTCATCAACAGGGATCCTAAAGTGAAATTGGCCATGTCACAATGTCAAAGTGAGATCAAAAATCTAACAAAGACCACATTAAGAGTCAATCAAGTCCCGTATTGAATCATTTTGCTCAATCTTTTGTAAACGTCCATTTGTCAACATTTTTCTCATTTGCATTGAATATTGAAGTTGACTAATGATCTAACTTAGTGACAAGATCCTGGACTAGGAGCCATCCACAAACTCATCCTAAGCTTCGACCAGAAGTTGATTAAAGGTATATCTTAGTAAAGAAGATCCTGGACTAGGAGCCATCCACAAACTCTTTCTAAGCTTCTACCAAAAGTTGATTAACGATATATCTTAGTAAAGAAGATCCGGACTAGGAGCCATCCACAACTTCTTTCTAAGCTTCTACTGTATGACAAATATTGAGGTTCATGTCATTTTGACAAGCATCCCCATGAGATCGTTCGTTCATCAAACTATCTCCAAGTTCATGTCATTTGACAAGCAGTCTCGTAAGAATAGTTTGGCACAATTTAGGCATAAGACAATCTTGATTTTCATTTTTCACATGAGCATTTTTAGAATCTCAAGAACACAAAAGCTCAAGTAATGGTCAATTTTAGATCAAAGAGCTAACAAAGCAATTCTGACAGGGCCAATGTCACAAGAGGAGCACTAATTGCGCAACTCGCTAAAACATCCACAAATTGCAATTTCTTAATTTGAGTTGTTTAAAAAGTTCTAGCTCATATAGCAAAGACTTAGCTGCACATGTAAAAGCATGATAATTCTAGCAAGTCAAAGAACTAGACATGACATTGAGCAAAAATTGAAATACAAAAGCTCCAAAGGGTAATAGGCAAAGCTTCATCAATTTTGAAAGATAAGCAGAAAATCTTATATTACAATGCATCTTTTTGGATTTTTCATACCAACTTGTTGTATTATATGAATGCAATATGATACAATGAGATGCAATAAAAAAAACCTAAAAACCTAAAAAGTTCGAAAAGATCACTAAGTTCAGAAAAAGAACAATAAAAGATCAAAAGAATAAGGAAAGATCAGAAAAGATCAAACTCCCCCTCAGACCAACCCATAGGGATAAATTACCCCTGACTCGCTTCTTAAAGAGGAAAACCTGGTTTGATCTAAAGGCTTGGTAAGAATATCTGCCAATTGAGCTTCGGACTCTACGAAGTGCATCACAATATCACCTTTTTCAACATGATCTTTAAGGAAGTGAAAGCGAATGTCTATATGCTTAGTCCTAGAATGTTGCACTGGGTTTTTAGCAATATTAATAGCAGAAGTGTTATCACAGAATAGAGGAACACTAGCAAAGTTTAACCCATAATCTTTCAAAGTGGACGTCATCCATAAAATCTGGCTACAGCAACTAGCAGCAGCTACATACTCCGCTTCAGCAGTGAATTGTGCAATAGAAGACTGCTTCCTAGAAGACCAAGATACAAGAGAAGTGTCTAAGAAGTGACAGGTGCCTAAGGTACTCTTCCTATCTAACCGACAGCCCGCAAAATCAGAATCTGAAAAACCTCTAATGGACAAAGCTGAAGAGCAGGAATACCAAATGCCATATAAGAGGGTAGAATGTAAATACCTGAATATGCGCTTAACGACTTGGCGATGGGAAGTTCTCGGAGACGCCTGAAATCTTGCACAAAGGCATACCGTGAAGTGAATGTCCGGTCTCGAGCCGTCAAATACGTAGGAGCCGATCATGTCTGCAGACTCGCGCTGATCCACGACTTCTCCTTCCTCATCTGGATCCAAAGCAATGGTTGCCATGGGAGTGGAAATTGGCTTGCAGTCACCCATGTTGAAGCGTTTGAGTAGATCTTTAGTGTACTTCGTCTGATGGATGAAAGTTCCTTCCTTGCATTGCTTGATTTGAAGTCCCAAAAAGTAATTAAGCTCTCCCATCATACTCATCTCAAATTCCCTGGACATAGTGTCAGAAAAGCTGGAAACAAGAGCATTAGAGGAACCACCAAAAATAATATCATCCACATAAATTTGAGCAAGCAGGAAGTCATTGTCACGTCTAAGAATGAATAGAGTTTTATCCACTTTACCCATCTCAAAATTATTTTTAAGCAAGAAGGTCTTAAGTCTATCATACTAGGCTCTAGGGGCTTGTTTAAGACCATACAATGCTTTAGATAGCTTGAAAACACGATTTGGATATTTAGGATCCTCAAAACCGTGGGGTTGCTTAACATACACTTCCTCATCTATGAAACCATTTAAAATGCACTTTTCACATCCATCCGATATAATTTAAAACCTTTTGATGCAAACAAATGCAAGCGAGAATGCGAATGGCTTCTAGTCTAGCAACAGAGCAAATGTCTCATCAAAATCTAACCCCTCAACTTGGTCAAACCCCGAGCTACTAATCTGCCTTATTTCTAACCACGTAACCATCCTCACTTTGTTTATTCTTAAACACCCAACGGGTTCCTATAACATTATGACCACTAGGAGGTTCTACTAGGTTCTAAACTTTGTTTCTTTCAAAATTCTCTAACTCCTCATGCATGGCATTCACCCAGCTAGAATCGATAAAGCATGTGATATATCGGGGTTCAAAAGAAGCAACAAAAGCCGAATGAGAGTAGAGATTTGGATCATTATACCGGAGCGAGTGACTCGCCATTTAGATTACCTATTATCCGATCCGAAGGATGCTCTGAATGCGGCGGAGCGCCGGGTGAGATACGTTTCTTCGACCTCCGCAGTATCGCTGATGATGATGATGCAAAGCAGAGCCTCAATCAAGGTGAAGTAGACGTAGCAGGTTCTTGTATCAATATGGGCGCTTCAGTAGCAGCAGATGAAGGGATGATATTAGCTTCGTCCTCATCTTCCTCCACAAAAAATGCTCTCTGTCACATGTAAATCATCTGTAGCAATTGATCTAGCTCCAGGGCTAGTCTCATCAAAAGTGACATTACAAGTCTCTGAATAATGTTAGTCTCAGATTAAAACCCAAAACCCCTTGAATGAGCAGGATAACCCAAAAATACCCCATCAAAAGTTCTTGATTCCAATTTATCTAAGTTGCCTGTCTTAAGAATAAAACATTTTGATCCAAAAACTCGAAAATGCGAAACCGAGGGTTTTCTACCAAAACGAAGCTCATAAGGAGTCTTGCCTAAAGAAGGTCTCAAAAGACACGATTTGCAATATGACAAGCAAGAGCAATAGCTTCGCCCAAAATCTCCTCCTGTGCTATACTCTTCTAGCATCGCCCTAGCCATTTCGACCAAGGTCCTATTCTTACTTTCCACCACGCCATTTTGTTGAGGAACGTGTGGAGAGGAGAAGCGATGCTCAATACCACGCCAAGACAAAAGAAGCAAAAGAAGCATTTTTGAACTCCGTACATTATCACTGAATCGCTCTCAAAGCACCAGAAGCTCGAAGCCAAACGAAGAACAAGATCATGAAAATAACAAAAGCTTCATCTTTTGAAGTAAGAAAGAACACCCAAGTATATCTAGAAAGATCATCAACTATGACAAGAATATACCATTTTCCACCGATCGACCGGACTCTAGCAGACCAACAAGATCCATATGAAGCAACCGTCCGGTCCATCACCATAACCATAGTCATGTAAGGGTGAGGCGGCAACTTGTTTGTTATGCCTACAAGCGCACATACAAAGATCCTTGACACTTTTAGTTTAGGCAAACCTCTCATGAGATCAAGGTTGCTAACTCGCGTCGATGATCAAAACCAATGTGCCCCAAACGCCGATGCCAAAGCCGTAAATCAAGAAGATGTAAGCAAACATTTAAGAGATCCAGCAAGAGATTCTGAAAAATCAGCTCCAAAAATTCTACCAACTCTAGAGATTCCAAACACAAGCTCACCAGTAGAATCAAGCACACGACAAGCATTTTGAGCTTCTTAAAAACAGTCTCATAGCCATCATCAAGAAGCTGAGAAACAGAAAGGAGATTATACCTAAGCTTGTTCACAAGAGCGACATCCTTTAGAATGAATTTGTTGTTCACCCTAATTGATCATGTTCCTTCAATTCGCCCTTGTGTATCATCTCCAAAGGTGATGAAGTCATCACCTGTTTCCCGCGTGAAAGAGGTGAACCATTTTGAGTTTCCGGTCATGTGGCGTGAACACCCGGAGTCGACAAACCACGTGTTCTTCCCCCTTCCACGGTAGTCCTGAAAATCAAGGAACAAAAGAACGATGTGTCTCAATAATAGGGTTAGATAAACAAGATTTAGGAATCCAGTACTGAGACACACGTCTGCAAGAAGTATACAAACCAGAAGTACTATCCTTGATTTCATCTAACATTCGGTTATGAGCAATGTTTAAATTAAAATGAGACTTAACCTGTCCATGGGCGGTCTCGACGGCGGCGTTTAGCTAAGCGGTCGACCCGTGACCAAAACGGTCGACCGGTGATCACCAAATGGTCGGACCGCCGATCGATAAACATTAGAATTAGGATATTTAGAAACATAATGATTTGCATGAGAGAAAAATCCTAATCCAGATTTATTCTTTTCAGTGTTACCATGTCTCATAGAAGCTCTAGGTTGCATGAATGAAATTCTATCAAAATTCTTCCTATCATTTTTCAACCTACGCCAACAGAATTCAATCAAATGCCTACCTTTCTTGCAATAAGTGCAATGGTACTTGGTACCACTAGAAGAAGCACCAATTGAATTAATACAAAGTTGAGCAAAACCTGCAGATTTAAAAGATATTTTTGCAGGTTGGGTTTTGAATTCAATTAAACCTTTTTCCAAGACTTGAATGACTTTTGGGTTTGAATTGTCTTGAAAAGAATTGAATCCTAAACCTTGCTTCTTATAAGGAGTTTTAGATTTGTCAAGAATCATGTTTAATTGTTTCTTACCTTTAGAAAATTTCTCTAATGTATCATGAAGGTAAGCATTTTCTTTTCTCAAGTTAACAAAAGCCTCACAAGTTTTATTCATAGATTTCTCCTTATACAAAGCAATTTCAAGCTTAAGAGCGGAACATGAAGCACAAGTAGTATTTTCAATATTGTCCTTAAGCTTAGCATATTTGACTCTAGCAGCTTCTAAGATATCTTTGATTTCACGTTCTTTTTCTAAACATGAAGTGCAAGGGCTAGAATCAAATACATCAAAAGCAATCAATTTACTAGATTCTAAACATTTTTCACAACGAGCACTTTTAATTTCATTTAGTTCAGATTTAGCATTCTCAAGTTGTTGTACACAAATATTATGAGCAGATTGTAACTTGGTAATTTCTGAATGCATAGCATGACAAGATAAACATTCATCAGGTTCAAGAGTCTTAGCATTTTTAAGCTCTACTTTCAGTTTGCTAATCTTTGACTCTAATTTCTTATTTTTTGTCATGACAAATTCTAGCGCTTCATCTTGACTAAGCAATTGTTCAACTATAGAATCATATTTAGCAGAAAGCTCATCATAAGAAAAAGATACCTCATTACCATCAATGTCGTCCGTGTCAGCCATGAAGCACATGCTAGTGAAGTCTTTGGCCTTTTCTTTCTTTTTGCCTTGAGGGATCTCCTCCTCCTTGTCCTCCTCACTCCCGGTATCCACATCGCTCAAGAATTGATCCTCAAAAGCGGCAAGGACCCGGTGAGCAGCCTTCACAAGCTTATTAGCCTCATACCTTGATTTGTTGAAAGGAGCCTTCTTCCAAGCTGGCTTTCCTTCCTTATGATTGCTCTTACCTTTCAGCTTGGGGCAATTTGCCCGGATATGATTGAGCTCACCTCATTCATAGCATGTCACTGGACCACCTCTCTTTTTGTTTCTCACATTATTGTAGGCCCGTGTGAATTTTTTAGCTAGAAGAACTAACTCTGTTTCAAGAATACTTTCAAACTCCTCTTCATGAATAGCAGATAAACAAGCAAATGAAAATCCAGAAGAAGATTCAAAAGAGTCATCAAAAGCCTTTTGAGAGGATCTCGCTACCAAAGCTAAATTATCTTTCTTGGGATGATCAACTCTTTTAATTTTATGAGTCTTGAGTTTACTATAAAGCAATTCTAAAGTAAGACTTGAAAGATCCACATTTTCCTCTATAGCAAGAGCCTTCATCTCCCACTCCTTGGTGTTGATTGCACCAAGAGATGGGTGGCATTTTCAGATTGAGAATATTCAATATCAACACTTTCATTTGATTAATTACTTTATTAAAGCGACTGAAAATGTCATCGATGCTCTCTCCAGACGCATCTCGAATTTATTGTATTCACGCTTGTAAACAGCTTGGCGCACCTTTTTGATTTGGGACGAACCTCATGATATGTTTCGAGAGTGTTCCAAATTTCATGCAGATTGAAAGATTGCAAATTCTATCATATTCTTGTCTACCAAGTGCACCATATAAAAGATTCTTAGCCTTATTGTTGTTAGCCAAAAGAATTGCGTATGTGTAGCAATTTCGTGGATAATCGGTGAGCTCTAACAACATCCCAAATAGCTTATCCTCGCTCTCAAGAAAGACTCAGATACGATTTTTCCAATAGGCATAGTCGTGCCCATCAAGATATGCGGTTTAGTAGAAAACTTATCCATCGCTAAAGTTCAAAGGACCTGTTAAGATCAAGATTGAACTAACCTGCTCGATACCACTTGTTGGACCGAAAAGGCGACTAGAGGGGGGGGGTGAATAGGAGCACGCTCACTTTTTCCCAAATAATGAATTCAACACAATTTCACTCCAATAGCTATGATGAAGCTATGAAGATCAATATACCAGTACAGCGGAAGACTAGTATTGAATCCAATTAAATCCCCTAAGCAAAATAACAAAAACAACTAAGATTGCAAAGACTCACAGCACGGGCGGTCTGACCGTTGGACTCAACCGGTCGGACCGATTGCAAGCGGTCTCGACCGGCGTTGTCTTGGCGGTCGGACCGCTCCAAAATCGGTTCGACCGGTGATGACGGGCGGTCCGACCGCCGACTCGTAACCGATCCGCAACGATAAAATCACCGATGACGGTTGCAATTAGGTGAAACTTTTGATTCTCAACTCCAATCTTTATGAAACTTTGCACACACCTTCTATATGCTATTGAGGACCTATTCCAATCGAATATTATGATAATTCTCGGAATGATCTTGAGCAATTGCCAATTGATTAACAGAAGGTCTAAAATCGGGCAAGAACGAAAACTTGATCCTAAAGCTTGTTCGTGAGAGATTGATGATCAAGATAATGCTAGATAGATTCACACATATCACAGCAAGCTAATTTACGTGAAAGAATCAATCACAAACTCGCGGATCAAAGAAAGCCCTAAAATCACGCAATCGAAAGAAAGAACGAAAAGAGACTTATCTCAAGCAAACCTTGCATAGATTAAGAACGTGATCGTCGCTGGATTACACCCACACCATCAAGGATCAGTGGTCAATCCAAGATCACGAAATTCTCCTCAAACCATGAAAAGCCCTAGCCGCCACCTCAACTCCCCCTAAGCCAATTAGGGTTTGAAAGCGACAAAAGAGATGAAAAAATGAGAGAGGGCAATGACCCCACCTCCTCCTATTTATAGTGGAGACCTAGAACTCTCTAGGGTTTGACTTAATTGGTGTCGGCGCCCCGGGTGTCACACAACCCCGAGACCCTCTGTGCATACCAAGCTAGTCCCATGATCAGTAGCTAGCTCGCACAGTTGCAACAATGATGTTATCATAACCATTCAACAACGAACTAATGAAGCGCATAAAGTAATATTATTTAAAACAACAAAGACCTTATGGTCAAGGTTCTACAAAAGTAGCCTCACGTGGCTTAGCAACAACAGAGTATCCGACAAATGAAATCTCAAAATACGTGGAGCCCAATCGACATGCCCCATTGTGCAATCGAGTGGAGGACGTGACCTAGTTCGCAAAGTCTTCAAAGTAGCCTTCCTCATAGTACTCAACATTTCGATTCTTCCATGGGTGATCAACAAAGGGCATAAAGCCGTGAGTACTTAAAGTACTCAGCAAGTCGTAGAGAAATGTATGCACATAGTATTCATGTCAGGCTTAAGCAAGGATGGCTTTATGGTTGATTTGCGTAAAGCAAGTTTAATAAAGAAATACAATAATTAGATTGCAAAGCAGGATTTTAAAAGAATAATACATAGATAACCAGTTTCTTTTGAATCAAACAGTGAACATCCCGTTCACTTCCCAACCATTCCAACCAACCTTTCCATCGAACCAAACCACATTTTTGAAAATGCTACCCCTTGCGCGAAATCACCAGGCATGTCCGTAACCGGGGACACGGCTATTCGAATAGATTTTGACACTCTGCAGAGGTTGTACAGCTTTACCCACAAGAGATAAATCACTTGTAATGTCCGTCTGACACACTTCCGAGGGTGTGCGACTAAGTGATTATCACAAGGCCTTTACAAAGTTCCATTTTGCCTCGGTTCTGCTCGCTAAGGTTTCGCCATCACAGCCCCCTCTTGCGCCAATAATCAACCCTAACAGAACCGACTCAAAACTTCCCTAATTAGTTGGCCAGGTCCGTCCCATACCGGACTTATGGTTGCACGAGGTGACCCAGATCAATGACTTGCAAAGTTAAGTCCTTAGTTGGCTGCTCAGACAAGACTACCACAACCCAAAGTGCATCACACACCCACCTTTGCTTCCTACCACAAGCCCGAGCATAAATTATTTTTGTTCATTCCCGACCAAATGGCAATCCCTGCCATGGCTCAACACATTTTAATTACAGTGGCATCACACCACAATTCCATAGTTCCATTAGTCAAATTTCATTCATCATGAACATGTGATCGAAAGTCTCATGTAACTAAAGCAAGACTAAGCAATACTACGCCCCCAAGTTGGTATACAATCATGTCCAACTAGTATTAACCATCCTAAGGTGTCCAAGGATATATGTCATTCAAGGAGACATTTCATTTTCAATTCATCAAGGAGGCATAATGGCAATTTGGTAATTATCTACTCCCAAAACCATTTTTAATAAAACTAGTCATGCATGATAATTTGAAGCAATATACTTTTGTAAAATGGGTTCAACATGGTCAAAGGCCTACGACTTGCCTTCGTTGGCAAGGAGCGGTCTTGATCGTCGGTCAAGAAATCTTCCAAACGCCTAATCTACAAGTGCGAGAATAGCAACAATAAATAAAACAGCACCAAATGAACTCCAAAAATTACAAAACCAGAACCAAATGAAAGAGGCTGAATATATATAAATTTAGAAATTTGGATCACCCAAATCGGAGTTCGGATGCGAAAGTTATGGCCAAAAGAAGTTGGAAAAACACATAAAATGATAGAATTGATTTTTCGATTTTTGATTTATTTTCTATTAGAAAATCCGAGAAATGCGTCATGCTAAGCAAGACACGTGGCTGCCACGCTGCCGCAGGGCGCCGACGCTGGTGGCCGACCCGAGTCGACACGCGCCACGCGGCTCGGGCCAGCAAGCGGAGAGAGAGACGGGAGAGGCGGCGGCCACGGAGCCGAGGGAGATGACGGCAAGCGCTTGGGAACGGCGGCGACGGCGGCGCCGAGGAGAAGAAGAAGGAGGGGCGGGGCGAAGCAACGAGAGAGAGAGGAAGGAGAGAGAGAAAAGAGGAGAAGACGGCGGCTTTTATAGGCGGAGGACCACAGGCGGGCGAGGACGCGGGGCGAGGCGGACGGACGGACGAGCGGCGGCGGGCGTGGGCGGAGGCGGGACGGACGGGCAAGCGGGCGGGCTCGAGGCGGCGGATTCGCGGCGGCGGCGGCGGATTTGCGCGACAGAGAGAGAGAGAGCGGCGCGCGGCGAGACGACGACGGCGCCGTCCGATTTCGACGGACGGTGGGAGCGAAGGGGCGCGGCGACGGAGCGCCGTCCGATTTCGACGGACGGCGGAAGATGAACGGGCGCGGCGAGGAAGATGGCGCGGATCGCGATCCAACGGCGGCCAGAAGAAGGGGCGGCGAAGCGAGGACGCCGCGGATGAAGATCCGACTACGAGGGCGAGGGCGCGCATGAGCGGGCTGGCTGAGCGCGAGGCGCGGCCGCGGAGTGGGCCGAGGGGGAAACGGGAGATGGGCCGAAGGGATTCGGCCCACGCACAGTAAAAGGATTTTTAATACATTTTTGATTTTCAGAAATCCAAACAAATCAAAAAGCAATTTAGAAAATAGCAAATAGACTCCAAAAATTCTAGAAAAATTCACAGAAATTCCTTGAATTATTATGGACTTAATAAAAATACTTTTATCTTTAAATTTTCTTTTTCTTTTTACAAATAAATTAATTTTCCATTTCGGGTAAAATAAAAATCAATTTCTAAAATCCAATAAATCCAAGAAAACACCTAAAATAATAATTTTGATTTTAAATTCCAGAAAACTCAATTAAACCAACTTTAATTTAATTGAAGTTTTGATTAATTCATATTAAACTGCAAATGGATTCTAAAATTTCAAATTAAGCTTTTGGCAAATAGAAGCAAATGGTTCTCTTTTAAAATTTTCAAAAACTCCAAAAATCGGGATGCTACAAACCTACCCCTCTTAAAGGGAATCTCGACCCCGAGATTCAGGCTGACTAGAGAATAGGTGGGGAAACTCAGCCTTCAAGTTATCTTCTCGTTCCCAAGTAGCTTCTTCTTCGGTGTGGTTGCTCCATTGGACCTTGCAGAAACGGATGGTCTTGCTTCTTGTCACTCGCTCTGCTATTTCTAAGATCTCGATGGGATGCTCCTTGTAGGTGAGGTCTTCCTGCAGGGCAATTACTTCCATTGGCATCTGCTCTTCGGGCACACGCAAACACTTCTTCAGCTGTGACACGTGGAAGACATTATGCACATCTGACAGCTGAGGCGGGAGCTCCAACTGGTAAAAGACTTCTCCTCTTCGGGCTAGAACTGGGAAAGGTCCGATGTACCTTGGTGCAAGCTTTCCGCTTACTCTGAAACGATGCATCCCTTTGAGAGGCGACACCTTCAGGTACACATGATCACCAGGTGCAAATGCTAGATCTCGGCGACGGTTATCAGCATAACTCTTCTGCCTGGTCTGTGCTATTTTCAGCCTTTCTCTGATTGATCGAACTTGCTCTTCGGCTTTTTCCAAAATATCTGGCCCAAACACTTGTCTTTCGCCTACTTCATCCCAATACAAGGGTGTTCTGCATTTTCTTCCGTAAAGAGCTTCAAATGGAGACATCTGGAGGCTTGACTGGTAACTGTTGTTATAGGAAAACTCTGCATAAGGTAGCATTTGATCCCAACTGGTCTGATTTGCTAAGGCACAAGCCCTTAACATATCTTCTAGGATTTGATTTACTCTTTACATCGCCCATCCGTCTGGGATGATAAGTCAGATCGAAATTTAGATTAGTACCGTAACAACGTGCAACTTTCGCCAAAATCTTGAGGTGAATCGATCCTCGATCCGACACGATCTTCTTCGGCACTCCATGCTGGCACACTATCTTTGCCATGTACAATTCTGCCAGTCTATCACCAGAGTAAGTAGTCTTGACTGGGAGAAAGTGAGCAACTTTGGTTAGACGATCCACAATTACCCAAATAGAATCATATCCTGACCTTGTCCTTGGCAAACCAGTGATAAAATCCATGCCAATTTCTTCCCACTTCCATTCGGGCACTCTCAAGGGTTGCAGGAGTCCAAGAGGTCTTTGATGCTCGGCTTTAACTCGCCGATGCAGACATCACACCGAGCTACATACTCTGAAATCTCACGCTTCATGCTAGGCCACCAATACATTTCCTTGAGGTCTTGGTACATCTTTGTGCTTCCAGGGTGAATGGAGTACAAAGTTTCATGGGCTTCCTTGAGTATCACCGCTAAGCTCTCTTTCGATCTGGAACACGATTCGCTTGTCAAACCAAATGGTGCCTTGTTCATCTTCTGAAAATCTCAGGGCTTTACCCTTCTTCATGTTGCTCTTAATTTCCTTAATATTGGCATCTTCAATTTGAGCTTCCTTGATCCGATTCGCAAAGTGGGTTGAACTTCTAGGGCGTACTAGATAACCTTCCTCAACCAACTCTAACTTGAGCTTCTGGAACTCTTCATGAAGGGCTGGCTGATTTTCCTTGATCGTCAGGGTATTGCAGTAGACTTTTCTACTCAAGGCATCTGCCACAACATTAGCCTTGCCGGGGTGGTAATGGATTCCAATATCATAATCCTTGATTAACTCTAACCATCTTCTTTGCCTCATATTAAGATCAGCCTGAGTGAAAATGTACTTCAAACTCTTATGGTCCGTATAGACTTCACAGCGATTACCAATAAGGTAATGACGACATATCTTTAGAGCATGCACTACGGCAGCTAATTCCAAGTCATAAGTGGGGTAATTCACTTCATGAGGCCTCAATTGACGGGAAGCATAAGCTACTACCTTCCTTTCTTGCATCAGGACACAACCAAGTCCTTGCCGGATGCATCACGTAAAATCTCAAAATCCTTAGGACATCCGCAAAATCAATACCGAGCTGTTGTCAAACGCTTCTTCAACTCTTGAAAACTTCGCTCACAACTGCTGTCCAAGCAAATTTCTTTTCTTTCATCAACAAATTGAGTGAGGGTCTTGCGATCTTGGAGAATCCTTCATGAATCGGCGATAGTATCCTCGCCATTCCAAGAAAACTTCCGACCGAGGCACCGACTTGGGTGACTCCCAATTAAGTACATCCGTAACCTTGCTAGGGTTAATGATACTCCTTCCGCAGACATGACATGTCCCAGAAAGTAACTTCTTTCATCCAAAACTCACACTTGCTGAATTTAGCATAGAGTTGATGATCTCTAAGCTTATTCAGACCAAACGGAGGTGCTCTTCATGCTCTTCTTCACTCTTGAATACACCAAAATGTCATCAATGAAGACAATGACGAACTTATCCAAATACTCCATGAATACTTTATTCATCAAGTTCATAAAGTAAGCGGGGGCATTGGTTAATCCAAATGACATGACTGTGAACTCATACACCCATACCGGTTGAGAAAGTCGCCTTGGGAACATCCTCCTGACGAATCTTGGTGGTGGTATCCTCGACTCAAGTCTATCTTGAGAACACTCGGCTCCTTTCAACCGATCAAACAAATCATCAATCCCGGCGAGGGTACTTGTTCTTGATGGTGACCTCATTGAGGGCTCGATAATCCACACACATCCGCTGGTACCATCCTTCTTGCAACAAAGATCACTGGGCTCCCAAGGTGAAGAACTTGGTCTGACAAAACTTTTCTCTTGCATTTCTTCAATTTGCTTCTTCAGTTCAACCAGATCATTGACAGGCAATCTGTAGGGTCTCTTGAAAATAGGTGCAGTGCCTGGAACAAGATTGATAACAAACTCCAAGTCTCGGTCTGGTGGCATTCCAGGTAGGTCATCAGGAAAGACATCCGGAAACTCTCTGACTACTGGCACTTCCTCCAAGGATACAACACTGGCACTGCAGACTAAAGCTCTAGCTAGCTTATCTGGGGAGGCTTCAAACTTTACCTTGGTTCCATTCGGACTGACCAAAGTGATGCTTCTACCACCACAATCCAAGAGGGCTTGGTGATTGGCAAGCCAATCCATTCCCAAAATCACATCAAGAGACTTGGTGTCTATGATGATGAGATTAGCTAGGAATTCTACCCCTTCTATGGTCACTTTAACCTCGGGGCAACCTTGGTTCGTACTCAATTCCAAACCGGGAGACTGAACCAACAAAACACTTTTAAGAGGCAAAACTTCCAATTGGTGCCTTTCAGCAAAACTCCGAGAAACAAACGAATGCGAAGCTCCAGAATCAAACAAAACAGTGGCGGGTGCTGAATTGACAAGGAACTTACCCAGACGACGTCCGGGCTGTTCGGGCTTCCTCCACAAGTGGTGTGGTTCACACGACCTCTTCCAAAAGGCCGAGGAGTCTTGATCGATGCAAATGGAGTCCGAGGAGCTCCACGCGACTCTCGGAGGGGGGTCCTGGCCGGAGTGGCTCCTATGTTGAAACGAACAGAGAAGGGCCTTGCCTCTGCGGCAGCCATCGCGAAGTGCCCCGGTGATGGCACTTAAAGGTGTGATCCCGCAGTAGGTTGACATTCCTTGGTTGTTGGTTGCCGAGCCGTTGAAGCCGCGGGTCACCGAACTCGCTGGGCGAGGTGCTGCTACGGGGCTCTTAATGTGACAGGTGGAGCAACACGGGCAGGAGGCGGCATATTCATTCTGACTCTCTGGGAGTGAGACTGATGGGCACTGTGTTGCATCATCTTTCTCTTGCGGGATTCTTCAAGCTCACGGCGGATTCCTCGATGAGCATGGCCTTGTTCACCGATGTCGGAAATCTGCATAGTCATTCCCAATGACTTGCACCTTCAAACTGGGTTGAGTCCTCTCTTGAAGCGCTTCGCGGGCATCATCCGGGCAACGCCTTCGGGCATAACGGGATAGCTGAGTGAACCTATTAAGATATTCACTCACTGACATGTTGCCTTGCTGCAACTCACGGAACTCATTCTTCTTCATTTCCACCTTCCCATCAGGGATATGGGAGTGGCGGAAAGCTCCTCAAAACTCGCCCAAGTGATACTCTCGTGGTTTCCATGGCGGCACAATAGTTCTCCCACCATTCTACAATGTACCTTCGAGTGGTGAGTGGCATCTGTAACCTTCTCGCGATCATCACACGGGTGATAGCAAGCTTCTTTTCCATGGAACGTAACCACCATTCAAGGCCCAATGGCTCGGAGGAGCTAGAGAAAGTGGGTGGATGGGTCCTTAGAAACTCGCCACCGACTGAGGAAACACTGGGGTGGAGCAAAGGGCGGCGTACCGCTGGTTGTTACGATTCATCATTGCGGTAGGGCAAAGATCGGTGCCGTTCTCACGATTCATCATCCGAGTCATGTTCTCGCATCATAGAGCTCATCACCGTGCCTGGCCGCTATGAATTGACTCAATCCCTGGTCTGTGTTGGCGGCCTGGGAAGATGGGGCATCGGCGCCTGGAGTTTCATCCTGGCTTGCGGAGTTGCGGGTCTGAACCATCTGCGACAAAGCTTCACCGGTTTAATAGACGAGAAGGAGAAAGCAATTTAGATGAGAGGGAAAGCACGGAGATGAGCGAGAACAAGGGAGATAGATGGATCAACCTAATGCGGACAAAGTTGGTTTTACCCAACGAACGGATAGCCAGAAAGCTACCAAGAAGCAAACAAGAAAGAGACACTTAAGCACAAAAGCACTATTACGCAGACTAAACGAATCTAAAACTAGGGAGGCAGCTACCGATCTAATCTTTACGGAGGGTCAACTTGGAACAGACTGCGGATCTTGAGCTTCCAAGACTTCCTTTGCTTGATCTTGATGGGCTCGATCCTAGGGATAATCCAGAGATGAGAGAGTCAATTTAAATTTGAAAACCAAGTTACAGAAAAGATAAGATGAAAGAACTCAAGAATGATATAAGAGGGTAAGATGATAAGAAAAGAATAGAACAAGGTGAGAAAGAACAGAATAAGATAAGAGAAGAATACCTAGTCAAGTTAATTGCTTGGTTTGATTTAGAAAATATATTTTGAATTTTTGACTAAGACGACCAATCTAACTGTGGTTACATCCTACAGTCGATATGGCTCTGATACCATCTCCTGTCGGCGCCCCGGGTGTCACACAACCCCGAGACCCTCTGTGCATACCAAGCTAGTCCCATGATCAGTAGCTAGCTCGCACAGTTGCAACAATGATGTTATCATAACCATTCAACAACGAACTAATGAAGCAGACAAAGTAATATTATTTAAAACAACAAAGACCTTATGGTCAAGGTTCTTACAAAAGTAGCCTCACTGTGGCTTAGCAACAACAGAGTATCCGACAATGAAATCTCAAAAATACGTGGAGCCCAATCGACATGCCCACAGGCAATCGAGTGGAGGACGTGACCTAGTTCGCAAAGTCTTCAAAGTAGCCTTCCTCATAGTACTCAACATTTCCTGATTCTTCTGCTGGGACTGATCAACAAAGGGCATAAAGTCGTGAGTACTTAAAGTACTCAGCAAGTCGTAGAGAAATGTATGCACATAGTATTCATGTCAGGCTTAAGCAAGGATGGCTTTATGGTTGATTTGCAGAAAGCAAGTTTAACAGTAAATACAATAATTAGATTGCAAAGCAGGATTTTAAAAGAATAATACATAGATAACCAGTTTCTTTTGAATCAAACAGTGAACATCCCGTTCACTTCCCAACCATTCCAACCAACCTTTCCATCGAACCAAACCACATTTTTGAAAATGCTACCCCTTGCGCGAAATCACTGTGCATGTCCGTAATCGGGACACGGCTATTCAATAGATTTTGACACTCTGCGCAGAGGTTGTACAACTTTACCCACAAGAGATAAATCACTTGTAATGTCCGTCGACACACTTCCGAGGGTGTGCGACTAAGTGATTATCACAAGGCCTTTACAAAGTTCCATTTTGCCTCGGCTCGCTCGCTAAGGTTTCGCCATCACACCCCTCTTGCGCCAATAATCAACCCTAACAGTAACCGACTCAAAACTTCCCTAATTAGTTGGCTGTGTCCGTCCCATACCGGACTTATGGTTGCACGAGGTGACCCAGATCAATGACTTGCAAAGTTAAGTCCTTAGTTGGCTGCTCAGACAAGACTACCACAACCCAAAGTGCATCACACACCCACCTTTGCTTCCTACCACAAGACCGAGCATAAATTATTTTTGTTCATTCCCGACCAAATGGCAATCCCTGCCATGGCTCAACACATTTTAATTACAGTGGCATCACACCACAATTCCATAGTTCCATTAGTCAAATTTCATTCATCATGAACATGTGATCGAAAGTCTCGCGGGTAACTAAAGCAAGACTAAGCAATACTACGCTCCCAAGTTGGTATACAATCATGTCCAACTAGTATTAACCATCCTAAGGTGTCCAAGGATATATGTCATTCAAGGAGACATTTCATTTTCAATTCATCAAGGAGGCATAATGGCAATTTGGTAATTTTCTACTCCCAAAACCATTTTTAATAAAACTAGTCATGCATGATAATTTGAAGCAATATACTTTTGTAAAATGGGTTCAACATGGTCAAAGGCCTACGACTTGCCTTCGTTGGCGAGGAGCGGGTCTTCATCGTTTGTCAAGAAATCTTCCAAACGCCTAATCTACAAGTGCGAGAATAGCAACAATAAATAAAACAGCACCAAATGAACTCCAAAAATTACAAAACCAGAACCAAATGAAAGAGGCTGAATTTATATAAATTTAGAAATTTGGATCACCCAAATCGGAGTTCGGATGCGAAAGTTATGGCCAAAAGAAGTTGGAAAAACACATAAAATGATAGAATTGGATTTTTCTGATTTTCGGATTTATTTTTCTATTGGAAAATCCGAGAATGTCGCGCATTATGCAGCAAGACACGCGGTTGCCACGCTTGGCGTAGGCACGACGCTGGCCGACCCGAGTCGACGCTGGCGCCACGCTGGCTCGGGCTTCGGCAGAGAGAGAGAGAGAGAGAGAGAGAGAGAGAGAGACGGGGAGGGGATGGCGGCCACGAGCCGAGGGAGATGACGGCGGCGCTGGGAACGGCGGCGGCGGGCGGCCGAGAGGAGAAGAAGAAGGAGGGGGTGGCGAAAGCAACGAGAGAGAGAGAGGAAGGAGAGAGAGAAAAGAGGAGAAGACGACGCTTTATAGGGCGGAGGACCACTGGCGGGCGAGGATGCGGCGGAGGCGGACGGACGGACGAGCAGCGCGCGGCGGCGGAGGAGGGGACGGATGGGGCGGCGGCGGGCTCGAGGCGGCGGGATTAGCAGCCGCGGCGCGGATTTGCGCGACAGAGGAGAGAGAAAGCGGCGCGGGCGAGACAACGACGGGCGCCGTCCGATTCGACGGACGGTGGGGAGCGAGGGGCGGCGGCGATGAGCGTCGTCCGATTTCGACGGACGGCGGGAAGATGAACGGCGCGGCGAGAAGATGGTGTCGGATCGCGATCCAACGGCCAAAGAAGAAGGGGCGACGCGGCGAAGCGAGGACGCTATGGATGAAGATCCGACGGCGGAGGGCGAGGGCGCGGGCGAGCCGGGCGGAGCGGAGGCGGGCCGCGGGAGTGGGCCGGAGGGGGAAACGGGAGATGGGCTGAAGGGATTCGGCCCACGCACAGTAAAAGGATTTTTAATTCATTTTTGATTTTCAGAAATCCAAACAAATCAAAAAGCAATTTAGAAAATAGCAAATAGACTCCAAAAATTCTAGAAAAATTCACAGAAATTCCTTGAATTATTATGGACTTAATAAAAATACTTTTATCTTTAAATTTTCTTTTTCTTTTTACAAATAAATTAATTTTCCATTTCGGGTAAAATAAAAATCAATTTCTAAAATCCAATAAATCCAAGAAAACACCTAAAATAATAATTTTGATTTTAAATTCCAGAAAACTCAATTAAACCAACTTTAATTTAATTGAAGTTTTGATTAATTCATATTAAACTGCAAATGGATTCTGAAATTTCAAATTAAGCTTTTGGCAAATAGAAGCAAATGGTTCTCTTTTAAAATTTTCAAAAACTCCAAAAATCGGGATGCTACAATTGGGCTCCCGTTAAGGCCCACTAACAAACGGGTCACATACGCACGCTTCGCAAAGCGCCGTCTTTAACCTTTTGACCTAAACCGCTTCACCATACGCCATGGATTCGCCAATAGGTCACCCTTGTCCATCTTGTGTCACGCTTGAGTCGTTGACTCACCCGCATCGCCGATCGCTCGACCTCAACTCTCCAAGTCTAGTCCCGATCCTCCTCGCCGTTGACCGTCAAGTGACCACCAAGCAACCCGCACAACCACGCATAAGCAAACACGATTCGGAACAAGTTCTTCACAACTTGACCCATGTTAGTCAAAACATGCATCATGCAAAACATATGACATGAAACCAATGACTTTGACCTAACAAATCAACATCGCCACGGTTGGCGGACGCTCGTTATTACCGACCGACCGCTCCAGTGAGCTTGCCGGATCGCTTTGGCCGGTCGGACCGCTCCCTGTGAGCCGGTCGGACCGCCCCTTAGGACTTAGCCGAAATTCAAGCCCTCAAATTCCGAAACCTTCTGGAAACTTTAAACCAATAGAACTTTTTACTAAAGACTCCAAAAATCATGAGACCAAGTGCATTGGGATCCCCTCACTTGCCTACAACACCTATTTTTGGCCCAAATTGCTTTGACCACTTTGGTCATCGCCGTCCGACCGCCCCACATGGCCGGCCCGACCGATTTGGGACCTGGCGGACCATCGCAAGAACCGGTCGGACCGCCTCGCCCAAGAAGCTCAGAATTTTGTCGAAAACACGTGAAACGACAAACCGTAAACGCCATTGCCAATTGTCACATCATCCTAAGATCTGGAACATATCCCCATGAAATCCACACAATATGATAGCAAGGATCAACAATAATCAAATCAGATAATGTAAATTGAAAAATTGTTCAAAGTACTAGTCAATGTTACTGATCCTAACCTAATCATAGCTAGCTAATCAAAGCCCTATGACGAGAAATGTAGGAACACACATACAATGATCAAAGTGACTTGATGTAAGCAATGGAAAACCTCACGACAAGTGCTAGGACAGACTCTAGCTAACTACTCTAACTTCTTTGTAGGGGCATAAGATTGTTCACACGATATAGAGCACAAAATCATAATAACGTACAATGTAAACAACCCTCTAGTTGAAGCAGTAAACAACAGTTAGTCTCAAAAGATGATAAGGCAAAGTTTTATATGGCTTATATATGCTCTTTTGAAATATTTATACGAGATCTACAACTTTGCAGTTGAGACGATCCCCAAATTCCGAAGGGGAGATTGAAAGAAAAGGCAAAAATAGACACTGAAAACTTGCGACGCGAATTCGGGGCCGAAGATGGCCGATTTTGGGGCCCCTAGAGGGTGACTAGTGGCTTAGCTGGAAAGGATGCCTCTCATCGTTAGCTTTCCAACGAGTACAAGAACTTTCAAAACAGACACTGTGTGCAAAAGTTATGCTCGTTTTACTGAAAGTGTATCGAAAACGGAATCGTACTCGGACTTAAAACCGACTTGGGTTCAAATTTGAAATTACTATATCTTTCAAACCCTTGGGCCAAACTTGCTGAATTTTTTTGTGCAAGCTTGTGGCTGTATGTAGGACTCCACCAATTTTCACTGGTTTTGGTGAAAGTTTGACGCGCTTTTCAATTTTTGGGAAGGTGGGCACTCTTTTTTTCTCCTTTATCTTTTCTCTCTCTTTTTCCTCTCCTTTTTTCTGTTTTTTTTCCTCTTGAAAAACCGAAACCAACTAATTAGGGTTTTCCCATTTGATTATTGCTCCTTTCTGAAACTTCAAAACGGCGGCTGATATTGTAGTATACCGCGGCAGAGAAAACAGTTGCCGCAGCATAGAAAACGATTGTCGTGGCAGCGGTGGTTTGGCGCGTGGTTGTCGCGGTGGCAAGAGACAGCGGCGACAGTGACTAGTGGCTGCCACGGCAAGGAAGATCGAGTAGCGGCAGGAGTTTAGGCTGCCACGACAGAGATTGGCGTACGGCTACTGGCGAATGTTGTTGCCATGGCAGCATTTTGGTCGCTGCAAGAATGATTGGCAAGAGATATGGTTACCGTGGCAGGGGATATATTCTGTTTGCCACGGCAGCAGAAGGAAAGCAGTGGCGGGCACTGCGATTACCGCAGCAGCAAGAGGAATTAGCTGCATAGAAATATATGTGCCTCGGCAGCGGCCGCATAACATTTTTGGTGCCGCGGTAGGGAAGCGTCAGCGGCGGCAAGATGCGTGCCGCGATAGTGAAAGGCAACGGTGGCAGGCTGTTTTAGTTGCCGCGGCAGGAAGCGGCAGCGGCGGCAAGATGTGTGCCGCGGTAGCAAGAGGCACGGTGGCAGGCTATTTTTGGTGCTGCGACAGGGAGCGGCGGCGGCGGCAAGATGTGTGCCGTGGCAGCTGGCCATTTTTGGGTGCCGCAGCAGGGATTGGAAGAGCTGGGTAGCTGTGGCAGAGATTGTGTTTGCTGCGGTAGCAATGGCAGGAGGTTTTGTTTGCCACATCAGCAATGGCAGGATGTTTTGGTTACCGCGGTAGCAAGCATCAGTTGGTAGTTGTAACACCCCAATTTTTAGAGCTTTAAAAAAATCTTTTTAAATAGTTGTAGTGAGAAAATTCACCATTTGGATTTATTTGAATATTAATTTAAAAAGCTTAATATGGACTTTAAGGACAAACTGGTTTAATATGCTTAATTCCAACATCAACAATGGCCAAACTTATTTTATTTAGATTCTATATGCTTGGATATATTTTTATAGAATTTTCTGGAATTTTTCCAAAGTCATTTGCTATTTTCTATTGGCTAATTGTATTTTCTGGATTTATTTAAAAGAAAAACTAAAAGAAAATCATCTGAACAGTGCTGGGCCGAAGCCCAAAACTATTCCGTCGCCTCGGCCCACTCCCGCGCGTCACCGCCTTCCCCGCTCGGATGGACGCCGCGTGTCTCCTCCCGCCGATCGCGAACCCTCGCCTCGCTCGCCTCCCGGCACTGGATTGAAATCAAACGCTCGCGACTCGCCGCACCGTGCTCCTCTCTGTCACGACCGGTGGCCCGCCTGGCGCGCCGCGTCCAAGATCGCTCTTCCTCCCGAACTCCCCCGCCTCGACTCCGCCCTACGCGCTTCATTGCGTTTCGCTCGGTCTCCCGTCCCTCGCTATAAAGCCCCGAGTCCTCCTAGCCCTCACCTCTGCCTCCTCCTCCAGATCCCCAAGCGCGCTTCTACTTCGGCATTGTGCCAAGATTGTTCGAAGGTCCACCGCCGGCCAAGAACCCCTTCGCACAGACTCCGCCGCTCCCGACCTTCACGGCCAGGTAACCACCACCACTGAGCGCTTTAGCTCGAGCTTCACGGTGCCGCCGCTTTCGCCGGAGAGCCCTCCTTCGCCATTGTCGCCCGCCGTCCGGCAACGGAGCTCGTCACCGCCGCCGCCTCCTTCGCCGCCGCCCGGAAGCCATCGCCCTCTGGCGCCGCCACCACCACCAAGCACTGTGCACTCCACTCGGCGATCCATTTTGCTCCTCCGCCGCCGCCGCCGCCGCCGCCGCAGCAAGCCTCTACCGCCTTCTTCTCTGCCGCTCCCTCCATGCCACGAAGAAGCCAGTGCAGCCAAATGAGCCGCCACCTAGCTCTGTCGCCCGCGTGGAAGCCCTCGCTGCCAGCCCACACGGCGCAGCCCACGGTCTCGCACCCTCGGCTCAGTGGATTTGGTCCACCGTGAGCCGAGAGGCTGACAGGTGGGGCCCACCTGTCAGTACGGTTTTTAATTATTTCTTTTCTCGGTTGACGCAAGCATTGCGCAATAATCCGATTTTCCTTTGTAAAAATAATTCGGGAAATTCAATAAAATCCAAATTAGGGTTTTATTTGATTTTCAAACTTCCAAAGCCCATATCTTTTGCATCCGAACTCCGATTGAGCCCATTCAAATTTGTAAATTCATATAAAATTAAGATCTATTTAATGGTGAATTTTATTTGAATTTTTAGAGTTGTTTTGCCACTGTTATTTATTTGTTTTTGTTTCTTTTGTCTCGTTTGCGAGTAGAAGTCGATACTTCGGGGAATTTTGCAGAAGAAGGAGCACCTCAAGACCAAGACCAATATCTAGATCTATTCCAAGGCAAGTTATACCTTTGATCATATTGAACCCAGTTTTCAAAATACTTTGTTTCAATGTATTGCATTCTATTTCAAGTATTTATTTAAATGCTTTTGGGATAGCTATTAATCCAATTTGTTATATCCACCTTGTCTATTGTATGCCATGATCTTTTGTCACCCTATGTTGGTTCATTATTAGTTGGTATTATCGTAGCACCAACGTGGGTTGGTCAGATACGATTAGACTGCTTAGCCATGCCACGAGTCATCATTTCATGTGAGAGTTGCAATTATAAATTGACTAAGTGATTATGGAACTGTGTGATAAAAGCGTGTGTGTTGTGTGGTGTTACTCGTTGATGGCATGTGTTGCACTTAATCAACAGGGGTGGGAAAAGATTTGGACCGAGGCAAGTGGTGGATCTGTGTGAATGGTGGAACTGCGGTGCTATAAACTTTGTGATTTGGGTTAAAATCGAAGTCTTGCCTTGGTCAATTAAGGACTTAACTTTGTGCGCCATTGAACTGGCCTTACTGCATTTACCACATGCCTAGTATGGGCCGGGCGACTTAGTAAGTTGTGGAGTCTTGACATTGACAACTCAGTTGTATTTAAACCGTGTGATGGGTGGAGGTGTGATATGTCACATCGCGGATTCGATTCGCTACTTCCCTCAATCCCAACGGTGTGTCGCTCCAAGGGTGTGTGTACAAATTGGACTGCAGAAAGCACATCGAGAGTGTCATTGTTTGAGATGAAGTCTCGAAAGGTTTTGTTATGGTCGATGCTAGCTACACCGATTGTATCGTGGGTAAAGTGTACACCTCCGCAGAGTGTTACAAAGAATCTATTCGAATAGCCGCGTCCCCTGCTATGGACATGCTCTGAATTTCACACGAGGGTAGATTTTCATAAAACAATTGGGAAGGGTCGGTGTGTGAGATAACTTGTGCAATGTGTGAATAACTTGATTAGACTGTGTGTCCTTTGTGAAATCAATTGTTAACATATTATTGTCTATTTGTTTTGAATTATGCTTTCAATCTATTATTTGTATTCAATTGCAAATGTTGCATTTCCATAAAATAACCACGAAGCCATTCCTTTGGAATAAGCCATCATGTATAAATGCATTACGTGGTATGACTTGCGAGTACGGTGTGTACTCACTCTTGCTAATCAAATCAATGTATGGAGGAGTCGCCACCGCTTTTGAAGAAGAATTCTTTTGGGGGGGGGGGTTTTTTTTTTTTCCCCATTTTTTTCCTTTAATTAAAATTTTTGGGTTTGGGGAAAAAATTTAAAAATTTTTTTAAAAAAAAAAGGGGTTTTTTTTTTTGGGGGGTAAAAAAAGGGGGAAAATTTTAATTTTTTTTTTTAAAAAGTTTAAAATTTTTTTAAATTTAAAATTTTTTTAAAAAAAAAAAAAAATTTTAAAAACCCGGGGGGGTTTTTAAATTTTTTTAAAAAAAAAAGGGGGGGCCTTTTTAAAATTTTTGGAAAAGGTTGGGTTGGGGAAAAAGGGGGTTTTTTTTAAAATTGGGCCACCCAAATTTTAAAAATTTTTGGCGGGTTTTTTTTTTTTTTAAAAAAAAAATTTTTAAATTTGAAAAAAAATTTTTTTAATTTTTTTGGGTTTTTTTTTTTTCCAAAAATTTTGGGTTTAAAGGGTTTTTTTTAAAAAAATTTTACCCAAGGGTTTTTAAAAATTTTTTTTTAAAAAAACCCAAAATTAAAAAATAAAAAAAAAAAAACTTCCCAAAAAATTTTGGGGGGGGTTTTGTTAAAAAGGGGGTTTGGTTTTTTTTGGGAAAAAAAAAATTTTTGGGGGATTTTTTAAAAAGGAAAAATTTTTTTTAAAATGGGAAAAAATTTTTAATTTTTTAAATTTTTTTCCCCCTTTTTTGGGAAAAAAAAATTTTTTTTTAAAAAGGGGGGGGGAAAAAAAATTTGGAAAAGTTTGGGGGAAAATTGGAAAATTTTAATTTTTTTTTGGGTTTTCCCCTTTTTAAAAAAATAAAGGGGGGGGGGTTTTTTTTTTAAAAAAAAAGGGGGGGTTTTTTTAAAAAAAACCCTTTTTTTTTTTTAAATTTTTTTTGGGTTTAAAAGGGTTTTTTCCCCCCCCTTTTTTAATTCCTTAAAAAACCCTTTTTCCTTTTAAAAAAAAATTTTTTTAATTGAAAAATGGGGGGTTTTTTTTTTGGGGGGTTTTTTTCCCCAAAAATTTTAAAATGGGTTTTTAATTAAAAAACCCTTTGGAAAAAAAAAATTTTTTAAAATTTTTTTAAAAAAAAAAAAATTTTTTTTTAAAAAAAGGGGGGTTAGGGTTTTTTGGGGGCCAAAATTTTTTTAAAAAAAAAATTTTTTTTTTTTTAAAAAAAAAACCCCTTTTAAAAAAAATTTTTTTTTAAAAAAGGGAAAACCCCTTTTGGAAAATTTTTTTTTAAAATTTGGGGGGGAAAAAAATTGGGGGTTTTTTTAAAATTTTTTAAAGGGATTTTTTGGGGTTTTTTCTTTTTTGGGCCCTTTTTTGAAAACCCAAGCCTTTTTTTGGGGGAAAAAAAAGGGTTTAATTTTCCGGTTGGGGGGGTTTTTACCCCGGGGGGGGGGGTTTTTTCAATTCCCAATTTTTTGGGGGGGTTTTTTTTTCCCCAAAAAAAATTTTTTAAAAACCAAAAACCCCGGTTTAAAAAAAAATTTAAAAAAAATTTTAAAATTTTTTAAAAAAAAATTTTTTTTGGGGAAATTATTTATTTTTTTTTTAAAAAAAAAAAAATTTTAAATTTAAAAAGGGCCCCTTTTTAAAAAAAAAAAAAAAAAAAATTTTTTTAAAAAAAGGGGAAAAATTTAAGGGTTTTTAAAAAGGGGGAAGGTTGGGGGGTTTTTTGGAAAATTTTTAAAAAAATTTTTTTCCCAAAAAAAAAATTTAAAAATTTTTTTTTAAAAAAAAAATTTATTTAAATTTAAAAATAAAAAATTTTTTAAAAAAAATTTTTTTTTTTGGTTTAAATTTTTTAAATTTTAAATTTTTTTAAAAAAATTAAAAAGGGTTTTGGGCTTTTTTTGGTTTTTTAGTTCCCGGGGGGGGGGGAACCAAGGGGGGAAAAAAATTTTTTTTGGGGGGGGGTTTTCCCAAAGGGGGGGGGAAAAAAGCCCGGGGGGGGCCCCCCGGCCTTTAACCCCCCAAAAATTGGGAAAAGGGGAAAGGGAAAAGGGGGAAAAAGGGAAAATTTCCCAAAATTTCCCAATTTTGGGGGGGAAAATTTTTTTTTGGGGGGGAAAATTTTAATTTGGCCAAATTTGGGGAAAAAAAAAAATTTTAAAAAATTTTTTCCCAATTTTTTAATTTTGGGGGCCCCCGGGAAATTTTTTTTTTTAAAAAAAAATTTAAAAATTTAAAAAAAAAAAAAAAGGGAAAAATGAAAAAGAATTTAAAGGGGAAAAAAAAAGGGAAATTTAAAAAGGGGGGGTTGGGCCCCGGGGGAAAAAACCCCCTTTTTTTTAAATTTCCCGGGGGGGGGGGAAAATTTTGGGAAAAAAACCTTTTTTAAAAAAATTTTGGGGGGTTTTAAAAAAAAAAATTTTTTTTTTTTGGGGAAAGGGGTTTAATTTCCCGGGGGAATTTTTAAAAAAAAAAATTTTTAAAAAAAAAAAAAAATTTTTTTTTTTTGGGGGGAAAAAAAGGAAAAAACCCAAAAAATTTTGGGTTTTTTTTTTTTGGGGGGGAAAAAAAAAATTTTTTCCCCCCCAAAAAAAAATTTTAAAAAAAAAGGGCCTTTTTTCCCCAAAAAAAAAAAACCCCGGGGGAAAAAAAAAAGGGAAAAGGGGGCCTTTTGGGAAAAAGGGGGGGGGGGGGGGGGGGAAAAAAATTTTTGGGGAAAAAAAAGGGGGGGGGGGGAAAAAAAAAGGGGAAGGGGAAAATTTGGGCCCAAAATTTTTTTCCCCCCCCAAAAAAAATTTTTTAAATTCCCAAAAAAAAACCCCCCCTTTTTTAAAAAACCCTTAATTTTTTTTTTTTTTTTTTTTGGGAAAAATTTCCATTTGTTGGGCCCCTTTTTAAAAAAAAATTTTTTTTTTATTTTCCCAAAAAAAGGGGGGGGAAAAACGGGGGCCAAAAAGGGGAAAAAGGAGGGAAAAACCCTTAAAAATTTATTTTAACCCCCCCCCCTTTTCCCCAAAAAGGGGGGGGGGGTTTTTTTGGGGGGCCCCTTTTTCCCCTTTTTTTTTTGGGGCCCCCGGGTTTTTTTTTTTTTTTAAATTTTTTTTTTTAAAAAGGGAAACCATTTTTTTTTTTTTTCCCTTTTGGAAAAGGGGGGGAAATTGGGTTCTTTTTTGAATTTTTTTAAATTTCCCCTTTTTTTTTTTTTTTTTTGGAATGGGGTTTTTTTTTTTTTAAAATTTGGTTTTTTAAAATTTTTTTTTTTTTTGGGAAATTTTTTTAAAAGGGGGGTTTTTTTTGGGTTTGGGTTTTTTTTAAAAATTTTTGGAGGTTTTGGGGGGTTTTTTGTTTTTAAATTTTTTTTTTTCCCCTTTTGGGTTTTTTTTTTGTTTTTTTAAAGGAAATTTGGTTTTTTTTTTAAAATTTTTTTTAAACTTTTTTTTTTTTTTTTTTTCCTTTTTTTAAAGGGTTTTTATTTTTTTTTTTTGGGGGGGTTTTGGGGGGTTTTTTTTTTAAAAAAAATTTTTTTTTTTTAAATTTTTTTTTTTTTTCCAATTTTTTTTTTTTTTTTAAAAAAAAGGGTTTTAAAATTTAAAATTTTTAAAGGATTGGGGGGAAATTTTAAAAAAATTTTTTTTGGGGTTTTTTTTAAAAAATTTTTTTTTTTTTAAAAAATTTTTTTTAAAAAAAATTTTGGGGGGAAATTTTTTTTTAATTGGGGGTTTTTTTTTTTTTTTTTTAAAAATTTTTTTTTAAATTTTTTTTTTTAATTTTTTTTTAAATTTGGGTTTTTGGGGTTCCCAAAATTTTTTTTTTTTTTTGGGGTTAAAATTTTTTTCGTTTTTTTTTTTAAAAGGGGGTTTTTTTTTTTTTTCCCTTTTTTAAAATTTTTTAAATTTTTTAAAATTTTTTTTTTAAATTTTTTTTTTTTTTTAATTTGGTTTAATTTTTTTTGGGGGTTATTTGTTTAAAAAAAATTTTTTTTTTTTTTGGTTTTTTAAAAGTTTGTTTGGGTTTTTTTCCGGGAAAGGAAAATTTTTTAATTTTTTAAATTTTTTGGGTTAAACCGAGGCAAGTGGTGGATTCTGTGTGAATGGTGGATCTGTGTGATATAAACTTTGTGATTTGGGTTAAAATTGGAAGTCTTGCCTTGGTCAATTAAGGACTTAACTTTGTGCGCCATTGAACTGGCCTTCTACTATGCGACCACATGCCTAGTATGGGCCGGGCCTCGACTTAGTAAGTTATGGAGTCTTGACATTGACAACTCAGTTGTATTTAAGGCTGTGTGATGGGTGGAGGTGTGATATGTCACATCGCGGGACGATTATCACGATCCTCGCCCAATGGTGTGTGTCGCTCCAAGGGTGTGTGTACAAATTGACGGCAGAAAGCACACCAGAGTGTCATTGTTTGAGATGAAGTCTCGAAAGGTTTTGTTGTGATCAACTCGATCCGGTTGGTTTCATCGTGTGGGCAAAGTGTACAAACTCTGCAGAGTGTTTAAACAAATCTATTCGAATAGCGCGCCCCTCGGTTATGGACATGCTCGGAATTTCACACGAGGGGTAGATTTTCATAAAACAAATGGGAAGGGTCACCGTGTGAGATAACTTGTGCAATTGTGTGAATAACTTGATTAGACTGTGTCCTTTGTGAAATCAATTGTTAACATATTATTGTCTATTTGTTTTGAATTATGCTTTCAATCTATTATTTGTATTCAATTGCAAATGTTGCATTTCTGCAAAATAACCACAGAAGCCATTTCTTTGGAATAAGCCATCATGTATAAATGCATTCTGTGGTATGACTTGCGAGTACGGTGTGTACTCACTCTTGCTAAACAAATCAACTGAAGTGGAGGAGTCGTCGCCTGCTTTTGAAGAAGAGTTCTACGAAGGTTGAACGTTGGGGTCTTGATCGATCGGTTACGTGGTAAATTGATGGGAGCCACCGAGTTTATTACGCTTCATTGCAGTTTATTTCTCTATTGTCAGCCTTGCATGGCTTAATAAATGTAAAAACTCGACCGTAAGGTCCCAACAGTTATTTGTTATTTAAATGTACTCGTTATTCTTATATTCGTTGTATGGATGTGATATTTCATCGATGTTGACACTGTGTGCACTAGCGTGATCCTGGACTAGTGCAGAATACACAGAGGGTCCAGATTTGCATATTTGGGTCCCGACAGAGGTGGTATCGAGCCATCGATCGTAGGTCTTGACCCTAGTTAGATTGGCCGTTCTTAGTGAGTCCAAAACTATTTTCTAAAGCAAATATTAACTTGCAAGATTAATTGAACTCTTTAACTCATCTCATGTCTCTCTTGACTCAACTATTGTCAAATTCTTTCTCTCCCATTGATTTAAAGATGTTTTCATATCCTTGTCCATCTTGACAGATGCCTCGTCTTCAGAGTTATGGAGAGCGCAAGGGAGGACTTGCCGCCGAGCTTTGGAAGTTGCTACAAGTACTTGGAGGGTTCGATCGTCCATTGTACCGTGGCAGTGCTTGGATTGTGAACGGCCGAGATCGTGGAGTGATCTGCCATTTGACCGCCTCACGCCAGTGTAACACTAAGGCAAGCAAACCACCGAACATCTCGGCTCGAAGGAGTATTTGGATTGAAGCAATCCAGAGTCTTCACGCCTTGCCATCCCGAGGATCGCAACATCTACTCGAGAGCTTCGTGACACGTTTTCGTTATCATCCCCGCACTTCCGACGTGGATCTTGCTGCACGTTTTCCGTCTACGGAGGGAGAAGACAACGCCACCGTCGTGCATCTCGCCCAGTTCGCCGCTGCTCAAGAAGAATCGTTGGAGTTAGCCGCCACAGAGCTGGAGTGTACCTATGAGACTCTTCAGAGAGCTGAAGAAAGGATCGCCATATTAGAAGAAACTCTTTATGGACGACACGATCACGAAGAAGACACTGAAGAGGAAGACCCAGAGGAAGTCGATGAGTCGGCCGAACCGAAGAGCAGCAGAGGCAAGCAGAGCTGAAGCACCAAAGAAGACTGCACAGGACACCGCTCCTATTGCACCATCCCGGACATCGAGGATCGGCCATGAGGATGCCACTCACTTTCAGTGTCTACAAAGAAAGGGAGCACCGCCAAGGTCATGGAGGCTATTTGATTGAGTAGTCTGTTCGCGTTGTTTTTGAGCTTAGCCGATTTTAAGTCTTGAGTCGCCCTTTAGGCGTGTAGTTTGGTGTGCTTAAGTTCGCCCTTTTTTTTGTGCAAGTATGAGCCGCAAAGGCCCTTAGGCATTTGTTGCAAGCCATACTATTATCTTAATCAATATAAGAGTTTCAATTGAGCTTTCTTAAAATATGTTGTTGGGTTTTACCTACCCCGATTAGTTCTACAACTTATCTCGTGCTTGCTACCTTATCTAACCCCCGAGATTCACCAGATGGTTCGGACTTGTCAAGTCAGCCGCAAGTGGTTACGATACTCCGTTGTCGGAAGGACGGAGCAAATCCCGCAAGCAATTCCACCACAAGCACCTTGATTGATCTGCAGAATTTTGGAGCATTCATGACACTCGCACCGGTGATGTACACCATGATGAATCGGATGCAAGCTATGAATAACGAGCAACAACAATCAGCATCACAATGGAGCCCCAGTTGCTCATGGTCACAATGGATCATCCAAGTTGGCGGAGTTTATGAGGACCCGTCCACCAACCTTTTCTGGACATGTCTCACCAGTAGAAGCTGATGATTGGCTACGTGTTATTGAGAGAAAACTGCTGATCACTCAATGCAGCGATCATGAAAAAGTTCTGTACGCCTCTCACCAGATGGAAGGCATTGCCGCCGAATGGTGGAAAACTTTTGTCTTGCGCATGGAACGCCGCAAGATATTACTTGGGAAGAGTTCACAATCGCCGCCAAGATCATGTACCAGAAGGAATCATGGATCTGAAGAAGGATGAATTTCGTGCTCTCAAGCAAGGAGGAATGTCAGTGATCGACTACCTCAACAAATTCTCTCAACTTGCTCGATATGCTGCAGAAGATGTCGCCACTGACAAGGCTCGTCAGAGTCGTCGAAAGGATTGAACATCGGACTTCAAGTCAACTTGATCGCCACACATTTCACGATTTTCAAGAGTTGATAAACAAGGCTTTGATCCTAGAGGATAAGCGCAAGGAATTGGAAGATCATCGCAAGCCTTGAATGGCTCAAGAAGGAAGTCACCAACCCCACCGAGGGCAAGAATGATTCCACCGCAGCTTAGCCGTTTTCCGCCACGCACTCGCTGGACCACCGCACCAACTTCAAGACTCGCCCGCTTGCTCGTAACTTCCGCAATCCCGCACTACCAACCCCAATCCAAGAAGCAACCCACGAATACAACCGAGTTTGCTTTACCGCCGTCGGCTAGGGCATTTCGCCAACCGATGTCCGCAGAATGGGACTATCACCCAAAGACGCTTCAACCTTGGGAACACACCACCAAGACACCAAGACAAGGCAACCATCAAGGAACTTCTCAAGCTACCGGTCAATCCGAGGAGCACCGCCATCGAGTGGTCGAGGCCGTGTCAACCACGCCACTCTAGAAGGAGCCCAAGAAGCACCGACGTTGTAATCGGGTAAGTTCCTAGTAAATTCAAGACTGTGACGCCTGCTTGATTCGAGCTTCGCGATTCGCTTGTTTCGGAATTTTACAACTAAGAACAAATTGGAAGTTATGCATCTTAAGCATACTCGTTAGTCCAATACTGGAGCAGAGCTAAGTTCTAAAGTTGGATGTTTAGGAGCTAGGCTACTCATAGTGGAGTTGAGTTTCTAGCCAACCTAATAGTTCTAGACACTGCACCATAGATGTCATCCTTGGTATGGATTGGTTATCCAAACATAAAGCGTTGCTAGATTGTGGCGAAGAGCCGTGACAATAGAGGATACCACAGAAAGAAAGTAGAATTTCTAGCCACCTCAAGACGTGATGGACATTTGGTAGTCAACGCTTGAAGATAGTTTCTTTGGAAGACGCACACGTAGTCGAGATTACCCGATGTATTTCGGAAGAATTACCAGAATGCCACCGGACCGTGACATTGAGTTTGTCATCGATCTAGTGCCGTGAACAAGACCAATTTCAAGAGACCCTATCGGATGCGGTCGATGAACTTGTGGAAATGAAGAAGCAGATAGAAGAACTACTGGAGAAAGGTTTTGTAAAACCTAGTTCGTCGCCATGGGGAGCACCTGTTTTGTTCGTCAAGAAGAAAGATGGAAGTATGAGAATGTGTATTGATTATCGTTCTCTCAACGAAGTCACCATCAAGAACAAGTACCCATTGCCCAGAATTGATGATTTGTTCGACCAGATGAAAGGAGCCGGAGTATTTTCCAAGATCGATCTACGATCAGGTTACCATCAGTTGAAGATTTGTCCTAAGGATGTACCAAAGACCGCTTTCTCAACCCGGTATGGACATTATGAGTTTTTAGTCATGTCTTTTGGATTGACTAATGCCCCTGCCTATTTCATGAACATGATGAACAAGGTATTCATGGAATATTTGGATAAGTTCGTAGTAGTATTCATTGATGATATTTTGGTATACTCAAAATCAGAAGAAGAGCATGCAGACCATTTGAGATTAATCCTAGAGAAGCTCAGAGGACATCAGTTGTATGCCAAGTTCAGCAAGTGTGACTTTTGGAAGAAGAAAGTTGATTTTCTCGGTCATGTAATGACAGCCGAAGGAGTAGCAGTTGACCCCGGGAAGGTTAAAGCTGTAATGAATTGGGAGCAGCCCAAGACGGTTACTCAAATTCGTAGTTTCTTGGGAATGGCAGGATACTATCGTCGTTTCATTGAAGGGTTCTCAACGATTGCTAAACCTCTTACGCAATTGTTGAAGAAAGAGAAGAAGTTTAATTGGACTGACTTGTGAAGAAAGTTTTCAAGAATTGAAGAAGCGTCGACTTCACTTGATGCTAGTTTTTTGGGATATTAGTAAGGATTTTGATATCTCTTGTGATGCTTGGCGCCAAGGATTAGGATGTGTCCTTATGCAAGAAGGAAGAGTCCGCTATGTGTCAAGGCAATTAAGGCCTCATGAAGAGAACTATCCTACCCATGATTTGGAACTAGTCTGCAGAGTGCATGCCTTGAAGATTTGGCGTCATTATCTCATCGAATCATTGTGAAGTCTACACAGATCATAAGAGCTGAAGTACATATTCACTCGATCGATTTGAACATGAGACAGAGAAGATGGTGGAATTAATAAAGGATTATAACCTTGGAATCCATTACCATCTGGTAAGGCCAATGTAGTTGCAGATGCACCGAGTCGTAAGAGCTCTTGCAATGCTCGAAGCAAAAGAGTTGTGTTGAACTTCGGGAGGAATTCCGAAGCTCTGACTAGAAGTTGTTCCTAAGGATTTGTGGCCAATTTGGAAGTACGGTCTACTCGGAGAAACAGATTCGTGAAGCTCAACCTAAGGATTACGAGTTTCTTGATCTCAAGAAAAGGATGTCGGAAGGAAAATTTAAAGACTTCACCATAGATGATCGGGATATCTTGTGGATCAATGGACGTATCGTGTACGGATATGGATGGATTAAGACGGTGATTACGAAGGAAGCCCATGACTCAAAGTATTCAATTCACCTGGAAGCACTAAGATGTATCGGGATGTTAAGAGTAAGTTTTGGTGGCCAAACTTAAAGCGAGGCGCTGCGAGTTCGTTGCCTTATGCGGCGTATGTCGAAAGTAAAGGCGAGCATCGAGACCACCAGATTGCTACAAACCAAGATACCGAATGGAAGTGGGAAGAGATCGGTATGGATTTTATTACGGATTACCCAAGACTCAATCAGGTTATGATTCGATTTGGGTAATAGTGGATCGTTGACTAAGGTTGCCCATTTCTTGCCGGCCGAACCACTTACTCAGGAGACCGCTTGGCGGAATTGTATATGTCAAAAATCGTCAGTCTGCATGGTGTGCCCAAGAAGATAGTGTCAGATCGAGGATCTCAATTCACCTCTCGTTTCTGGCGAGTCTACATGAAGCCACGAACTCATCCAATTTCAAGATCGCTTATCATCCACAAGCAGATGGATGATGAAAGAGTTAATCAGATATTAGAGGATATGTTAAGAGCCTGTGCCTTAGCTAATGCTACCAGTTGGGATAAAAGTTTACCGTATGCAGAATTCTCGTACAACAACAATTATCAAGCGGTTTGCGATGTCACCATTTGAAGCTTTGTATGGTCGTACTGCAGAACTCCGTTGAATTGGTCGAGGCAATTGAACGTGTAGTGTTCGGGCCGATATTATTCAGAAGTCAAGAACAAGTTGCTATGATCGAGAGAGGTTAAAGATAGCCCATCCGAGCAAAAGAGTTATGCCGATAATCGTCGTCGTGACCTCGACTTTGAACCGAGAGGATTTTGTGTATCTTGAGTTACTCCGCTCAGAGGTGTTAAGAGATTCCACACAAAGGGAAGCTTGCTCCAAGGTATGTGGGTCCGTTCAAGATTTTGGAACAGCGAGGAGAAGTTGCTTACCGCTTGGAGCTACCACGGTCGTTACGAGTGCATGATGTCTTTCATGTCTCTCGGTGAAGAAGTGTCTTCGTGTGCGGAAGAGCGGACCCGTTGAGTCAATTGAGCGAAGGAAGATCTCACGTACAAAGAACGACTGTCAGATTTTGGATGTCGCAGCGCCGCACTGTAAGCAAGACCGTTCGTTTACGCAAAGTCGGTGGAGTAACCACTCGGAGGAGAAGCAACGTGGGAGCGTGAAGAAGAGTTGAAGGCCGAGTTCCCTAGCCTTTTCTCTAGCTAGCCGGAATCTCGGGGACGAGATTCGTTTAAGGGGGGAAGGTTTGTAACATCCCTATTTTCAGAGCTTCAAAAATCTTTTAAATATGGGTGGTAAGAAAATTCACCATTTGGATTTATTTGAATATTAATTTAAAAGCTTAATATGGACTTTAAGGACAAATTGATTTAATGTGCTTAATCCCAACATCAACAATTGTCAAAACTATTTTATTTAGATTCTATATGCTTGGATATATTTTACAGAATTTTCTGGAATTTTTCCAAAGTCATTTGCTATTTTCTAATTGCTATTTGCATTTTCTGGATTTATTTAAAAGAAAAATCATATGAAAATCCTTGAACGATCTTGGGCGAAGCCCAACACTATTCCAATCCGCCCAACTCCCGCACCCATTCCCGCCTTGAGCCCTTGGATCACCGCGCGTGTCCCCTTCGCGCGATCGCGACGCTCGCTGCTGCCTATCCGCCTCGCTCGCTCCCGATCCTTGGATCCCGTCGATCGGTTGCCGTTCGCCCCTTGCGCGCCCGCTTGCTGCTTGTCGCTGCCAGGTGGGACCGCCGTCGTCTTCGTCTCCGTTCCGATTTCCTCGCGCCCGACTCCGATTCTTCCGCGCGCGCCACCGCCGTCCTCGACACGGACTCTAGGGTTCCCGGGCCCTATTTAAAGCCGCGCCCGTGTCACGAGGATCGCCCCCTCCAGCGCCGCTTTTCCCCAAAGTCTCCAACCCTAGCGAGCCGTTTCACCGGAATCGAGCTCCAACCTCCGCCGCCGTGAGCTTCTTCGCCGGTGCGTCGCCGTCGGTGAGCACCGCCGCCGCCACATCCACCCGTGTTCGTCGCGTCAAGGGCTACCGTCGCGCGCGCTTCGTTGCCCTCGGGAAGCCGTCGCTCGTCGTCGCCGCCATCAGCCGCACCGCTCCGCCACTCTTCTTGTTGTCGTCGCCGTTCTGGTCATCTCCGGCGAGTAGCGACCGCGTCACCAGTTTCGCCAGGTTGCGCTGATTCCAGTGCGCACCTCCGCCACCACCGAGCCGCCGTCATCCGCTGTATCCATGGTCGCCGGAGTGTCGCCGGCGTTTTGCCTCCGTGGCTGCCCACGTGTGCAGCCACATCCCCTCAGGCTTTGGCGTGTCGCCTACGTGGTCGCCGCATCGCGCCACGCCTCCCGGTTCACCGCGCCAGCTCTTCCTCGGCTCGGAGGACCCAGTCCACCGTGAGCCGAGAGGCTGACAGTGGGTCCCACCTGACAGTTTTTATTTTAATTTTAATTCTTTTTCCGGAAATTCTCGGCTGACGCAAGCATTGCGCAATAATTCGATTTTCCTTTATAAAATTAATTCGGGAAATTCGAGAAAATCCAATTTAGGGTTTAATTGATTTTTCCAATCTTCCAAAGCCCATATCTTTTGCATCCGAACTCCGATTGAGTCCATTCAAATTTGTAAATTCATATAAAATTCAGATCTATTTATTTATGAATTTTATTTGATTTTTGGAGTTTGTTTTGCCTCTGTTATTTATTTATTTTGTTTCTTTTGTCTCGTTTGCGAGTAGACGTCGATACTTCGGGGAATTTTGCAGAAGAAGGAGCACCTCAAGACTAAGACCAATATCTAGATCTATTCCAAGGCAAGTTATACCTTTGATCATTTTGAACCCAGTTTTCAAAATACCTTGTTTCAATGTATTGCATTCTATTTTAAGTATTTATTTAAATGCTTTTGGGTGTAGTTATTAATCCAAATTGTTATGCCACCTTGTCTATTGTATGCCATGATCTTTTGTCACCCTAGGTTGATTAATCATTAGTTGGTATTATTGTAGCACCAACGTGGGTTGGTTAGATACGATTAGACTGCTTAGCCATGCCACGAGTCATCATTTCATGTGAGAGTTGCAATTATGAACTTGACTAAGTGATTATGGAACGTGTGATGAATCTGTGTGTCTTTGTGTGCTATTACTCGTTGATGGCATGTGTTGCACTTAATCAACAGGGTGGGAAAAGATTTAGACTGAGGCAAGTGGTGGATTCTGTGTGAATGGTGGATCTGTGTGATATAAACTTTGTGATTTGGGTTAAAATTGGAAGTCTTGCCTTGGTCAATTAAGGACTTAACTTTGTGCGCCATTGAACTGGGCCTTACTGTACGACCACATGCCTAGTATGGGCTGGGCCTGACTTAGTAAGTTATGGAGTCTTGACATTGACAACTCGAGTTGTATTTAAGGCATGTGTGAAATTTGGAGGTGTGATATGTCACATCGCAGACGGTTCGCCGTGATCCACATCCAATGGTGTGTGTCGTTCCAAGGGCTGTGTGTACAAATTGGACGGCAGTAAAGCACACCAGGAGTGTCATTGTTTGAGATGAAGTCTCTGAAAGGTTTTGTTGTGATCAACTCTGATCCGGTTGGTTTCATCGTGTGGGTAAAGTGTACAAACTCTGCAGAGTGTTTAAACAAATCTATTCGAATAGCCGCGTCCTCGGTTATGGACATGCTCGGGAATTTCACACGAGGGGTAGATTTTCATAAAACAAATGGGAAGGGTCAGCTGTGTGAGATAACTTGTGCAGCTGTGTGAATAACTTGATTAGACTGTGTGTCCTTTGTGAAATCAATTGTTAACATATTATTGTCTATTTGTTTTGAATTATGCTTTCAATCTATTATTTGTATTCAATTGCAAATGTTGCATTTCTGCAAAATAACCACAGAAGCCATTTCTTTGGAATAAGCCATCATGTATAAATGCATTCTGTGGTATGACTTGCGAGTACGGTGTGTACTCACTCTTGCTAAACAAATCAACAGAAGTGGAGGAGTCGTCGCCTGCTTTTGAAGAAGAGTTCTACGAAGGTTGAACGTTGGGGTCTTGATCCCAGTCAGTTGCCTGTGGTAAATTGATGGGAGCCACCGGAGTTTATTACGTTTCCGCTGCAGTTTATTTCTCTATTGTCAGCCTTGCATGGCTTAATAAATGTAAAAACTCGACCGTAAGGTCCCAACAGTTATTTGTTATTTGAATGTACTCGTTATTCTTATATTCGTTGTATGGATGTGATATTTCATCGATGTTGACACTGTGTGCACTAGCGTGATCCTGGACTAGTGCAGAATACACAGAGGGTCCAGATTTGCATATTTGGGTCCCGACAAGTAGCCAACATGGGCAATCTTCTCAAGGCTCAATACTCCGTGATCAGTAAGTAGGATCTGAAGTCGAACCTCAAGTTGAAGAACAACATGCCGAAGATGCATATGCAGAAGAGGAAGACTCTCGTGGCACAAAGAGAAAACTCACTTCACCTGTTTGGAACGAATTTACAAGACTGAAAGTGATGGGTGCTTGGAAGGCAAAGTGCATTTGGTGCAGCAAGTACCTTTCGGCAGAAACGAAGAATGGTACTAAACATCTACATGAGCATCTGAAGATTTGCATCTATCGGAAGAGCCATGGGAAGGTACAAACCAGTTTGAGGTATGGATCTTCTGAATATGGGCAAGTAACTGTAGAGAATTATGTATTTGATCAAGAAGTTGCTAGGAAAGCTCTCTATTCCATGATTATTCCGCATGAGTACCCACTGTCCATTGTTGATCACCATGTCTTTCGTAAATTTGTTAGTGCACTGTAACCTTTATTTAAAATGGTCACTCGAAATACTATTAGAAAGGATATCTTGGATCATTATGATTTAGAGAGAAAGAGAGCTATCAGTTACTTGGATAAAAGCAGTTGTTGTGTTGCTGTTACAACTGACCTTTGGACAGCTGATAATCAAAAGAGAGGCTACATGGCAGTAACAGGACATTTTGTTGATGACTCTTGGAAGCTTAAAAGCTGCATTTTGAGGTGATTGCTATGTTGAAATACTAATCTTCTTGCTATATTGAAATACTAATCTTCTTGCTATGTTGAACCATGTAGGTTTATATATGTCATGCCCACATACAACAGAGGTTATTTGTGAAGCGCTGTATAAAAGCCTGCAGAATTTGAATCTTGATTGCAAACTATCTATTTTGACCTTGGACAACTGCTCAACAAATGATAAATTAGTTGAAACAATAGAGACAAAGGTTGGTTCATCTAATCTTTTATTAGGTGGAAAGATGCTACATATGCGTTGTTGTGCACGTATTCTTAACTTAATTGTGAAAGATGGATTGAGTGTCGTGGAACATAGCATTAAGAGAGTACGTGATAGTGTTTCCTATTGGACAGCTACACCAAAGAGGTACGAAAAATTTATGAAAGCAGCTCGATTTGTTAAGGTTGAAATAACTAAAAAGAATGATCTTGATTGCAAAACTAGATGGAATTCAACCTATGTTATGCTTAGTCTTTGAGATGTTGAAGCAACTTGATATGCAGTTTATTTGTGCACCAACACCTGCTGATTGGAATTTTACCTCAACTGTTTGTGAAAAATTAAGCCTCTTCTAAGAACTCACTGAAATATTTTCTAGAACTAAATATGTAACAGCTAATATATTCTTCCCAAAGATATGTGAGGTCAAAATGTTTATGAATAAATGGCTAGGATGTAGAGATCCAATAATTGAGACTATGTCTGTTGAGATGATAAAAAGTTTGACAAGTACTGGTCTGATATTCATGGTTTGATGGCTATTGCTATTATTCTTGATCCACGTGGAAAAATGATAATGTTACATGCATGCTATATTGCCCTTTTTGGTGAAGAAAATTCTGAAGAGAATGTTACACAGAGTTATAATTGCTTGTGTGAGTTGATGAATGAGTATCAAGTGCATAGTGGAGAAGAGGGTATGGCTACATCATCTAGTACTAGTATTGCAAATGGTGCTAATGAGGTGCTTTCAATATTTAAAACACTAGCTGCAAGTAAGAAAAGTACCAGTGTAGTAAAGACCAAAAGTGAGCTAGATCGCTTTTTAGAAGAAGAAACTCTTTCTTACACAAATGAGGAATTTGATATACTGGGTTGGTGGAAGGTGGCTGGGACACGTTATCCTACATTGCGGATGATTGCCCGTGATATCTTGGCTATTCCAATAACAACATAATCTTCTGAATCAACTTTTAGCACTAGTGGTAGAGTGCTAAGTGAACATCGCAGTCGTCTCACTCCAGCTATATTGGAGGCATTGATGTGCTCACAAAGTTGGCTTCAGAATGACCTTAAAGGTATTCAATGCAACTAGTGATGCAAATATTTCAAATTTTATATGTGATTGCAAACTAGTGATGTGATGCAATGTTTACTTTTCAGGTGAAGGAGGAGTTGAGGGTTTATGGACATGCCTTGCAGATATTGAAGAGGAGCTTAAAGATTGTTGTTCAATCTTGATCGTCGACTCAGATTGAACCATTTCCATATGTTATACTCTTGTTGCAAACTTAATTTATTTATGTGTGAGGGAACTATGTGTGAGGAACCGCAGTTTGTATTTTCTTTTTATTTGTTGAGCTTGATGTGTGAATTGTGATGAACTTTATTAGTTGTTAAATGTGTGATGTACAATTGATGTGAATTGAAATGGACTTGATGTGTGCATTGTTTGTGTGTGATGAGTATGCCCACAAGCGATGGGTACCCGTGGGCGATGGGTACCCACAGGCGGTGGTACATTGTTCGCGAGTAAACGGGCATACCATCGGCGACGAGTACCCGCGGGCGATTGGCATGGGCGAGGTTCTTTGCCCGTCAACCTTCGCGGGCATGCCCGTGGGGGGAAATCAGAGTCGCGGGTATGGATATGGGCGAGCACTACCCGTACCCGCCGCGCCTGATTGCCATTCCTAAGCATGACCATGAATCCCATCGGATAGCTAAAGCATGGCTAAGAATATATGATACCCAAGTTGGTACTAAACTATGCCCAACTATAATTAACCCAACCTATGGTGTCTAAGGGTACATATCATTTATAGTTTTTTAAGGAGGCATAATGGCAATTAGGCAATTAACTATTCCCAAGACCATTATTATAAAACTAACAATGCATATTGATATAAAGCAATATAATTTTATAAATTGGGTATGACATGTTCAAAGGTCTACGATTTACCTTCGTTGAAGAGTTGAGACAGTTCAGTCGTCGAGTCCAAGAATTTTTTGAACATGCCGGAATCTATACGTGCGAAAAGAACCAAATAAATAAAACAATTCTAAATAAAATTCAAAAATTATCAAACTAGAACCAAATGAAAGACACTGAATTTAGAAGAATTTAGACACAAAAATGATTCGATTTAAAGTTCGAATGTGAAAGATATAGCCTATACCATTTTTGTTGAAAGAGAAAAATCCAACAATAGGGTTTTGGCTACTGTTCACCGGTTCAACCTTACGTGGTCGGAAGGAGGTTCGACTACACATGGTTGAAAAGAGGTTTCGACTACCTGGTCAGAAGGAGGTTCGACTACACGTGGTCGGAAGGAGGTTTCGACCATAGCCTGAAGCGGCAGGGCTCATCGGGCCCGATGGCTCACAGGCGCTACGCGCCACGACGAGTGGTGGTGAAGGTAGCAACGGGGAGAGGGGAGTGAGGCAAATCCAAGGCACACGGTTTCAACGGCGAGGCTCTACGGAGTGACCGGTGGCGAGAGGAAGAGCGGTGATGAGATCAGGTTTGCGGCGACGCTAGATACTGTGTGATCTAGCTACTGATCATGGGACTAGCTCGGAATACACATAAGATCTGGATGCAAATCTGGGTCCCCACACATGGTGTGGGCACTCGAATGGAGGACGTGCAGGAGCCCAACGTGCAAATAGGATGAGGTTGCGGTATCGTGATCGAGGGAAGCCCATAGCGTTCGAGGCAAGCTGACACGACAAGCATTTGGTGCAACGGGCGGCGAGTGGGCGAACTTGGGAAGATGAACAGTAAGAGGCCTAACAGGTGGGACCCACACGTCAGTGAACACAAGCAAGCGGGATGTGGAGCTAGAGCGCGTGGAAATAGGGCGCCGAGGCAGGTGGTCGCGAGGAGAGGGCGGCGCGAGCGTCTTTGGCGGTGTGGTGAGGACAAGCGAGCGAGCTGAGGGAGGGGGAGAAAGGCTGGGTCGCCGAGAGATTGCGGCCTAAGGGAGAGACTTTTTACATTTGGATTTCATAGATGAATAAATTCAAATTCTGAGGAGATTTTAACACATTATTAACTTGTAGATTTTTATACTTACTGTTTGGAGGAAGGAATTTGATTTCCCTTTTTGAAATGCAAGCCTGGTTTTTGGAAATTCATAAAATGCAACAAAAGTTTTTAAAATCCCATACATTTCAAACAAGTTTCAAAATGGAGCTGTTGCAATATGTTGTAGAAACAAAATGATATAGTCCATCTGGAAGGAAATTATATGCATACTTTTATTTATTTCTTTATTTATTGGTAGTACAAAATCTCACGCTGATAATGCTCCTACCAACTTTACATGTACTATCGTTTTAAAAAAAAAAACTTGACATTTATTATCTCTGTCTACTAGTATAAATCTTCAAAACGCCGACGACGGAAAAAACAAAAAGAAAGAGAAAGAGGACTAAACAGAAAAGGAGAGGGAGAGGGAGAAAAGGAGAGGAAAAAGAGAAGACTCCCATGGCATCCGAGGGTTCCAGCGGCGGCGGCGGCGGCGGCGGCCGGAAAACCTCGTCGCCGCAGAAGGCAAGAGAGGGTGGCGCAGAGAAGTTCCTGGCCGGCTTGCCGTCGCGCGGCAACTTCTCCTCTAGCTCCATCTCTTCCAGTCTGGTACGGACGCCTCCTGCTCTACAACCCTTATTGATTCTTTCTTGGCGTTCCGAGATGTCTCGATTCTTGTGGTGAGAGGCTTCTGAAACCATTTCTGGTCTGTGATCTGCGCAGGGAGGGCTTAGGGTTTACGTCTGCGAGCACGACACGGATCCTCCAGGTCAGTGGAAGCTTCGTTCTTGAAGAAAATTCGTATGCTATTACCTTACAATTCTCCATTTCCTTGTCTACGTAGTTTAAACATTGGTTTTGGTATGTAGGTTAAACATTGGTATGCTGCCTGTAGGGTTCTACAAGCGTATGTGAAATTAAAATTTTTTGCCCTAGGGTTTGTGGGTATGTTCTTTAGATTAGAAATGGTAATACCGTTTTTAGTATGCTCAGCATGTGTAGGGCTTATTTTAACAGTGTTAGGACTTTGTATTGAGAATTTGGTGAAAGCGCTGCTTGTTTGAAATGTCTGCAGTGAGAATCTGTGCTAATTTGCTTAGATTTTTTGCGTTATGCACGATTTCTTTTTTTGGCTTTGTTTATTTCTGCAGATGAGGTTCGTCTTAGTGTAAGTGTAACTGTATATGAATTTGGTTTTTTATTATACTTGGTTTAATTGTTTTCCACTTTTTGTTACAATGTGGTTCTAATGGTACTGGGGATGGAAGTTTTGGTGGACCGTTTGGTGCTTTCTAATATTTGTAGTTTGTAGGGACAACTTACTGTGATTTCTTCGCGATTCAAGTTCTCTGGTGACATTGCAGTTGTTTTGCATTTGATGTAGTTTTTATGTAAGAAATTGTGGAATTTTGGTTCTTGGAGTTAGTGCACTTTCTGCTTTCATTTTTCTTTCATGCTTTTAGTTTAAGGTTTGTTAGTTTAGTTGTGATGGTGCTTGGAGCGTGAGACTAGCGTGGGAAGATTACTGCAAAAAAAACATTGATAGAAAAGGTTCTACTGTAGGGACTGTTCTTTGGATTACTTTACATCAATGCTTTAGTCTTAGTGTAAGAGATCATGAAAAGTTTAGTTAACCCAGGTATCTTACAAAGATCTAGTGAGAAGGATTGGGGGTGGAATTTTAAGTCAGTGATAGTTCTTCGGAGTTAGAGTTGGTGGAGAAAATCACCTTAAAGTCTGTTTGCTTAATATGTTTTTTAGGGTTATAATTTGCTGTTGGATTATTTATTTTGCATGCCTTATGTGCGTTTATGGTGTATTTGTGTATATTGTATACTGCAGTCTAGTAGTAGATATGACTGTAGATAATACTACACTGTGAATTTTGTTAAAAAGTAGTGTGTTTTTTTGGGGGTTCCAGCATGAATGATTTAGCTTTTCTAGTGTTGGAGATGCACCTTACTAGCATGTCTTACAGGTGAAGCCATAGTGTTTAAAACCTGGCTGTTTTAATATTTTCTCGACATGAAGTTAGTACTTCTCTTAATATGTTTTTTAGGGTTATAATTTGCTGTTGGATTATTTATTTTGCATGCCTTATGTGCGTTTATGGTGTATTTGTGTATATTGTATACTGCAGTCTAGTAGTAGATATGACTGTAGATAATACTACACTGTGAATTTTGTTAAAAAGTAGTGTGTTTTTTTGGGGGTTCCAGCATGAATGATTTAGTTTTTCCAGTGTTGGAGATGCACCTTACTAGCATGTCTTACAGGTGAAGCCATAGTGTTTAAAACCTGGCTGTTTTAATATTTTCTCGACATGAAGTTACTTCTCATGTTCGGAAACATGCTGCTTTGAAACTTCGTTCTACAAGAGGAGCAACCCACATGGACAATTTATGTTACGGAGCAAGATGCAAGGCGGCTGTAGCAGGCTCGCGGACAATAATGCAGCACAGCAGCGGTGCATGAACAGTAACGTGTACTGTAGTGTCTCGTGAACAGCACTTGTTGGTACTGTAGTGCTGTTGTTTTCTGTGCATACTGATTGGTTTTCTAGGATAAAGAACATTTGGTTAGGTAGGTTATTTTGGGGTTCCTTATCTATCAAGTTATTATTAGGAATATGATCTTATCTATTAGGAAGATTATTTTGGGGATAAAGATTAGATTTGATTGATAGGTTTCCCGGACAATAATGCAGCACAGCAGCGTGCATGAACAGTAATGTGTACTGTAGTGTCTCATGAACAGCACTTGTTGGTACTGTAGTGCTGTTGTTTTCCGTGCATACTGATTGGTTTTCTAGGATAAAGAACATTTGGTTAGGTAGGTTATTTTGGGGTTCCTTATCTATCAAGTTATTATTAGGAATATGATCTTATCTACCAGGAAGATTATTTTGGGGATAAAGATTAGATTTGATTGATAGGTTTCCTTATAGATTATTTCTTAGGCGTCAAGTCGGGTTGTTTCTATAAAAGAGATAACATGTTTCCATTATGAAGAAAATGAATAAACAAAGTTCTTAGTTTCTCTCATTCCTTTTTAACTAAGCCTCAGAGCCTTGGTGGTGGCATGGTCAACCGTTGAAGGGTGAGTGCCCTACCCTTGGACCCGTACCCAACCAACCTACGCCACAACAATTTTAATGTAGTAGTATGTGATATTTTTGAAGTAAAGCGGTTTCATACAATCATGAAAACCTAGTCATGAAGAATAAACCAAGAAGATTTCTAGTGTTACCAAGTGTACATGTGCATGGCGTGTCACATTAATTAGTGGTGATAAACTAAATTTAATATAGCAGTATAGCATGCATGATATTAACATTAATTGGAGGTGCGTCCATACATAGGAGTGGCAAATGTATTGGGTCAGTGGCTTTTAGCTGCTAGTCTCACAACACACACGCACAAAAAAGAGAGGAAAGAATGCAACAACTTGACAGTTTGGTCTTGTATATCCAATAGATAGGTGGAAAGTGGGTATAGAAAGTTGGGGTTTAAAGCAAAATTCAGTATTCATACTTTATGTTGTAGTGTAGATGCGGGGAAATGATTTTGTTTATTACTGAATAACTTGTAGTTGTGGTAATCACAAAGAGAATGTTCTAACACTGTTTGTTTTACTTTACCATATTTTTCACCTTCATGGCGGAGTGGTGAATTGGAACATATTTTCCACCTGATCAGGTTGGGGCTAAAAAATTCATTAGCCTGCCATCTTGATAAACTGTTATCTTGTTGGTACATTTGTTATCTATGATCAATGTTGAGGTTTGCCTGGTCCTATTTTTTTCCAATATGTTATTGTTACACTGATAACCTGAATGTATGATCTTTATGCCTTTTATTGTCTGATCTTTATGCCTTTTATTGTCTGTTAATTTAACTATTCGATCTATTTGCTGCTTCAGAGGGACAAGTTATAAAGACGGATACGACAAATATTTTAATCAGACATCTCCAGCTAAAGAAAAAGGAGAGTGAGACCAAAGAAGCAGGTTCTAGAACTCCAGGGGAAAGCAGCAAGGGAAAAAGGTAAAACTGCCAAATTGACAGTGTGCAAATCTTCACTACTGTTACTGGGCAGCCTGCGCTGTACAACGCCCTATTTGGGCATCTTATTTGTTAGTAGCTCCTTGTTCTTTCATGGATAATATGTTTTCCCTGTACATATGACATGGCTCAACCCTTGTGGCATTTCCTGTTTCATTTAGCTCCTCTCTTGGTCTCGATGGGTATTTTCATATTCAACGCTGTTTAATATTGTTAGTACTTCAAGACTTTTTTTTTCTACTTGTGTATTCTTCCATGTTTGATGTTCTCAAGTCATGTTTCTTTTATTTAAGATTCTGTTTGAACCAGTGATCGATTCATAGGTTCATTTGAATTCCAAAACCCGAGCATTGAGAAGAACTTTCGAGATTCATATTAAGCCTTTTCATTTTGTTTCCTTTGGATGAAATTTAATTATAAGTTTTTTTGGTGTCTTAAAAGATTCCTTTCTGATGATAAATGGGAGGAGCTTGATACAGGATATCTACCTAGCTGATATAATTCCACCTCCTCATTCTACTTTCTAGGTGGATCTCTTTAGAGGATCATACTTCACTTCAAATCCGCAGTAAAATATCTATTTCAACATTCAAGGGAGCTGTTGCTGCTCTTAAAATATGTTGTACTTAAAATACCACCGTGGATTCAGTATTTCTTAATTTATATAATTCTTTAATTCCAGTTGTCATGTTTGTAAATAGTTTTTTTATTGACGAAGAGTAGCAGTCATTATTGAGTGCTGAAAATTGACCTGGCTAGCGTGAACTTGCAGAGACTGTACCTCAACCATTTTGGGCTTAACAGGGTCATGTCATATATGAGGAATTTCACTTGTTTTTTACACAACCGAAGCTAATTAAGAGTCCACTCATAGACTGAGCTGGCAATAAACTACAAATTTGATTACTTCACTATGTTTTGGAGTTCACCCCACAATTGTAGTATGTAGATTTATGAAACACCATATTTTTCTGGGATGACATATGATTGCTAACAACTGAGTTATATGAGTCATGCCTTAATGTGTTAAAAAAATGAGCCATGCCTTAATGTGTTTTAAAAAATGAGCCATGCCTTAAAAAGTCAGCTAGGTTATGCGGAGACTTAGAATGCTGGGTTTAGTAGAACGTAGAAGTCTAGCATTCATGTCAGCAGACTCTCGAGTATGCAGCACAATGCCACACAGCCAATTTGTCTCTAGAATTTTATAGTTGATTTCTAATAGCCTTTGTTTATACTCTAGTATTTTGTACCTTGGAGGGAAAAACAACTGGATTTCTCCACGAATTATTATTGTGTAGCAATTGACAACTGATAGCAGTGATCAAATCCTTAGTTGGCACCTACTGTAAAGACCTATAAAACAAGTACGGTCTTTATGAGACGTAATTTTCTACGATCTAGCATTAAGTTTATGGGAATAACTTCAAGAAACATGTGGATATTCTGTTATGAATCATGTGGTGCTGTTTGGTAGGTTGTCATGCTACAACTTATTTTCCTTGGAAATTTTTATATGCTGATGCCTATTTATAGTTTGGTCATTTAGTTATCTGGGAGTGATATGAGCTACTCGAGATATACACATACTTGTCAAGACCTTTATGAAGATTTTTTTCCTCCATGATGCTTATCAGTTGGATGGTTTGACTTTAGATAAAGTCATTCTCAAAGTAAGTTGTGGTCTTTTTTGTTTGATTAGATCTGCTGCCAGAAGTCTGGATGGCCAAAGTTCATCAAAAAGACCCAACTTGGGTGGTACCTCTGGGCTGTCTGCCTCTGGTAAGAGTCTTGATCGCCCCCTTCATTTTTGTCTTCACCTCTGAGTCTTCTAATTTGAGCATTTGCGAATACATGCATGTCGATAGCATTTGCGAATACATGCATGTCGATAGTGCATAAGGTGTGAATCTTGGGAAGAATGTTTTATTTATTAGCATTTTGGGCAGGACAAACAGAGCAAGAGACATCCATTGCCCAGTTTTCAGCAGAAGCCAATTCTGTCCAATTTGTGGCAGGAAGTGGCTAAACTTGGCTAGTTTCCATCCAACCTCTTACCACAATCCATCCAACTTGTTACCACAAATTCCACTTCAATTATAAAGTGAACCAGCCCATCCAGGGACCCTGTTCTATGTTATTGAGACCTAGTTTTAGGTTTAATGCATTACATTAATTAAAGTAGCAACCGTCTTTTTTTTTGCATCTGAGATTTAGTAGCATGTTTCTTAATTATGCATGCTTTAGCATTTCAAGACATGGAAATAACGCACTCTTGCCCTTCTCGAAAACCCATTAGCAGTGTTGTTTCTTCAATCTAATGGACACTTTAAATGCAGCAGAAGCAGTATCTGGCTTTTCAGAGAACACACTGCAGTCCTTCACAGTTGAGAGGTTGCGTGCACTTCTGCGACAAAGAGGCCTTCCGGCCAAAGGAAAAAAGGCAATATATACCATGCCTGGATCTTCTTCTTGTTCTGAATTTAAGAATTTAAACTCTTAATCACCAGTGTATCCATTGAATTCTGCTGCTTGACCTGTAGATTGTATTCAAAAGAACTTCATTGAAGATCAAAGAATATCCTCCATATTTCAACTTTTGAATAATTCTGAATGTGCTCCACATGCTTGTGTTTTCTTAGGAAGCTTCTTGTTGATTTCAAAATTTGTTAAGTAGTATTCAAATGTTCCCACAAACCTACCTGTTGTAGGGCATGCTAGTGTATTATGTTTCTCCAGAAACTTCGTAATGTTTTAGCAAAAGTTGGCTTTATGAAGTAAAAGAAATTGCGGGGAGAAAGGCCCAATATCTGTGATGTAACTTAAGTATTGTGTCTAATAGAATATGAACGAAATGACTGTCTAAAAAAACAGATATAATATGAATGAAATACAAAAACTTCCAAAAACAATCATCTCCTAAAGATGCTTGTTAGTGTTGCTATTAGGTTTTTTATTTTTGCATTCAATGCCATCACATTATGGTTTTTCTGGTATCTGCACTGTATTTGATGCTGATAAATGCGGATTACGAAAGAAGGTACTATTGTAATTTTTTTTGGTGTGGGGGGGGGGGTGGGGGGGTTAGTGTTGTTATTTTATTAAAAAATCTAGGGTGTCCAATAGGGAAAATTTTATGCATATTTTGTTTGTCAAGATTACTCAATTTGGGATCATCATCTTGTCCAAAAGTTATACTAATATTATGATGGCCGGCCTTCCTCATGCAGGATGAACTGATCGCTCGCTTAAAAGAGGCGCAGGGTTGATATCAAGCTCATATTTCTCCTTTTTTGTGGTTGATTTATTGCCTACTAGCAAGTGGCAACATCAAACTTTGCTGACAGCAGAATGAGTATCAGGCTGTACTCGTTGATTGGTTGTTAAGTTGTAGACTTCAGGAGATGTGATGTACTTGGGTTGAGACTTGAGAGCTTATCTCTAATCATAATTTGATGTTTTGTAGTGCATTTTCCTTACTTTATGCTTGTCAGAATAATTCCCTATGACTTCTGGTACGAAACAATGGAATTGATTAGAAATGCAGAGATTAGGATTTAGTATAGAAACTTCACATATGCATCTAATCTTTTGCTGAATCCTTATACTCGTATCCTTTGGATTTAAAATATGACAATGAATACCCAGAATGAGGTATTTGTAACGCGTATTTTGCCTACTCCTGCATGGCCAATATATAGGTTCGCAAATTAGGACATATATGTTTGCAAATTTGAGTCTTAAGCTTTTTAAAAGTACTTTCTAGGAAGTTTGAAGTATTTAAAATGGCCAGGAAAGGAAATGACAATTGATATATAAATCTTTACTATTATAAAAGAAGTATTTGATGGTAGTGATGGTGAGTCCGATATCTACCCTTTTCTCTCCCTATCTTTTGGGTTAGTAGAATTTTTTGTTGATAGATATGTATGTATAAGTTATTTGAAAGATTTTCTGTGGATAATTAAATTATCTCTTCTTGTGGTTTGTGATAAAATTATATATGGCTTATTGATTATATGTAAATTATGTATGAAGCTTTTATTCATAGGATAATTAATTTATAGATATTAATTTTCTAAGTTAATAGCTTACATTATGTTTATTTGAAAACAGTTGCACTGACCGGGCCTCAGTTAGTATATAAGATGCTTGTGAGTTTGTCTGCGTAGAAGTAGAAAGTTGCTGCTCTTCTAGGTACTTCATCCTTTACTTGCCAATTGTGTACTGGCAAGTTGTTCGTCGTACTACTGCGATTTTTTAATAATTATTATTTTATTCTAAAATATAGAAATATACTTATCTTTTTATTTTACATAAATAATACTCTATTAGGCGATTTGGACCTAGTCGCTCAATAGTTGAGTGACTAGTCCAAGTCGCCCAACCGTCGAGCGACTTGGATCTAGTCGCTAAATGGTTGGGTGACAAGACCATATGTCGTTTGGCCGTTGGGCGATTTTAATTAATAACAATATTATTTTATTAATACGTTGGAAATAATTATGTGAAATGTGGTGACGACGAAGGAGGTGCTACGGGTGATGCAGCTGCCCAATGGTTGGACGACTAGATTCAAGTCGCTTAACCACCGGGCGATTTGACAGCAAGTACAATCCCCGTGTCGTTGAACAATTGGACCACTGCTTGCTGGTCGTCTAATGGTTGAGCGACTAGACGACTGTATAGAAAGGTACACTCACAGTCTCTTTCGCCATTCATCTCAGGAGAGAACGAGAGGGGAAAAGGAGAGGGGAAGAGAAAAGGATAGGAGGTTGGGAGAGGGGGAAGAAGTTCAAGAGAGGGGGAGAAGGAGAGCAGAAGAGAGAACAAGGGGGGGGGGGCGAGAAGCACAGGGAGCTCGGGAGGTAAGAGAAAGAAGGAAGGTTGCTGATAAGGAGAGAAGGTCTTCGCGTGAAGGTAATAGTCTCATTTGCAACATCCCAAAGTTTTGTTATCAAAATTAGAATTATAAAATTATTATTTTAATGAACTTCCCGAGTTTTAAGAAGAGTTTTATTGCTTTTCTCGATTTCCTATATTTTAAAAGTCAAAATAAAGTTTATTGAGTTTCTTGGTTTACTTTGGATTTAAAGTTAAAAAGAAAAACTTATATAATTTCTTGAATCTTCTAGTACTTAAAAATATTTTTTCTGTCTTTCAAAAATTAAAACAATTTATGTACAAAATTAAAAGCCAACCTTAAGCTGGGAATAATTTTATTAAGTTCAAAATAAGTTAGGAAATTTTTGTTAATTTTTTTTTTCATAATTTTTTGAACTCCTTTTGCTATTTTCTAAAAGCTATTTTGTTTTGTTGTAATTTCTAAAATTTGAAAAATCAATTAAATCTCATTTTTTGCTTTCGGGCCAAATCTCCTCTGGCCCATTTCCCTTCCTCTCTCCCGGCCCAAGTCCATTCCCGAGCGCTAGCCTGTTTTCCTCGGCCCGCTCCCGCTCACCTAGCTTGCCAGCCCAGCCGCGCCTCCCTCTCTCTCCCACCGACATGGCAGTCCCACCTGTCGGTGCCTCTCCCTGTTTTTCTTCCTCCCCGTCACCTCCTTTTTCCCGTTGCTGCCCCTGCCGTTCGTCGCCCCATCCCTTGGCCACACCTGCCTCGGTCTGCTCCCCTACTTGCTCTTGTTGACTCTGTGCCCGCGTCAGCGCCCGCCGCCCCGTCTTTTCCCTTCCCCGCCCCGTCTTTTCCCCCACTTGCCCTGTTGACCTCGCCGTTCACCTGCCCTCTACTCCACCCCGTCCCGTCCGTTTCCACGCTGCATCACGGCCGCTGAAAAGTTGTCGTCGGCGGCGCATCTTCCTCCCCTTTCCTCCCCATTTTTCGCGTGCATTGAAGGTCTGTTTCGCTATTGTCAATCCCGCACCTGCCCTTCTCTCTCCGCGAATCCCGCCGGCCGCTTCATGCCTTGAGCCGGCCAGAGCTCACTCGTGCGCCCATGCTGCGAGCCTTCTCCCCTACTCCTCCTCCCCTATAAAAAGGAGCATCAGGTGCTCCTCTTCCCCCCTCCATTCTCCCTCTCTGGCCTTCACCTTGCTGCGCCGACCGCATCAGGGTGAGCCCCTTGGCTTCCTCTCCCACCTCCCCTATTTCGCCATCCTCTCCTGCTTTCATTTCTCCACAATCGAAGCTTTACCGCCACCGGTTGAAGCTCTTTCCACCTCGCATTCTGTTGCCGTCGTTGATTCCCCGGCGACATCATCTTTGCCGTTAGCTTCGCCTCATGACATGCTACGTCGTGCTCCCTTCCTTTTCCTCGGAGTTCGCATTTCCCCCTCGTCTTCTCCTGGCCAGGAATGCGATTCTCCCATCGCTGGCTGAACCGCCTTCCACTATCGTTTCTGGCGCCGTCGACCATTCCCCAGCGACACCGTCTCCACCACCGGCATATCGACTCTGCATTCTACATGGTGCTCCCCTTCCCTCGCCCCTGCCGCCGCCAGAGCACCATCACCCCGTGCGCCTGCTGTCGCTGTTCTTTCTACCAGGTAGTCGAAACCTTCTTTCGACCAGGTAGTCGAAATCCCATTCGAGCAGGTAGTCGAAACCCCTTTTGACCAGGTAGTCGAAACTTCCTTTTGACCAGGTAGTTGAAACCCCCTTTGGACCAAGTAGTCGAAACCTCCTTCAACCAGTTAGTAAAAACCTTCTTTCGACTAGGTAGTCGAAACAATGAACATTATTTTTGAAATTATATCATTTCTTGTGATATCCAAACTTCTAGATGTTCGCTCTCCTTCATACGAACTCCGATTCTGTCGATTCAAATTCTTAAATTCACCTAAATTCAATATCTAGCTATCTGTACCAAAATTATTTAATTTGGAGTTTATTTGAATTTTATTTGAATTTGGCTTGCTTTCGCGTGTAGATTGCGACGACTTCGAAAAGTCGGATTGCGACGATGTTTGAGAACAACAACTAAATAAGCATGGCAACTTACATCTTTGATCATATTTGAATTTTGGTATTTCAAATGATTTAAATTCTATTTTAAATTATTATTTGCATGTGTATTTATATTCAAGTTATTTAAATCCATGTTTTAAAATTTTGGTATTCTCAATTCCTTTGTATAGCCAAATGTTGCTATTGAAGTAGCCATACCTTGTTGCTATAGTTAAAACCTAGTTGGTACATTAGTATGAACTAGACACATTGTAAAAATTTATACTTAGTCAAAGCTTAGACAAAAAAAATGTTCAATTTGGGCAATTTAGCCAAATGTATAAGTATGATTTAACTTGATGCTATGGTATTGATTTTACTATAGAAATTTTGAAAAATGATTTAACTTGGTAAATAAAATGAAAAATTAGTTTGGATTTGGGAGAAATGAATGTTTGGATGGTGCACGTTGATACACGGGATCGAGTCATTTCTATGATCGAGGCCCAGGGGTTATTTTGGAAAGTTGTCCAAGTCACTTAAGGACTAGTCTTCAAACCGTATCTTGCTAAGCCTCATCGTACTACCACATGTCCTGTGTAGGTGGGACCTGACTAAATAATTTGTATCATTTTCCCCGTGGTTGTGTCATCTGGTTGCGTAGGTGTCTTTATAACCTACTTTTATGTATTCTCACATGGCGCAAGAGAGGGCTTAAATCCAACGGGTTTTTATCCAAAGAAAGCGAAACCTTAGCAAGGCGGGACTACGGTGGGATGGTGCATTGTAAAGGCCTTGTGATAATCTCTTAGTCGCACACCTTTGGAAGTGTGTGAAACAAACATTACAAGTGATTGTCTCTTGTGCGTAAGGCTATACAACCTCTGTAGAGTGTAAACCTATCCGAAATAGCCATGCTCACGGTCATGGACATGCTCAGCAAAGCCAATGCATAGTTAGATTTTAGTTTTGTTTTCAAAAGACTTTATGAAATAATTTTGGATATTTTTTCTAACTGGAAAATTGGGTGGCTTGCCATGTGATAGGAGGGTATCCTTCACCACTCTTGTGTGAAAGTTATCTGACTATAAAACTTGAGAATTTGAAAAATGAATTTTAGTTATAGAATATCTGCTTTGGAACTTAGTACAAGTATTTAGAGAAAACATCGATTTATGCAAATTCAACCATATACACCTTCCTTTGATATACCCTTGCATGTATTATAATTCTGTTATTGGGTGTAACTTGCTGAGCACGTTGTTTGAGCTCACAATTGCTTAATGCAAATAAATTTTAGAGAAGGAGGACTTCGCGCTGTCGAAGATCTCGACGACTAGGCTACTACCCAGTCGATTGCCTGTGGCAGATGAGCTGGGCTCTGCTACTGTTCATTTATCTTCCGTTGTGTTCTTATTTGTTGGCTTGTAAGCCTTTTTGGTAATTAAACTCCAACTATTAATAAAGTTTTGTGTATTATGGATGTTACCATATTTGTTTACTGTGTGAGCTAGCCACTAATCATGGGGATGGTTCAGTAATACACAGAGGATTTGGGAGTGTTAATCCCAGGTCCTAGCATCATCCGTTCTTGTTCTCATCCGAATGTAGGCGACGTGTCGCTACTTATTGGTTTAGCACGTATTTCCTGAATATATTACGACAAATGGCTAGTTGAAATGTGCAAAACATTTGTAGTGAGAAATCAGTCGTGTCGGAGCCCACAAGATAAAAAGTGCACTACGGTGTTTGTACGATTTGTGAAGGTCCATACAGTGTTGACCTAAGTGGTTTCCGGCAAGTCAGTATGGTACACTCGGATGCGGAGAATGCTCGAATCAGAGATATCCTGTACAGGCTCACCTACAGCTCTCCTTGGATCCCGGGGGTGTGCCGTGTCATACTACATGGCTTTAGAGTCGATCTGCCACGCACATTCTGTGGGAGTTGAGCGGACTGATGCGCGCGGTTGCATGGAAGGGCTTTTGCAAGGCTGCTGGCGCCGTGGATACTAGTGCGTGCTACTCGTGCAAGAATGTTCGAAGGGAGTCCAAGGAGGCTCTACTGACGGCTCCCGTCCAGTTGGTGGGAGCAGCTCGGGCGCGCAACACGTGCTTCATGAAGATGACACGGTGGCCGATGTTGCGGAGGCAGAAGGGGATGTGGTGGTTGATGTTGCAGAGGGAGAAGATGTAACACCCCAACCCATCAAAGAGCCTGGAATGCTACTAAATAAACATGATAACCATTTAAACATAAGGCATAGTTCTAAATTTCGGCAGAACCTCCTTTGTATAATTAAGTATACCAGAGGTTCAAATAGATGCATATATTATTATCAATATCTCAACATCCAAAGTTCATCAAAACATTCTTAAATAATCTATTCGGCTAATGCATAAGCAAGCATAATTAAAAATTTACCACTCTCAATATTACAAATAATCCAATGCATTCAAGCATAGCCAAAATTAATCCTTAAACAGTTTGCTTATTATTAAGGTACGACCTAAATGATAATCATCTTTAAAAAAATATGTGGTATTGAGTGCATCCAAAGCAACCCTACTCCCTCTCATGCATGCCGTTCTTGCAAGTGGAACCTAAAAGCACAACAAAAGCAAGAGGTGAGTCCAAAGACTCAACAAATATAATAAATATCATCAACAACATACAAGCATACAAATCATCAACTATACTTCACAAAACCACATATCAATCACTTTACACATGCATGCTACGCAATATGCTCAACATGATCTTTTTCCTCCTCTTTCCCTTTTGCATTTTACCAGTAATGCAAAGTGCGCATCCGTCGATACACACCCATGTCTGTACCATCTGGTACAGGGACCTTTGCCCATACTCCACGTGTATGGGGACCTAAGCCCATGCTCTTCAAGCATGGGGATCTTTAGCCCGTCGTTAACATGATGGGGATCTCGAGAGTTGCTTGGTCATCACATGACCAAGACTTCAATAAACCAACATGATGCATATGTATGAATACTCAAAGTAACACAAACATGCATCCTCAATAACATTACATATGAATAGCCTATTCATACTCCAAAATCTCATAACCTTAAACAAACAACCATGAATAACACGTAATCCATATCTCTAGCAACCATGAACAATACCAATTATACCATCCTCACAAACATGAACCCACAAGTGCTAATAATATATATTAAACATTGCCATTCAATAATATATATTATATTCATCATTATACTTGCCTTAACCGCGAGAGAACGAGGGATGTACAGAAGGTGCTGCCCCCGGTACCAGTCCACCACTTGAATAATAATTATAACACACGCTAAGACACAGCAGCGGACCAAAAGAACTATAACAACAACCATGAACTCGCAAAAACATCTAACTCGATCCCGTCCCCAAATTCCTGAACGTCGATCTGTCCCCTCGGTAGATAGTCAACTTAAAAAATCCATATCTATTGGTACAAGAGTCCAAATAAGATGTTCTTAGACTTTCTGGAAAGTTAATTAAATTCTCCAACTAAGTCTAGTTGGTGAGCCTTACTGAATCGGCCAAATAATACCCCTACTCGGAAAGTTAATAAAACATCAATTTCACGTCGAGCTCTCTGGACAGAGCACTAAAACCACCATAACTTTTGCAACGCAACTTGGAACGGGGTGATCTTGGACTCTCTGGAATCATGACAAAACCAGCTACAATAGTCTAGTTGTACAAGTCTCCTGATTAGGCCTCCTACTAATTCTTATATTCAGGTAAAGTTTCTGTCTTTGCAATCTGACAGTCAGCGAAACAGCGGCTGTAAAAATTCTATAACTTTTGATTGCCAACTCTAAAAATTGTGTTCTTTATCAACTTGGAAATCTTACTAAATCCTCTACAATATACGTTTTGGGTGGCTTTTCTAATTCGGCCTCTAAATAATTCATAATGGCCAGACAAGACAATCTGCCAATTCTCGTCAGCTCTCCTGGTCAGTTGTGGTAAAACTACCATAACTCCTAAACCATAAGTCCAAATCAGGTGATCTCGGTGCCCAAAGAAAGCTAAAACCTAGGGCTACAACTTTTTAAGAGGCGGTCAGGTCATAAAACATACGGATCTTACCCAAAACTGACGAGCAACAGCGTTGAACAACACCGATTTGCTACCTCGTTTTGGCCGGCACTCCAACGGTGGTCTCCTTGCCTTTCCTCCAATGGACCGCGGCAAGGATCTTCTCTGGGAGGGAGGTGGTGCTGCTGGGGAGGTGGTGGCGCAGGGGAGGAGCAATGGGGAGAGGGGGTTGCGGGTATGGGGGGAAAGAGGGGGAAAGAGGGGGAAAGGGGGAGGGTGGCTAGTGTTTAGGGGGGAGGTCATCCCCCCTTTGGCCGGCCCCCCACTTGGGCCACATGGGCCGTGACCCAAGGCCCAGGTTGTTGTAAATTCACGAAAACCCCCTTATTTTCCAGGGATTTTTCTCTTCTTTTATTGTTCTTTCTTCTCCCGACTAGCTGTTTAATTGCCCGATTAAATTCCGCGGTATTACAGAAGAAGACGCGGTGGCTGATGTTGCGGAGGCTGAAGATGATGCGGTGGCTGATGTTGCGGAGGCAGAAGAGGAAAATCGCACACCGCACGCTCATCCCACTACATAGGCGGATGTAGGGGAGCATGTCGACAGCATTGTGCGTCGGATGGAAATCGATGACTCGATGGCCCGGGTGTAGGAAGCTTTAGAAGAGGATGGCGATGACTCTTCTAACGAGGATGAAGGTCCCATCCCGCAGGAAAAGAATATGGTGGACGTTTAGGGTCTTGTTGTGTACGACGAGCACAAATCACCGTGTGAGTATCATGTTATGGAGGTTCGGTTTCATGCAATGTTTGCTGACAAGGGAGCACTACAGAATGCCATTAAGATGTGGGCCTTGTCCATGCAGAAGACGTTTCGGGTCCTGAAATCCAGCTAGGAGCAGTACACTATGGTCTGCGAGTAGGCTGGTTGTCCTTGGTGTGCACACGCACGTAGACCCAAGTACGAGACTCACTGGATTGTCTCGAAGGTGAAGGCGCACTCCCGCGTGCCCAGTTGTGGTTCCTTCGACATCTGAAGGTGGGGGTAGTTGGGGCACGTCTTGATGTTTTGCATAATCCATGATCGACACCCCGGTATGATGAAGGCCATCGGAAAACTTCAGCAAGACCCCGAAGAGCCATTCCCTTGGCCAGACATAAGAAACATATGGTGGTCGTAAAGAGAATTCTAAGATATTTAAAGCATTCCTCTTGCATTGGCTTGTGGTATCCCAAAGGTGCAAAATTCAATTTAATTGGATATTCGGATTCTGATTATGCGGGTTGCAAAATGGATAGAAAAAACACCTCGAGTAGTTGTCAATTCTTGGGAAGATCCTTAGTGTTATGGTCATCCAAGAAACAAAATTTCGTTGCCCTATCCACCGCCGAAGCCAAATATGTCTCCGCAGAAAGTTGTTGTGCTCAATTGCTATGGATGAGACAAACTTTGAGGGATTATGGAATAAAATTTGAAAATATACATCTTTTGTGTGACAGTGATAGTGCCGTGAAGATAGCAAACAATCCGGTCCAACACTCAAGAACCAAGCATATAGATATCCGACATCATTTCTTAAGAGATCATGTGGGCAAAGGAGATATCAAAATTAGCCACATAAGGACCGATGGCCAATTAGCCGATATCTTCACCAAACCATTAGATGAAAGCCGCTTTTGCACTTTGAGGAATGAGTTAAATATCATAGATCATTCTAATGTTGCTTAAAACTCATGCCTCATGAAAATTACTTTCATTTGGTTCTCTTGATGTATTTATGAAAATAATTTCAAAATCTTTCTTTAAAATCTCTATTTGTATTAAAAAAACTATATTCATTTGAGTTTCTATTATCTATCTCATGCATAATGATCCTAAAAATTATTTGCTGTGTGATTATTATAAAGGATCATTTACATTTCAGCTTAGTTTCTGATCTTCTAGGAAAAAACGGTAATACCGTGTTCTTAATGCCGGTACTACCGCTGCCTGGTAATACGCACTTCAATAGCGGTACTACCGTCCTTCTGTGTTGGTTGGTAAAGCAGTCACTAGAGACCAACTCGAAAACATACTCGAAGACGTACTCGAAAGCGTACTCGAAAACGTACTAAAAACATACTCGAAAGTGTACTAAAAAATGTACTCGAAAATGTACTCGAAAGCGTACTCGAAAACGTACTCAGAAGCATACTCAAAGACGTGGTCGAAAACGTACTCGAAGATGTGGTCAAAAACGTACTCGAAGACGTGGTCGAAAGCGTACTCGAAGACGTGGTCGAAACCATCGTGGTCGAAAACGTGGTCGAAGACCAATGGATCACCGGTACTACCGACATTGAAAATGCGGTACTACCGGAATGCGGACTACCAGCATGAAAAATGTGGTACTACCACTTTGGTTGGTGAATTGCATTAACTGCCTTCGCACGGGACTTAACCCCTTCGTCACCTCTCGTTCGGTCATTCCGCTCTTGTTCTCTCTCTCTCTCTCTCCCCGTGCTCCTCTCCAACGAACCCTACTATCAAATCTTTTGATTCTGTGGAGCACTCTTGAATATTTGTGTTGGAAGTATCTTCTGTGATCAAATCTCTTCCAATCTCGGAGGTATTTGCCTTGATTCATTCTTATCTCATCTACTTTTGGGATCTATCTCTCTTCTAGGGTTTGAATCAAAATGTGCATGAGTCAACTTTTCTTGAAAAAAATGGTAGTAATTAGTGTTTGATGACTTATTATGTCGATTATATGGATCCATTCATGTCAAACACTAGTTAAGATCAAAATTAGAAGATAGCCCTAAACTTTCTGGAACTGCAGTACTACCGCCCCATGGTAGCCGGTGCGCAATCAGCGGTGGTACTACCGCTTCAGAAGAGAAAAGTTGATTTAATCATACTCTTTTGCATAAAACCTATTCTAATTGTCTCCTCTTGTCTTAGCAATCATGCCAAGGACAAAGACTCCTCTTCGCAAAGGGGTCACTCCCGATGGAGATCCCAAAGAACGTTATGATCCCCCAGCCTCGAGCGCTAGTCCTTACGCCAGAAGAGACCTTCAAGGAAGGAAGGTAACGACTCAGAGACAGAATCCTTTCCTTTAGCTATGAGAAAGAGAGAACAAGGTACATCATCAAGGAAGCAAGTTGCCGAGTTTGAGAGTGAGACAATTGGCAAAAATGAGGGGTCTTCTCAAGAAGAGACTAGTGATGAGGAAATGGGAGAGGCTGAAGAGCCTCAAGTAGACCTCATGTTGATTCCCAGTGAAAAATACGCTCTACTTCGCCATGTCAATCTGTATGAGAAGTCCAGCAATTCAGCATATGCAGGATTTCATACAAGATTTTAGCAAGAAGTATTTGCTCATCTTTATAGTCAGATCCGGTAATTTACTGATCACAAGTATATGGATTGGGCTCATTTAAGCTCTCTTGATAAGTATGATGGACCCTATAGATTATTTCAGGAAGTCGGTCTTCATGACATTGTGGCTTTGAAGTGTGACTATAACGAGAAGATTATAAGACAATTCTATGCCACCGTCCATGTGTCAGCTTCTTTTGATCATTTGATATGCATAACGGGAACCGAAAGATACCAAGCCTCCAAGGCAGATTTTGAATGTGCCGTGAGAACTTATATTGGGATTCAAGAAAAACTTTATGACAAAGAAGCCCTCATAATTTCAGCTTACATGCAGTTTTATAATGAGAGTGTCAACTTTGTACCTGGAAGGATTGGATGCCTTCTCCCTCTACCAAGCCCGATTAACAGAATCATCAACCATACCTTCTTTCCCAAGAGTGGCAACTTTGATGCCATTAGAGGACATGCATAGAACAAAATTGATAACATTATTCATGGCTGAAAATTTGATGTGGTTGATTTGATTATAAGAGAAATTAGCTCCTCCAGGAATGACAGAATCAAAAAGATATACTTTGCACCATACATTATGGCTCTCATATTGAGAATGACTCAATTCAATGGAGGAAGGCCAGGAGTGCACAAGGCATACAAACCTAGGGAAGGGGCCCTAGTGCCTGCAGCCATACCACCTCATGCTCCAGTAGCACCCCCTCAGCGCCTGCAACAGCTCTAGCTGATCAAGCCTCACTCTCACATATGCTTTCAGTTGTCATGGAAATTAGAGAGTTTCAGCAAAGATTGGAGCAAAATCAAAAAAAATAAATAGAGGAAGCACAAGTAGAAACAAACAGTAGGATTGCAACCTTGACAGATCAAGTTTAGTCCCTCCAGCAATCCTTCTCTACTCTAGCTCACTATAGACGTCGTCGCCTCAATACTCCTCAAGATCCTTCTGCTCAAGACTAATCCCTTTTGGTCCTTGATGCCAAAAGGGGAGAAGCTTGAAGATCTAGGTTGAAAGATTTAGGGGGAGCTTAGAAGCTTTTGGGGAATATCTTATTAGCTATTATATGTATGTTTGAAACAATGTGTTTTATGTCTTATGTTTGTAAAAACCATATTCGGTTTTTATCTTAAGACTCTTGTTTATTGAATGCTTAGAATGATTATTCCTAATGTTATCTCAAGCAATCTTTATCAGTTATCATCTTTATTGCTTGAATGATCTTTGTGAATATTGTTCGTCATAGTCAATAAATAAAGGAAACTCTGTCAAATTTTTTAATAATCCATATGTGCATGAAAATTACTTCATGAATCTTGATGCACATATTTAGGGGGAGCTTTCTTTATTTAGTGGTTGACTTTGAAAGCAACAAGTCTTTTCATCTCCATTGAGCTCAACTCAAGAAATTGTTGAAAATCAAATGTCAAAACATGAATATACAATCTTGTGTATATTCAAAATCTTTCATATCCTTGGTAATTAATGTCAATACTATGTTATAGGACTAACATGTGTGCAAAGTATGTGTTAAAGGATAAATTCCGATAATTGTTTGGTGATAAGGTATTTGCAAGGCTAATGTGGTGAAAGATCGACATAGATAGAGACAAAGGCATCATATAGCCTAAGGACCCTTTTGTATTTTTTTATCGATCTCGGTGTTTGGAGAGCTAGTCAAGTGCATTGCATCATTAGTTGATCTTTTGGCACTTGGTTGTCTTCAAACGAGTGCTGCGATTTGTTACTCTTAGTGCTTACTTGCACCTAGACAGCTTGGAGAAGAAGTTGTGCGGTGATCACTTTAAATTTTTTAAAAAATTTTTTTTTTTTTTCTTAATTTTTTTTTTTTTAATTTTTTTTTTTTTTTTTTTTTTAAAAAAAAATTTTTTTTTTATTTTTTTTTTTTTTTTTTTGTTTTTTTAAATTTTTTTTTTTAAAAGGGGGGTTTTTAAAAAACCCCAAAAAAAAAATTCCCCAAAAAAAAAAGGGGGGGAAAAAAAAAAGGGGGGGAAAAAGGGAAAAAAAAAGGGGGGGGCCCCCCCGGGGGTTTTTTTTATTTTTCTTTCAATTTAAATTTTTTTTCCCCCTTTTTTTGGGCCCTTTTTTTTTTTTTTGGGGTTTTTTTAAAAGGCCCCTTTTTTGGGATTTCCCTTTTTTTTTTTTTTTTTTTTTTTTTTTTTTAAATTTTTTGTTTAATTTTTTTTAAAAAATTTTTTTAAAATTTTTTTTTTTTTTTTTTTTAAATTTTTTTTTTTTTTTTTTAAAAATTTTTTTTTTTCCAAAATTTTTTTTTAATTAAAAAATTTTTTTAAAAAATTTAAAATTTTTTTAAAAAAGGGTTTTTTTTTTTTTGGTTTAAAATTTAAAAATTTTTTTTTTTTAAAAATTTTTTTAAAAAAATTTTTTTTTGGAAATAAAAATTTTTAGGGGGGTTTTTTTTAAACCCCCCTTTTTTTTTTTTTTTTTTTTAAAAAAAGACCCCTTTTTAAAATTAAAATAAAATTTTTTAAAAAATTTTTTCCCCCTTTTAAATATTTTTTAAAAAAAAGGGGGGAAAAAAATTTTTAAATTTTTTTTTTAAAATTTTTTTTCCCTTTTTAAAATTTTTTTTAAAAAAGCCAAAAAGGGGAAAATTTTTTTTGGGGTTTCCCCCTTTTTTAAAAAGGGGTTTTTTTTTAAAATTTTTTTTTTAAAAAAAACCCCCAAATTTTTTAAAAAAACCCCCTTAAAGGGGAAAAAAAAAAAAAACCCTTTTTACCCTTTTTTTTAAAAAAAAAAAAATTTTTTTTTAAAACAATTTTTTTTTGGGGAAACTTTTTTTAAAATTTTATTTTTTTTTTTAATTTTTTTGGGGATTCCCCAAAAAAAAAAAAGGTTTTTTTAAAATTTATTTGGTTTTAAAGGGGAAAAATTTTTTTTTTATTAGGGGGGGAAAAACCAAAAAAAAGGGGGTTCGGGGGGGTTTTTTAAAATTTTTTTTCCCCCTTTTTTTTTTTTTTTTGGTTTTTTTTTTAAAAAAAATTTTTTTTTGGGGGGAAAAAAAGGAAAAACCCCCCTTTTTTGGGAAAATTTTAAATTTGGTTAAAAAATTTTTTTAAACCCCCCTTTTAAAACCCTTTTAAAAAAAAAGCCCTTTAAGGGGTTTTTTTTTTTTTAAATTTTTTTAAAAAAAAAAATTTTTTTTTTTTAAATTTTTTTTTTTTTTAAAAAATTTCCCTTTAAAAATTTTCCTTTTTTTTAACTTGGAATTTTTTAAAAAGGGTTTTTTTGGAAAAGGGGAAAGGGGGGTTTTAAAAACCTTTAAAAAAGGGTTTTTTCCCCTTTTTTTAAAAAATTTTAAAATTTTAAATTTTTCCGGGGGTTTTTTTTTTTTAAAAACTTTTGGGAAAAAAAAAATTTTTAAAAAACCCAACTTGGGGTTTTTTTGGGTTTTGGGAAAAATTTTTAATGTTTTTTTTTCCCCGGGGCTTTTTGGGTTTTTTTTTTTTTTTTGGGGGGTTTTAAAAAAAAGGGGGGAAAAAAAGGTTTTAATTTTAAAAAAGGGGGGAAAAAAAAAAAAAAAAGGGGTTTAAAAAAAAAAAAAAATTTTTTTAAAGGTTTTTTTAAATTTGGCCCAATTTTTTTTTTTTTAAAATAAAATTTTTTTTTTTTTTTTTTTTAAACCCGGGTTTTTAAAAATTTTTTTTTTTTTTTACCAATTTTAAAAAACCCCTTTTTTTTTTTATTTGGTTTTTTTTGGGGTTTAATTTTTTGGGGGGGGCCCCCCTTTTTTTTTTAATTTTTTTTTCCCCAAATTTTAAAGGGGAAAATTTTTTTTTAAAAAAAGGGTTTGGGTTTTAAAAAAGGGGTTTTTCCCAAATTTTGGTTTTTGGGAAAACCCCTTTTTTGGAAAAAAAAAAAAATTTTAAAAACCCTTTTTTTTTTTTTTTTTTCCCCTTTTTAACCGTTTTTGGAATTTTTTAAAAAAAAAAAATTTTAATTTTAAACCCAAAACCTTTAATTTAAATTTTGGAAAAAAAATTTTTTTTTCTTTTTTTTTTTTTTAAGGAAAAAAGGGGGGGAAAAAAAAAAAAAAAAAAGGGTTTTTCCCCAATTTACCCTTTTTTTCCCTTTTTGGGGTAAATTTTTTTAAAATTTAAGTTTTTTAAAAAATAAAAAAAATTTTTTGGGGGAAAAAAATTTTTATTTTTTTAAAATTTTAAATTTTTTTTTTTAAAAAAAATTTTAAAAAAATTTGTTTTTAAAAAAATTTTGGGGTAAATTAAAAATTAAAAAATTTTTTCCTTAAAAGGGGGGTTTTTTTAAATTTTTTTTTTTTATTTTTTTTTGGTTTTTTTTTTTTTTTTAAATTTAAAAATTTTTTAAAAAAAATTTCCTATTTTTTTTTGTGGGGGGGAAATTTTTTTTTTTAAAAAAAAGGGGTTTAAAAAAATTTTTGGTTTTTTTTTTTTAAAAAAAATTTTTTTTAAAAAATTTTTAAAATTTAAATTTTAGGGGGGGGGGCCCCCCAAGGGGGGGTTTTTTTAAAAAAAAATTAAAAAATTTCCCCTTTTTTTTTTTTTAAAAAAACCCCCAAAACTTTTAAAAAGGGGGGGGGAAAGGGGGGGTTAAGGGGGGAAAAAAAAAGGGGGGGGGGAAAAAAAAAAAAGGGGAAAGGGGGGTTTTTTTGGGGGGAAAAAAAATTTTTGGGTTTTTTTAAAAAAAAAAATTTTTAAAAAATTTTAAAAATTTAAAAATTTTTTAAAAATTTTTTTGGGTTTTTTTTTTTTTATTTTTAAAAAAAAAAGTTTTTTTTTTTTGGGGAAACGTGTGCGAATATATCTAGGATCATCTTGATCATCAATCACCCACGAGCAAGAGTTTTGACCTAGTTTCCGTTTTGACCCGGTTTTGCACCCTTCTTTAATCAAATCGAAAAGGATCGTTATTCTTCTAAGAATTATCATAATATTCAATTGGAATAGGTTTCTGATATATAGAGAAGGTGTGTTCTAAGTTTCATCAAGTTTGGATTTGTAGATCAAAAGTTGTATCTATTTTCATCTTCGCCATCGTAGTCGATCTGTTCGCTCGAAGCCGTGATCGACCGCCAGTAGCCACCCATGATCGCCGTAGGAATCGGTCCGACCGCCTTGAGCTAGCGGTTCGACCGGCAAAGGTAATCGTGATTTGTTATCTTGTGCTTGATCTTTTGTAGTATTGCTTAGGGGTCTTTATTGGATTCAACATTAGTCTTCCGCCGTACTGATATACTGATCTTCATAGCTTCCATAGCTACTGGAGTGAAATTATGTTGAATCCAGTATTTGTGAAAAAGTGAGCGTGCTCCTATTCAGCCCCCTTTAGTTGCCTTTTCGGTCCAACAAGTGGTATCAGAGCCCGGTTAGTTCAATCTTGATCTTAACTGGTCACTGAACTTGGCAATGGATAGATACTCCACAAAGCCGCATATCTTCGATGGGCATGACTATGCCTATTGGAAGAATCGCATGCGAGTCTTCCTTGAAAGCGAAGGACAAGCTATATGGGAGGTTGTTCGAGTCCCTCTCGTTGTGCCCGAAGTTGCTACGCCGGCTTCAGAAGCCCTTTTGGCTAACAACAATAAGGCTAAAAACCTCTTGTATGGGGGGCTTGGGAAACAGGAGTATGATCGGATTTACAATCTTGAGACTGCGCATGAGATTTGGAACACTCTCGAAACCTATCATGAGGGTTCGTCCCAATTCAAGAAAGTACGCCAAACAGTCTATGAGCGTGTATATAACAAATTCGAGATGCGTCCTGGTGAGAGCATCGATGACATTTTCAGTCGCTTTAATAAAGTGATTAATCAGATGAAAGCTGTTGGTATTGAATATTCTCAGTCTGAAAATGCCACCCACCTCTTGGCTGCAATCAACACCAAGGAGTGAGAGATAAAGGTTACTGCCATTGAGGAGAATGTCAATCTTTCTGATCTGACTTTAGAGCTGCTCTATAGCAAGTTTAAGACTCATGAGATCAAGAGGATTGATCCTCCCAAGAAGGAAAATATGGATTTGGTAGCAGACCCGCTCAAGAGAGCTTCTGATGGGTCTTTTGAGTCTTCTTCTGGATTTTTGCTTGCTGGTTTATCTGCAATCCACAAAGAGGAGTTTGAGAGTCTTCCTGAGGCTGAGTTGGCTCTCATAGTCAAAAAGGTCACACGGTCCTACAACAATATGAGAAACAGAAATCGAGGAGGTCTCGTGACTTGCTATGAATGTGGTGAGCTAAATCATATCCGGGCAAATTGCCCCAAGCTAAAAGGTAAGAGCAACCATAAGGAGGGAAAGGCAGCTTGGAAGAAGCCTCAATGGAACAAATCAAGGTTTGATACTGCCAAGCTGGCAAATGCCGCTCACCGGGTGCTTGCCGCTTTTGAGGATCAATCCTTGAGCGATGTTGATTCCGGGAGTGAGGAGGACAAGGTGGAGGAGATCCCTCAAAGCAAGAAGAAAGGGAAGGCTAAGTACTTCACCGGCTTGTGCTTCATGACCGACTCCGTTGACAACAACAACGATGAGGTATCTCCTTCCTATGATGTTCTTTCTGATAGATGTGAAACTATGTTGGAGCAACTCATGAGTCAGGATAAAGTTTTAGAGTTTGTCATTGCCAAGAATAAGGATTTAGAGTCACAAGTAGATAATTTGATTTTAGAACTTGAAAATGCTAAGACTCTTGAATCTGATGAATGTTCATCTTGCCATGCTATGCACTCAGAATTTGATAAACTGCAATATGCTCATGATATTGCTTTGCAACAACTTGAAAATGCTAGGACTGAACTTGTTGAAGTTAAATCTGCTCCATGTGAAAAATACTTAGAGTCTAACAAGTTAGTTGCTTCTGGTGTGGTTGATCCTAGCTTTTGCACTTTCTGCTTAGAACGCAAACATAAAGTTAAAGATATCTTAGAAGCAGCTAGAGCTAAATATGCCAAACTTAAGGACAGTATTGAGTCTTCTACATGTGCTTCATATCCAGCTCTTAAACTTGAAACTGCTTTATATAAGGAAAAATATTCTAGAGCCATTTAGGGTAAAATCTGTGAATCATGTGTTAATCTTAAAGAAGAAAATACTTATCTTAAGGATACCTTAGAAAAATTCTCTAAAGGTAAGAAACAATTAAACATGATTCTAGACAAGTCTAAAACTCCTTATAAGAAACAAGGATTATGATACAATCATGCTCAAAATAGTTCTAACCCAAAAGTTACTCAAGTCTTGGAAAATGGGTTAATTGAATTCAAAACACAACCTACAAAAATTATATTTAAATATACAGGTATTGCCCAACCATCTGTTAAGTCTAAGGGTGCTTCTCCTAGTGGTATTAAGTATCATTGCACCTATTGTAAAAAGGATGGGTATTTGATTGAGTTCTGTTCGCGTAGGTTGAAAAATGATAAAAAAAAATTTGGTAGAATTTCATCTAATCAACCTAGAGCTTTTATGAGACATAGTAACATAGAAAAGAAGAAACCTGGTTTAGGATTTGTGTCACATGTTGATCATCATGTTCCTAGACAGGATAACTCTCATGTAACTTTAAACATTGCTCATAACAGAACTTCAAATAAAATCAAGGATAGTACTTCTGCTTTGCATACTACTCGCAGACGTGTGTCTCAGTACTGGGTTCCTAAGTCTTGTTTAACAAACCCCAGTATTGATACACATCGTTCTTCTGTTCCTTGATTTTTAGGATTACCGCGGAAAGAGGAAGGACACATGGTTCGTCGACTCCGGTTGCTCACGTCACATGATCGGAGACTCAAGATGGTTCACCTCTTTCACGTGGTCGACAGGTGATGATTTCATCACCTTTGGAGATGATAAACAAGGGCGGATTGAAGGAACATGATCAATCAGGGTGAACGACAACTTCATCCTCAAGGACGTCGCTGTTGTGGACAAGCTAAGGTTTAATTTGCTTTCTGTCTCTCAACTTCTTGATGATAGCTATGAGACTATATTTAAGAAAAATACTTGTCGGGTGCTTGATTCGACTCGTGAGCTTGTTTTTGGAATTACTAGAGTTGTTAGGATTTTTGAAGCTGGTTTTTATGAATCTCTTGCTGGTTCTCTAAAATACTTGATTTCATCTTCTTCTTCTGAGTTCTGGCTTTGGCACCGTCGTTTGGGGCACATTGGCTTTGATCATCTGACGCGAGTTAGCAACCTTGAGCTCATGAGAGGTTTACCCAAACTCAAAGCCATCAAAGATGTTGTTTGTGCGCCCTGTAGGCATGGCAAGCAAGTTGCCACATCATGCCCTTCAGTGACTATGGTCATGACTGACGGACCGGGACAGTTGCTTCATATGGATACTGTTGGTCCTGCTAGGGTTCGGTCAGTTGGTGGAAAATGGTACATTCTTTTCATAGTCGATGATTTTTCTAGATACACTTGGGTGTTCTTTCTTGTTTCAAAGGATGAAGCTTTTGATTATTATCATGATCTTGTTCTTCGTTTAGCTTCTGAACTTCCGGGTGCCTTGAGAGCGATCCGCAGTGACAATGGCACGGAGTTCAAGAATGCCTTATTTTCTTATTTTTGTGCTGAGCGTGGAATTGAGCATCAGTTTTCTTCTCCATACGTCCCTCAACAAAATGGCGTTGTGGAAAGGAAGAACAGAACCCTGGTCGAGATGACTAGGACGATGTTAGATGAGTATAGCACGCCGAGGAGGTTTTGGGCCGAAGCTGTTGCTACTGCTTGCCATATTGCTAATCGTGCCTTTGTGAGACCTTCTTTTGGCAAGACTGCTTATGAGCTTCGATTTTGTAGAAAACCCTCTGTCTCGCACTTTCGAGTCTTTGGATATAAATGTTTTATTCTGAAAACAGAAAATCTAGATAAATTTGAGTCAAGAACTTTTGATGGCTTATTTCTGGGTTATCCTACACACTCGAGGGTTTTCGAGTTTTTAATGCTGAAACTAACCTTGTTCAGGAGACATGCAATATCACTTTTGATGAGACTAGCCCTGAAGCTAGATCAGATATTTCAGGTAATACACAGGTGACAGAGAGCATATTCATAGAGGAAGATGATGAAGGATTTGATGTTTTTCCGCCTACTGCTGTTGACGCTCCTATTCCAACACAAGAACCTGCTGTGACTACTTCGCCTTCAGATGAGGCTCCTGTTGCATCTTCATCATCAGCAGTACCTGCGGAGGTTGAAGAGATATTTTCCTCTTCGGGTGCACCACTTCACATTCAAAGGCAGCACCCTCCGGATCAGATAATAGGTAATCTCCATGAGCGAGTCACTCGCTCCAGGTATAATGATCCAAATCTCTATTCTCACTCTGCATTTGTTGCTTCTTTTGAACCCCGCGATATATCACATGCTTTATCGGATTCTAGCTAGGTTAATGCCATGCATGAGGAATTAGAGAATTTTGAGAGGAATAAGGTTTGGAACCTAGTAGAACCTCCTAGTGGCCCTAATATTATAGGAACCCGCTGGGTTTTCAAAAACAAACAAAATGAGGATGGTTCTGTAATTAGAAACAAGGCTAGGTTGGTAGCTCAGGGGTTTAGCCAAGTTGAGGGGTTGGATTTTGATGAGACTTTTGCTCCTGTTGCTAGACTAGAAGTCATTCGCATCCTGCTTGCATTTGCTACATCTAAGGGCTTTAGATTATATCAGATGGATGTTAAAAGTGCCTTTTAAAATGGTTTCATTGAGGAGGAACTTTATGTTAGGCAACCCCTGGGCTTTGAGAATCCCAAGTACCCAAATCATGTGTTCAAGCTATCCAAAGCCTTGTATGGTCTTAAGCAAGCCCCTAGAGCCTGGTACGATATACTTAAAACCTTCCTGCTTATGAATGACTTTGAGATGGGTAAGGTAGACAAGACTTTGTTCATTCTTAGGTGTGGTAATGACTTCCTTGTAACATCCCAAATATGGATTGGTGTTTCAAATGTAAGAAAATTAGGAGAAATTAAAACTTTTCTTGCATCTTGAAGTCATTGATCATTTCTGTAAATATTGATTAAGGAATTATGGAAATCACAATCAGAATCCTCATTTCACTCTAATCAAAAACCTCCTTGTCATAGATCTTGTGCCAAACCCTGGGAAATCTTTTCCCTGAGTTCTAGGGAGGCTTCGCAACACCTCTGAATTATCTCATCATTTTTAGAGATTATTTGGTAATTTTTGGAGGCAAGTCAAATTTGGTCAAACCCTATTTCTCCTCTTCTGGAATTTCTGGAGAAAAATTCAATGCCTGAAAATCTCTGAAAATCTTATGAAAAGTTCCTCCGGTTGTCAGCAAACTCCAGTTAAAATTTCATAAATTTTAGAGTTTGTTTGCTACCTCATTTAATTCCTCAAGGATCAGATGTTTAAATTCAAATTCTAACTGGTTTGCACTGTTCCATGGGTTCGAACCGGACTCGGGCTCAAGCCACTGGAATCGGTCCAATCAACTAATCCCACCGGCGTAGTCGATCGGGTGTGCGGGTCGTGAGCCGTTGGATCGGTATCGAACGGTCTTCGACCAGCCGAACGATAGGTTCGTTTTAAACCACCCGATCTAACTCAACCGTTGGATCGGCATCGAACGGTCTTCGACCAGTCGAACGATGGGATCGTTTAAATCCGCTCGATCTAGCCCAGCCGTTCGATTTCAATCCGACGACCAACGAGTCGTCTCCTTCCTCTGTCCGCGCACGCGTGAGCCCTGCCATAGCGTGCGCAGAGGAGAAAAGCAGTGGCGTGCAGTCCACTCTATGGTCACCTTTAAACGGCTAACTCTGCGCGCATTAAATGCCTGTCGCGCTCCTCCCTCAGAAGGTCATGATTCAACTGCTCCCATCGCTCTCAAGTGCTCTCATGGCAGTGTTGACCCGACTAGAAAACCCGGCCGTTGCTCTCTGCCATTGCCCTATTTAAACTCCATTTGCTTCACCCTTAGTTTCCTTTAGCACTTGCGCAACTCCAGCTAGCACTCACCAGCTTGCTTGAGCTGCAGTTCCTCGCAATCCCCTCGGCCGCCATTATTGAGTTGGGAGTTTCGATGGAGACGGTGCAGCAGGGGTTTTCTTCTTCAAGTCTTTGCCCCGCTGCTCCCCCTTTACTCTCTGGGGCGTAACCCTCACTCGGTTTGGTTCTCTCTTTGCTCAGGTCGCTGTGGTGTGGATTTCATGGGGATATGTTCCAGATCTTAGGATGATGTGACAATTGGCAATGGCGTTTACGGTTTGTCGTTTCACGTGTTTTCGACAAAGCTACAGGCTTACTGGACAGGGGCGGTCCGACCGGTCCTTGCACGGCGGTCCGACCGGTCCCAAATCGGTCGGACCGGCCATGTGGGGCGGTCGGACCGGCGGTGACCAAAGTGGCCAAAACAAGCTGGGCCAAAAATAGGTGTTGTAGGCAAGTGAGGGGATCCCAATGCACTTGGTCTCATGATTTTTGGAGTCTCCAGAAAAGTTCTATTGGTTTAAAGTTTCCAGAGGTTTGGATTTTGAGGGTTGAAATTCGGCTAAGTCCCAAGGGGCGGTCCGACCGGCTCACAGGGAGCGGTCCGACCGGCCAGAGGGCATTCCGACCGGCTCACAGGGAGCGGTCGGACCCGTATTGACTTGAACGTCGGCCAACTTCGTGGCGATGTTGTTTTGTTAGGTCAAAGTCATTGGTATCGTGGCATATGGTTTGCATGATGCATGTTTTGACTAACATGGGTCAAGTTGTGAAGAACTTGTTCCCGAATTCGTGTTTGCTTGTCTGTGGTTGTGCAGGTTGCTTGGTGGTCAACGACGGTCAACGGCGAGGAGGATCGGGACTAGACTTGGAGAGTTGAGGTCCAGAACGATCGACGATGCCGGGTGAGGTCAACGACTCAAGCGTGACACAAGATGGACAAGGGTGACCTATTGGCAAATCCATGGTGTATGGTGAAACGGTTTAGGTCAAAAGATTAAAGACGGCGCTTTGCGAAGCGTGCGTGTGTGACCCGTTTGTTAGTGGGCCTTAACGGGAGCCCAATTGAGTCAAACCCTAGAGAGTTCTAGGCCTCCACTATAAATAGGAGGAGGTGGGGCATTCCCCTCTCTCTCTTGCTTTTCACCTCTTTGTTGCTTGCAAAACCCTAATTGGTTTAGGGGGAGTTGAGGTGGAGGCTAGGCCTTTTCATGGTTGGGGAAGAATTCGTTGACCTGGGATGACCAACGATCCATGGTGGCGTGGGTGTAATCCCAGCGACGATCTCGTTATTAATCTATGCAAGGTTTGCTTGAGATAAGTCTCCTTTCGTTCTTGCTTTCAATTTGGTGATTTTAGGGCTTCCTTTGATCCGCGAGTTTGTGATTGATTCTTTCACGTGATTTAGCTTGCTGTGATATGTGTGAATCTATCTAGCATCATCTTGATCATCAATCTCTCACGAACAAGCTTTAGGATCAAGTTTTCGTTCTTGCCCGGTTTTAAACCTTCTGTTAATCAATTGGCAATTGCTCAAGATCTTTCCAAGAATTATCATAATATTCGATTGGAATAGGTCCTCAATAGCATAGAGAAGGTGTGTGCAAAGTTTTGTAAAGATTGGACTTGAGAATCAAAAGTTTGACCTAATTGCAACTTCGTCATCGGGCTGATTTTACTGTTGCAGATCGGTTCTGGAGTCGGCCGGTCAGACCGCCCGTCATCACCGGTCCGACCGATTTTGGAGCGGTCCGACCGCCAGCACAACGCCGGTCAGACCGCCCGGCAATCGGTCCAACCGACTGGGTCCAGAGGTCAGACCGCCCGTGGTTTGTGATTTTGCAATCTTAGTTTATTTTGTTATTTTGCTTAGGGGATTTAATTAGATTCAATACTAGTCTTCCGTTGAACTGGTATATTGATCTTCATAGCTTCATTATTCACCCCCCCTCATTGATCTTCATAGTCTTCAGACCGCCCGGCATTGGAGTGAAATTGTGTTGAATTCATTATTTGGGAAAAAGTGAGCGTGCTCCTATTCACCCCCCCTCTAGTCGCCTTTTCGGTCCAACAAGTGGTATCAGAGCCCGGTTAGTTCAATCTTGATCTTAACCGGTCACTGAACTTTGGCGATGGATAAGTTTTCTACTAAACCGCATATCTTTGATGGGCACGACTATGCCTATTGGAAGAATCGTATGCGAGACTTTCTTGAGAGCGAGGGACAAGCTATTTGGGATGTTGTTAGAGCCCCGCTTGTTATTCCTGAAATTGCTACACCTGCTTCTGTAATTCTTTTGGCTAACAACAATAAGGCTAAGAATCTTTTATATGGTGCACTTGGTAGACAAGAATATGATAGAATTTGCAATCTTTTAATCACAAGATGAAATTTGGAACACTCTCAAACTTATCATGAGGGTTCGTCCCAAATCAAAAAGGTGCACCAAACAGTTTACAAGCGTGAATACAATAAATTGAGATGCGTCCCGAGAGAGCATCGATGACATTTTCATCGCTTTAATAAAGTAATTAATCAAATGAAAGTCGTTGATATTGAATATTCTCAATCTGAAAATGCCACCCATCTCTTGGCTGCAATCAACACCAAGGAGTGGGAGATGAAGGCTACTGCCATAGAGGAAAATGTTGATCTTTCAAGTCTTACTTTAGAATTGCTTTATAGTAAACTCAAGACTCATGAAATTAAAATAGTTGATCATCCCAAGAAAGATAATTTAGCTTTGGTAGCGATCCTCTCAAAAGGCTTTTGATGACTCTTTTGAATCTTCTTCTCGATTTTTATTTGCTTGTTTATCCGCTATTCATGAAGAGGAGCTTGAAAGTATTCTCGAAGCGAGTTAGCTCTTCTAGCTAAAAAAATTCACACGGGCCTACAATAATGTGAGAAACAAAAAGAGAGGTGGTCCGGTGACATGCTATGAATGTGGTGAGCTCAACCATATCCGGGCAAATTGCCCCAAGCTGAAAGGTAAGAGCAATCATAAGGAAGGAAAGCCAACTTGGAAGAAGCCTCCTTTCAACAAATCAAGGTATGAGGCTAATAAGCTTGTGAAGGCCGCCACAGGGTCCTTGCCGCTTTTGAGGATCAACCCTTGAGCGATGTGGATTCCGGGAGTGAGGAGGACAAGGAGGAGGAGATCCCTCAAGCCAAAAAGAAAGGGAAGGCCAAGGACTTCACTGGCATGTGCTTCATGGCTGACACCGACGACATTGATGATAATGAGGTATCTTTTTCTTATGATGAGCTTTCTGCTAAATATGATTCTATAGTTGAGCAATTGCTTAGTCAAGATGAAGCGCTAGAATTTGTCATGACAAAAAATAAGAAATTAGAGTCAAAGATTAACAAACTAAAAGTAGAGCTTAAAAATGCTAAGACTCTTGAACCTGATGAATGTTTATCTTGTCATGCTATGCATTCAGAAATTACTAAGTTACAATCTGCTCATAATATTTCAGTACAACAACTTGAGAATGCTAGATCTGAACTAAATGAAATTAAAAGTGCTCCTTGTGAAAAATGTTTAGAATCTAGTAAATTGATTGCTTTTGATGTATTTGATTCTAGCCCTTGCACTTCATGTTTAGAAAAAGCACGTGAAATCAAAGATATCTTAGAAGCTGCTAGAGTCAAATATGCTAAGCTTAAGGACAATATTGAAAATACTACTTGTGCTTCTTGTTCCACTCTTAAGCTTGAAATTGCTTTGTATAAGGAGAAATCTATGAATAAAACTTGTGATGCTTGTGTTAACTTGAGAAAAGAAAATGCTTACCTTCATGATACATTAGAGAAATTTTCTAAAGGTAAGAAACAATTAAACATGATTCTTAACAAGTCTAAAACTCCTTATAAGAAGCAAGGTTTAGGATTCAATTCATTTCAAGACAATTCAAACCCAAAAGTCATTCAAGTCTTGGAAAAAGGTTTAATTGAATTCAAAACCCAACCTGCAAAAACATCTTTTAAATCTGCAGGTTTTGCCCAACCCTGTATTAATTCAAATGGTGCTTCTTCAAGTGGTACCAAATATCATTGCACTTATTGCAAGAAACGTGGGCACTTGATTGAATTCTGTTGGCGTAGGTTGAAAAATGATAGGAAAAATTTTGATAGAATTTCATTCAGGTAACCTAGAGCTTTTATGAGACATGGTAACACAAGGGCGATGATACACAAGGGCGAATTGAAGGAACATGATCAATTAGGGTGAACAACAAATTCATTCTAAAGGATGTCGCTCTTGTGGACAAGCTTAGGTATAATCTCCTTTCTGTTTCTCAGCTTCTTGATGATGGCTATGAGACTGTTTTTAAGAAAAATGCTTGTCGTGTGCTTGATTCTACTGGTGAGCTTGTGTTTGGAATCTCTAGAGTTGGTAGAATTTTTGGAGCTGATTTTTCAGAATCTCTTGCTGGATCTCTTAAATGTTTGCTTACATCTTCTTCTGATTTCTGGCTTTGGCATCGACGTTTGGGGCACATTGGTTTTGATCATCTGACACGAGTTAGCAACCTTGATCTCATAAGAGGTTTGCCCAAACTCAAAGCTGTCAAGGATGCTGTATGTGCGCCCTGTAGGCATGGCAAACAAGTTGCCGCCTCACACCCTTCTGTGACTATGGTTATGACTGACGGACCAGGACAGTTGCTTCATATGGATATTGTTGGTCCTGCTAGAGTCCGGTCAGTCGGTGGAAAATGGTATATTCTTGTCATAGTCGATGATCTTTCTAGATATACTTGGGTGTTCTTTCTTACTTCAAAAGATGAAGCTTTTGGTTATTTTCATGACCTTGTTCTTCGTTTGGCTTCTGAGCTTCCTGGTGCCTTGAGAGCGATTCGCAGTGATAATGGCACGGAGTTCAAAAATGCTTCTTTTGCTTCTTTTTGTGTTGAGCGTGGTATTGAGCATCAGTTCTCCTCTCCACACGTCCCTCAACAAAATGGCGTGGTGGAAAGGAAGAATAGGACCTTGGTCGAAATGGCTAGGACGATGCTAGATGAGTATAACACACCGAGGAGATTTTGGGCCGAAGCTATTGCTACAACTTGCCATATTGCAAATCGTGTCTTTTTGAGACCTTCCTTAGGCAAGACTCCTTATGAGCTTCGTTTTGGTAGAAAACCCTCTGTTTCGCATTTTCGAGTTTTTGGATCAAAATGTTTTATTCTTAAGACAGGCAACTTAGATAAATTTGAATCAAGAACTTTTGATGGGTTATTTCTGGGTTATCCTGCTAATTCGAGAGGTTTTCGGGTTTTTAATACTGAGACTAACATTATTCAGGAGACTTGTAATGTCACTTTTGATGAGACTAGCCCTGGAGCTAGATCAATTGCTACAGATGATTTACAGGTGACAGAGAGCATTTTTGTGGAGGAAGATGAGGACGAAACTAATATCATTCCTTCATCTGCTGCTACTGAAGCGCCCATATTGATACAAGAACCCGCTACGTCTACTTCACCTTGATTGAGGCTCCTGCTTGCATCTTCATCATCGCATGACTCATGAGGTCGAAGAAACAGTATCTCACCGGGCGCCCACTTCGCATTCAGAGACAAAGATCCTCCGGAACAGATAATAGGTAATCTACATGAGCGAGTCACTCACTCCAGGTATAATGATCCAAATCTCTACTCTCATTCGGCTTTTGTTGCTTCTTTTGAACCCCGCGATATATCACATGCTTTATCTGATTCTAGCTGGGTAAATACCATGCATGAGGAGTTAGAGAATTTTGAAAGAAACAAAGTTTGGAACCTAGTAGAACCTCCTAGTGGTCATAATGTTATAGGAACCCGTTGGGTGTTTAAGAATAAACAAGGTGAGGATGGTTCGTGGTTAGAAATAAAGCAGATTGGTAGCTCGTGGTTTCAAACCAAGTTGAGGGGTTAGATTTTGATGAGACATTTGCTCTGTTGCTAGACTAGAAGCCATTCGCATTCTGCTTGCATTTGCTGCATCAAAAGGTTTTAAATTATATCAGATGGATGTTAAAAGTGCCTTTTTAAATGGTTTCATAGAAGAGGAAGTGTATGTTAAGCAACCCCCTGATTTTGAGGAACTCAAGTATCCAAATCGTGTGTTCAAATTATCCAAAGCTTTGTATGGTCTTAAACAAGACCCTAGAGCCTGGTATGATAGACTTAAGACCTTCTTGCTTAAAAATAATTTTGAGATGGGTAAAGTGGATAAAACTCTATTTATTCTTAGGCGTGATAATGACTTCCTGCTTGCTCAAATTTACGTGGATGATATTATTTTTGGTGATTCCTCTAATTCTCTTGTTTCCAGCTTTTCTGACACTATGTCTAGGGAATTTGAGATGAGTATGATGGGAGAGCTTAATTACTTTTTGGGGCTTCAAATCAAGCAATGCAAGGAAGGAACTTTCATCCATCAGACAAAGTACACTAAAGATCTACTCAAACGCTTCAACATGGGTGACTGCAAGCCAATTTCCACTCCCATGGCAACTTCGACTGTTTTGGATCCAGATGAGGAAGGAGAAGTCGTGGATCAACGCGAGTACCGCAGACATGATCGGCTCCTTCGTATTTGTGACCTCGAGACCGGACATTCACTTCACGGTATGCCTTTGTGCAAGATTTGAGCGCTCTCGAGAACTTCCCATCGCCAAGCCGTTAAGCGCATATTCGGTATTTACACTCTACCCTCTTATATGGCATTTGGTATTCTGCTCTTCACTTTGTCCATTAAGGGTTTTTGATTCGATTTTGCGGTCGTCGGTTAGATAGGAAGAGTACCTCAGGCACCTGTCACTTTCTAGGCACTTCTCTTGTATCTTGGTCCTCTAGGAAGCAGTCTTGTTGCACAATCCCTTCTTTGAAGCGAGTATGTAGTCACGCTAGTTGTCAGAGCTGATTTTGTGGATGACGTCCACTTTGAAAGACTATGGGTTAAACTTTGCTAGTGTTCCTCTTTTCGTGATAACATACGCTATTAACATTGCTAAAAACCCAGTGCAACATTCTAGGACTAAACACATAGACATTCGCTTTCACTTCCTTAAAGATCATGTTGAAAAAGGTGATATTGTGATGCACTTCGTAGAGTCCGAAGCTCAATTGGCAGATATTCTTACCAAGCCTTTAGATCAAACCAGATTTTCCTTTTTGAGAAGCGAGTTAGGGGTAATTTATCCCTATGGGTTGGTTTGAGGGGGAGTTTGATCTTTTCTGATCTTTTTAGGTTTTTAGGCTTTTTATTACATCTCATTGTATCATATTGCATTCATATGAAAAATACAACAGGTGGTATGAAAAATCCAAAAATATGCATTGTAATATAAGTTTTTCTGCTTATCTTTTAAAATTGATGAAGCTTTGCCTATTACCCTTTGGAGCTTTTGTATTTCAAATCTTGCTCAATGTCATGTCTAGCTCTTTGACTTGCTAGAATTATCATGATTTTACATGTGTAGCTAAGTCTTTGCCATATGAGCTAGAACTTTTTAAACAACTCAAATTAAGAAATTGCAACTTGTGGATGTTTTAGCGAGTTGCGCAATTAGTGCTCCTCTTGTGACATTGGCCCTGTCAGAATTGCTTTGTTAGCTCTTTGATCTAAAATTGACCATTCTTGAGCTTTTGTGTTCTTGAGATTCTAAAACTGCTCATGTGAAAAATCAAAATTAAGATTGTCTTATGCTCAAATTGTGCCAAACTATTCTTACGAGACTGCTTGTCAAATGACATGAACTTGGAGATAGTTTGATGAACCAGACAATCTCATGGGGACTGCTTGTCAGAAATGACATGAACCTCAAGATTTGTCGCCCTGGTAGAAGCTTAGAAAGAGTTTGTGGATGGCTCCTAGTCCAGGATCTTCTTTACTAAGATATACTTTTAATCAACTTCTGGTAGAAGCTTAGAAAGAGTTTGTGGATGACTCCTAGTCCAGGATCTTCTTTACTAAGATATACCTTTAATCAACTTCTGGTCGAAGCTTAGGATGAGTTTGTGGATGGCTCCTAGTCCAGGATCTTGTCACTAAGTTAGATCATTAGTCAACTTCAATATTCAATGCAAATGAGAAAAATATTGACAAATGGGCGTTTACAAAATATTGAGCAAAATGATTCAATACGGGACTTGATTGACTCTTAATGTGATCTTTGTTAGATTTTTGATCTCACTTTGACATTTTGACATGGCCAATTTCACTTTAGGATCCCTGTTGATGAACTTGCTGAATTTGAAGCGTTGCTTAAATTGATCAAATCTACTGCTTTACTTTTGAGCCTTTGTGCTTAGCTTTGATATATATGTCTTACCATGATCTTGCTATTTGTCGGGCTTGATATGCTGTTTGTGCAATATTAGAGATACTAGATTGTTCTTTTGGGTAATCTCCAAAGCTTCTTGTAATCAAAAATTGAAAAATACAAAAAAATGAAGCCACTCCATTGAACTTCATACATACTTCTCTTTATGCTTCTTTTGTTTCTGCTTCTTCCTTTATTCTCTATTTGTTATCTCTGGATGAGAGGAAGGCGTGATTCCTTGATGAATCCATTGTCAAAGGGGGAGAAGATGTGTTAAATGAGAAGAGAAGATGTGTTAATGAGAAGATATTTCTTTGTTGGGGGAGAAGTTTATACAAAGGAGGCGAAAATTTGAAAATTGAGGATCATAGTGAGGGGAGTTCTTGAGTTGCATTCTTATTGTCTTATTGAATATTCTGAACTTGAATTGCATTCTTTTATCCTCACAATGATCATAGGTAAATTGAACAATTGTTCTTTCATATGGACCTCATGTGAGAATTTTGACCCTTTTCTGGAAATCAAAGTTTTTATGCTTTCTTTTGCCTTGTCTCACATGCCTATACTATTCGATGCCACTTGGTCATTTTCATTGCTTTTTCTTGCTTATGGACCAAGTTGTGCCTTTGTGCTAAAACTGCGAGTAAACTCGTTTTCAAACCTCTTACTTACATTTTCTGGATAATTGCCACGTGTTCATCAAGGGGGAGATTGTGGATTTCATGGGGATATGTTCCAGATCTTAGGATGATGTGACAATTGGCAACGGCGTTTACGGTTTGTCGTTTCACGTGTTTTCGACAAAGCTACAGGCTTACTGGACAGGGGCGGTCCGACCAGTCCCAAATCGGTCGGACCGGCCATGTGGGACGGTCAAACCGGCGGTGACCAAAGTGGTCAAAACAAGCTGGGTCAAAAATAGGTGTTGTAGGCAAGTGAGGGGATCCCAATGCACTTGGTCTCATGATTTTTGGAGTCTCCAGTAAAAAGTTTTATTGGTTTAAAGTTTCCGAGGTTTCGGATTTTCGAGGTTGAAATTCGGCTAAGTCCCAAGGCGGTCCGACCGCTCACGAGGAGCGGTCCGGCCGGCCGGAGAAGCGATCCGACCGACTCACGAGGAGCGGTCGGACCGGTATTGACTTGAACGTCGGCCAACCGTGGCGATGTTGTTTTGTTAGGTCAAAGTCATTGGTATCGTGGCATATGGTTTGCATGATGCATGTTTTGACTAACATGGGTCAAGTTGTGAAGAACTTGTTCCCGAATTTGTGTTTGCTTGTCTGTGGTTGTGCAGGTTGCTTGGTGGTCAACGACGGTCAACGGCGAGGAGGATCGGGACTAGACTTGGAGAGTTGAGGTCCAGAACGATCGACGATGCCGGGTGAGGTCAACGACTCAAGCGTGACACAAGATGGACAAGGGTGACCTATTGGCAAATCCATGGTGCATGGTGAAGCAGTTTAGGTCAAAAGATTAAAGACGGCGCTTTGCGAAGCGTGCGTGTGTGACCTGTTTGTTAGTGGGCCTTAACGGGAGCCCAATTGAGTCAAACCCTAGAGAGTTCTAGGCCTCCACTATAAATAGGAGAATGTGGGGGCTGTTCCCCCTCTCTCGCTGTTTTTCACCTCTTTTGTTGCTTGCAAAACCCTAATTGGTTTAGGGGGAGTTGAGGTGGAGGCTAGGGCTTTTCATGGTTTGAGGAGAATTTCGTGATCTTGGATTGACCACTGATCCATGATGGCGTGGGTGTAATCCAGCGACGATCTCGTTATTAATCTATGCAAGGTTTGCTTGAGATAAGTCTCCTTTCGTTCTTGCTTTCAATTTGGTGATTTTAGGGCTTCCTTTGATCCGCGAGTTTGTGATTGATTCTTTCACGTGAATTAGCTTGCTGTGATATGTGTGAATCTATCTAGCATCATCTTGATCATCAATCTCTCACGAACAAGCTTTAGGATCAAGTTTTCGTTCTTGCCCGGTTTTAAACCTTCTGTTAATCAATTGGCAATTGCTCAAGATCTTTCCAAGAATTATCATAATATTCGATTGGAACAGGTCCTCAATAGAATAGAGAAGGTGTGTGCAAAGTTTTGTAAAGATTGGAGTTGAGAATCAAAAGTTTGACCTAATTGCAACTTCGTCATCGGGCTGATTTTACTGTTAAAGATCGGTTCTGGAGTCGGCCGGTTAGACCGCCCGTCATCACCGGTCCGACCGATTTTGGAGCGGTCCGACCGCCAGCACAACGCCGGTCAGACCGCCCGGCAATCGGTCCAACCGACTGGGTCCAGAGGTCAGACCGCCCGTGGTTTGTGATTTTGCAATCTTAGTTGATTTTGTTATTTTACTTAGGGGATTTAATTGGATTCAATACTAGTCTTCCGCTGAACTGGTATATTGATCTTCATAGCTTCATTATAGCTATTGGAGTGAAATTGTGTTGAATTCATTATTTGGGAAAAAGTGAGCGTGCTCCTATTCACCCCCCCCCCTCTAGTCGCCTTTTCGGTCCAACAAGTGGCCTAGTGAGGACCTTACCACAGCCGTTCGGACACTCATCTCTGGAGCCACTCCGTGGGTCTCTGGTCGTTCTTCAGCTCAGGTAATTTCACCTTACCCTATAGGAGCTTAGGTGTTTTCGTTGTTCTTTTGGTATTGTCCGTTCGGAGAGTTCTCCCGGGCCATACCTACTCGGCCGCGCTCTGTGGTCTACCGCCGCTGTGGTCGGAGAAGCCGCCGAGCCACTGGCAGAGCGTGCGGGAGGCGCTACCTCGTGGTAGTTTCGACCAGTCACTGTAGCTTGGTAGTTTCGACCAGGTGCAGTATTATGTTGGGTAAATATGACGTCGTGTAGTCCTCAGAAGTATCCCTTATGTTTATAAGGGAGAGGCCTACCAATTGATTGTAAGTTCTCCTACAATCACCCCCATAGTCGTAAGTCTTGCTACGACTATGGCGTGGTCATAAGTCCTTCTACGACCATTACCCAGTCGTAAGTTCTGTCGCGGCCTGTACCTAGTCGTAAGTCTTACTACGACTATGTCAGGGTCATAAGTTCTTCTACGACTAGTACCTAGTCGTAAGTCCGTCTGCAACTAGTACCCAGTCGTAAGATCTTCTACGACCACTATCTGGTCGTAAATCCTTCCACGACTATTGTTCAGTCGTAAGTTCTTCTACGACCACTACCTGGTCGTAAGTCCTTCTTTTAGTCTTATCTTTGGCATTAAGAATCCAAATCAATTGGTTCTTGTTGCTAATTTCTTTATAAATTATTCTCTTGCTACGGTAAGATTTTCAGAATTTTTGGAAAAAGTTTGCTGTTGAGTCTTTGGGTGTTCTTCGTTCTTATTGGTTCTTTTTCGCCTTCTCGTTAGGATCCGAAGAGCACATTGACAACCTAATTGATCCTCCGCAACATCCTGACCCACAGCAAACAGGCAAGCAGTTTGATCATGTTACTCCCATTATTTTTCAAGTCTACTATATTGATTTCAACTCGTATGTATGCATTGCTATTTTGTTGTTAAATTATGGTTAGTATCATATAGTTGCATAATCTGTAGGACTTATTTATCCTCTACTACCATGAGCTTAGGTTATTGGCTGTGGTCGGAGTTCGATGGATGGACTCTGGTCACTTAGTAGATTTCGATCGAAAATTGCTTAGAAATGCTTAGTTTCGGTAGTAATGGGCGATCATCGATTGTAGTCGATGATCTTGATCACACATTTATCTATTATTCCATTATGTCCAGCACTCGTGCTTTGTTATTTTGTTAAGTCAAAATCTGAAAATGGAAAACTGATTTGGACTTGGGCAAGTGGTCGGATGGTGGGTTATTAGGTTTGTGGATGTCTTGCCTAAGTCAACAAGGACCGAACATCTTGTTACACTCAACCAAGCATTTTTGCGTGCTAACCACGCGAGAGGGATATGAGACCTCTCTTGACTGAGTACTTTGGCGTGTGTTATCTCCGAGTCGCAGGAGGGGGTTGTGTGTGTTGTGTGAAACATGATATGTGTTCGTGTTCTTGTGTTGGGTGTGCGGTGGTGGAGATTCCGGGTAGGCTCTCCACCTCGAGGAGCATCGTAGTTGTCCAAGGCTTTACCCGGGAAGGGTAGTTGACCGAGGCTTTACGATGACTCCGACACAACGTATGGGTTTCTATCCATACGGGCGGCTCGTGGGTTAATACACAATATTGGAAATGTCTCGTAGGACTTAGCCGTGCCGGCACACCTAAGGAAGTGTGCTTAATAGCTTGGCAAAAGGAGGTCTGGCGTGTGGGTACATTGGTACACCCCTGCAGGGATAAAACTATTCGAATAGCCTCGTCCTAGGTTATGGACACGCTTGGGGAGGTCTTCCAAGAGTTAGACTACAACCTTTTAAACTAAAATTTGACATGGTTGGCATGAATGGGTAATTCATGCTATTGTTGTGGTGGCTAAGGGTTTAGTCACTTCCAGGACTGTTGTTGCTTTCTATCTACTGTTATACTGTTGTCTGTTTCGGTTATTTGAACAGTAAAAACAGATTTGTCAACTTGCTTTTAAATGTACTACATTATTGCAAATAAAGTTTGCTTTGTGCTGAAAGTGAAACATACAGCCTCCACTCAAAAAGCTTGCATATAGTTATGTATAGGTCTGTTATTCTACACGTAAGTCTTGCGAGTACATTCCAAGTACTCACCGGCTTTCTTTGGGCTCTTTGTTTGAGGGAGGAAGGTGAGCCCCAAGGGCCTCACTTCTGTGAAATGTGCTGTGGATTCGACAACTAGCTTGGCGGTCCGGTCGGTTGCCTTGTGGGTTAAAGGCACACTGGTCGGCTCTTTTGTTTATGGCCATCATATGGCACTTTTGCTTCCGCTGTTAAACTTCTTTGTGTATATGTTGTTTGGCCGGTCGGCCTCTCTTTTGTAATAACTATCTTTTATTTATGCTATCTTCTGGTTGTGCTTTGCTTCGGTTCTATGTGAATGAATGGAATTGATGCATGAGCTTTGTAAAGAGGTGTGTATACTGCATTTCTGGGAAGTATACATGTCTCGAGTCTCGGCTTATCTGATTTGTGATGCTAGGGCCGAATGGATGGCTAAGCATTACAAGCCCGATAAACCGGGGTCTCACATTCCTGCTTGCTCAAATTTACGTTGATGATATTATCTTCGGTGGTTCTTCTAATGCTCTTGTTTCCAGCTTTTCTGAGACTATGTCCAGGGAATTTGAGATGAGTATGATGGGAGAGCTTAATTACTTTTTGGGGCTTCAAATTAAGCAATGCAAGAAAGGGATCTTCATCCAATAGACGAAGTACACTAAGGACTTGCTCGAACGTTTCGACATGGGTGACTGCAAGCCAATCTCCACTCCCATGGCAACTTCGACTGTTTTGGATCCAGATGAGGAAGGAGAAGCCGTGGATCAACGCGAATACCGCAGCATGATCGGTTCCCTTCTATACCTGACGGCCTCGAGACCGGACATCCACTTCACGGTCTGCCTCTGTGCGAGGTTTCAAGCGTCTCCAAGGACTTCCCATCGCCAAGCCGTTAAGCACATATTCAGGTATTTACACTCTACCCTTCTGTATGGCATTTGGTATTCCTGTTCGTCATCATTGTCCATTCGGGGGTTTTCTGATTTTGATTTTGCAGGCTGTCGGCTTGATAGGAAGAGTACCTCAGGCACTTGTCACTTTTTAGGCACTTCTCTTGTATCTTGGTCTTCTAGGAAGCAGTCTTACATTGCACAATCCATCTTTGATTGTTGAATATGTAGCCGCTATTTGTTGTCGCCGATTTTGTCGATGGTAACCACTCTTAAGGATTAAAATTTTGCTAGTGTTCCTCTTTTCTGTGATAACACTTCTGCCATTAAGATTGCTAAGAACCCTGTGCAACACTCTAGGACCAAGCACATAGATATTCGCTATCACTTCCTTAGAGACCATGTCGAGAAAGGCGATATTGTGCTACACTTTGTGGAGTCCGAGGCTCAACAGGCTGATATCCTCACCAAGCCTTTAGACCCAACTAGGTTTGCCACGTTGAAAAGCGAGTTAGGGGTAATTTATCCCTATGGGTTGGTTTGGGGGGAGTTCGATCTTTTCTGATCTTACCTTGTTCTTTTGATCTTTTCTTGTTTTTTTCCTGAACTTATTGATCTTTTTGAACTTTTTAGGGTTTTAGGTTTTTTGTTGCATCTCATTGTATCATATTGCATTCATATGAAAAATACAACAAGTGGTATGAAAAATTCAAAAAGATGCATTGTAATATAAGTTTTTCTGCTTATCTTTTAAAATTGATGAAGCTTTCCCTATTACCCTTTGGAGCTTTATTATTTCAATTCTTACTCAATGCCATATCTAGTTCTTTGACTTGCTAGAATTATCATGCTTTCACATATACAGATAAGTCTTTACTGTATAAGCTAGAACTCTAAAACAACTCGAACTAAAAAATTGCAATTTGTGGATGTTTTAGCTAGTTGCGCAATTAGTGTTTCTTTTGTGATATTGGCTCTGTCATAATTGCTTTGTAAGCTCTTGAATCTAAAATTGACCATTACTTGAGCTTCTAGTGTTCTTGAGATTCTAAAACTGCTCTAGTGAAATATGAAAAATCAAGATTGTCTTATGCTTAAATTGTGCCAAACTATTCTTACGAGACTGCTGGTCAAAGACATGAATTTGGAGATAGTTTGATGATCCAGACCATCTCATGGGGACTGCTTGTCAGAAATGACATGAACCTCAAGATTTGTCGCCTTGGTAGATGTAACATCCCAAAAATGGATTTGTGTTTCAAATGTAAGAAAATCAGGAGGAATTAAAACTTTCCTTACATCTTGAAGCCCTTGGTTGTTTCTGTAATTCTTTTGAGAAGAATTATAGAAAATGAAAACTAAATCCTCATTTGACTCCAATCAAAAACCTCCTTGGCATAGATCTCATGCCAAACCCTTGGAGATATTTCTCCTGAGTTCTAGGGAGGCAAGTCAAAGCTTGGTCAAACCATAGCTTTCACCTTCTGGAATTTCTGGGGGAAGACCCAGTACCACAAAATCTCAGAAAATTTTGTGGGAAGTTCCTCCTGTTATCAGCAACCTCCTGTTAAAATTTCATAAATTTTGGAGTTTGCTTGCCGCCTTAAATCCCTTTTCAAAAATCAGATATTCAAAGTTCAAACCCTAACTAGTTTGCACTATTCCGTGGGTTCGAATCGGACTTGGGCTCGAGCCACTGGACTCGGCCCAGCCCACTAGCTGTACCAACCTGGTCGTTCGGGCGCTGGGGTCGTGAGCCGTTGGATCGGTATCGAACGGTCTTCGACCAGCCGAACGGTGGAGCCGTTGTGAACCACCCGGTCTAACTCAGCCGTTGGATCGGCATCGAACGGTCTTCGACCAGCCGGACGATGGAGTCGTCATAGACCACTCGATTTAGCTCAGCTTTCCGATTTCAATCCGACGACCAACGAGTCGTCTCCTTCCTCTGTCCGCGCGCGCGTGAGTCCCTGCCATGGCGTGCGCAGAGGGGGAAAAGCGGTGGCGTGCAGTCCACTCTATGTCCACCTTTAAACGGCTAGCTCTGCGCGCATTAAATGCCTGTCGCCCTCCTATCTCAGTAGGCCATGACCCAACTGCTCCTATCGCTCTCAAGTGCTCTCATGGCAGTGTTGACCCGACTGGAGAAACCGGCCGTTGCTCTCTGCCATCGCCCTATTTAAACCCCCTTGTGCTTCACCCTTAGCTTCCTTTAGCACTTCCGCAACTCCAGCTAGCATTCACCATCTTGCTTGAGCTGCAGTTCCTTGCAATCTCCTCGACCGCCATTGTTGAGTGTGGAGCTTTCGGTGGAGGCGGTGCAGCGGGGGTTTTCTTCTTCAAGTCCTTGCCCCTCTGCTCCCCCTTCGCTCTCTGAAGCTTGATCCTCACTCGGTGTGATTCTCTCTTTGCTCAGGTCGCTGTGGCCTAGTGAGGACCTCACCGCATCCGTTTGGTCACTCGTCGCCGGAGCCACTCCGTGGGACTCTGGTCGTTCTTCAGCTCAGGTACTTTCGCATTGCCCTATAGGAGCTTAGGTGTGTTTTCATTGCCCTTTGGTATTGTCCGTTCGGGAGTTCTCCCGAGCCATACTGTTGGCCGCACTCGTGGTCGTACCTTTATTGCGACCATACATATTTCGACGAAGCTTGCCGCAGGGCAAAACGTTAAACCTTTAGACACTCAACCACGCCCTTGGTTGGCGCTGCCTCGTGGTCGGACTTTCAACCAGTCACTGTAGTTTGGTCGTCTCGACCAGGTGCAGTATTGTTGATGGGTAAATAGGTCGTCGCGTAGTCCCCAGACCTTATAATTGTAAGGGAAAGACCTACGAGTGATTGTAAGTTCTCCTACAATCACCCCCGTAGTCGTAAGTCTCACTACGACTAAGGCGTGGTCATAAGTCCTTCTGCGCCCTTTTACCCAATCGAAAGTTGTGTCGTGACCTGCACCTCGTCGTAAGTCATACTACGACTATGTCCGGGTCATAAGTACTTCTACGACGTGTACCAAGTCGTAAGTCTGTCTACGACTAGTACCCAGTTGTACGACCTTCTACGACCACTATCTGGTCGTAAATCCTTCCACGACTATGGTTCAGTCGTAGGTTCTGCTACGACCACTACCTGGTCGTAAGACCTTCTCTTGGTCGTATCTTTAGCATTAAGAATCCAAATCAATCGATTCTTGTTGCTACATTCTGTATGAATCAGTACCTTGCTCCGGTAAGATTTTCAGAAATTTTGGGGAAAGTTTGCTGTTGAGTCTTTGTGTTTTATTCGTTCTTATTGGTTGCTTTTTCGCCTTCTCGTTAGGATCCGAAGAGCACATCGACAATATTGTCGACCCTCAGCAACATCCTGACCCACAGCAAACAGGCAAGCAGTTTGATCATGTTAATCCTATTATTTTTCAAGTCTACTATATTGATTTCAACTCGTATGTATGCATTGCTATTTTGTTGTCAAATTATGGTTAGTGTCCTATAGTTGCATAATATGTAGGACTTGTTCATTCTCTACTACTATGAGCTTAGGTTATTTGCTGTGGTCGGAGTCCGATGGAGGGACTTGGATCACTTAGTAGCTTCCGATTGGAAAATGCTTAGCCATGCTTAGTTCGGTAGCTTTGGGCGATCATCGACTTAGTCGATGGTCTGGATCACACAAAAATTATTATTCTTCCATTATGTCCAGCACTTTAGGCTTTGTTAATTTTGCAAATCAAAAACTGAAAATGAAAACTGATTTGGACTTGGGCATAATGGTATGTTGGTGTGGTGTTTTGGGTGTGATCGGAATGGTGCCCAAGTCATCAAGGACCGAACATCTTGTTACACTAAACCAAGCATTATTGCGTACTAACCACACGAGGGTTATATGGGACCCCTCTTGACTTAGTACTTTGGCGTGTGTTATCTCCGAGTCGCAGGAGGAAAAGTTTTGTGTGGGTTGTGTGAAACAGTCCATGTGTTCTTGTGTTTGTGTTGGGTGTGCGGTGGTGGGGATTGCCGGGAAGGTTCTCCACCTCGAGGGGCGTCGCAGTTGTCCAAGGCTTTACCCGCGATGGGTAGTTGTCCGAGGCTGGGCCACGACCCCGACACAACGTATGGGTTTCTATCCATACGGGCGACTCGAAGTTAACACATAATATTGGAAACGTCTCGTAGGACTTAGTGTCTTGCAGCATACCAAAGGAAGTGTGCTTAATCATGTGGCAAAAAGGCGGTCTGACATGTGGGTAAGTTGGTACACCCTGCAGGGATAAAACTATTCGAATAGCCTCGTCCTAGGTTATGGACACGCTTGGGGAGGTCTTCCAAGAGTTAGACTACAACTTTTGTTTTCAAAATTCAAAACTTGACATGGTTGGTATGAATGGGTAATTCATACTATTGTTGTGGTGACTATTGGGTTAGTCACTTCCAGGATTGTTGTTGGCATCTATCTACTGTTATATTGTTGTGTTTTGCCATTATTTGAATATTAAAAACAGATTTGTTAAATTGCTTTCAATCTATTACATTATTGCAAATGGAAACTTGCTTTATGCTAAAATGAAACATACAGCCTCCACTTCAATGAGCTCGCATGTAGTATATGTACAGGTTTGTTACTCCACATGTAAGTCTTGCGAGTACATTCAAAGTACTCACCGGCTTTTGCCGGCTGCTTTTGTTTGCAGGGGAAGAAGGTGAGCCCCAAGGGCCTCACTTTTGTGAGATGTGCTTCGGGTTTGGCGGCTAGCTTGGCGGTCCGGTCGGTTGCCTTGTGGGTTAAAGGCACACTGATTGGCTCTTTTGTTTTACAGCCATCTTATGGCACTTTTGCTTCTGCTGTTCAATTTCTATATGTATATGTCCTTGGCCGGTTGGCCTCTCTTTTGTAATCACTATCTTCTATTTATGTTATATTTTGGATTGTTGTTTATGCTTCGGTTCTTTGTGAATGAATGGAATTGATGCATGAACTTTGTAAAGAGGTGTGTATACTGCATTTCTGGGAAGTATACATGTCTCGAGTCTCGGATTATCTGCTTTATGATGCTAGGACCGAATGGATGGTTAAGCATTACAAGCCGGATAAACCGGGGTCTCACAGTAGAAGCTTAGGAAGAGTTTGTGGATGGCTCCTAGTCCAGGATCTTCTTCACTAAGATATACCTTTAATCAACTTCTGGTCGAAGCTTAGGATGAGTTTGTGGATGACTCCTAGTCCAGGATCTTGTCACTAAGTTAGATCATTAGTCAACTTCAATATTTAGTGCAAATCAGAAAACTGTTGACAAATAGGCTTTTGAGAAATTTGAGCAAAATGATTTAATACAGGACCTGATTGACTCTTAATGTGGTCTTTGTTAGATTTTTTATCTCACTTTGACATTTTGACATGGCCGGTTTCACTTTAGGATCCCTGTTGATGAACTTGCTGAATTTGAAGTATTGCTTAAATTGATCAAATCTATTGCTTTACTCTTGAGACTTCGTGCTTAGCTTTGATATATATGTCTTATCATGATCTTGCTAGCGTTGTTAGGCTTGATATGTTGTTTGTGCAATATTAGAGATACTAGCTTGTTCTTTTGGGTAATCTCCAAAGCTTCTTGTAATCAAAAATTGAAAAATACAAAAAATGAAGCTACTGCATTGCACTTCATGCATACTCCTCTTATGTTTCTTTCTTCATTCTGCATTTGTCATCTCTGGATGAGAGGAAAGCGTGATTTCTTGATGACTCAATTGTTAAAGGGGGAGACGATATTTCAATGTTGGGGGAGAAAATATATCATTATGTACAAAGAGTGAGAAGATATATTAAACTGATAAAAGGGGGAGAAATTGGATAATTTTAAATTGTCTGAAATCCGTGGATCATAGTGAGGGGGAGTTTTTGAATTGCATTCTTATTGTTTTATTGACTTTTCTGAAATTGAATTGCACTACTTATCCCCACAATGATCATAGGTCAATTGAACAATTGTTCTTTCGTATGGACCTTAAGTGAGATTTTTGACTCTTTTCTGGAAATCAAAATTTTTATGCTTTCTTTTGCCTTATCTCACATGCCTATGCTATTCTGATGCCAGCTTGGTCATTTCTATTGCTTTCTCCTGCTTATGGATCAAGTTGTGCCTTTGTGCAGAAATGAAAGTATTTTACTTTTCAAACATTCAAATTATATTTTCTGGATTATTGCCAAAGTGTTCATCAAGGCGGAGATTGTGGATATCATGGGGATATGCTCCAGATCTTAGGATGATGTGACAATTGGCAATGGCGTTTACGGTTTGTCGTTTCATGTGTTTTCGGCAAAGTTGGCATCTGTGTCAGCTATAACCTGGCCCGGCCGGTCGGGTGGCTTGCTCGGCCGATTCTCGACCGGCCGGACCGCCCTAGGGCATCGACCGCCGATTACAAAGTGTTGAATTGAGTTGGGCCAAAAATAGAGGGTGTAGGCAAGAGAGGGGATTCTATTGCACTTGGTCCCATAATTTTTGGAGTCTCCAGTCAAAAGTACTATTGGTTTAAAATTTCCAGTAGGTTTCGATTTTCAGAGGTTGAGAATCGGCTAAGTCTTTACTGGCGGTGTAACCAGGCAATAGCTGGCGGTCAGACCGGCCGGGGGGGCGATCGATGACCGCCACGGGGCGGTCGACCGGTTTCCACTTGTTCTGCCGCCGTCGTGGTGGTGTTGTTCGGTTGTTATGTCAAAGTCATGAGTTTCAGGGCATATATGTTGCATGATGCATGTTTTGACTAACTTGGGTCAAGTTGTGAAGAGCTTGCTCCCAAATTTGGTTTTCTTGTCTATTGTTGTGCAGGTTGCTTGGTGGTCAACGACGGTCAACGGCGAGGATGATCGGGACTAGGCTTGGAGATCTAAGGTCCAGAACGATCGACGATGCCGAGTGAGGTCAATGTACTCAAGCGTGGTGCAAGATAGACAAGGGTGACCTATTAGCTAATCCGAGGCGTAAGATGGCGCAAGGTGTAGCTAGTTAGGTCAAGGAATGTTAAAGACGACGTATTAAAATGCGTGCGTAAGTGTCCCGTTTGTTTTAGGCCTTAACGGGAGCCCAATTGAGTCAAACTTCTAGAAGGTCTAAGCCTCCACTATAAATAGGGGAGGGAGGTGGCTGCACCTCTGCTTTGTCTCTTTTGCAATTTTTGTAAACCCTAATTTTATTAGGGAGAGCTTTTGTGGAGGCTAGGATTCTTGATAGTTTGATGTGATTTTCGTGCTCTTGGATTGAGCATTGTCCTACATTGATGGAAAGGTTGTATGCCCATATCATATCAATCAATCAAAGGAAAGTTTGATCAATGTTTTGTCTTATTGCGTTCTTTTCTCTATTTGATGATTTTTGGTCTTTCTTTGATCCGTGAGTTTTTACTTGGTTTTTTCACGTGATCTAACTTGCTGTGACGTGTGCGAATCTATCTAGGATCATCTTGATCATCAATCACCCACGAGCAAGAGTTTTGATCTAGTTTCCGTTTTGGCACGGTTTTGCACCCTTCTTCAATCAAATCGAAAAGGAGCGCTATTCTTCCAAGAATTATCATAATCTTCGATTGGAATAGGTTCCTGATATCATAGAGAAGGTGTGTTCCAAGTTTCATCAAGTTTGGATTTGTAGATTAAAAGTTTCATCTATTTTCATCTTCGTCATCGGGGCTGATCTGTTCTGTTTTGGAAGCCGACGGTCAGACCGCCCGTGGCCACCGGTCAGACCGGCCAGAAATAGGTCCGACCACCCTTGAGCTTGCGGTCTGACCGGCAGTGCACTGTGATTTGTTATCTTGTGCTTGATCTTTTGTAGTATTGCTTAGGGGTGTTTATTGGATTCAATATTAGTCTTCTGCTGTACTGATATACTAATCTTCATAGCTTCCATAGCTACTGGAGTGAAATTGTGTTGAATCCAGTATTTGTGAAAAAGTGAGTGTGCTCCTATTCACCCCCCTCTAGTCGCATTTTCTGTCCAACAAACACATACCATCAACGAGTAATAACACACAACACACATAGTTCCATAATCACTTAATCCAGTTTATATTTGCAACTCACATGAAATGATGACTCGTAGCATGGCTAAGCAATCTACTCGAATCTAACCAACTCACGTTGGTGCTACAATAATACTAACAAATAATGAACCAACCTAGGGTGACAAAAGATCATAGCATAACAATAGACAAGGTGGATATCACAATTTGGATTAATAACTAACCAAAAGTATTTAAATAAATACTTGAAATAGAATGCAATAATTTGAAACAAAGTATTTTGAAAACTGGGTTCAATATGATCAAAGGTATAACTTACCTTGGAATAGGTCTAGGTACTAATCTTGATTTTGAGGCACTCCTTCTTCTCCAAAGTTTCTCGAAGTATCAACGTCTACTCGCAAATGAAGTAATTAAACAAAATAAATAAATAACAGATGCAAAACCAACTCCAAAAATTAAATAAAAATCATAATTGAATATATCTCAAATTTATATAAATTTCAAAATTTGGATGGGCTCAATCGGAGTTCAGATGCAAAAGATATGTGTTTCGGAAGATTGAATCTAAAGAAAATCCTAAATTTTGAATTTAATTAGAATTTTCGAATTATTTCTCTAAAGAAAAATTGGATTATTGCGCAAGCGCTGACGTCAGCGATGAATTTCTGAAAAAAAAAAGATTAATTAAAAAATTATGACATGTGGGACCCACATGTCAGTCTCACGGCTCACAGTGGACTGAGTTCACCGAGCCGAAGAAATACTAGGGCGGTGGACCGGCCGGCCACGCATGCGTGCGTGTGGACGCTGACTGGACGCTACACGGACGACACACAAGCACGGGGTTGACGCTGGCGTTGAGGTGGCCGCGGACGTGGACGACGGCGAGGAGCAACGCTTGGGTCCCGATGGTTACCGGCAAACGGCGGCGATCTACCGGCGGTGAGTGGTACCTAGAGATAGCTGACGCTATTGCGCACTCAGGGTTGCACTTACGGGTGGCTGGGAGCGACGGTGGCGACCGGCGGTGAGCTCAGAGTGGAGGAGACGGCATGGCTGTTGTCGGACAGAGGCTCAGGTGATGCTCCGGCGGCGGGGAGGGGCGCACGAGGTAACCTGAGCAATGTTGATCACAATGGTGCAGTCGGCGAGGCAAGGGCGGTAACGACGGCGGCGCAATTCATCGGAGAAGAAGCTCGGCCAAAAACCCTAATCTTCAGATTGCGGCAGCGCTAGGGCTCTCGGGGCGACAGGGATGGCGGCTCTGGGTTGCGGAGGACCAGGCGAACCCTAGGGGGCTTTTTATAGAGCTTGGGCGAGTCGGGATAAGGAATCCCCAATTTGAGCCCGTTTTGAATTCGAATTCGATTTCGAAAATTCCAGAGATTGAAACCGATTCGAGATTTGATTTGATCAGATTTGGGTGCGGGGAGATAAGGGCTAAAGATTTGGTATGGAAACTCGGAGACTTCCGTTGGAAAATGCCATTGTCGGTTGGAGCTTGGAGCCCTGGCAATGGCGGACGCGAGCGACGGCGCGAGGTTGACGACGACGCGGTGGAGATGAAGGCAGTGGGACCCACTTGGCAGCGGCACGGGAAGATGCGGGCGCGGGGCGCGTTCGATCAGCGCTCGAAGTCATGCGTCGACAGATGTGGGCGGGAGCGCACGGGCGAGAGAGACAGACCGACAAGTAGCGCCCACTGTCGTGACGCATGGGGCGGCCGAACTGGCCGCACAAGATCGGGGCGACGGAATAGTGTTGGGTTTCGACCCGACACTGTTCCGAGGATTTTAATTGATTTTTCTTTTTAGAAAATACCAAAAAATCCAAATAGCAATTAGAAAATATCAAATAAACTCGAAAAAAATTCTAAAAAATATATCCAAGTACATAGAATACAAATAAAATAGTTTTGACAATTGTTGGTGTTGGGATTAATCACATTAAATCATTTTGATATTAAAAGTCCATATTAAGCTTTAAATAAATTCAATAAAAATTCAAATGGTGAATTTTGTAACTAGTAACTATTCAAAAGATTTTTAGAGCTCAGAAAATTAGGATGTTACACATAACAAATAAACAAATTATGCAAAAAAAAAAGTATTGTACCTCTTTTGCTGACTTGCTGCCGGAAATTGAAAATTTCAAAATTTGGCATAATTTTTTGGAATTTTGCCAAATTATCTCACAACGAATTTGAATTTGCTCAACAGAATTTGAAAGGGTGATTGAGGAATGGACGAGTGCTGAATGAGAGGAGGTATGGTGGCTATTTATAGAAAAAATTATATTTTTTTCTATTTTTTAAACCCCAAATGGTCAAGAAACGGTCGGATTTTTTAAAAAATACAAACGTTATGGGCTAAATAGGCTGTGTTGTGCTCTTCTCCTCCCCGCCACCTCCCGTCCCGAGCGCGCCACCTTGCCTTCTCCTCCCTTCGCCTGTGGTCCCTGCCGCCGCCTCTTTCCTCCGCGTTGGCCGTCGGCGCCACCCAACCCTCCTCTTCCTCCTCTCCTTCTCGTCGTCGCGCCCATGCGCCCTTCGCCTCCCGTCGCCTTCTCCTCCCCCCTCCCGTGCTCCCTGCCACCTTGTCCTCCCTCCACGCCGGCCGCCGGCGTTGTGCCACACTACTCGCCTCCTCCGATTCCTCCTTGTCGCCACGCCTATGCGCCCCTTCACCACCCCTTCTCCTTCCTTCGCGCCAGCGTCACCCGCCCTCCTCCTCTCCTCCTCCTCCCTCCCTTGCCAGCTCACCGCCGGCTAGCTTCCTCCTCCCTCCCTCGCCGCCGGCTAGCTGCCTAGCTTCCTCCTTCACACTCCCTCCCTCGGGCTCTCCACACACGGGCCAAACGGGTCGTACCAGCTTTGTGCCGTGTTTGGTATAGCCCAACACTGTTTATGTCATCACTGGTGGAAATCAAATGGATACGTTGCTGTCGCCGCCGAGATCCAGTGGATGTGCCATCGCTGGCGTCGAGATCCAGCGAAGCGTCACCGCAGTTATCCTGTGGGCGTGACACCGCCTCTAGCTACTCACCGCTGCCGGCCCCTAGCCAGTCACAAGTTATTGCATTAGGTGATGTCTCTTTGCAAATTGATGTCCAAATACCAGAGAACTTTTGATATTTTTCTCCGATTTGTTTTTTCTTTGCTAATTGATTGTTGAACCGCCCCTGTTCTCTTAGATCTAACGGCTACTGCAGCAAGATGTTATGAATCTTTATTTATTTATTTGATGCCGGACTTTAAGTCTTGAACTCATGCGATGTATTGAAATGGAGCTGTCGAAATCTTTCGTCACTAGTTGCATTTTTGGCTTCTTCATGTGCTATTTTTTGAGACATGATTTGACAGGCGAACGGCCATGTCCACGGGCAACGGGCAACGGGCAACGGGCATGGGCAAAGATCCTTGCCCGTTGTAGGTGGCAGGCATACCCATGGGTAGAAAAATGCCTAGAGGGCATAAGCATGAGTGATGACGAACTGGAAAGGATTGCACAAGCATAATCAAGGCCTATGGCCCACGGGAAAAAAAAAGTGGTATGTTTGGTTTGATGATAAATTTATCCCACGCCAAATTGGCTAAAGATTACTAGGTAGTCAAGAGAGAAGGAAATATTGCTAAGGTTTAGTAGTCAACACTGCCAATTTTTTTTTGGTAAGAAAACCAATCGCAACAATTGCTGACAAACCAAACAACCCCGGTTAACCAAGCCCGTGCCATGCCCATAGCCACACCATACCATACATAGCCCTTCTTACCCCGTCTGCTTAAGGATGGCAATGGCCCTGCTCCTGGCAACTCATAGGGAATTCTTCTATTAGGAGATGGGCATGGGAAAATTTTATCCCCGCTACCTCATATGGGGGATGGGAATGAGAATGATTTCTCATCTCCTTTCGCCGTTATACCACGATAGACACTGATATACGCGTATATTTGATAAAATATCACGTACTTCCTCTCTTTAAAACACAATGCAAATAGTTATGAAAAATTCCAGAAGAATTTGATAGCATTTACACAAAATCAATCCACCATACCGCAAAATTTTAAATGTAAATTCAATCTACACATTGAGAAACAAAAAGAACAAATTCTACCGAAAAGGAAATCGGAAAAAGGAAAGGGAAAAAGATAAAGATTAATCTACTAATTACTAAAATTTGCCTTTTTTTTTGTTTCTCCTCAAGTAAGTCACGCTTTTAGTAAAAATTTTGTAGGATACTTGAATATATCATAACCTATCTAACCAAAATTTGTCGGAATTTCCCATGACTATTTGCACTGTGTTTTAAATAAGAGAAGCACAGGAGTACTCAAAGTGTGAGAAGTACATTCATTTAGTATTATTCTACCGTATCATGTATTAATAAATTTGTATATTTCTAACTGATAAATTTATGAAATTAGTTTAATTTTATTCGAATTTATGTTGTTACGGAGGCCCGTTCCCAGCCAAATCCAGAGTGAGGATGGGAGGAAAGTTGCCTCCGATGGCAAAATAGGGAGCGGGGATGGGAGGACATTCCCCGCGGGGAATAGACCCGTTGCCGTCCCTACCTCCGCTCGCCGGCGCCGCACGAGTCGCCTGTCGCAGGCGTCGCTCCTCGACCTCTCCTCCACTCACCGCGTGTACCACGCGCGCAAGACGCCCAGGCCACCCCAACATTCGACTCACTCTCCCCACAAAATCTTCACTCCAGTGCCGCTTTTGAGTCCAATCCAATCCAGCAGTCTGCGCTGCTGTTTAGTGTGGAGATGTGGCGGCGGCAGCATGCTCTCCTCCGATGCATCTCGCCGGTGAAGATGGCGGCGCAGTCAACGGAAGCGTGGGCGGGTGGTGGGGTCGGCTGCTACGGCTCAGCGGCGGCGCCTCTGCGGGTATTGTTTTTATAGCTTTTGGGCCGTCGTTGTAGGCTCTCGGTGCTGTTTGGATATCGCCTTCGTTTTTTTTCCCCTTGTCAATAGATTTTGTTTTCAGGTTGTCATGATGCATTATTTTCCGTATGTCATGGTATGTCGTGTGTTTAGAGTAACAAAAATGAGAAAAATCTGACAAGTGATGAATCAAAAGGAAAGGCAAAAACAAAAAAGGACAAATGCTACTATTCACAGAAAACTTATCTCTTTCTGTTTCTTTTTAATATATTTTGAATTTGAAGTTGAAACTTTAGAGGGTGCTGGAGCACTCTATAGACTACATTATCAAGTTTTTTTTTTTTTGAATTTTTCATGTTGATTTGGCTCCCGAAACGAATGCACTTGACATGTCGCCTTATACGAAATATATCAATGTATGCTGCATCTTATTAATGTGAAGGTTCAGGTTCGTTCTTAGATAATGCTTTGTCACGATGTTGCCCTGAAGAATCAACATTGAACTGAGGTATTGTGTGGATGTGGTGTTGCTGCAGTCCAGGGGCATGGTGGATAGGATCCATTTGCGTGCCAAGGGTGGTGATGGCGGCAATGGCTGCATCAGTCTCAGGCGCTCCAGGTCCAATAGCCAAGGCAAGCCTGACGGTGGATGACCACTTCCTAATATCTTCCCTGTTGCACTGCCGGTGAAATTACCATGTAACGCCTAACAGTACTTTTGGGTGTATTGGCTTGTATTATAATACTTAGTTGTTTCTATTGTTTCCTTCATTAAGATCAATGTCTTATATTCCAATTTAGTTACTTTGTATTCCAATCAATCTCTGACTTACGATATATTCTTCATGCAAATATGTTTTTGGTCCTGTTTATTTCACCCATCCCATTATTTGTTAGTAGAAGCCTAAATATAACCTCTGCTAGTGGTAATTTATCTTCTGATTCTGTTGGTTCATGCAATTATGTATGATTGAGCGCCACATGCTGATGAGATGCGAAAATAGAGGTTTGTTAGTGTGCCATTTGCGCTGCATCAAAAAAATTCCGGTGCTTCCCCTGTTTAATTTGGTCAAAGTTTGTCCCTGTTACTTAGTCTAATTCAACAGCCAGGATTTGTATTACTCACAATCTAAAGCAATAGAGCCTGATCAGGTGTTCCTTGCATTAAAAAAATGCATGCGGCAATGGGGGAAGAGGTGGTGATGTCATTCTTGATTGCTCAAGGTCTATCTGGGATTTCAATAGCTTGCAACATCACATGGTATGTTTTGAAAACATCATATTATCTGTTTTGGCCAGGGATAGATCTGTTTGCTGCACTGCTTGCTGTGCCTGATGTGGGATCCATGTTCATAAAAAGATTGTGTTCTTGTGGAAAAGCTGAGTTTGTGAATATTGTTAAATTAAATGGATCTAACCCTGACTTTCATTCAGGAACCTAAAGTATCTCGTTAGTCATTACTGTGTAGCTAATATGTAATGGAGCATTTTTATTGAGGAAGGGAGAAGTCGGGAGAATTCATACTTATCTGACTTTAAGCCTGTGTACTTCACGATTTGCAGAAAGCAAGCCGAGGAGGCCATGGAGTTTCAAAGAATCAGATAGGAACAAGAGGTTCTGACAAGGTCACCACAAGTATATGTACATAGATGTGCTTCTCTAGCCTGTTAAGTTTCTTGTTTGAAAGAAACCTGAAGTGACATATCACCTTCTGCTCGTCTGTCACAGATCGCACAAGTACCAGTAGGCACAGTGATTCATCTAGTCCAAGGGGAAAAACCTTCTCTCGCGATAAATAAACCAAGCAGAGCTCTAGATCCCTGGGATATCACAGATGCTGCGGAACACTGGCCAGCCAGTTCCAATCGGATTGACAGCAAGATGATGAAAGGCTTGGATATCAGCTTATCCAGTCAGCAGATTGCTCCCAAGGGGAGCGCTGATGGAAATGAAGTTGAAAGAGGAAACACCAATCTTGGGAGAAGCCAACATATTATAAGACATGCTCCATGACTGGGTTTTCGAGCAATGAAGGAATGACTGAAGCTTATCCACATCAGGTAGAGATGGATCAAAAGGATCAGTTTGAGAATGAGGATGAAGATGATTTCGACATGGAGGAGGAGGAGAGGCAGGAACAAGAGGTACAATATTCTGTTGCTGAAATGACAAAACCTGGGCAACGGTTAATCATAGCGCAAGGAGGGGAAGGTGGACTAGGGAATGCTTGTATTGGCAAGGACGTGCGACTATGCAAAGCAAATAGACAAGAGAAAGCCCGCTTGAGTATCAGGAAGCCAGGAACTGAGACCTTTCTTATCTTGGAACTGAAGAGCATTGCTGATGTTGGCCTTGTTGGTCTGCCTAATGCTGGCAAGAGCACATTGCTGGGCACTCTATCTAAGGCTCGCCCGGAGATAGCCGATTATGCATTAACCACACTGAGGCCCAATATTAGTAGCCTGACCTATGAGGACTACTTCTCGGTGAAATTGGCTGATATACCCGGTCTGATCAAAGGCGCCCATGAGAACCGTGGCCTGGGCCATGCTTTCTTGAGGCACATAGAGCGCACCAAAGTTCTGGCCTACGTACTTGACCTAGCAGCCACGCTCAATGGCAGGAAGGGTGTCCTACCATGGGAGCAATTGCTGGATTTGGACGTGGAGCTGGAGCATTACCAAGAGGGCTTGACAAAACGCCCATCATTGATTGTTTCGAACAAAATAGATGAAGAGGGAGCTGATGCAATGTACAAAGAATTGAAGAGGAGAGTGCAGGGCGTACCTATATTTCCAGTATGTGCCATCTTGCAAGAGGGGGTACCAGATCTGAGAGTTGGTCTAAGAGACCTTATGGATGCCTCAGATCCAGAGGGCATTGATTTGAACAAAATTATTGTCGATTGAGGCTGCATTTTTCCTTGAGACACAGACACAGTGGAGAACTGTTTTGCAAATTTTTCCCCTCAGCACAATATGCTTATATATGCAATGGAGATCTGTGTTGCAAAAAATTTCTTGATTTTCCCCCTTTTTCCTGCTTTATGGACATGTAGAATGCACAATAGATCATTCTTGTTTTAGATGATCTGTTGTTCTGAGTTGTCATGTTCAGAACTATCTTCTGAACTGCATCTACTGTATATAGTTGAAAATAGTTGAACTTATTAATCAGTCATGCCTTGATTTCTATTTTCCTTCCGAGATTAACTTTTTGTTCCAGTACTTTTTTCCTGTGTGCTATGTTCAGTTTGTGCAGGTGGACCCACATCTCATGTTGTAAGTTGTTTTGGTTTAACTCCCATTTTCCTTGCTAGATTAGTTTTTGGTTCTACTATTTCATCCAGCTCAATTGTGCTATTGTTACTCGGATTGAAGAACAACATTGTACTTCCATTCTAGCTAAAGTGGATTTTGCAAGTTGCCATAATAAAAAGGTGGCTCAGTGGAATTCATTCAAATGGTTGTGAGTGCCCTTCTCTTTGTTTGGTTTATGTATGCCATTATGTTGTATGAAGTATGGTATTAATTATGGAAATTGTACCCAAAGTTTCTCTTAATGTGTTCTTGTGGTTGCCAGGTGATCATGCTTTCAAGAGGATCTTTTCTTATCAGAAGTTACTTTGCAAGTAGCGAGGTGCAGTTGGTTAGTCAGATTAATTGTTGTACAATTGCTTTCTATGCCCTCTTACAGATAATTGACAGTTGTTCTCTGTTGGTGCCTTACTAATTATTTTCTGCACTTATAATTGGTCATGTTCTGGATTTTCTTACCTTCTCATCTCTTAAGACTGAAAGTCGTTCTCTTTTTACAGTTGACAAGAAAGCCTGGAGGAACAGAAACAATAACATCCGAGTTCAGTTCTGTGCTCTGCTTTATAATTGATGCATGTTTCATGAAAACACTACTTTGAAGAATATTTAGAGGTCCTGGCTGTACTTTTAAATTACTCATGATCTCATGTGCGTTGGATGTGGTGGACACATTTCAGTTTGGCTCTCTTGATTTGATTACTCATGATCTCATGTGCGTTGGATGTGGTGGACACATTTCAGTTTGGCTCTCTTGATTTGAACCTTCACTTTATGGAAGAATTATCTTCCATAGTCAGCTATTTAGATGTGGCGTCTTTGGGTGATTTGCTGGTTCAGGTGGTAGATAGCATAGTGAACTTATTTGACAGATTTGGGATCAGTTCCGTGCTGCTATTTCATTTGTTTGGTTATCATCACGTTCAGCCTGTATAGTTTGGTCTGAAATGGTTTTCACTAGTTAGTCCGTGTCCATACTGTTAGAATGAACCTTATCTATTCCAATAGGCTTCGAGGCTAACATATATAAGATAAATATGCACGGAACACCTTACACAAATCATATCTAACACCCTCCTTAAACCTATAATGAATCAACAACACTAAATTTGGAGAACTAGAAGTTGTGTTGGGCTCTGGTATGTGCTTTGGTGGAAAAATTTGCCAACTGAAGCTTCGAAAGCACATAATGAACAACAATAATGTGGCCCTGCACTTGCGATCTTATAAATGAAGTATATACTCTAATATGCTTGGTAAGTTCATGCTTCACTTGATCTCGAATAATGCTAACTGCACCAGTACTATCTGATAAGAGAGGGGCCAATGTAGAAGCTGAAACACTGAAATCCTCAAGTAACCACCGAAATCTTAGCTTCGGTGGTGGCGCGAGCTCTGACGGCGTGGCGTCGGAGAGGAGTAGAGCTCGGGCGCGCTCCGTCGCGGGCGATGTGGCGTCGGGGAGTGCGAGCGGCTCGGTTTTGGCAACAGGAGGAACAGAGGAGGTGGGATCCGGTGGAGGGATGCGCGGATCTAGTGGTGCGGTAGCGAGATTTGACACCGGTGGCGCGTATTTGGCGTCGGGGGAGGCCTAGGTGGTGTCGGGGAGGTTGGGGCGGCGGCGGAGAGGCTTCGGCGATGCGCAAGCTTCGGGCACGAAGAAAAACAAGAGAGGGCACGGGCTTCAGGCGTGGGGACGGTGGTGGTCGGTCAGGTGGGAGAAATCTAGGCTAATGTTTACAAGGCTCTGCGTTGGAGTAAACTCTTTTAGTCCAATGGTTCTCGAGGCCAACATATACAAGATATATGTAAATTTGTACATAACACTATACAAATCATATCTAACACTTACCTCTTCACTGCTAATCTATTTTAGTTGGGCTGCTAATTTAATTGACTCATAACAACTATGCAGTTCTGAATTATTGTTTATTAGTAAGCCATCAATCATTTTTTTAAAGTTCCTTGCTTCATGAATTTGTATATTTGAGTGACAATCTAATGTTGTTGTGGTTCTTGGTTTCAGTCTTTCATCAGGATTATCATTGAAAACATGCCCTACATATAAACGAGCAGTTGGACGTTCGTTGCTGCACCTTAGTAGCTTTTTCCCCGACGTCTGATTGACCTGCAGGAATTGGGTATACATATGTAAAGGCTTGTTTATTCTTAAAGTTTTAAAGCATGTAAATTCTTAGACGAGAAGTATTAGATCATTGTGATCGAATTCTTAGACTAGAATGGTCGAAGTCTCAGATCAGAAGTCTTAGATCATGTTGGTCAAAGCCTTAGACCAGGTTGGCCGAAACATTAGACCACTGTGGTCGAAACTGAGTGGCTGACTGAGTAGTTGAAATCAGTGGTCGAAACTTAGTAGTCGAAGTCATAGACCAGTATGGTTGAAGTTTTATACCAGGGGTCTTAGACCAGGGTAGTCTAAGTCTTAAACTAGTGTGGCAAAGCCATAGACCAATGTGGTCGAAGCCTTAGACCAGTGTGGTTGAAATACACTAGTCGAAATTGTAGACCAGTGATCGAAGCTGTAGACCAGTGTGTAATCAGGATCTGATAAATACTGCTTAATTACCATTAATTGATTTTGAATTAGCAGTTAGAGAGTAATTATCTCGACCATAAATAGGATCTAGAAACGTCCAGACAAGAGTTGACGATTCATTCTATTTTTTCCATTTTTCTCTCTGTTTTTCTGTGCTAAAAAGTTGGGCTATCGAACCAGGCTATCCTTTCTCTTTGGTGTGCACTGGGAAGGAGGGTGAGCGGATATCTCCAAACTATTATCGTAGAGTACACCTGCACGGGGCAACAATAAGGTTTACGGCAACATGACCATTGTCTGCTACTGCATCATCTACGACCTACACTGCTTCGAGACTACGCTGCTTCCTATTCTTCATCGAACCCAACTGTAAGTTGATCGTAGACCACTCTATTCTGTTATAATCATTTTGTTAAGTATGTTTATAAGTACAATGAGTTGTCTGTTGATAATATTCTTTTATGCATCTCTAATTATTTGTAATTTTTATCTAATAATTAAATATAGATTTAAACTATTATCCTCGTTTCCAACGTGACTATCTTGCAACAGCTACGTGGGGACGGTCCAAAGTTAGGGACGGTCCAAAGTTAGGGTCAGCTGTTATCCTCTCCGATCTTTTTGCTGATTTTTTTTCCATTTTACTATATATTTGTTCTGACAATTAGACATTATCAAATGATGGGATGGTCTCATCAGAAAATTAAGAAAAAAAAATCATCAAAATGAAATTGCAATTTTTTTTTAAAAAAAATCTTCTACTTGATTATCAACTGCCAGACTATAGCTTGTTTTAATTTATAGAATATGGAAGAAAAGGCAATATGAAGATTTCAACATTATCAACTCCCTACCAATCCTTTGTCTCAAATAAACAAAAACAAAACTCCCTACCAATTGAATTTGTCACCGTTTGTCTTGTGATTTACATTGCAGTTCTTGATTATTTTTCCTGTATTAATGTCCATTTCTTATGCACTAATGTTGCAAAAAAAACATATATTATAACTGTTGGGCTGTCAGATCCGTCAGAATTCTTTTGCTGCTATATTATTGAAATGGTGCCAAGAAAGCTTCAAATAATTGAAAGATGGCTTAACTTCACTCTATTGTACCTACAAAGATAGGAAAATGTGCTAGTTATGTAATTATTAGGTTTATGAAGAATCAGCTAATAGAGAATTTAGGAAAATGATTTGAAATATTGAGTTATATAAGCTGTTTGCAAAGGTTTAATTCAAATGGTTTGGAGGCCAGAAGATTTCAGCAAAACTACTCGTCATTTTTTTTTAACTTTTCGAGAATATATTGGCTGGTGGATTGATGGTGATTGTCCTTATTTCTTTAGTCGTAAAATAGTAGCATGTGGAGTTTATACAATTATAAAAATAGCATATTCTTGGGGGGGGGGGTATGTTAAAAAGATTAGGACTAAGCCTATATATATATATATATATATCAGTGTCTTTCATATATATATATATATATATATATATATATATATCAGTGTCTTTCGTTTGTTTATACAACCAAGAAAGGAAGATATATTAATTAGCCTGTTGTATCGCTTCAGGATGGGCTCAAAAGATATTTAGTTTCTTGAAATGTTATTGGTGATACTCAATCAGTTGACCGTGTAAGCAGATCAATGTTCAAAGCCCATAGGGAGAACGGAAAAATAAAGATGAGGTAGAATATACTAAAGGATTCTGATTGCCTCCAGCACATATTCAACCTGGACCTTTTGTTTCTCTTTTCTCCCCTTTATTATATAAAACAATGGTCAAGTGGATTTACAAGTTCAATGCGTTTTAATTATTGACTACTAATTTCCCTCGTTTATGTAATATCTTACGCAAAATCCGCTCAATGTTCAGTCAACTGCGGGGCGGATCTATGAACACATAGCACTTCACTTACACTTTGTTCTCGTTTCGTATAAAATAGTTAATTCAAAGATGCTACGTTTGGACCCAATAGGCATTATATGCTACTACAACACACTTTAAACAAGTAATGTGAAACTAATCCATCATATAACTCCATATGAGTCGTACAACTCACTTTAGACAAGTAACACGAGAGTATTACAATTTGTTTTCAGCTTATATCCGGGGCTGTGGGGGCGTGAAACCATACAGTATGTCTGCACCTAGTCTAGAAAAAATAGTAATGCTATTTGTAAGATTCATCTTTTTTGCTTTAGTCTTAGTCACTTTACAAACAGACAACAAAAATAACGTACTGCATATTTTGCTGCGAGAATTTTGGACATATTTAGCCCCGTTAAACCATCGAAATTCTAAAAGTAGCCCCCATAGCGTTAAAATTTCAAAAATCGCCCCCTCACCACACCTGCTGCATTTTGGCCATTAAAGTGCAATCCAAAAAATGTAAAAAAAAATGAAAAAAATGTTCTCTAATTTCTGCTATTAATTCATGCACAAGTTTCAGTTCCACGTTACCTCTATTGCATTTTTGTTTTGGCCATTAAAGTGCAATGCTTGACCTGTATTTATGTTGTTTATTTAATTATTATGATTGCTTTGCAGAACTTGTGATATTTTTCTTTTTGAGTAGCCATTATAGTTGTACATACTATCTTGGTTTAGTTAGGGGCACTACTACAAAATAAGTTATACTAGATGCATCATCATAGACAGTTCCTTTGGAACCGTCTGTGTTGTAGTTATCATAGACCTTATGTGATACAGAATTATCACAGACGGTTTGTAAATAGAACTGTCTGTGATAATCTAAGTCATCACAGACGGTTCTTGTATTATGAATCGTCTGTGATTTTGCAAGTATGGTAAAATTACAGACGGTTCTTAATACAAACCGTCTGTGGTGGTTCATGATACGAACTGTATGTGATATGTCATCACAGACGGTTGTGATTCACAGCGCGGGAGATCGAAAATTTTTTGAACGCGTGCACGGGAGGCAAAATATTTTGACGCTGTCCTTATAAATAATAGTCGAGTGTTATATGTTGACCATTTTGTTCAAGGATATTTCTCTTGACATGTGTTGCTTATGCCATTTTCTAACTGAGAGTACATGAAATATCCTAATCTGCATTAACTTTTTCTTGAGATGTTATTCTACAGTACAACTTAAATAAACCATTTTGTTCAGGTTAATTCTACTGTTGCACTTCAATTGATATCTAAGTTAGAGTTGTAATCCATGATAGCCCATTTTATTATTCTTGGTTTTTTTACAATTTTTTTCCATTTTTTTTTTGTAGCAGTTGAGGTACTGTCGTCCCCAACAGCAGCAGCAAGGTGCTGCCGTGTGGCGCGGTGATGTGACTATTTTTGGAATTTTGAAGCTACGAGGGTTACTTTTTGGAATTTTGGTGGTCTAACGGGGCTAAATATGTTTAAAATTCGTGATCAAGCACGTCTGCTTCTGCGAAGTTCCATATAACTTTAAATTATTAAGTAATCATGAAAAATATATAAATATGACCTGAAAACGCCATGCAATGAAAATTGCCTTAATGTTCAAGCACAGTTCTATAACAGTATATTTGGGAGGATACCTGGGAAGTGCCCTCTCAAGCAAGGTACTGATTTTTATTTTATTTTTGGGGAACAGGCACACCAATATTGAATTATAAAATACTTAAATTGGCGTTGTGCTGCACTGAAATAAGTGTCGAAACTAACATTGCTAGATTTCCCTTTGGCAATAGCTTCCTCCTATTAACCTAACTATCAATTGTATTGTAGCCAATAAGAGTACAACAAGTGCACCCAAAACTGGCCAAATTCCCCATGTGCGTGTTGCAGTTTGACTGCGCCCAACACAAACACCAGCTGCTGCTGTGCCTGTGCTCCCATTTTTTAGTTTGTGGAACTGCTCACTGCACAAACAAACTCTCACAAAATCGTTACAACCTGTCGCTGACAGGTAGGCCCAAGACGAATCGCACGCACCGGCAAGGCCTACGCGTCATCGACATGTTGTAATGAGTTCGCGAAACAAGATATTTGTACGTGCAGCCGTCTACTTAGGGTTGCTGATTTTGTTCCCCAATTTCTTGAGGCGGTGGGGTTTCCAGATTTGATAACTGAACAAAGTGCATATGTCTGAGGTAGGCCCTCCTTGGCTTGTTTTTATTGGGACAGTTCTTCCCCCCTTGGATCAGGACACATCAGCTCACGCAGTTGCAGATGCTTGCCATCGTCTCAGCTGGACATGTTGGCACTGTCAGGTCACAAAATAAATAAAACAGTCAGGACAAGAGAGATGTAGCAACTCTCTGATCCAGAGATGAGATCACGAGGAGAGCCGGGGGATAAAGTCGAGCTAAATTTTTTTGGGTAGTCAAAACCTAGGTAAAATTAAATATCGGCAAAAGGTATGTTATTTCTGCTATGGTAAGCGTGTGAGACGTTGAATTTCATTACCGTTATCAAATTTTGGTAGGTGTTACTAAATTTTAGTAGCAAAATAAATAGCAGCCAATTTTAGTTGTGGTTGCTAATATATGATTTGATTTGCATGGGAGCTCCTGGTTTTTACTCCTTCTGGAAGGATGGATGAATACCTGGTTAATTTCACATATGCTGGATTTGCTGGATGCAGGGGAGAGTGGACTTCAACTGTCAAATGTACAAAAAAAAAAAGACTTGTTGAAAGTACTCGTCGAGAAGGGGATCTTCAGCGCACAAATTTCATTGCTGAATGGGAAAAGATGGAGAGAAAATTAATTGCCTATGAGTCCATGGTCAAACCTTAACTGCTAATGATGCTATCAGAAGGAACTCATTCGTCTAACTGCAAATGCAGCGAGATGTATTCGAGGCTGAGTAAAATCCGAATTGATGAAAAAAAAAACACTGGCATGACAAAACTATAGCCTAACTTGGAAGAACACTTTATTCCGACGGTTGTAGCCCGAAATCACTACTCAACGGATATCGGCCACCTAACTTCCAAGCCGAGAGTTTTCGATTTAATTGGCATTGTTGTACGGTAAAATAATAAAAATAGTTTCTCTACGAGTGAAAGTGTAAAAATTGCATCGCGGACACACCGACAGGCGACACGTGTTCCCTGCCGTGTCCCCACCGCACGGCAGATGGTCTACCATGCCATATGGCCTACCGCACGCCCAGGGTACGGTAAGCCCCCTGTCATGGCATTTGAGCACAGAATAGATGTCATTTTTGCTAATTCACCTGTGAAAGACTATTATTGTTATTTCATCGTGCAACCGTGTTATTTTAGCCGATAATTCCCATGCGGAATGCAACCGCCGTGTTCCCATTTACCCCTTTCCCTTCACCGAGTTCTCATCCTCCCCTTCCCTCATCGTGGTCTCCATGTTCAACGCTACTTTCAGATTTCAGACATTTTATTACCCCTAGATCGACTAAATGATTAATTTCACATCACGCAAAAAAAAAAAAAAACCAGAGATAGGCATGCACAAAGCACACCGCATGCAAAATCATAGCGGATGCAGAGACCAGGACAACAACATATACTAATGCACCAACAGCTTATAATTGCGTGTTGGCTCCCATCAAGCGCAGCGTAATCATCGTGCGTCCTCCAAATTACTAGCATGCATGCCGCCGAAGGCTGAATGCTGATGATGAGCCAGGAAGGGCATCGATCGCAGTCGACGCACAGAATGAGAGGACGACACGAGGATGGGCCTGTCGGAAGATGGAATTCTTTGGTCACTAGGTTAGCATCGTAGACGATGGGTTAGCCAACTCATGTTCGAATTTTTGGGCAATAAGTTTTATCTCTTTATACCAGTGTTTTAAGTGCAAAATCTCAGAGAAACCAAAGATCAGAGCAAATTACCACCGGCAAGACTTAGGATTGTAGAAAAAATCAAGTCAATAAACCAAGACAAGACAATATCAATAAGATTCAAAAGCACACCACTCACTACTGAATGCACGCCTTGCGCGACACACAAAGTTGGCTCTCCGGCCGTCGGTTGTGCACCTGTTGTCGCCGCCGGGCCCAGCCGCGGTAAGCCCACGACACACCAGCGGCCAACGTCTCGTTTGCTGCTTTCGTACTTCGCCGCCGTCTACCGCCGTATGACTGAAATGCTTGTCTCGCTGAGTAGTATCGTAACTAATAGCAACTAATGGTCCTAACCTAACCAGATTGGACTATCCGATTGGACTAGTTGTGTACTACATGAATACTGTTATTTTTTTTTCTTTCTGAAATGCTGATGGGGCCACAGCCCATATTGGCCGACCCAATCCTCCGTAACTGCTAGCTAGGCTCATTACCATCCGTTGGCCGCTCGCACGGACCATTATTTTGTCTCGTTTTCGCAGTGTGGCGTGTAGCTGCAGCCACAATAATGCTGTTCCGTGCTACGGCCAGCCCCTGTGACAAACGCAGGTTTGACTACATTTGTTCTGGGCTGATCCGATGAACGAATAGATGCGAATGTGCCGATTACTATTCTTGAAGTTGCTTTAGCCAGTTCTCAAACTTAGGAATGTCAGGTACCCAAAAAAAACTTTAATCCCAGTGAGCAAAATGGAGTTACCACCGGAATAGATTATATGCTCAGAACACCATGACCGCTGCCGAGGTTGCCTGCAGGTGCGCTATTAGCGGTGAAGTCAGGGTTAAAATAGAGAGTGGTCTCGAAACCATGAATCACTAAGCTACTTTAAGATAAATATAGTATTGTATTCTTGTACGACCAAAATAATACATGAGAAGTACGAATAAATTGCTATTTAAGTATATATCACACTATATTCTAACCTACGATGTACGAATAAATTGTTATCTGAGTATATATCACACTATATTTTAACCTACTAAGTACGAACAAATTGTTAATTGAGTAACAAATTACTCCACGGCTCCGCAGGCCACAGCTCCACTGCCTATACTCACACTATCACACGGTTGTCCAACCAATTCCAACAGTGAAGAAATTCCTACAGAAATAGCAAATATGAAGAACATTGGAAAATGATTTGCATGTTGAGTAGAGCGTAAGAACTCGATGTAGGCCATACCTTCAAATTACCACACATTGATTGTGTGAGTGCATAATTTGGGATTGTGTTCCAGAAGATAGTGTAATTTAGTAGAAAATGCTAGCATGCATGAAAATAGTAGCACCACCTACAAATGTAATTATGTCATAATGATACACATAGCTTTCCCAAGAAGAAAATAGAGGAAGTAGGAGGTTTCTAATTTTTATCTAGCTGCCCACCTTCTTCACTCTTCAGTCCAGCTCACACGCCACAGAGGCTCCTCTCCTCACCTCCTCGGCCGGCTGCCCCACAAATCCCTCCTCCAGCCCACCCACCCAGATTCCTCGCCTCCTCGACCTCCCTCGCTCGATCGCCCCAGATCCTTCCTCCTCGGTTCCTCCGACTCCCCCGCCCAGATCCCTCCTCCTCCAGCTACGGCTACGGGCTACGGGCGGCTCGGCCTCCTCCTCGCAAATCTCGCCTCCTCTGGCTCCCCCACCCCAACTCCCTCCGACCTCCTTAGTGGCGCCTCCTCACCTCGGCTCCTCGTCATTGCGGTGCTGCCAGTCGCTGCCCTCAGGTGCATCTCCTCTCTTCAAGGTTAGAAATTTGGACCGGGGAATGTGAGGTGGGGTGGATGTGAGGCTGTGACGCCATAGTTGGGCCTGGTGGGCTTTGGCAAAGGCCCACAGATCCTTTTCTTCCTCTCCTTCTTCTTCAAATCGGTGGCTACTCTGCTCGGGCCCTCAGCCATGGTCACCGCCTGTTGGGGTGGGGGGTTCGACGCCGACCCGGAGAGTGGGCTGAAGCCTGATGAAGCCCCGCTGGATTCGCTCGTGTGCCATGGCACTATACCTTGGTTGTGTCGACTAGAATGTATACATATATGCTGATGGACTTGGTTAGGTTGAACCAAAAAAAATTCAAGCAAGCTCGGACGGGTATGAGCCCAACCGCATTTTTTTTTGGAGTTTTCGCTTTGCAGTAGTATTTTTCGAAGAAACAAGTCAATTTTTTGTGGCACTTCTCACAACTAGAATCTTTGGAAGGGTGTTTATCTAGTTAACCCTTCGTTTTGGCCATTATTTGTAGAGCTGTTTTCAAAAACGGAACCGGACCCAAAACCAGAGTGGGCCAATTGTGTGTGTGTGTGTGTGTGTTTCGAAGCCGCCCTTGCCTTTCAATAATTTTTTAGAAATATTGATTTAAAAAAAAACTTGAAATTTGAGGTATTGTAGATTTGTTTGGAAATAATTGTGTGTTGTCCTACAGGGCCCTCACACCATTTATTTATAGTCTCGAGATACAATTAGACTCTAATATGACTTCTATATTTAACTCGAACACGAACTCTCCAGCACTCCCCCTCAAGATGGACATAAGATATCAATCATGCTTATATTGATACATATTGTAGAATACTCGTTAGGATCTAACCCTTTAGTGAAACAGTCAGCCAACTGTTCACTAGACTTGACATACTCCAACTTCAATATCCTACCATCGAGCTTCTCTTTAATGGAAAACCTATCAATCTCAACGTGTTTGGTACGATCATGCTGTACTTGATTGTTAGCAATGTTGATTGCATATTTATTATCACAATGCAACACCAATAGATTATTCCTCCATACTCGAAGCTCAGACAATAAACTCTTCATCCATATCATTTCACTAACACTCAATGTAATTGCTTTGTACTCTGGCTCTGCCGTAGACCGAGCCACAACCTTCTGCTTATTGCTTCTCCATGACACAAGGTTACAACCCACGAAAATACAATATCCAGAGGTAGACCTCCTGTCATCTACACTGCTCGCCCAATCAGCATCGCAATACCCTTCCGTATTCAGATGTTGATTCTTCCTGAACCAAAGGCCTTTCCTAGGGCTACTCTTCAAATACAATAGGATTTGATAGACAACATCCATGTGTCCTGCTCTAGGATCATGCATATATCGACTAACCACACTCACTGCATATGAAATATCAGGTTTTGTATGACACAGATAAATGAGACGCCCAACAATCCTTTGATAAGCTTCCTTGTTAACTAGATCTCCCGACTTGTAGGGACCCTGGGTATGCAACCCTGATACCCTCTGTGTATTCCGAACTAGTTCCAGATCACTAGCTAGCTCACACAGTTACAACATCGATGTTATCATATCCATACAACAAAGAAGCTAATGAAGCAGACACAGTAGTATTAATTAGCAGCAAAAGGACCTTATGGTGAAGTCTTACAATGTTTGTCATGCAGGGCTTAACAACAAAAGGTAACTTGCAGCAGAAACCTAACATCTCGTGGAGACCATCCGACGTGCCCACAGGCAATCGAGTGGAGAACGCGATCTAATTCCTATAGTCTTTGAAGTAGTCTTCCTCATAGAACTCGGTGTTCCCTGGTTCTTCTTTGGTGGCTGATCAACAAATGGAACGAAGCTGTGAGTACTTTAAAGTACTCAGCAAGTCATAGGGAAATGTATGCAAGTAATATTCATGTAAGGCTTGACAAGGAGAGCTTTATAGCTATTTTGCATAAAAGTAAAGTTGACAGTAAATACAGTAAGTAGATTGTAAAGCATAATTTAAAAGATTAATACATAAGTAATCAAGTTTCTTTAAAACAACGAACACCCCGTTCACCTCCAAACTTTCAGTCACAACCAACTACTCATATCCAACCAACCCATTCTATCATTTTTGACAAAGTATATCCCTCGTGTGAAATCACTGGGCATTGTCGATAACCAGAGACACAGCTATTCAAATAGTTTTACACTATGCAGAGGTTGTACAGTTTGACCCACAAGACACGACTTCCCTAGTTTATTTGGCATCCGTCGATACCACTACTCACTACCTTAGGTAAGCAGTCTAGAGCACGTGACGAGGCCTTTACAAAGTTTTGTTTTGACCCAGTTCTGCTCGCTAAGGATTCGCCGTCCTGGTCCCCCTCTTGCGCCACTTATCAACCCAAACAAAACCGACTCAAAGCATTGCTAATTAGTTGGCCTGGTCCACCCCATAAATGGACTTGTGGTTGCACGGTATGGCCCAGATCAATGGCGCACAAAGTTAAGTCCTTAGTGACTACTCAGGCGAGGCAACAACATCACAAATTTATCCCCTTTATTGCACGATCACTCGCTTGAGCATAAATCATTTCGGATCATCTCGGCCGAATGGCAACCCTTGCCACGGCACAACAAATTTTATCAACAGTGGTTTCGCCATAATTCCATAATTCATTAAGTCATGTTAATTCATAAGACCATGTGATCATGGATTCCATCACATTGCTAAACCACGGCTAAGCATAAACGATACCCAAGTTGGTAGCAAAATAATGTCCAACTAATAATTAACCATCCCAAGGATTTATGTCATTCAACGGTACATGTCATACACAATTTATCACAGAGGTATAATGGCAAATAGGTAATTAACTATTCCCGAAACTATTTTTATATAACTAGCCATGCATGTTTATATCAAACAATATAATTTTATAAATTGGGTGTGACATGATCAAAGGTCTATGACTTGCCTTCGTTGAAGAGTTGGGATGCTTCGGTCGTCGGGTCCACAAATTCTTCCAAAACGCTGGAATCTATACGTGCGAACAAAGCCAAATAAATGAAACAATTCCAAATAAATCCAAAAATTACCAAGTAAGTACCAATAGAAAGATAATGAATTTACAAATTTGAATCACTCGAATTGGAGTTCGAACGGAGAAGATATGGCCTTTGAAAGTTTGAAAATACATAAAATGAAGAAAACTATATTTTTGGGAATTTCTGGTTTATTTTCCTAAAGGAAGATCGGTTTATTGCATCAGCAGCCATGTGGTTGCCACACGGGCTGGAGGGCTGATGTGGCGCTAACTAGGTGCCACGTGGAGCTGCCACGTCGGCGCCCGAGCGGCGGAGACACTAGAGCCGAGGGCTCACTGGCATTTGGCCGGGAGTTGGCCAGCGGCTAGGGCACCGGTGGTGAGAGGGGGTGTTGGACCGTAAAGGCGACTAGAGGGGGTGAATAGGAGCACGCTCACTTTTTCACAAATTATGAACTCAATACAATTTCACTGCAGTAGCTATTAGAAAGCTATGAAGATCAATATACCAGTACAGCGGAAGACTAGTATTGAATCCAATTAAAACCCCTAAGCAATGCGACAATAATCAGCAAGAATCAAAGCAACATAAGCATCTTGGCGGTCGACCTGCATCTCAAACGGTCGGACCGATTGCCAGGCGATCGACCGGCGTTGTCTTTGCGGTCATCAAAAGTTAGTCCCGAGATTAAAACCCGAAAACCCTCGAATGAGCGGGATAACCTGAAATAACCCATCAAAAGTTCTTGATTCAAATTTATCTAAGTTGCTGTCTTAAGAATAAAACATTTTGATCCAAAGACCGAAAATGCTAAATGAGGGTTTTCTACCAAAACGAAGCTCATAAGGAGTCTTGCCTAAAGAAGGTCTCAAAAGACACGATTTGCAATATGGCAAGCAAGAGCAATAGCTTCGCCTAAAATCTCCTCGGTGTGTTATACTCGCCTAGCATCATCCTAGCCATTTCGACCAAGGTCCTATTCTTCCTTTCCACCACGCCATTTTGTTGAGGGCGTGTGGAGAGGAGAAGCGATGCTCAATACCACGCCAAAGACAAAAAGAAGCAAAGAAGCATTTTTGAACTCCGTGCCATTATCACTGCGAATCGCTCTCAAAGCACCAGAAGCTCGAAGCCAAACGAAGAACAAGGTCATGAAAATAACCAAAAGCTTCATCTTTTGAAGTAAGAAAGAACACCCAAGTATATCTAGAAAGATCATCGACTATGACAAGAATATACCATTTTCCACCGATCGATCGGACTCTAGCGGGACCAACAAAAGATCCATATGAAGCAACTGTCTCAGTCCGTCCGTCACCATAACCATAGTCACGAGAAGGGTGTGAGGCGGCAACTTGTTTGCCATGCCTACTGTGCGCATATACAAACATCCTTGATGACTTTGAGTTTGGGCAAACCTCTCATGAGATCAAGGTTGCTAACTCGTGTCGATGATCAAAACCAATGTGCCCCAAACGTCGGTGCAAAGCCGTAAATCGAGAAGAAGATGTAAGCAAACATTTAAGAGATCCAAAGAAGAGATTACGAAAAATCGGCTCCAAAAATTCTACCAACTCTAGAGATTCCAAACACAAGCTCACCAAGAGAATCAAGCACACGACAAGCATTTTTCTTAAAAGCAGTCTCATAACCATCATCAAGAAGGTGAGAAACGAAAGGAGATTATACCTAAGCTTGTCCACAAGCGACATCCTTTAGAATGAATTTGTTGTTCACCCTAATTGATCCTGTTCCTTCAATTCGCCCTTGTGTATCATCTCCAAAGGTGATGAAGTCATCACCTGTTGTCGCGTGAAAGAGGTGAACCATTTTGAGTTTCCGGTCATGTGGCGTGAACACCGAGTCGACGAACCACGTGTTCTTCCCTTTCCACGGTAGTCCCGAAAATCAAGGAACAAAGAACGATGTGTCTCAACATCGGGGTTAGATAAACAAGATTTAGGAATCGATCTTCGAGACACACGTCGCAAGGAGTATACAAACCGAAGTACTATCCTTGATTTCATCTAACATTCGGTTATGAGCAATGTTTAAATTAACATGAGACTTAAATCGTCCATGGGCGGTCGACCAGGCATTGTCTTTGTCGATCGGGCGACCAAACGGTCGACCGGTGACCACCGGTGATCAGACCATGATCTGATAAACATTAGAATTAGGATATTTAGAAACATAATAATTTGCATGAGAGAAAAATCCTAATCCAGGTTTATTCTTTTTAGTGTTACCATGTCTCATAAAAGCTCTAGGTTGCATGAATGAAATTCTATCAAAATTTTTCCTATCATTTTTCAACCTACGCTAACAGAATTCAATCAAATGCCCACCTTTCTTGCAATAAGTGCAATGGTACTTGGTACCACTAGAAGAAGCACCATTGGAATTAATACAAGGTTGGGCAAAACCTGCAGATTTAAAAGATGTTTTTGCAGGTTGGGTTTTGAATTCAATTAAACCTTTTTCCAAGACTTGAATGACTTTTGGGTTTGAATTGTCTTGAAAAGAATTGAATCCTAAACCTTGCTTCTTATAATGAGTTTTAGACTTGTCAAGAATCATGTTTAATTGTTTCTTACCTTTAGAAATTTTTTCTAATGTATCATGAAGGTAAGCATTTTGTTTTCTCAAGTTAACACAAGCATCACAAGTTTTATCCATAGATTTCTCCTTATACAAAGCAATTTCAAGCTTAAGAGCGGAACAAGAAGCACAAGTAGTATTTTCAATATTGTCCTTAAGCTTAGCATATTTGACTCTAGCAGCTTCTAAGATATCTTTGATTTCACGTTCCTTTTCTAAACATGAAGTGCAAGGGCTAGAATCAAACACATCAAAAGCAATCAATTTACTAGATTCTAAACATTTTTCACAAGGAGCACTTTTAATTTCATTTAGTTCAGATCTAGCATTCTCAAGTTGTTGTACAGAAATATTATGAGCAGTTTGTAACTTAGTAATTTCTGAGTGCATAGCATGACAAGATAAACATTCATCAGGTTCAAGAGTCTTAGCATTTTTAAGCTCTACTTTCAGTTTGTTAATCTTAGACTCTAATTTCTTATATTTTGTCATGACAAATTCTAGCGCTTCATCTTGACTAAGCAATTGCTCAACTATAGAATCATATTTAGCAGAAAGCTCATCATAAGAAAAGGATACCTCATCATCATCAATGTTGTCGGTGTTAGCCATGAAGCACATGCCAGTGAAGTCTTTGGCCTTCCCTTTCTTTTTGCCTTGAGGGATCTCCTCCTCCTTGTCCTCCTCACTCCCGGTATCCACATCGCTCAAGGATTGATCCTCAAAAGCGGCAATAACCCGGTGAGCAGCCTTCACAAGCTTATTAGCCTCATACCTTGATTTGTTGAAAGGAGGCTTCTTCCAAGCTGGCTTTCCTTCCTTATGATTGCTCTTACCTTTCAACTTGGGGCAATTTGCCCGGATATGATTGAGCTCACCACATTCATAGCATGTCACGGACCACCTCTCTTTTGTTTCTCACATTATTGTAGGCCGTGTGAATTTTTAGCTAGAAGAGCTAACTCTGTTTGAGAATACTTTCAAGCTCCTCTTCATGAATAGCAGATAAACAAGCAAATAAAAATCCAGAAGAAGATTCAAAAGAGTCATCAAAAGCCTTTTTGAGAGGATCTGCTACCAAAGCTAAATTATCTTTCTTGGGATGATCAACTCTTTTAATTTCATGAGTCTTGAGTTTACTATAAAGCAATTCTAAAGTAAGACTTGAAAGATCAATATTTTCCTCTATAGCAGTAGCCTTCATCTCCCACTCCTTGGTGTTGATTGCGACCAAGAGATGGGTGGCATTTTCAGATTGAGAATATTCAATATCAACAAACTTTCATTTGATTAATTACTTTATTAAAGCGGTGAAAATGTCATCAATGCTCTCTCAGACGATCTCGAATTTATTGTATTCACGCTTGTAAACTGTTTGGCGCACCTTTTTGATTTGGGACGAACCCTCATGATATGTTTCGAGAGTGTTCCAAATTTCATCTTGTGATTGAAAGATTGCAAATTCTATCATATTCTTGTCTACCAAGTGCACCATATAAAAGATTCTTAGCCTTATTGTTGTTAGCCAAAAGAATTGCAGAAGCAGGTGTAGCAATTTCAGGAATAACCAACGGGGCTCTAACAACATCCCAAATAGCTTGTCCCTCGCTCTCAAGAAAGACGCGCATACGATTCTTCCAATAGGCATAGTCGTGCCCATCGAAGATATGCGGTTTAGTAGAAAACTTATCCATCGCCAAAGTTCAGTGACCGGTTAAGATCAAGATTGAACTAACCGGGCTCTGATACCACTTGTTGGACCGTAAAGGCGACTAGAGGGGGGTGAATAGGAGCACGCTCACTTTTTCACAAATTATGAACTTAATACAATTTCACTCCAGTAGCTATTAGAAAGCTATGAAGATCAATATACCAGTACAGCGGAAGACTAGTATTGAATCCAATTAAAACCCCTAAGCAATGCGACAATAATCAGCAAGAATCAAAGCAACACAAATCTTGGCGGTCGACCTCAGTCTTGAACGGTCGGACCGATTGCCGGGCGGTCTGACCGGCGTTGTGCTGGCGGTCGGACCGCTCCGAAATCGGTCGGACCGGTGGTGACGGGCGGTCGGACCGACAGTCTACAGAACCGATCTGAAACAGTAAAATCAGCCCGATGACGAAGATGCAATTAGGTCTAACTTTTGATTCTCAACTCCAAACTTCACGAAACTTTGCACACACCTTCTCTATGCAATTGAGGACCTATTCCAATCGAATATTATGATAATTCTTGGAACGATCTTGAGCAATTGTCAATTGATTAACAGAAGGTCTAAAACCGGGCAAGAACGAAAACTTGATCCTAAAGCTTGTTCGTGAGAGATTGATGATCAAGATGATGCTAGATAGATTCACACATATCACAGCGAGCTAATTCACGTGAAAGAATCAATCACAACCTCGCGGATCAAAGAAAGCCCTAAAAACACGAAATTGAAAGCAAGAACGAAAAGAGACTTATCTCAAGCAAACCTTGCATAGATTGATTTCGTGATTGATGTTGGATTACATCCACACCATCATGGATCGATGGACAATCAAAGATCACGAAATTCACCACAAACCATCAAGAGCCCTAGCCTCCACCTCAACTCCCTAAAGACAATTAGGGTTTTGAAACATAAAAGGCGAGAGAGAAAGAGGTGCGACCACCATCTCCTCCTATTTATAGTGGAGGCCTAAAACTCTTAGGGTTTGACTCTCTTGGGCTCCGTTAAGGCCCACTAACAAGCGGGTCACACACGCACGCTTCGCAAGCGTCGTTTTAACTTTTTGACCTAAACCGCTTCACCATGTGCCATGGATTCGCCAATAGGTCACCCTTGTCCATCTTGTGTCACGCTTGAGTCGTTGACCTCACCCGCATCGTCGATCGCTCGGACCTCAACTCTTCAAGTCTAGTCCCGATTCTCCTCGCCGTTGACCGTCGTTGACCACCAAGTCGCTGCACAACCACGACAAGAAAACACGATTCGGGAACAAGTTCTTCACAACTTGACCCATGTTAGTCAAAACATGCATCATGCAAATCATATGCCATGAAACCAATGACTTTGACCTAACAAAACAACATCGCCACGGTTGGCCGATGATCAAGTTATTACGGTCGACCGCTCCAGTGAGCGGTCGGACCGCCTTGGCGGTCGGACCGCTCCTCGTGAGCGGTCGGACCGCCTTGGGACTTAGCCGAAATTCAAGCCCTCAAATTCAAACCTTCAAAACTTTAAACCAATAGAACTTCTTCTTGGAGACTCCAAAATTATGAGACCAAGTGCATTGGGATCCCTCACTTGCCTACAACACCTATTTTGGCCCACTCGTTTTGAACACTTTTAGGTCACCGCGGTCCGATCCGCCCCACATGGCGGTCCGACCGATTTGGGACCGGTCGGACCGCCGATGCAAGGACCGGTCGGACCGCCCCGCCGTAATACACGTAGCTTTGTCGAAAACACGTGAAACTACAAACCGTAAACGCCATTGCCAATTGTCACATCATCCTAAGATCCGGAACATATCCCCATGAAATCCACAGGGGTACATGGCTAGTCTAATGCTAACAGTTGTGACAACACGGCGCCAAGGGATGGCCGGCGGAGTAGGGAAAAGCGGCAGCGGCGACGGTGGCCGAAGGTGGCGGTGGCAGCCCGGTGGGCTTCCGGCAACGGGGAGGCACGCACGGGGACAATGGCGAGCTTGCGATGCTGGAGGTGGAGACCAATAGGCTGGAGGAGGCTCATCGGCAGCTTCAGACACAGTGGCGAGGGTGTAAGATCGAGGTGGCCGACTAGAGGGGGGTGAATAGGCGGTTTTAAAAATTCTTTCGGCTCTAAACCAAAATATAATGCGGAAGCTAATAACAATCGGTTTTGCATAACTAAAACCTAAATCAACTAGGCTTCCCTAAGTGCACCAACAATACAAGAGAGCAATCATACAATGATATATAAGCAATTAAAGCATGTAATGTAAATTGCTCAAAGTAAAGCACAAGTAAAAACAAGATGACACGATTATGTTTTACCGTGGTGTTCGGAGACTTGCCGGTCTCCCCTAATCCACGTTGAGGTAAGCCCAACCACGTTGGATTCGGCCGGTCGGACCACCGCCAAATCGGTCAGACCGCCGAACCTGGCCGGTTCGACCGCTCGATGGAAATTTGGCTAAGTTCCAAAACGGGCGCTCTCTGGAATAAACGTTCCGCACCAACCCCAGAACTTCCTCACATCGAAAGTTCCGTTTTCTCAATAGCGGAACTTCCGGACAGAAAATCCAAATCAAAGGAAATCGGTCCGACCGCCCAACACATGGCGGCTCGACCGATTGGCCACCGGTTAGACCGGTACACACCGGCGGTCTGACCGGCAGACCACAGAAGCAAAACACATTTGCTTCACATCAAATGGCGAAACACATTCGCCCATTTGAGTACAATTCCAACAAGGTTACAAGATGATATTCTCAGCTAGTTGCAAAACACATTTGCCAATATTTTAGAATACTCATCACAAGGAATAAGGTACATGGACTTACACCATTTGTAAAATACATTTGCAAACTTAAGTCACATGCTACAAGGGTTATGCATGAGCCTCGACTATTTGCAAAACACATTCGCAAATAAATAGCATCATGCCTAGATGAGCTAGAGCAACCATATTGAGCTATCAACACATGACTAACACAAACTACTAGTTAAGACCCCTCTTAATAGTACGACAATCCTATACTAGCAATCCGGTCTTCCAACCAAACACCAAGACCGGTAAAAGACTAGGAACACATCCTTAGCCCTAGCTAGTCATACCTTGCCTTGCATCTTCTTGAAGCTTGATGACGCACATCAACACTTCAAGTCCGGGTCATTAACTTGACAATCATCAACGCATGATGATCCTTTGCTTGACATCCATCAACACATGATGGGTCTTCTCTTGTCTTGACGATCAACTCATGATCATCTCTTCTTGATAAGCATCAACTCGGGATGCATCCTTTACACCAAGCTTTTAACTTGATGATCAACTCATGATCATCCCAAGTCTTCATCATCCTGGAACATAACCTATTCATCCAACTCATGGAAAATGTTAGTTCCACAATATGATTATCATTAATTACTACACTATACCATTATCTCATAATGGCGGGACAAGATACTTCAATCTTTCCCTCTTTGGTAATTGATGATAACCACTTAATTACTCATAAATTGAATGTTGATAAATGAGAGAACAAATAGAGTATATATCAACTACACAAGTTATATATATACTCTAACTTGAGTATACAAGAACTACACAAGTTATATATACTCATAACAAGAGTATACAAGAACTATGCAAGTTTTGTATACTCAAACGGATTTGTTTCAAAGTAAAGATCACAAATATATGTGGAGAATGGAATATGGATCAATACTAATGAAACCATAAAATATAGAATAAAACACCCCATAAATGTGTGCATACACAAGTGTGTAATAAGATCATATGCACATATTCAAGTTTGACTTATGATTGAGTTCAATGCTGTATTTTGGATCCGAGGAATGCAACAATATATAAGATTGAGATGTCGATTGCATACCTCGTTGTATTTCACCTTTATATCCAAATGAGACTACACAAAGATAATACTTGACAAGAGAGTTAGTCTCATATTTGGATTCACTACTACAAAACATGCTATACTAGACACCCCATCACAGACGGTTCCATCTCGTGATAAAATTATCACGAGACGGTTCTTCGTTAACAAATGCCTGTGATAAATAAGTATCACAGACGGTTCTTTATACGAACCGTCTATGAAGTATCACAGACGGTTCGTATAAAGAACTGTCGGTGTATTAGAACCGATCTTACATAAAGATTGTTTGATTCGGGGGGTCTCCTAGAGATGAGATCACGCAGAGTGGATTGACACGGGTGTTTATCTGAGTTCGAGGCCTTCTCCGGGGAGAATAACAACCCTACTCCTGTGTGTGTATGGTATTGACTGTATTCTCGATGGTCAAGTAAGAAACTAGGACTATTACAGAGAACAGTACTTGTGTTTTCCCCTTCACTTGCTCTGTTTCGCCTCCCTTTCACCCTCTGATTGATGTCTTTATATAGTCGTGAAGAAGTAGCCGTTTTGTCCTGCGGAAGAGGCGCCTTAATTGAGCCAGTAATGAGCGCATGATGGCAGTAATTACCGGCGCATTGGCTTCTTCACGCCGTCTGGCAGTTATCATTAAGAGGTAATGGGGTATTTAAGTACTATTACTACGCAGAATAGTAGTGCGTATGGACCGTTCGGATTCCTTAATCAATTGGACCCACTCGCTTGTAGGTTTGATTATAAGATGGTCGTGGTTTACTTGGTCGTAGTATGACTTACAACTGGGTATAAGTCGTAGTAGAGCTTACGACTGTGCAATAGTCGTAGAAGAGCTTACGACTGTGCAATAGTCGTAGAAGGACTTACGACTGTGCAATAGTCGTAGAAGGACTTACGACTAGGTAGTGGTCGTAGAAAGACTTACGACCAGGTAGTGGTCGTAGAAGGACTTACGACCATGATATAGTCGTAGTAAGACTTACGACTATGGGGGTGATTGTAGAAGATCTTACAATCACTTGGTAGGTCTCCCCTTTATAAATATAGGGGGTACTTCTGGGGACTATGTGACATCATATTTACCCATAATAAGAATTATAGATAAAAGATAAAATGAGGATTATTAGATCCTCGTCATCTAGCCCCCCAGCTTCAAATGAAAGTAACTTACTTGGTGAAGGATTTGCAAATGGACTTACGACTATGAAAATGTCGTAGAATAATGGTCGAAGGAAAAAACTCTTCGACATTTGAGTGCTACTTTGACCAGGAATTTGCTTGGTCAAGAAGGTTGTTTACAACTATCAAAAAGTCATAAAAACCCCTACGACTGTGAAGTGGTAGTAGTAGGATGATCGGAGAAAGAAAACCCTTCCGATTGATACTTCCTTCGACCAGAAAGACTTGGTCAAGAAAGTGATTTCGCTTGGAGGTGACAAAACGAACTTAATTTTCTCGAACAGACCGTCTGGGGAATTACAAACGATTTCCCCAGATCTGTTGATGAGACGGTTCCCGAAGAAGTTGCAATCGTGAAGATTGCTTACGACTATCAAAAAGTCGTAAAAAACCCCTACGACTATGAAGTGATCCTTCTCAATCGTGAGGAGACCCAACCAGAGACTACGACGAGGGTAAGTAACTGTCGACTTAGCTCTCGGTTTGGTCCTTCTCAACATTGTCTAATATTCTTATCTGTTTACACAGATCTTTCACAGGCAGAGATTGACTCTAGGGTCAAACTCATCTGTGAGAAGTCTCCGCCACTCCGAGTGGCGGTTCCTCAAATCATTGCGGCTTTGTCCGCAGATGAAAAGATAGAGCGCCTAAAGGTAATCAAAAAGTTGATTCTTTCTTTAGGACTTTATAGTCGTAGAAGATACTTACGACTAATGGTGATCGTAAAATATCTTACGATCAAGAAAGTGTCGTAGAAAAGCTTACGACTTGGCACTGGTCGTAGAAAAACTTACGACTGATTAGTGATTCTTCTTTTTCTGTTTTGCTTTACAGAAAGTAGGCATGGAAAATCGTCAGGACGACGAAGAAGTCGTACTGATGACCATTGGCGCTGGGTTGTCCAAAGACAAAGGCTCGGCTCCTCCATATAAGAGACGTCGACTTGTAAAATCTGCCGACAAGGGAGGAGCAAGCTCGAGCTCTGGTCTTTCGACCAGACCCTCTACAAAGCCTGCGGCAGCCGTAGCCATAATCAAGCCGAGGTCGCAGCCTATCGGGCCGAGGAGGTTGAAACAGCTGAATCTCTTAAGCGCAAACCTCGCAAGGCTAAGGTACCCTTCTATTATGACAAGGAATCTTTCGCAGTTGCTGCCACTCCTAGTTTTGTTAAGCAACTAGAAAAGGAGATCTGGAAAGATTTTATGTCTTTGTGAAGCGATCGATGCTCGCACCAAAGACAATTGAGGCAGTCTGAGGGTAGTGGAATAGTCGAATGGTCGCGATCTCGGCCATCCGAGAACCAGAGTCTAGAGTCGGTTCTCGTTCAAATTCTACGACCGCACGTGGTCGTAGCCGGGCCCATTGTTGAACCTCGACCGGACGTGGTCGTGGAGAAGAAGAAATCCTCCGCTGGGAGGATTGCTCCTAAATTCTGGTTAAGACCGAGTGCAGGTATGTGAAATGTACTAAAGTGTAAGAAGAATATTTACCTTTTCCTTTTCACAACTTCGATTTGCTTTTCTTTATTTCATCATTCTCCAAACCCCAAGAATGCTTAGTTGAGAAGCCCATTGTCACCTCTTGATTCCGGAGAGGTAACAATGGAAGTGGTTGAAGGAGCTTCCTTGACCTGTGGCTCCCAAGTGGTTTCTCCAGCTGCTTTGTGGTCGTAGCTACAACCATGAAGTCATAGCTACGACTCATCGAGAGGGCATTGCTACTCATCAAGTCGAGCTTCGACCATCGAAAGGCGGCCGACCTCTGAAGCGGTTGTAGAGACCACAGAGGCAGCTGCAGGAGCCTCTGGTGAAGGTGAGGATGACTCATGCGCCCGTCTTGGAAAGGAGGTCGTGGTAGACATTCCTTAGGTGTCCAAAGAGCAAGTCTGACTCTGAATCGGAGGATGAAGAATATTTCAACTTCAGGTCGACTTCTTTGGACTGCCTCCGTCATAGGGTCTGCTGCTTACCGATCTCGCGACCGAGTCCCCCATCCCAAGGATATTCCCAATAGAGGGGATATTTTCGATAATGAGCGCCTTGAGGAGGTGTGGTGGGATAAAGTCGCGAGGATAGACAAGCTGCAGAACCCGGAGCTGGTGTACTCGACCTTCGCTAGGTCGACAATGAATGTGAGTATTTTTGCAGAATACTTATATAAATGGCTTTCCCTTTCTTCTCACTGTCCTCTTTTGCAGAAAGCTCTGGAGCAAATTGCCGTTGTCGGTGAGTATCATCGACAACTTTTAGAGCTACGACAAGAGAAGGAAGAACTCTGTATACAGGCAGAGAGATGGTAAGTCACTGTTGCTTATAGTTGTTTTCGACTTGATTACTCGTATAGTGTTTACTTAGAGTAGTCATGGAAAAACTCATGACAAAGTATTGGTCACAAAGAGCTTATGGCTACTTACGACCGAAGAAGTGGTCGAGAAAGACTTACGACCATGACATAGTCGTAGAAAACTTACGACTAGGTCGGTGGTCGAGAAGGACTTGCAACCAATCGGTACCGATGTTTATCTTCATTTTTGTCCTCTGTAGGCTAAAAAGCGACACGAAGACCTTAGCTGACTCACTCGATTATGAAAAAGAGGAGTCGAGAAAGCTAAGGAACGAAGTATTAGTCCTCTCGGATAGACTCCGAGAAGCCATCTCTGCATCTAAAAGATTGCAGGAAAAATAAACGATGAAGTCTTGAACTTAAGACTGCTTTTGAATTTGACTTTACCCAACTCTCATTCCTTTTCGTAAAAGAAGATGAGATGAGGAAGCTCCGGACCGAAGTTGGAGACAAATCTTTTGTCATTCAGGAGTTTTCTCGCATTACTAAGAACAAGGATCAGGAACTCGAGGGCCTGAAAACTCGATTAACAGGTAAGCAAGAAATGGTGACCACTCTGAAGGCTAATCAAGCCGAATCAATAAGGGAGGTAGTCGAAGCTGCAGTAAGTTACGCTTTGGCGAAACTTAAAGCTCAAGACCCCCGCCTTAATGTGCAGCCAATCGAAGTCGACTTCGACTGCCCTGAATCAGAGGCAAGTCGTCTGATTGAGGAAATGCAGTCGGTTGGCAAAAAGGTAGCGGAGGAAATGCAGCTAGGCACTCCCCCTTCAGAGTAATCTTGTAACTACTTTGTAAGGCAGACAGTTTCTGTTGACGAGTAATATATGATCCATCTTGTTTCCTGCAAATCATCTTGTCGAGCGGTTAGCAACTCGAAAGATGATAAACGAATGAAAGACTAAGAATTGAAGTTAAATTAATAACTTTATCCTAGGCCATCTTGTTTCCTGCAAATCATCTTGTCGAGTAATTAGTAACTCAAAAGATAATAAACGAATGAAAAACTAAGAATTGAAGTCAAATTAATAACTTTATCCTAGCCCCCGACTATTTGCTTAGTTTGTTTGGACAATCTAAGTAAATAGTGTGTGAAATGGGGTTTCTGAAAACAAAGAGAGGTTTATTTAACTTATAGTTTTTGTTACGGTTGTCAAGCACTGGTCGAAAGAGTAGAAACGACTCGACACTAGGAAGTTCCTTCTAGTGGGCGTGACCACGCAGAGAGGAAAGGCTTCGACTAGGTGATGTTACCATCTCCGATTGGTTTAATCGAACCAAAAACAAGAACTTGAGTTAAACAAACGCCTTAGAGGACTTTAATAATTGTTCGCCCTTTTTGGTGGACTCGATAAGTCTTTTCCAAGAGCAAAAGTGGGAGACTGAGCGACGCTAGGAAGTTCCTTCTAGTGGGCAGGACCACGTGCAGAGAGGAAAGACTTCGACTAGGTGTGTCTCTTCCTTGACCCGGTTAAAACGAATCGAGTACACCAAAGGTGGTCGAATAAATATAAGAAAGTGCACTCTACTTAGAAATTTTTTCGAAATTACTAAAAAAATAAACTAAGATGGGAAGAGTTGGCTTTGAAAACATTTCGACTAGACAGAACCCGAGCTCTCTATGTTGGTAAAGAAAGTGAGTAACGAGTCGATGCTAGGAAGTTCCTTCTAGTGGGCAGGACCATATGCAGAGAGGAAAGACTTCGACTAGATGATGTTACTTGCCTTTCGACCAGTGTAGAGAAAACTGGGTGTTTTTGGATCATAGTCGAAAGATTATAAAAGCACTACTCGAAAAATAAGACAAAAGAGGTAGAAGGAACCTGGACCTTTATTGCCTGAGAGGTTGGTCACACATAGAATTTGCGTAATAGGTCGATGTTCCAAGAATTTGAGAGAACATGCCCATCTTCCATTGCTGGTCGTACCGACCCTGTCCGAGTTACTTCGACCACTGTGTAAGGACCTTCCCACTTGGGAGAGAGTTTATTCCGATTAGACTTGGATTGGCAGAGCCTCAATACCAAGTCACCTACAGCAAGGCTGCGAGGCTGGACCTTACGATCGTAGTATCTGCGTAGGGCTTGTTGGTAGACTGCAGAACGGATTAGGGCCATGTTTCTTCTTTCTTCGAGTAGGTTAATGTCATCTGCTCGAAGTTGTTCCTGGTCGGAGTTGTTGAAGGTTTCAACTCGTGTCGACCGCAATTTTAGCTCCGAGGAAGCATGGCTTCGCCCAACACTAAAAAGAATGGTGTTTCTCCTGCCGCCGACTAGTGGTCGTGCGAATCGCCCATAATACTGAAGGTAATTTTGTACCTAAGCCCCGAGCGCTTAACAAGTCGGGTCAAGACGCGGGTTTTAATTCTCGCATTATTTAGCCGCTTGCACGCTCGACCGCCCTGCTTTGGGGATGTGCAATGAAGCATAGCATAATTTGGTACCAACTCGCCGCAAAATTCCGAAATTTTGCACTTGCATAATTGTTTACCATTGTGCGTAATTATCCGACTTAACTCCAAATCGCTAATTACGCATCTCATCATGAACCTTTTGCCGCTGCTGTTATGTTATAGCTTCTGTGTTCGGCCGATGCATTTTGTGAACGTGTCAATGGCCACAAAAGGAATTCAAACCTCCCGAGCTTTGGAAAACGGTCCTAGGATATCGAGACCCCAGGTCGCAAAAGGCCAAGAAAGAGGTATTGTCTGTAACGCTTGAGCTGGTTGGTGTATCTGTCTACCATGAAACTGGCATTGGACACACTTTTTAACCACCTCTTTAGCATCGTACAGAGCTGTAGGCCAGTAAAAACCTTGTCGAAAGGCCTTACCGACCAGTGTTCTGTAGGAAGCATGCGTCCCACAGATGCCACTGTGTATATCATGAAGGAGTTTTATTCCTTCGTTTTGTGGAATGCATCGCATGAGTATCCCTTGGGTTCCTCGTTTGTAGAGGACTCCTTCGACCAAAGTATACATTTTGGCTTTTCGGGATAAACGATCTGTCTCAAGATCATCTTCGGGTACGGAACCCTTGTGAAGATACCCGTAGATGGGAGTCATCCAGGTATCCTCGTAGTCTAATGAGGCCATCTCAATAGGAGGTGTCTCTGGTTCTTCGACCAGAGACGGCTTTTGGAGTTGCTCCAAGAAAACTCCTTTTGGTACTGTAGATCGGGAAGAAGCCATTCGAGCAAGTTGGTCTGCGAGGAAATTATCCTTTCGAGGGATGAATTGTACCTCGAAACCTAAAAAATGCTTTTCTAGCTTTCGTACTTCCGATAAGTACCGTGACATTGTCGAGTTAGAGCACTGGTACTCTTTCCCGACTTGATTCACGACTAGTTGAGAGTCTCCTCTCACGAGTAGTCGATTTAATCGAGAGTGCTTTCACGGCTCGTATGCCGCCTAGCAAACCTTCGTGACTCGCCACGCTGTTAGTGGCCCGAAAGTTTAATTGTATGGCATACTTTAAGGTTTCTCCGGTAGGAGATACCAGGACCACCTCACCTCGAGCCACTTAAAGTAAGTGACCCACAAAGTACATCATCCCTTTGGTCATGGGAATCGTGATGGGCATCCCGAGCAGTTCAGATTTGTCCATTCGGCGACAAAGTCCGCCAAGATCGGGATTTTATGGCCGTCGACACGAATGGAGGTCGAACTCCCAAGTTCGACCGACCATTTTGCCATGCGCCCCATTGTTTCCTTATTATGGAGGATCGCTCCCAAAGGAAACTCGGACAGCGACAACTATTTTGTGCGCTCAAAATAATGCCGCATTTCCTCGAAGATATGAGGAGGGCATATAGAAGTTTTTGGACACGAGGGTAACGCTCCTTAGGCCCATGTAAAACTCCGACGTAGTAAACCGGTCGTTGTACGCCACGCTTTCTACGACCAAGATCGCGCTTGCTTCCGTGGCGTGGCGACTAGGTAAATTAAGAGCGTCTCTTCCGCTTTGGAGAAACCGAGCAGAGCACTCGAAAGGTACCTCTTGACATCCTCGAAGCGGCGTTTGCCTCGCTCGACCACTCAAAACCTTCATGTCTCCCGAGAAGTTTAAAGAAAGGTAGTCCTTTTCTCCTAGTCGTGCGATGAAACGACTTAAAGCCGCCATGCACCCAAAGTGAGTTTTCGACTTCCTTTTTGTGGTCGGAGGACGATCCGAGGATGGCCTTTATTTTTCAGATTTGCTTGATTCCTCGCTCGGATACTAGGAATCCAAGCAATTTTCTCAAGAAATTCAAAACACACTTCTCGGGATTAAGTTTTAAGCGGTGCTTTACGAGGTTGTCGAATGTTTCTTGCGGTCGCTGATATGATTAAATTTCTTAATGCTTTTACGACTAGATCATCAACATAGGCTTCGATTTGGCCTAATTGAGATGAAAAGTCGATTGCATTAAGCGCTGAAAGAAGCCGGCATTCTTTAGACCAAATGGCATTTTGACATAGCAAAAGGTACCAAATGGTGTAATGAATGCGGTCTTTTCTTCATCGCTTAGACACATATTGATCCGTGATATCCGAATATGCATCTAAAAACTTAATATTTCACAACCCGCAGAGAATCAACCAACGATCGATCTGAGGTAAAGGAAAATCATCTTTTGGACAAGCTTTATTAAGATCAAGAAAGTCACGCACATACGCCATTTGCCGCTTGACTTTTTGACCATTACAGGTTAGCCAACCACTCGGGTGGTTGACTTCTCTTATAAAGCCCGCTTTAAGTAGCTTATCCAATTCGATTTAATAGCATCTCGTCGATCGGGGCAAATCTCCGTAATTTTGTTTTACGGATACTTTATCGGCCGTAAAGCTAGCCCGTGCTCGATCACCTCCCGGGACTCGGGCATGTCGGATGCTTGCCACGCCAAGACATCTGCGTTAGCTCGGAGGAAGGCGATGAGGGCGCCTTCCTATTTGGGGTCGGAAGTCTCCCAATGCGAGCAGCCTTCGAGGGTTTCTCGCGCCCGGAGGAACCTCTTTGACTTGGTCGTTCGGCTTTGGTGTAGCTTTAGGCTTCGACTTGCTAGTCGGTCGACTTTCATCTCGAGTTGGTATTTGGCCAACCATCTCGAGGATCGACGGTCGCAGCTTATACGCCATCTTTTATCACAATGAATTGTGATCACTCCTTTGGGACTCGCATCTTAAGACATTGATACCCATAATGAGTAGCCATTAAGAATTTTGCCAAAGTTAGTCGTCCGAGTATGGCGTTATATGTCAGATCGAAATCGACCACATCAAAGGAACTTTCTTCCCCTGAAATTATTTGGTGAGCCAAATGTTAAAGGAAGAGAAACTTGGCCAATGGGTTTGGCAAGACCCGAGACGATTCCATGAAAAGAGTATCGCATCGGTCTTACCTTTGTCCCGGTACTTGCATTTCGTCCGTGGCATTAGTAAATAGTATATTCAGGAATCGCCACCATCAACTAACACTCGATTGACCCGACGCTTGTTGATGGTGGGTTCGTCCACAATCGGATATCGACCTGATCGATTCGAAGTGATCGGACAATTACCCTTCTCGAAAGAAATGGTAATTTCCGACCACTTCGGTAAGTTATTGACAAGAGGAGCATCTATAGAGTTTACCTCTCGTCCGGCAGCTTTGAGTTGTCGTTTCGACTCGTATGTCGATGATCCTCCGTAGATATGATTTACGGTATGTTGTGGATCTTGGAACGGCATCTCTTCATCATCCTCCGATGACTTTTGGACACTCGTATTCCCTACTTGCTCGAGAGTAGGGAGTGGCCCTTTGCCGTTGTAGTAGTCCTCGAGCTTTCTTTGGAAAACTTCGGCGCTATGGAGGTCATGTCCTTCCTTTTATGAAAAGGACACCACCTTGACTTGTCGTTCCTACGATCAGGGTGCTTACCTTTGCCTTGATCAGGGTACGACTTGGTGGTTCGGGGCTCTTTATCTTTCACGGCCAAGACCTCCTTGAAACCACTGGTTTGTGGTTTTTGACTTTTTATTTTCTTCTTGACTTTTTGCTTTCTTATCCTTACCAACTTCACCGGCTCTCGAGGAGTGTACGCTTCGATCAATAGTGTTGTTCCACTCGACCGCCTCGAATAAATGATATCGATCACCATCTCAAGAGCTCAAGAATGATGTTGGGAGGATTCAAAGCAATATCCTCTGTTATCCTTCTACTACGGACTCCTTGCTTAAAAGCCCTGATCACAGATGAGTCAGAAATTTCCGGAATTGAGTTACGAACCTGACTAAAGCGTTTGATGAATTGACGCAAAGTCTCGTTGTTGTTCTGTTTGATCCGGTGCAAGTCGTCTTCCTTTCCAGGGCGGTTGTATGTGCCTTGGAAATTCGCCTGTAGAAGATCGCAGAGGTGTTGCCAAGAGTAGATCGACTCGAGTGGTTGGTTTAATAACCACGATCGAGCGGATCCTTCAAGCACAGTCGGAAGGTAATTAGCCATTACGTGCTCTCCTCCTCCTGCTGCTCGGACAGCTGTTGTGTAGATTTGAAGAAATTCGATGGGATTTTGAGATCCATCAAACTTCTCCATGTTCACTGGTCGAAAATGAGGTGGCCAGCGAACTGCTCGAAGGTCAGGCGAAAATGCCCGGCATCCGGTAATGACTTCTTGGCGCCTTCTTTGCAGGAAAGAAGGGTTAATGTCACCAGGTGATCGTATACGACGATACCCAGCAATAGGCTGACCTGTCCTGTAGTAGGTCTCAGCTCTACGAGGGGAATACTCCTCGTACTCTATCCGTTGTGGATTTCCTTGTCGAAGTGGTGAATGATTACCTCTCCGAGGAGCTTCTTGATCATCAGCCAATCGAAATGTATTTCTCCGAGTAGGGGATCGATGCGACTTATAGCCGTGTCGATTTCTTCGTAGTGAAATATTTGATTGACTGGTAGCTGAGGAAGTCGTATTGCTACGACTACCTGAATGATGTCGACGAGGTACTTCCAGTCTTGTCATCACAGTTCGAAGCCTTTGCGCAATCTCTTCAGCAAAGAGATCGTATCCTGGCGTTCGAGCAAGCTCTTGATTGGGATTTTCGAGCAAGTCGTTGATGTCCTGGAGTTCTTGTACCTCCTTCGACTGATGTTGAATGCGCCCCGGCAGATTCTTCTGGGCGGCAATCTTCTTCCGTCGGATGGCCTCAAAATTCTCCTCATCAGATCTTTGAGGCCTTCTCAGTGGAGTGCGAGAATGTCGAGGATTTCCCTCGCTCTCATCAAAGTATTGGTCATGTTCGTCACCGGTGGTGCCCTTGCCATTACCACGAGGGGGCGCAGTGCGTGACCTTCGGGGAGTGTTCCTATCTCGGCCTCCATGAGGCTGACCCTGATTTGTGGGAAGGACGAAGACCTCCCGTTGATGATTCTCACTTGCACTCGAGGCCTCCCCGCTTGAGGAGTGCTCGAGAGATACCATCTGACGACTTGGAGCAATCCCCTCCAGGTAGGGGAACTCTGGGTTATAACTGTCTCTGTCCGCAAATGAGATCTGCGGAGAGACGGTCGAATTTGCAGGAAAAGCATGTTTGATCCCATCCTCTCTGGAGTTACCCTGAGAGAGAGGATCACCAGATGTTGGTGGAGTCCTGGAATGGTGGCTCTCAGAACTTGTCTCACCAGGTCGGACCGCCTGAGGGGGACTTGGACACTTGGAGGAAAAACTCTCGTCGTGTCGTGAGTCCTCCTGGGTGCGGTTCTGGTCGGATTGACCCTTGTCCTTTGAGGGAATTGGCCCCTCTGTTGGACGTATCGTTGTGGGGGATATGGATCCCTCCTCAACTCCATTGATGGGATCGTTTCCTGGAGAATGATCTCCGGAGGCAACATCACCATCAGCGGATGCATCACTCGGCTCGTAGTCGAAACCGCATCCATGTCGACGTCTGCAGAATCGCCAAGTCAAACCAGGTTCTCCTCGCTCCATTCTCCCGCCATGATTGCATGAGATTTGGAAAAGAGAGTATGTTGACAAGAGATTACGGAAGATCCTCACGGTCGGCGCCAATCGCGGTGTATTAGAACCGATCTTACGTAAAGATTGTTTGATTCGGGGGGTCTCCTAGAGATGAGATCACGCAGAGTGGATTGACACGGGGTGTTTATACAGGTTCAGGCCTTCTCCGGGGAGAATAACAACCCTACTCCTGTGTGTGTATGGTATTGACTGTATTCTCGATGGTCAAGTAAGAAACTAGGACTATTACAGAGAACAGTACTTGTGTTTTCCCCTTCACTTGCTCTGTTTCGCCTCCCTTTCACCCTCTGATTGATGTCTTTATATAGTCGTGAAGAAGTAGCCGTTTTGTCCTGCGGAAGAGGCGCCTTAATTGAGCCAGTAATGGGCGCATGATGGCAGTAATTACCGCGCATTGGCTTCTTCACGCCGTCCGCGATTATCATTCGAGTTAATGGGGTATTTAAGCACTATTACTACGCAGAATAGTAGTGCGTATGGACCGTTCGGATTCCTTAATCAATTGGACCCACTCGCTTGTAGGTTTGATTATAAGGTGGTCGTGGTTTACTTGGTCGTAGTATGACTTACAACTGGGTATAAGTCGTAGTAGAGCTTACGACTGTGCAATAGTCGTAGAAGAGCTTACGACTGTGCAATAGTCGTAGAAGGACTTACGACTAGGTAGTGGTCGTAGAAAGACTTACGACCAGGTAGTGGTCGTAGAAGGACTTACGACCATGATATAGTCGTAGTAAGACTTACGACTATGGGGGTGATTGTAGAAGATCTTACAATCACTTGGTAGCTCTCCCCTTTATAAATATAGGGGGTACTTCTGGGGACTATGTGACATCATATTTACCCATAATAAGAATTATAGATAAAAGATAAAATGAGGATTATTAGATCCTCGTCAAGAACAGTCTGTGATACATGCCTATCACAGACGGTTCTTCTAAAGAACCGTGTGTGATATACAAGCACTATAAGTAGATACTCCTGACAGGCCCCCTTTCCATTCTATTTGAGGCGCCGCCACCCTGCTGCTGCTGCTGCCTCCTCCCCCGTTTTGAGCTGTTACCCCTGCCTCCTCCTCCCCCATTGCGACACCTCTGCTGCCTCCTCCCACATTGCGCCACCTTGGAGAGAAGGGTAACGATCTGTAACCCTTTATTTTTACTCTAGACTAATCACTAATGTGTAACGATCTGTAACCCTTTATATTTGCTCTAGACTAATCACTAATGTGTTTGGTCATTATGAAGGGTATGTGCGGTTTATTAATATAATTTAACACTAATTAATTTGTTACGTGCGTATACGTGTAGATGGACCGAAACTGGATGCACATTGAGAACCGTGTGAGTGAAGAGTATATTAATGATGTGTTTGCTTTTAGAAGAGCCGCCGAGCAGGATATGTTGAAGAAGGGGATAAATTTATGTAATGTCCATGCATTGATTGCGGTAATATGAAAATGTTTAACAACCCGCGCAGATCGAAGCTCACTTAATCTGAAGGGTTTCAAAAAGGATATACATCTTTGGAGCGATCACGGTGAAGAGCAGATTATACCGGAAGTTAGTAATGACGACATCGCCGAGGAAGTCAACGATATGCAGGGTATGGAATGTGCTTTTGATGAGGATAGGTCGCATGATGACAATCTGGATCAGATGCTACGTGATGCAGAAGAGAACTACGGTGAGAGAGAGTTTTGTAAATTCGAGGGATTAATGGAGGACTCGGGGAAACCTTTGTTCCCTAGCTGCAAGCCAGAATACACAAGGTTGTCAACCGTGCTTGAACTGCTGAAATTGAAGGCAAGCAATGGTTGGTCCGACAAGAGTTTTACGGCATTGTTAGGTCTCTTAGTTGACATCCTTCCGGAGGGAAACGTGTTGTCCAGCACAACCTACCAAGCTAAGAAGGTTATTTGTCCATTGGGAATGGAAGTAGAAAAAATACATGCATGTCCGAACGATTGTATCCTCTACCGTAAAGAGTATGCAGACATGTATGTATGTCCCGTGTGCAAAGCATCCCGATACAAGCGTAAGAATACTGCTAAGGCGAAGCAAGGACCTCCTGCTAAGATGTTGCGGTATCTGCCTGTGATGCCACGTTTGAAGCGTTTATTTGCGAACCGAAAGTAGGCAAGATTGATGTGTTGGCACTCGGAGGAGCGTAAGAAAGATGGGAAGCTCAGACACCCTGCTGATTCTGCCCAGTGGAGAAATTTCGATCGGAGCTTCAAAGAGTTCGGTGCGGAACTGAGGAACATAAGGTTAGGGTTGAGTACGGACGGAATGAATCCTTTCGGTAACATGAGCAGCCGACATAGCACCTAGCCTGTGAATCTATGTATGTACAACCTTCCTCCTTGGCTGTGTATGAAGCGAAAATACATTTTGATGTCACTACTTATCCAAGGGCCGAAGCAACACAGGAACGATATTGATGTGTACCTAGCACCATTCTTTGGATGATCTTGTGACACTTTGGAACGAAGGGGTACAAGTATGGGATGCGATATAAACGAGAGAACTTCACTTTACACGCCATGTTATTACGTACCATCAATGATTTTCCCGCCCTTGGTAACTGTCGGGTTCAATACAAAAGGAGCCAAAGCTCTGTCGCACTACTTAGATGGTACCGAGAGTGTATGGTTGAACAACTCACGCAAAACTGTGTATATGCGTCACCGTAGGTTCCTTCCCAGGATTCACCCATACCGCAAGATGAAGAAACAATTCAACGGAAATAAGGAGGACGGTTCAGCTCCAAGGGCTTTTAGAGGGAAAGAGGTCTATGATATGGTTACGGATATCGATGTTGTGATTGGAAAGGGATGTAAATTAAGGACCCTCGTAAAAACATCCGAAGAAGCGGTCAATTTTTGGGACTTGCCTTATTGGGAGCATAGAAGTTCGCCACTGCATTGACGTCATGCACGTGGAGAAGAATGTATGTGATAGCTTGATTGGTCTCTTACTGAACATTAGTGGCAAAACAAAAGACGGTGTTAACGCATGGCGTGACTTGGTTGATATGAACATAAGAACCGAGTTAGCACCGAAAGAGACCGATAAAGGACGAACGTACCTTCCCCCAGCTTGCTACACTTTGTCCAAGGCCGAGAGAAATGAACTGTGTCAAAGCTTGCATGGTGTGAAAGTTCCGTCCGGTTACTCCGCCAATATTAAGAAACTTGTTTCCATGAAAGATTTAAAATTAATTAGAATGAAGTCTCATGATTGTCATGTGGTGATGACACAGATGCTTCCTGTTGCAATTAGGAGTATCTTGCCAAACAAGGTTCGAGTGGCAATCTTTAGGCTGTGTTATTTCTTTAACTCAATTGCTCAGAAGGTCATCGATCCCGAAGGACTCGATGCTCTGCAGGGCGAGGTGGTGATGACTCTATGTCATCTTGAGATGTATTTTCCTTCGTCATTTTTTGATATCATGGTCCATCTCATTGTTCACCTTGTGAAAGAGATAAAGATATACGGCCCTATGTTCCTACGTCATATGTACCCTTTCGAGAGATACATGGGAATTCTGAAGTCCTACGTACGGAATCGATCTCGGTCGGAGGGCAGTATCATCGAAGGTTATGCAACCGAAGAGGTCATTGAGTTCTGCGTCGACTACATAGCTCAGGTGGAACCGATAGGTGTGCCTCTATCTCGTCACGAGGTGAGACTGGAGGGTATCGGGACCATCAGGAGGAAAGCAATCACTCCCGATCTAGATACATACGTGCTGGCCCATTTTACGGTCTTGCAACGCATGACCCAAGTGTCCCCGTACATCGACGAGCACAAAGACATGGTACGCCAACAGAGTCCAGACCGGTCGGAGGTTTGGATAACGAGAGAGCACAACCGTCAGTTCAACGAATTGTTAAAGATGTGATTCACTTGGAGGTCATCAAGTGATGAAACGCTGCTATGGTTGGCCATAGGACCAAAATTTACAATTGTGATATGGCAAGGATACGATATAAATGGGTACACGTTTTATACTGGCACTCGTGATAGGAAGAGCCTGACCCGTAAGCAGCGGTGTCCGCATAGATGCATTTCACGAGGGGTTCAATACCACGGGGGCACGTGGGTTGAACTCGTACTATGGGTTCGTAGAGGAGATTTGGGATCTCGACTATGTACTTTTCAAGATCCGCCTGTTTCGATGTCATTGGGTTAAACTTCCGCAGGGTGTGAAGGTCGATAAGTACGGCGTCACTACTGTGAACCTCAAACGTGTCGGATACAAGGACAAACCATTCGTACTCGCTAAGAAAGTTGTTCAAGTTTTTTATGTAACGGACCCAGCAAATAAGAACCGCCATGTAGTTCTTCGTGGGAAAAGAAGGATTGTCGGAGTTGAGAATATCGTGGATGAGGAAGAGTATAATCAATTTGACGAGTTGCCTCCTTTCGGAGACGGCATCAGACTGGAGGAAAAACCTAGTGAGGAAGCTAGCTATATGCGCGTCGATCACCATGAAGGACTATATTTCAATTAAGCATGTATTCCATTGTAATTTGATGTTAACATGTGTTATGGACTTGTCATCTCTAATGTTGATGTTAATGCGGACTTGTTAGAGTTATCAACTTATTGAGAATATCATCTTTGAAACCTTGTTGAAAATACACACAAATGGGCAAATGTGTTTTGTCATTTGAGCAAAGTTAAAAGTGCATTGCTTATGTGGCCTGGCGGTCTGACCGGCAATTAGCTGTGTTTCAAATGTTTGAAAATGAGGATAAATTAAAACTTTTGGATGTATCCTTGTTGTCATTTGAATTATCTAGAATTTATCTCCTTGAAATGTGGACTTCAAATTCAATTAAGGTTATTGACTCGAAGTGTTGCAATTCAAGGTCTTCTAGTCAAACCTTGTGATCATCCTCGAAAAATATTTTTCCTAAATTTTTGATCATCTGGGTAACCTCCCTGAGAAATTTCATAATTTTTAGAAATTATTTACTATTTCTTAAGGGCTGGTCAAACCTATTGTCTCCCTGGTCAAACCCCCTGTCCATCAGCTTGTGAATTTTCTAGCGGGCAATGCACTGCATGAGAAATTCTGGAAAATTCATACACGGTTGATCTTGAAGTCAGGATCACTTAGTAAAAATTTTAGAATTTGTAGAGTTGTGGAGCTACCTCTGGAAATTCCCAAATCATCTCAACCTTTCAATTGATCAAAATCTGGAATCACTGTTCCTCGGGCTCAAACCCGAGTCAGACTCCGACCCGAGTCTCGCGGTTAAGCTCAACCACCTAACCGCGTCGTGTGTGAGCCGTCCGATGGAGATCCTCCGGTCCAGATCTCGTGCCCGTTCGGACCACTCGGGGCTTCCCGCTCCTGGATCCGAGCCGTCCGATTTGGAGATCACGGCTTGGATTGAGTGGCCGATCGCCCCTTTCACTTGAACTGTCCGATTTGGATATCAACGGCCTGGATTGAGTGGCCGATCGGACTGGCCGATCGCCCCGTTCACTGGAACTGTCCGATTTGGATATCAACGGCCTGGATTGATCACTCACATCACAGACGGTTCTTTAATAGAACCGTCTGTGATAAATAATCACAGACGGTTTTATTAAAGAACCGTCTGTGATGTTAGTCTATATAAGTGGTCCGGCACTTGCCCTAGTTCTTAACACTTGCCCTAGTTCTTCCCAGAATCGCCCAACACCGACTCCCCCGATCCGGCGCCACCCAACGCCGCCTCCCTCGATCCGGCGCCACCCAACGTCGCCTCCCCTATTCCAGCACCACCCAACGCTGCCTCCCTCGATCCGGCGCCACCCAACGCCGCCTCCCCCGATCCGGCGCCACCCTACGGTTCTTCTCTCCTTGCTTTGCTACATGTAGTGTACAGTAATGTTCAAGAATTTCTTGTAAAACTCATTAGTGAATCCGTCTGGTCCTAGACTTTTGTTGTTCGGGCAGTGTCAAATTGCCTTTGTTATCTCTTCCCAAGTGAAGCAATCAGAGAGAGCATGCAGATTTTTATCTTGTTGGTAAAGATATGCAAGGTTAATTGTTGGAGACCAAGGACCTTCTATACCGAGAAGATCTCTAAAATAATCTGTCGTAATTTTCAATTTGGAGGCATTGTCGTAATGCTCAATTCCATTCTCCACAAGGACCTCTATGTTGCTCCTTCTGTGGTTGATAGATGAAGTCACATGGAAGAATTATGTGTTCTCATCCCCTAACTTGCACCATTTAACTTTCGTCCGACACTTCCACTTTATGGTCCAGAACTAGATTAATTCTTGAAGATGTTTTCTGACATTTTTATGAAAATAAATTCTAGTGATGTGAGTGGTCTCCATTCCTCCATACTATCAAAGTACTCTAAAGTGATCTTAGTATTGTCAAGTTGAGTTGGCAGGCTATGATTTTTGCCCGTAGTCGTCTCGGCTTGAGATTGGCTATGGAGACACTAGCCAAATTTCTAGTCCCTCGTGTCCAGCTTTGAATTACTAAATTTTCAAAGTCTGGCATATGAAGCCAGTAATTTTCCATGCTCTTACCATGCTCGGATTTGTGATACTTTAGCTCTGTTTGTCATTTACTTCTCTGTTGACTGAAATGCTATTGTTTTAATTCTGAAATTAATTGCACTATTAACCAAATTCAATTCTCTGTTGGCTGATAGAATAACTTGTTATATAAGAGATTAACTTTTGACATTTAGGAGGCCAAAATTTCATCTCGAGCAGCCCGATATCTGAGAGCAAATAAATAAATATTTAAATTTGAGCATTATGCTAATTTTGTATGTTTTCGAGTCCTGTATGTGTGTTTGTTTGTTTGCAATATTTCCTTCTCCTTTGCATTTTTTTGTGCAATTTCATATATTTTATTTACTACGTATCATATATTTAGGTTCAATTGGTAACTTCTATTTGATTATGTAATCATTGCGTACATAACTTATATAGATGGCAGAGGCACCGTCTTCGCCGCCGTCAGCGATGTCGCCAAATGCGTCTGGATCTCCGATCAAGGTCAAGGTGGTACGCAGGCGAGAAGGCAGAGGAATCTCCAAATTTCCCTCGGGCCGCATGACGATCACAGAGGTCAGTGATGTCGGGATCCCGCTGAGTCCCAAGAAAGAAGCTGCGAGATCCCGGACCGTCTGCGGAGTACTTGCAAGGGAACGGGTCCCCATCACCACCCCACCCTGGAAGTCTCTGATGGATGTACAGAGAGACCAGTTGTGGACTGAACTTTCTGCCTCGTTCACTTTCCCTGAAGCAGACCAGGCACGTGTGCAATGGCATGCGCTGCTCGCGATGTCCCACGCGTGGAGAACCTTCAAGAGCCTGCTTGTCACGCAGTACGTGAACACGGGTCAGACGCCCTTCACGACGTATCAATTTTTGTCGCGGGATACATGGGACGCATTCGTGCAGATAAAGACGACGGCCAAATTTCAGGAGCAAAGTGCGGCGCACAGAGCTATCCAGGCACAAAACACTCACCCCCACAGACTCGGTACCGCTGGGTACGCGGGTAAAGCCACGCAATGTGCGGAGAAGGACGAGACCGCTGCTCGACCGTTTGCTGAGATCTTAGACGAGCGCGCTCGAGCCTAGTTAAGAGCGAGGGCATCAGCCACGTCTTCGGGCAGCATCTCTTTCACAAACCCAGCAGATGAGGCAGGGTCTCAACGCCTGGTAAATTTGTCAAACCATTTAATTGTTAATAAGTCCATAACTTTATGGTGTCTACAATAACATGATGTCCTCTTGCAGGAAGCATTGACTTCCGCATCTTCCCAAGGTTCCTTCGAAGTAGACAGGGAGAAGGATGTACTGTCTACGGCCCTGGGAAACAAGGAGCACCCGGGTCGCACACGAGGCGTTGGGGTTTACGTACATTGGAGGGATGGATTCCCACACAACTCCGACACACAAAGGAGTAGGAAGAGATCCAAGGACCAGCACGACGCTCGGTTGGAACATGTGATTATTGAAAATTTTTAAGAACAAATAACAAACTTGCAGAACCAAGTAAATCAACTCATGCAGGCGCAAGCCGCCCCTGTTAATTTGGGAGCAAGTCCTGCTCGACATCGGAGTAGCATCGCGTCCACACATAATTCTGGACATGACGACGTGCAATTACCAATCGACGACATCGAGGTAATGTACATCTCTGGAATGCTCCAAAGATAGACCTATAAGACGCCTTAGCTAATTGTGTACCGTTTTGTAGGGGCCGACGCCCTACAAGCTCCAAGTGAGGATGGTTGGGTCGATTCCTATTGAGGTCAAGGGTATGGTATATCCATACCAGAAGGGTAGCAAAGACGGTGCCCGGGGCGTAGGGTTACGCCAGGGTGCAGGTGGACATGGTACATGATAATTTCATAGCCATCCCGCTGGAGATTCCCCCGAACGAAAAATCAGAACACTAGGGGATGCCACACACACTTTTATCCGGTGGCCCAAGAAGGACATCGACTGGACCCTTCAAAGGACGCTGACATCGACGGGACCTGCGTCTCCAATAAGACCCTCGATGAGTCGCCTCAACCAAAGCTTCGTAGCCGCCACATCGCTTCCGTCGAGAAGACGACGAAGGGACAAAAAAATCGTGTCACCATATCGGTCCCTGAGGCCCCTCACGGGAAGACGTCCCTCAACCGCCTCGTTAAGGAGAAATCGAAATCGAAGAACATTAAGGCACCTCCCAAACCCGTGAAATACTCCCTCGAAAGTCCGTTCGTCTCCGGCGCAGAAATAAAGAGCTCAGGACTAGCTTGTCAAGCTGTGCATGATTGGTACTTGCGCAAGACCCGAGAGGAGGGGGCCATCGAATCACCGCGGACACGGGAGGAGTATTTTCTCCACGAGCCTCGCCACTTCGTCGTGGGATTCGAAGACTTATTTGACCTATACAACCTAACTGCCCTCGACGCCTCACTTCTACGATGCTGGACACTGTAAGTGTGTACAATCAATTTCTACACTCACATGATACCAATAAATATCATAACTCATTGCTTATGTATAGATACATTATGAAATATGCCCGTCGAATCAAAGAGCTGGTGGGTTTCCTCGACCCACACGTGGTCTCTGAGCAAACAATCAACCAAGACGCATCCTACGTCGAGAATTACATAAAAATGGGATTGCTTGTTCTGGACGACAAGGACTACATAATGGTGCCCTACAACCAGAAGTAAGTACTTCAATATTTGCTATACAAATTACGTTTCAACATAGGTTTATGACTATAGCGATATAAATGAGTAGGTTCCACTGGATTCTTCTGATTCTTGTGCTAAAGAGGAACATGGTATTGTACCTTGATTCTCTACTCAACAAAAATCACGACTTCACCCTTCTTAAAGGAATACTCGACAGGTATGTTCGTTTTCTCCGCACATAACTCTATTGTAGTCTTCCTTCGTTTGAAATGGACAAGGATAACTTTTTTGAATCATGTAGGGCGTTCATCGGCTATGTTGCCGAGGGAGGTTTATACAAGGCAATGATCGCCACACTGACTCACAGGATGCGATTTTCGTTACGCACTACAACACAATAATCATATATCATACTCTGTAATATTGCGTCTCGAACTGACTGTACATATATATGTAATTCTATTTTTGCAGTGCCGCTAGCAAAAACGGGATCACCTATGCGCATTCTACGTATGCCATCATATGCAGCTATTGATTGCTTCTAGGACGCACGATCCCCAGGTTTGTCAATCTCGTAATAATTATTTCCTAATTATAAATTTAAATATATATGCTTACTACTTTACTCGCCGCTAGCATGTGGCTTGAACATAGAGTTAAATGCACTCGAGATGGAGCAAGTCACGCACGTTCGAGGGGAGCTATGTGTTGTCATCAAGGAAGACATAGTTAACACCACCGGAGAGTTTCACGCCGTCGACACCGATGAACGATCTCGAAACAATTGATTCAATATTGTAATTCACTTTGACTGGTTGTAATTCAATTTGTAACTCTAGCGACAATATACACTTGAAACATTCTTTTGTAATTGATTTTGAGTTAAATGATCACTTTGAGTTGTCAACAATTATCTGTGATATGTTTCTGCTTGCTAGTTTTTAGAGGGCATTGCTAGCAATTCCTAAGGCTAGCTGAAAATACGATAAAAATTAATTAGGTCTAAAGATTTATCACAGACGGTTCCAACCACGAACCGTCTGTGATACTACAGAATCACCGACGGTTCGTGGTTGGAACCGTCTGAGATAAGAGTTATCACAGACGGGTTTTCAACCGTCTGTTATAACCGCCTGTTATCACAGACATAAAATTTCAGACGGTTTAAAAACCGTCTGTGATGACTGTTACGAACCATCTGTGATGAGCTTTTCTGTAGTAGTGATTTGTCATTAATCACCAAAACAATCGATTAACTCATAATGGCAGGTCTAGATCTTTCAATCTCCCCCTTTTTGGTGATTGATGACAAATCCATTATCGATAACAACATTTGGATATAAATAGACATAAGGTAATAATTTAAACTAGTGAACTATGTCTATTGAACACATGAGGTGAAATTTAAAGCATTAAGCAATATGCATAAGATATGCTTGTAAAAACAATGCATTCTCCTATAAAAGAGTTTTTTTCCCTTTTGGTATAAACTAACAATCCAAATGAGAGAGTAGTATTGATACAAATATTCTCCCCTTTTTGGCATAAATCACCAAAAAACATAAAGGGGTCTTACCAAATCAAGGAGCTTGGCTACAAAATGTATGAAATAGACTCATATGACCAAAGGAGTTTTGTTCTCAAGAAGAGTAAGGAGAAACTGACATAGGTTACAAACACATTCTCCTCTTTTGAACCAAAGTAATGAGAACCACTTGAAATGCTTATTTGAAACAAATTCAGACAATCTCCCAATTTAACAATTTTCACAAAGCATGTTGAGAAGAACATTGAGATCTATGCTTGTGAGAGATTTTCATAAAATTTTGGCAGAGTTTCTCTTGTAAATAAGGAATCCACGACAGAAGACAAATAAGATATGATCAAACAATAATATAAAGGATCATTCAATCACAATCATATCTCATCCACACATCATACAAAGACAAATCATAATATAAAGATCCACATCCTCACACAGAGTAACAAAATAGCATAGCCAAGATTAAAGTCATACAACCAAGCATTCAGAGAGATATTACAATTGTTTTCCATTACAAGGTATAATGACCTAAATAAAACTAGTGGCTACTGCTCGACAGAAGGATCTTGAGATGAAGAAGGCTGATCTCCTTGCTGAAAGGAGGGTAGGTACGGTCCATGTCCAGATCGCTGATAATAGATAGGCACCTGCTGCTGCTGCTACTGGAAAGCAGTGAAGTCCGCTCGCAATACATAGCTTCTGGTTCCTATCAATAGGTGAAGCAAGAGGGCGACAACCAAGTATACCTGTTTGTGCCAGCAGATCAAGGACATACTTCCTCTGGGAGAGAACTATACCATTTGAATAATGGGCAATCTCAATCCAAAGAAAGTATTGAAGATGTCCAAGATCTTTCACCACAAATGCATCTCCTAGTTTTTTCTTCAAGGACTTGATTTCCTCGGCATCATCTCCAGTAATCACAATATCATCAACATAGACTGCCAATATGGTGATGTGTGATCCTCTATGTCTGTAAAACACAGTATGATATCTATTTGTTGAACCGAAAAGACGACTAGAGGGGGGTGAATAGTAGCACACTCACTTTTTCACAAATAATAGATTCAACATAAATTTCACTCCAGTAACTATGGAAGCTATGAAGATTAAAATACCAGTACAGCGGAAGACTAGTATTGAATCCAACCTAACCCCCGAAGCAAAATAACCAAAGATCAACACAAGCTAAACAAAACTCGGTGCTGGCAATCGGACATTGTGTCAATGGTGGTTCGACCGATGACTTCGCCGATCTCGACCGGTGACCTGGCCGGTCGATCACCGGGCACGAAGAATGTAAAGCCCCGATGACGAAGTTACAAATAGATGAAACTTTTGATCTATAACTCCAAACTTGATGAAACTTGGAACACACCTTCTCTATGATGCTAGGAACCTATTCCAATCGAAGATTGTGATAAGTCTTAGAAGAATAATGATCCTTTTCGTTTGATTGACGAAGGGTTCAATACCGAGTCAAAACAAAAACTATATCCAAAATCTTGCTCCTGGGTGAATGATGATCAAGATGATCCTAGATATGTTCCCACATGTCACAGCAAGCTAGATCACGTGAACAATTTAATCAAAAACTCGCAGATCAAAGAAAGACTCAAAATCATCAAATATAGAGAAAGAACACAAAGAGACAAGACATTGATCAAACTTTCTCTAGATTGATTTGATATGATATGGGCTTACGAGCACTCCATCAATGGAGGACAATGCTCAATCCAAGAGCACGAAAATCACATCAAACTCTCTAAAACCCTAGCCTCCACAAAAGCTCTCCCTAAGCAAATTAGAGTTTCAAATAGCAAAAGAGACGAAACGGAGGTGTAGCCACCTCCCTCCCCTATTTATAGTGGAGTCTTATACCTTCTATAAGTTTGACTCAATTTTGCTCCCGTTAAGGCCCAAAACAAACGGGTCACACACGCATGCATTTTAAGACACCATTTTTATCGCCTCTTGACCTAATTAGCTTCTTCTTGCGCCATCTTGCGCCGCGGATTGGCCAATAGGTCATCCTTGTCCATCTTGCATCACGCTTGAGTACATTGACCTCACTTGGCAACGTCGATCGTTCTGGACCTCAGCTCTCCAAGCCTAGTCCCGATCATCCTCGCCGTTGACCACCAAGCAACCTGCACAACAATAGACAAGTAAACCGAATTTGGGAACAAGTTCTTTACAACTTGACCTATGTTAGTCAAAACATGCATCATGCAACATATATGCCCTGAAACTCATAACTTTGACCTAACAACCGAACATCGCCGCCAACACAGGCGACGATCCAACTGAAAACCGGTCAGACCGCCCCTAGGGCCAGTCTGATCGCCCACCCTGGCCGGTCAGATCGCCGGTTGGGACTTAGCCGATTTCAGCCTCTGAAATTCCGAAACCTACTGGAAATTTCAATCCAATAGAACTTTTGACTAGAGACTCCAAAAATTATGGGACCAAGTGCAATAGAATCCCCTCTGTTGCCTGCTACCTTTATTTTTGGCCCAGCTCAAAAACCGCCGCATGGACCGGTCTGACCGCCGCCCTGGCCAGTCAGACCAGTTATGGCCTTACATCACTGTTTCTTTGTCGAAAACACGCAAAACGACAACCCTTTAACACAATTGTCAATTGTCACATCATCATAAGATCTGGAGCATATCCCCATGATATCCACACTATTGCAATGAGAATAGCCCATACTACAGACTGCACACCTGAATCTATCAAACCGCGCCCTTGGTGATTGCTTTAGACCGTATAAAGACTTCTTGAGTTTACACACCTTCCTCTCAATCTGTCTATTCTCAAAGCCTTGAGGAATGTCCATGTATACCTTCTCTTATAAATCACCATGTAGAAAAGCATACATACAACTGATATAGGTGTCCCAAAAATGCAATTATGGATCTTCTATGTATTCTGCACTAGTCCAGGATCACGTTAGTGCACACAGTGTTAACATAGATGAATATCGATCCACACAAGACGATTAATAGAATAATCGACTAATTTGAATAGCAAATAATGGTTTTGACTTTATGGTCGAATTTAGATTTATTAAGCCACGTAGGGCTGATAATAGATAAAATAGTAGCAGCGAAATAGAAATAAATTTCAGTGGAATCCCATCAATTCACCATAAGCAACTGACTGGGATGGAGACCCTAACGATCGACACATTCGTGGAACTCCCCCTCAAATGGAGGCGAAGACTCATCCACTTCTGTTGATTGTTTGAAGCAAGTATGAGTACACAACCGTACTCGCAAGTCATACTACAAAATACAATTTATAGATGATAGCTTATTCCAAAGGAATGGCTTATGTGGTTCTTTTGCGGAAATACAACATTTGTAATTGAATATGAATAATAGATTGAAAACATAATTCAAAATAAATAAACAAAAATAATTTATCATCTGATTTCACAAAGACACACAGTAAACAAGTTATTCACACTGCTGCAGCTGCACAAGTTATCTCACACAGCTGACCCTTCCTAATATTTTTATGAAAATCTACTCCTCGTGTGAAATCCACGAGCATGTCCATGACCGCGGACGTGGCTATTTGAATAGATTGATTAAACACTCTGCAGAAGTTGTACACTTTACCCACAATATACAATCAGTGTAGCTAGCAATGACCATAACAAAACCTTTCAGAAACTTCATCTCAAACATTAACACTCCCGATGTGCTTTACTGCTGTCCAACCGATACACACAGTGTTTGGTACAACACACACCGTTGGACAGGGATGCAGCAACCATCCCGCGATGTGACCTATCTTGAAGTCCACACCTCCGCCCATCATACAGCTAAACTACAACCTGAGTTGTCAATAGCAAGATTTCACAACCTACTAAGTTAGGCACATCCCATACCAGGCATGTGGTTGTACAGTAAGGCTCAGTTCTATGGTGCACAAAGTTAAGTCCTTAATTGACCAAGTTAAGACTTCCAATTTCTAACTAAGTTACACAGATTATCATTCCCAGCACACAGCTCCACCATATCACACAGAATCCACCACTTGCCTCAGTCTAAATCTTTTTCCACCCTGTTGATTAAGTGCAACACATGCCATCAATGAGTAATAGCACACAACACACACAGTTTCACCACACAGTTCCATAATCACTTAGTCAAGTTTATATTTGCAACTCACATGAAATGATAACCCGTAGCATGGCTAAGCACTCTACTCGTATCTAACCAACCCACGTTGGTGCTACGATAATACCAACTAATAATGAACCAACTTAGGATGACAAAAGATCATGGCATAACAATAAACAAGGTGGATATAACAATTTGGATTAATAACTAAACCCAAAATCACTTAGTCAAGTTTATATTTGCAACTCACACAGTTTCACCACACAGTTCCATAATCACTTAGTCAAGTTTATATTTGCAACTCACATGAAATGATGACTCGTGGCATGGCTAAGCAGTCTAATCGTATCTAACCAACCCACGTTGGTGCTACGATAATACCAACTAATAATGAACCAACCTAGGGTGACAAAAGATCATGGCACACAATAGACAATGTGGATATAACAAATTGGATTAATAACTATCCCAAAAACATTTAAATAAATACTTGAAATAGAATGCAATACATTGAAACAAAGTATTTTAAAAACTGGGTTCAATATGATCAAAGGTAAAACTTTCCTTGCAATAGGTCTAGGTACTAATCTTGATCTTAAGGCACTCCATCTTCTCCAAAGTTTCCCAAAGTATTAACGTCTACTCGTAAACGAAATAAATAAATAACAGAGGCAAAACAAACTCCAAAAATTAAATAAAAATCATAAATAAATAGATCTAGAATTTATATAAATTTAAATATTTTGATGGGCTCAATCAGAGTTCGGATGAAAAAGATATGGGCTTTAGAAGATTGAATATAAAGAAAATACCCTAAATTGGAATTTCTGGAATTTCCTAATTATTTTTCTAAAAAAAATTAGATTATTGCGCAAGCGCTGACATCATCAATGAATTTTCAAAAAAATAATAAATGAAAGAATTCATGACATGTGGGGCCCACATGTTAGTGAGATGGATCACGGTGGACTGAGTCTACCGAGCGACTGGAACTGGGACCATGGACCGTGCCACGCACATGCTGACGAAGCAGCCACGCGGGCGACACGTAGGCTTGGGTGCTGATGCAGATGCTGATGCACACTCGCTACGTCAGATGACGGTGGCGGCACTCGGGAACCGATGGCAACGGCGAACGGCGATGCCACGCCAGCGGTGAGTGGTTCTAGGTGATAGAGGGTGACGCAGGGATCTCGCCGATGCACTCACGGGAGCAAGAGGACGACTGGGCTGGCCAGCAGCGAGGTCGGAGCGGAGGTGGTGCCACGGGCTTAATGAGGCTCGGGTGGCTCTGGTTGCGGCGAGATTGCTCGTCGGAGCTGGTGTTGGAGCAAAACTTTCTTCGAGCTCTCCCGGCGACTAGGGTTTGGCGCTCAAGCTTTGGCGGCTAGGGTTCACGTGCGGACACCAAGGGCTACCTCTCTATTTATACACGGCGGCTCGGGAGAGTCCAGGGTGCAAACGCCCAAATCGGATACCCGACGGCGTCGTTCGGATCCTAACCGAATCGAAGACGAAGAACAGTACCTCTTGTGGGGCCCACAAGTCAGTGGGTGCAGCTCGGGCGAAGGCGCGCGGCAAACGGCACGGGTGAAGCTGACCAGTGGGGTCGAGTGCAGCTGTGAGTGGAGAGAGACGGCAGAGACTGACAGGCGGGGGCCACCTGTCAGCGGAGGCAGACGCGAGAGAGAGGGAGAGGCTGACATGCGGGGCCCGCATGTGTGTCGGAACGGCGCGGCACGCGTGCGAGGGAAGCCGGGCCGCACAGTGTTGGGCCGAGATTTGAAATAGGGTTGGGTTTCGGCCCGACACTGTTCTTGAGGATTTAAATTGATTTTTCTTTTTAGAAAATACCAGAAAATCCAAGTAGCAACTAGAAAATAGCAAATGAACTCAAAAAAAATTCTAGAAAAATATGGAAAATATATCCAAGCACATAGAATCCAAATAAAATAGTTTTGACAATTGTTGATGTTGGGATTAATCGTATTAAATTATTTTTATGCTAAAGTCTATATTAAGCATTAATAAAAATTCAATAAAAATTCAAATGATGAATTTTTCCTACTAGTAACTATTCAAAAGATTTTTTAAGTTTAGAAAATTGGGATGTTATAGTAGGGGCCATCCAAAGTTAGTTGCACAGGAGATCAATGTTCTTACCGTGCTCATCTTCGCCACTGGTGTAAAGGTCTCATCATAGTCTATCCCATATGCTTGACCATAACCTTTTGCAACCAACCGTAGCTTGTATCTCTCTATCTTGCATTCAGGAGTTTGCTTAATCGTAAACACTCATTTGCATCCTACTGCCCTTTTTCCTGCTGGAAGTGGAACAAGATCCCATGTCTTATTCTTATGAAGTGCACTAAGTTCCTTCCTCATGGCTTCCTTCCACTTAGGATCATGTTTAGCAGCTTGTCAATCCTTTGGAACATGCACCATCTAAAGAGATGCAATGAATTCTTTGTATGCAGGTGAGATATAGGAATATGAGATGAAATTTGCAATGCCATGCTCAAAGCCATACTGGACTGGAGGCTTTCCTGCATTAGCTCTAGTTTCCCTGCGTTGTGCAAGTGGTAACTTGATGGGGGTGTGTGGATATCATGGGGATATGCTCCAGATCTTAGGATGATGTGACAATTGGCAATGGCATTTATGATTTGTCGTTTCACAGGGTTTTCGACAAAGTTCGGGCTTTCTGGACAAGGGCGGTCCGACCGGCCATAGCATGGCGGTCCGACCGGGCCCAAATCGATCGGACTGGCCATGTGCGGCGGTCGGACCGGCGGTGACCAAGAATGGTCAGAACGAGCTGGGCCAAAAATAGAGTATGTAGGCAAGTGAGGGGATCCCAATGCACTTGGTCTCATAATGTTTGGAGCCTCCAAGCAAAAGTTCTATTCGTTTTAAGTTTCCGGAAGGTTTCGGAATTTCAGGGCTTGAAATTCGTCTAAGTCCCTTGTGGCGGTCCGATCGGCTCACAGGGAGTGGTCCGACCGGCCAGAGGGCAGTCCGACCGGCTCACAGTGAGTGGTCGGACCGATTTCCACTTATGCATCGGTCAACTTCGTGGTGATATTGTTTTGTCAGGTCAAGTTAAGTGGTATCATGGCATAGGTATTGTATGATGCATGTTTTGACTAACATGGGTCAAGTTGTGAAGAACTTGTTCCTGAATTCGTGTTTGCTTGTCTATGGTTCTGCAGGTTGCTTGGTGGTTAATGACGGTCAACGGCGAGGATGATCGGGACTAGACTTGGAGAGTTGAGGTCCAAAACGATCGACAATGCCGAGTGAGGTCAATGACTCAAGCGTGACGCAAGATGGACAAGGTGACCTATTAGCAAATCTGAGGCGCAAGATGGCGCTAGGTGAAGCTGTTTGGGTCAAAGGTTAAAAACGGTATGCTGCGAAGCGTGCGTGTGTGACCCGTTTGTTAGTGGGCCTTAACGGGAGCCCAATAGAGTCAAACCCTAGGAGTTCTAGGCCTCCACTATAAATAGGAGGAGGTGGTAGCTGCACCGTCTCTCTCGCCTCTTTATGTTTCAAAACCCTAATTGGCTTAGGGGGAGTTGAGGTGGAGGCTAGGGCTCTTGATGGTTTGAGGTGATTTTCGTGATCTTAGATTGACCCTTTGTTCCTTGATGGAGTGGGTGTAATCCAAACATCAATCACGAATTTAATCTACGCAAGGTTTGCTTGAGATAAGTCTCTTTTCGTTTTTGCTTTCAATTTCGTGATTTCAGGGCTTTCTTTAATCCACGAGTTTTTGATTGATTCTTTCACGTGAATTAGCTTGCTGTGATACGTGTGAACCTATCTAGGATCATCTTGATCATCAATCACTCACGAACAAGCATTAGGATCAAGTTTTCGTTCTTGCCCGGTTTTAGACCCTCTGTTACTCAATTGACAACTGTTCAGGATCTATCCAAGAATTATCATAATATTCGATTGGAATAGGTCCTCAATAGCATAGAGAAGGTGTGTGCAAAGTTTCGTGAAGTTTGGAGTTGAGAATCAAAAGTTAGACCTAATTGCAACTTCGTCATCGGGCTGTTTTTACTGTTTCATATCGGTTCTGGAGCCTGCCGGTCAGACCGCCCATCATCACCGGTCCAACCCATTTGGCAGCGGTCCGACCGCTAGGAAATCGGTCCGACCGCTCCAGGCCAGAGGTCTGTAACATCCCAATTTTCAGAGCTTTAAAAATCTTTTAAATGGTTGTAGGGAGAACATTCACCATTTGGATTTATTTGAATATTAATTTAAAAAGCTTAATATGGACTTTAAGGACAAACTGATTTAATGTGCTTAATCCCAACATCAACAATTGTCAAAACTATTTTATTTAGATTCTACATGCTTGGATATATTTTATAGAATTTTCTAAAAATTTTCCAAGATCATTTGCTATTTTCTAATTGCTATTTGCATTTTCTGGATTTATTAAAAAGAAAAATATATTTAAATTCACCGGAACAGTATTGGGCCGAAGCCCAACACTATTCCGTCGCCTCAGCCCACTCCCGCGCGTCGCCACCCTCCTTCGTGCGATGGCCGCCGCGTGTCCCGATTGGACGCCGCACGCTCTTGCTCACTCCGCACCGTTTGGTCAGCATCGCCCGGTTGTCGCTCGCCCGCGCCTCGCTGCCGCTGACAGGTGGGACCGCCACAGGGTCATCGTCTCTGCGCCTTCTTCTTCCTCGCGCTCGCGTGTCGCTCGCCTCGGCCGCCATTGCCAGAGCTTGGCCGCGCGTACGACAACGGGACTCTCGTCCCGATCTTCTTGCGCCAACCCCAGCAAATTAAACCCCTATCTATTCCGCATCTATCTCCAACAGAATCAACCACCAAATCGGTTTCAATCTCCCCGAATCTCGAAAATTCTGATCGCGGCCATTTCGGACCCGATTTGGGGATTTCCAATCTCGGCGTCCCCCGGGCCTATAAATACCTCCCTTAGGATCGCCTAGTCCGCCGCAACCCAGAGCCGCTACCCTCGTCGCCCCGATCGCTCTAGCGCCGCCGCATTTCAAGTTTTAGGGTTTTCGGCCGAGCTTCTTCTCCGGTGAATTGCGCCGCCGTCGTCGCCGCCCTTGCCTCGCCGACTCCACCACCGTGCTCGGCAAGTCCCGAGCTACCTCGCGGCGCACCTCCTCATCGCCGAGCATCACCGAGCCCCGTCCGATAAACCCGAGGCCACTCGCCGCCTCAAGCTCGCCGCCGACCATCTCCGACGACCTCGGTGCTCAAACGGTGCCCACATGTGCGCAATAATCCTCTACACGCTGGTACCACTCACCACGGCGAGGAGCCGCTGTTCGCCGTTGCCATTGGGTCCCGAGCCGTCGTCACCGTCGATCTGATGTGGCAGCCCGTGTCAGCGTCCACCTCAGCCCGTGTGCGTGCGTGTCAGCCATGTAGGCGCCGCGTCAGTGCCACACGCACGCGAGTTCGCCACCTCAGCCCCGACCCAGATCCAGAGGCTCGGTGGACTTGGTCCACCGTGAGCTGTGTCACTGACATGTGGGGGCCCACATGTCAGATTTTATTTTAAATCTATTTCTTTTTCCAGAAACTCTCGGCTGACGCAAGCATTGCGCAATAATCCAATTTTTCTTTATAAAAATAATTAGGGAAATTCAATAAAATCCAAATTAGGGTTTTATTTGATTTTCAAACTTCCAAAGCCCATATGTTTTGCATCCGACCTCCGATTGAGCCCATTCAAATTTGTAAATTTATATAAAATCAAGATCTATTTAATGTTGAATTTTATTTGATTTTTGGAGTTTGTTTTGCCTCTGTATTTATTTATTTTTGGTTTCTTTTGTCTCATTTGCGAGTAGACGTTGATACTTCGGGGAATTTTGCAGAAGAAGGAGCACCTCAAGACCAAGACCAATATCTAGATCTATTCCAAGGCAAGTTATACCTTTGATCATATTGAACCCAGCTTTCAAAATACTTTGTTTCAATGTATTGCATTCTATTTCAAGTATTTATTTAAATACTTTTGGGATAGTTGTTAATCCAATTTGTTATATCCACATTGTCTATTATATGCCATGATCTTTTGTCACCCTAGGTTGGTTCATTATTAGTTGGTATTATCGTAGCACCAACGTGGGTTGGTTAGATACGATTAGACTGCTTAGCCATGCCACGAGTCATCATTTCAGGTGAGTTGCAATTATAAACTTGACTAAGTGATTATGGAACTATGTGATGAAACTGTGGGTGCTGTGTGCTGTTACTCGTGATGGCATGTGTTGCACTTAACCAACAGGGTGGGAAAAGATTTAGACTGAGACAAGTGGTGGATCTGTGTGAATGGTAGAACTGTGTGCTATAAACTTTATGATTTGGGTTCAAACTGGAAGTCTTGTCTTGGTCAATTAAGGACTTAACTTTGTGCGCCATTGAACTGGGTCTTACTGTACGACCACATGCCTAGTATAGGCTGGGCCTGACTTAGTAAGTTATGGAGTCTTGACATTGACAACTCAGGTTGTATTTAAACTGTGTGATGGGCTGGAGGTGTGATATGTCACATCGCGGGACGGTTCGCTGCATCCCTGTCCAACGGTGTGTGTCGTTCCAAGGGCTGTGTGTACAAATTGGACGGCAGTAAAGCACATCGGGAGTGTCATTGTTTGAGATGAAGTCTCTGAAAGGTTTTGTTATGGTCAGTGCTAGCTACACTGATTGTTTCGTGTGGGTAAAGTGTACAACCTCTGCAGAGTGTTAAACCAATCTATTCGAATAGCCGCGTCCTCGGATATGGACATGCTCGGGAATTTCACACGAGGGGTAGATTTTCATAAAACAATTGGGAAGGGTCAGCTGTGTGAGATAACTTGTGCAGCTGTGTGAATAACTTGATTAGACTGTGTGTCCTTTGTGAAATCAATTGTTAACTTATTATTGTCTATTTCTCTTGAATTATGCTTTCAATCTATTATTTGTATTCAATTGCAAATGTAGCATTTCTGCAAAATAACCACAGAAGCCATTCCTTTGGAATAAGCCATCATGTATAAATGCATTCTGTGGTATGACTTGCGAGTACGGTGTGTACTCACTCTTGCTAAACAAATCAACAGAAGTGGAGGAGTCGTCGCCTTCTTTTGAAGAAGAGTTTTACGAAGGTTGATCGTTAGGGTCTTGATCCCAGTCAGTTGCTTGTGGTAAATTGATGGGAGCCCACTGGAGTTTATTTCGTTTCATTGCTTTTTCTTTATTATCGGCCTTGCATGGCTTAATAAATATAAAACTCGACCGTAAGGTCCCAACAGTTATTTGTTATTCAAAGTACTCGTTTATTCTTATATTCGTTGTATGGATGTGATATTTCATCGATGTTGACACTATGTGCACTAGCGTGATCCTGAACTAGTGCAGAATACACAAAGGGTCCAGATTTGCATATTTGGGTCCCGACAGAGGTGGTATCAGAGCCATACTGACTGTAGGTCTTGACCTTAGCTAGATCGGCCGTCGTAGTATGTCCAAAATTATTTTCTAAAGCAAATATTAACTTTCAAGAATAATTGAACTCTTTAACTCATCTCATGTCTTTCTTGACTCAACTATTGCTGAAATTCTTTCTCTCCCCGCTGTTTTAAAGTTGTTTTCATCTCCTTGTCCATCTTGTCAGATGCCTCGTCTTCAGAGCTATGGAGAGCGCAAGGGATGACTTGCCGCTGAACTTTGGAAGTTATTACAAGTACTTGGAGGATTTGACCGTCCATTGTATCGTTGCAGTGCTTGGATCGTGAACGGCCGAGATCGTGGAGTGATCTGCCATTTGACCGTCTACGCCAAGAAGAACACCAAGGCGAGCAAACCCCTGAACATCTCAGCTCGAAGGAGTGTTTGGATTGAAGCAATCTAGGAGTCTTCGCGCCTTGCCATCCTGAGGATCCTGTGGCATAGAGTCGTCACCACCTCGGCCTGCAGAGCATCTAGTCCTTCGGGTTCGATGATCTTCGGAGCAATTGAGTTAAAGAAATAACACAACCTAAAGATTGCTACTCGGACCTTATTCGGCAAGATACTCCTAATTACAATAGAAAGTATTTGTGTCATCAGCACATGACAATCATGAGACTTCACACTAATTAATTTTAAATATTTCATGGAAACAAGTTTCTTAATATTGGCGGAGTAACCGGACGAAACTTTTACACTATGCAAATTTTGGCACAGTTCATTTCTCTCGGCCTTGTACAAAGTGTAGCAAGCTGGGGGGAGGTACGTTCGTCCTTTATCGGTCTCTTTTGGTGCTAACTCGGTTCTTATGTTCATATCAACCAAGTCACGCCATGTGTTAATATCATCTTTTGTTTTGCCACTAATGTTCAGTAAGAGACCAATCAAGCTATCACATACATTCTTCTCCACGTGCATGACATCGATGTAGTGACGAACTTCTAAGTGCTCCCAATAAAACAAGTGCCAAAAAACTAACCACTTCTTCCAGATGTTTTTCTGACGGGTTCTTAATTTACGTCTATTCTCAAGCACAACATCGATATCCTTAACCATATCATAGACCTCTTTCCCTCTAAAAGCCCTTGGAGCTGAATCATCCTCCTTATTTCCATCGAATTGTTTCTTCATCTTGCAGTATAGGTGAATCCTGGGAAGAAACCTACGGTGACGCATATACACAATTTTGCACAACTTGTTCAGCCATACACTCTCGGTACCATCTAAGCAGTGCGGACAGACTTTGGCTCCTTTTGTAGTGAGCCCCGACAGGTTACCAAGGGCAGGAAAATCATTGATGGTGCAGAACAACATGGCGCATAAAGTGAAGTTCTCTCGTTTGTACGCATCCCATACTTGTACCCCTTCGTTCCAAAGTGTCACAAGATCTTCCAGTAATGGTGCTAGGTACACATTAATATCGTTCCCAGGTTGCTTCGGCCCTTGGATAAGTAGTGACATCAAAATGTATTTCCGCTTTATACACAGCCAAGGAGGAAAGTAGTACATACATAGGTTCACGGGTCAGGTGCTATGTCGGCTGCTCATGTTATCGAAAGGATTCATTCCATCTGTACTCAACCCTAACCTTATGTTCCTCGGTTCCGCACCGAACTCTTCGAAGCTCCGATCGAAGTTTCTCCAGCTGGGCAGAATCAGCAGGGTATCTTAGCTTTCCATATTTCTTACGCTCCTCTGAGTGCCAACGCATCAATCTTGCCTCCTTTTGGTTCGCAAATAAACCCTTCAAACATGGGATCACAGGTAATACTACAACATCTTGGCAGGAGGTCCTTACTTCACCTTAGCAGTATTCTTACGCTTGTATCGGGTTGATTTGCACACGGGACATACATGCATGTCTGCATACTCTTTACGGAAGATGATACAATCGTTCGAACATGCATGTATTCTTTCTACTTCCATTTCCAACGGACAAAAAATCTTCTTGGCTTAGTAGGTGGTCTTTGGGCAACAAGTTTCCCTCGGAAGGATGTCCGCTAGGAGACCTAACTGTATTGTGAAACTCTTGTCAGACCAACCATTGCTTGCCTTCAATTTCAGCAGTTCAAGCAGGTTGACAACCTTGTGTATTCCGGCTTGCAGCCAGGGAATAAAGGTTTCTCCGAGTCCTCCATTAAGCCCTCGAATTTACAAAACTCTCTCTCACTGTAGTTCCCTTCTGCATCGCGTAGCATCTGATCCAGATTATCATCATGTGACATATTCTCATCAAAAGCACAGTCTACATCCGGCATATCGTTGATTTCCTTGGCGATGTCGTCATTATTAACTTCCTGTATAATCTGCTCTTCACCGTGACTGGTCCAACATGTATACCCTTTTTTGAAACCTCTTCGAATCAAGTGAGCTTCGATCTGCGCTAGATTGTTAAATATTTTTATATTACCGCAATCAATGCATGGACAGTACATAAATTTTATCCCCTTCTTCAATATATCCTGCTCGGTGGCTCTTTTAAAAGCAAACACGTCATTAATGTACTCTTCACTCACACGGTTCTCAACATACATCCAATTTCAGTCCATCTACACTACGTACATAGCAAATTAGTATTAAATTATATTAATAAACCGCAAGTACTCTTCCTATTAACCAAACATACTAAAATTTATTAGAGATTATCCTAGAGCGAATATTAAGGGTTCTGGATCGTTACCCTCGAGCTCACGAAGAATACATGCATGTCGAACGATTGTGTCCGCTATCATAAAGAGTATCTGGACATGCATTATCGCCTGTGTGCAAAGCATCCCGATACAACCGTAAGAATACTGCTAAGGTGAAGCAAGGACCTCCTGCTAAGATGTTGTGGTATCTGCCTGTGATCCCACATTTGAAGCGTTTATTTGCGAATCGAAAGGGGGAAAGATTGATGCGTTGGCACTCAGAGGAGCGTAAGAAGAATGGAAAGCTAAGACACCCTGCTGATTCTGCCCAATGGAGAAATTTCGATCGGAGCTTCGAAGAGTTCAGTGCAGAACCGAGGAACATAAGGTTAGGGTTGAGTACAGATGGAATGAATCCTTTCGGTAACATGAGCAGCCGACATAGCAACTGGTCTGTGAATCTATGTATTTACAACCTTCCTCCCTAGCTGTGTATGAAACTCAAATACATTTTGATGTCAGTACTTATCCAAGGGCCGAAGCAACTTGGGAACGATATTGATGTGTACTTAGCACCATTACTGGAATATCTTGTGGCACTGTGGAATGAAAGGGTACAAGTATGGGATGCGTACAAACGAGAGAACTTCACTTTACAAGCCATGTTGTTCTGCACCATCAATGATTTTCCTACCCTTGATAACCTGTCGGGGTTTAGTACAAAAGGAGCCAAAGCTTGTCCGCACTGCTTAGATGGCACCGAGAGTGTATGGCTGAACTACTCGCGCAAAACTGTGTATATGCGTCACCGTAGGTTCCTTCCCAAGATTCACCCATACCGCAAGATGAAGAAACAATTCAACGAAAATAAGGAGGCCAGTTCAGCTCCAAGGGCTTTTAGAGGGAAATAGGTCTATGGTTAAGGATATCGATGTTGTGCTTGGGAAGGGATATAAATTAAGGACCCTCCAGGAAACGTACTTGTTTTGCTTCATCTGTAGCCACATCCTCTGGAGCGTAACGAGCAAGCTGGTTGATCTTGTGGAGATATTCATTGACAGTACGGTTGCCTTGACGCAGTGTACGAAACTCCTTTTTCTTTAGGGTCACCATGCCTGAAGGGATATGTGCACGGTGGAATGTCTGCACAAACTCATTCCAGGTTATAGCCTGGGCATTGGCGTGAGATTGAGAAAAATTGTCCCACCACTCTGAAGCAGGTCCGTTCAGCTGGTGAGAGGCAAACAGAACCCTCTCACGGTCATTGCACTGGGCAATGTCCAACTTTTTGCTAATCGCCCGGAGCCAGTCGTCTGCATCCATCGGCTCAGTGCTACTGGAGAATGTTGGAGGACGCATTCTCATGAACTCTGATAAATTGGCTCTCTGTGGTGGTGGAGGTGGTGGTGCTGCTTGAGCTGCTACTGCTTGGGTACTGTTGAGCGACTGAGCTAGCAGGTCAATCAAGTGAGACTGATTGGCCATCATCTGTCTCCAATCGGGTCCGTCTGCTGGAGGTGGTGGTGGAATTGGGTTGTTTTGATAATCAGCATTTGCATTGCCCTGTCCTACTGCACTTCCACTGCCAGATCTACGAGTGTTCACCATCTGCCAGAACTTGAAGACTTAGAAAAGATGGGAGAAGGAAACTAAAAAGGGGTAAACTTTAAAACAATCACTAAGAACCAAGAAAGCACACAAAAGCAATTTTTCCAAATAAATTTTATTTTATTAATATTTTAGAGTTTGGTTGTGGCTGCCACAAAAGCACGATAGCTCACAATTCGTCTAAGCGTAAAGTAATAACTAACCAAAAGGTTAGGATCTATAACTAAGGTCTAAGCCGAAGAGGTATGACCAACAATCCTCGGTCTCTTTGGTGCTGGTATCGAGGACTCTCCCTGAGCAGAGGAAGAAGCGTCGTCGGCCCTAAGCAAGGCTAGTTCTTCCTATGCCTCCTGTAGCCTCTGCTGAGTGGTGCGAAGCTCGTCCAAGGTGGACTGGTATGAATAGTCCATCGCGACTGATAGCTCTACTTGCATGGTCAAGTCCGGAAAATCCTCATTTCTGGTGGGGCAAAAGGAGTTGCGCTGTCTATTGGGGTAGTGTAGCGTCCCGTTTTTCGGAGTTTTTGAAAATTTTTAAAAGAGAACCATTTGTTTCTTTTCGTCAAAAGCTTAATTTGGAAATTTCAGAAATCCATTTGCAGTTTAATATGAGTTAATCAAACTTCAATTAAATTAAAGTTGGTTTAATTGAGTTCTCTGGAATTTAAAATCAAAAACTATTATTTTAAGAATTTTCTTGGATTTATTGGATTTTAAAAAGGGTTTTTCCTTTTTCCCGAAATTAAAAATTATTTTATTTGTAAAAGAAAAAGCAAATTTAAAGTTAAAAGTATTTTTATTAAGTCCATAATAATTCAAGGAATTTCTGTGAATTTTTCTAGAATTTTTGGAGTCTATTTGCTATTTTCTAAATTGCTTTTTGATTTATTTGAATTTCTAAAATCAAAAATGAATTTAAAATCCTTTTCATTGGTGGGCGAAACCCCACGGCCCACCATCGCTTCTCCGGCCCATTCCATGACCCGCCTCGCTCCGCCGCCCGCTCCGCGGGCCTCGCTCCGGCCGTTGGATCTCCATCCGCGTCTCGTTGCGCGCGCCACCCTTCGCCTCCACCGTCCGTCGTCATCGTGTGGCTCGCCTTCGCCGCGTCGCCCCTTGCTCTTGGCGTTGGATCGCGATCCGACGCCATCGCCTCGCCGCGCCTCCGTCTCCCACCGTCCGTCGAATCGGACGGCGCCGATCATCTTCCTCCGCGCCGTTGGACTTCTCAACCGTCCGACAATCGGACGGCTCTCCTTCGCCCGCGCCTTCGCTCCCCACCGTCCGTCGAAATCGGACGCGCCCGTCGTCGTCTCGCCTTGCGCCATCTCTCTCTCTCCCACGTCCGCGCTGTGCCCTTGCCGCAATCGCGCCGCCGCGAATCCGCGTCGTGCGATCCGTCGCCTCGCCGGCGCCTCGCCGCGCCCGCCACGCTGGCAGTCCGTCGCCCGCGCTCCCCTCGCCTATAAATGCGCGCCCGTTTCGTCTCCGCGTTCTCTCTCCTCCCTCTCGCCTCGGCTCGCCTCGCGCTGCGTCTCCGTAGTGTGGGACCAGGAAAGCGACTAGGGGGTGAATAAGCGCTTCGAAACTTTCTCGCCTAAATCAAAACCAACACGAACTTTACTCCTTTAGCTATGAAAGCTAAGAAGTTCGATAAGCACCAACGGAAGCCTTGTGTTGAATTTGATAAACCCTCAAGCACACGACACAAAAGGAGAAAAGAACTCAATGTTCTTCATCGAGCACAGCGGTCTAACCGGCTACCACGGCGATCGGACCGGCGGTCAAGCGGTCGACCAAGCAACTAGCCAATGATGCGGCCGGTGGACAACGATTCGACCGGCAAACCAGTGATCTGAAAACAGGCGGTCGAACCGCCGTTGAAGGGCGGTCGGACCGGTAGAGTCGATCTTGAAAAACTCCACCCAAATCCAAAGCGAAATTTGATCCAACTTTTGATTCAACCAATAGAACTTGACCAAATTTCTAGCACACCTCCCTAATGATATTGGAGACCTATTTCTAGCGACGATCGGTCAGATCCACTTCGCAGAATCGATCTCTTGAGATTTTACCAAAGAGGTGCATAAACCCTAGAAATGAGAAAATCTTGATTCAAGACTTGCTTGTGGGGGTTTGATGATCTAGATGACTCTAGGAGTAATCCCACACATCAAAGCAAGATAAAGTAGGCCAAGAGACCAAGCATGAACCTTTGAATCAAGGAAGCACCAAAAACATTCAAAAGGGAGAAGAACACAAAGGGAGCAATTGATCTTTCAATTAAGCATCACAAGATTGTTCATCCACAATAGATGCTTACAAAGCCTCTCCACCAAGGAGGGCAAGAGCTCAACAAGGAGCACACTCCAAACCCTAGTTTTCCTCTCCTCTCCTCCAAACCCTAGAAAAAGGAAGAAGGGGGCTAAATGAATGCTTGCTTATCTTTTCCACCTCTCCCCTTCCTATTTATACTAGAGAGCTAGGGTTTCCCTTTTTGGGTCTCTTACACATGGGACCCACACACAAATAACTCTTGAAGTAATCGCTTTGCTTCACCACGTGTAGGTTGATCGGCGGTTCTCATCGACGCCAAGCCTCTCTTGTCAGAATCCCGCCGGAACCTCCCGAGACTCGCGACCGATATATACGCACCTTTGATCCAACGGTATGTCGAACCACCGTTCGATCAGTCTTGCCCATTCTGCACTGCTTGAGTCACACGACCTCACCCGGTATCCACGATCGTTACGGACCTCGGCTCTCCAAGCGTAGTCGATCCACTCACCGATTGGCGTCGTTGACTGCAAGCCACCGCACGACAATAGACAAACAAATCGTTTCCAGGAACAAGTTCTTCACAACTTGACCCACGTCAGTTCCGCAATGCAATATACATCAATAAAGCATTGAAGTCCATAGAATAACACGCTCAGAACAAACTCAATGCAACACTTGGCTCACCTCCAGTATTGCGGTCTGGCCCCACGGGGCGGTCGACCGATTCATCTTGATCGGACCGCTCCTACAACGGCGGTCGGACGGTCCAAGACTTAGCCAAAATTCAAGCGAGAAATTCGAAACCTTCTGGAAATTTCAATCGAATAGAACTTTTGATTGGGAGCTCCAAAAATTATGGGACCACATCCAGGAGACTCCCCTTACTTGCCTACACAACCTATTTTTGGCTCAGCTCCAAAAACCCACTTTTTGTTTTAGCGGTCGGACCGGCCACCATGGCGGTCGGACGCTCCACAATGATCGACCGCCCGACTGCCGGTCGAGACCGCGATGCTTCGACAAACATTGGAGCAAACCGAAAATGCGAGATTTTGCAAACCAACAACGCCATTTTCCAATTGACTCATCATCCCGAGATCGTGCACATATCCTCACGATATCCACCGTAGCGCCGCCGCCGCCTTCTCCCTCGCCGGCGCGCCGTCTTCCCGGCTCGTGCCCGCCCGCCGCCGCTCTCTCTCTCTCTCTCGCGGGCAGAGCCACGTGGTCACCGCGTGGCGCCACATCGGCGCCGCGTCGTGATTTGCCCACGTGGCTGCCACGTAAGGCAGCGTGTCTTGTTGACGTCAAAACCGGGATTTTTCAATAGAAAAATAATTCCGAAAATCCGAAAAACCCTAATTCCATCATTTTATGTGATTTCCAATTTCTTTCGGCCGTAACTTTCACATCCGAACTCCGATTTGGGTGATCCAAATTTCTAAATACATATAAATTCAGCCTCTTTCATTTGGTACTGGTTTTGTAATTTTTGGAGTTCATTTGGTGCTGTTTTATTTATTTGTTGCTATTCTCTTGCGTGTAGATTAGGCGTTTGGAAGATTTCTTCGACCCGACGACCGAAGACCCTCTCCTCGTCAACGAAGGCAAGTCGTAGGCCTTTGACCATGTTGAACCCATTTTACAAATGTATATTGTATTAAATTATCATGCATGGCTAGTTTTATTAAAAATGGTTTTGGGAGTAGATAATTACCAAATTGCCTTTATGCCTCCTTGATAAATTGAAAATGAAATGTCTCCTTGAATGACATATATCCTTGGACACCATAGGATGGTTATTACTAGTTGGACATTATTGTATTACCAACTTGGGTGCGTATTATTGCTTAGACATGCTCTAGTTACCCGCGAGACTTTCGATCACATGTTCAATGATTATTGAAATTTGACTAATGGAACTATGGAGCAGTGGTGTGAGGCCACTTTTATTAAAGATGTTGTGCCATGGCGAGGATTGCCATTTGGTGGGTATGAACAAAATGATTTATGCTCGGGCTTGAGGTAGGGAGCTAGAGTGGGTGCGTAATGCACATTGGGTTGTGGTAGACTTGTGCGAGCGACCAACTAAGGACTTAACTTTGCAAGTCATTGATCGGGTCACCTCGTGCAACCATAAGTCCGGTATGGGACGGACTGGCCAATTAATTAGGAAAGTTTTGAGTCGGTTACATTGTGGTACATTTATTGGCGCAAGAGAAATTTGTGATGGCGAAACCTTAAGCGGGCGAACCGAGGCAAAATGGAACTTTGTAAAAGCCTTGTCACGTGCTCTAGACTACTCACCTAAGGAAGTGGCGGTGGTATCGACGGATGCCAAACAAACTAGAGAATTCGTGTCTTGTGGGTAAAATTTGTACAACCTCTGCAGAGTGTCAAAAATCTATTCGAATAGCCGTGTCCCGATTACGGACATGCACAGTGATTTCGCGCAAGGGTAGTATTTTCAAAAATGTGGTTTGGTTCGATGGAAGCGTTTGGTTGGAATGGTTGGGAAGTGAGCAGGATGTTCACTTTGTTTGATTCAAAAGAACTTGGTTATCTATGTATTATTCTTTTAAAATCACCTTGGCAATCTAATTATTGTATTTCTTGTTAAACTTGCTTTACGCAAATTAACCATAAAGCCATCCTTGTTTAAGCGACATGAATACTATGTGCATACATTTCTCTCACGACTTCTTGAGTACTTTATGTACTCACGGCTTTATGCCCTTTGTTGATCGGTCAATGAGAAGAACCAGGAAATGTTGAGTACTATGAAGAAGGCTACTTTGAAGACTTTGCGAACTAGGTCCGTCCTCCACTCGATTGCTGTGGGCATGTCGATTGGGCTCCACGTATTTTGAGATTTCCATTTGCGGATACTCTGTTGTTGCTAAGCCTGTGAGGCGACTTTTGTAAGAACTTGACCATAAGGTCTTCGTTGTTTTAAATAATATTACTTTATGCATTTCATTAGTTCGTTGTTGAATGGTTATGAATGCATCATTGTTGCAGCTGTGCAAGCTAGCTACGATCATGGGACTAGCTTGGTATGCCGAGAGGGTCTCGGGGTTGTGTGACACCGGGGTCCGACAAGAGATAGTATCGAGCCATATCATTGTAGGGCGTAACCTTTAGTTAGATTGGTCGTCTTAGTCAAAGATTCAAAATATATTTTCTAAATCAAATCAACCAATTAACTTGACTAGAAATTCTTCTCTCATCTTATTCTGTTCTTTCTCGCCTTGTTCTATTCTTTTCTTCTCATCTTACCCTCTTATATCATTCTTGAGTTCTTTCATCTTATCTTTTCTGGAACTTGGTTTTCAAATTTAAATTGACCTCCTTACCTCTGGAATATCCCTAGGATCGAGCCCTTCAAGATCAAGCAATGGAAGCTTTGGAAGCTCAAGATCCGCAGTCTGTTCCCAGTTGACCCTCCATAAAGATTAGATTGGTAGCTTCCCTCCCTAGTTTTAGAGTCGTTTAGTCTGCGTAGTAGTGCTTTTGTGCTTAAGTGTCTCTTTCTTGTTGATAGCTTTCCGGCTATCCGTTCGTTGGGTAAAACCAACTTTGTCCGCATTAGGTTGATCCATCTATCTCCATTGTTCCTCGCTCATCTCCGTGCTTTCCCTCTCATCTAAATTGCTTTCTTCTTCTCGTCTATTAAACGGTGAAGCTTTGTCGTAGATGGTTCGGACCATAACTCATAAGCAGGATGAGACTCAAGCGCCGATGCCCGTCTTCCCGAGCCGCCGGTGCGGATCCGGGTTTGAGTCGGTTCATGGCGGCCCGAGACGCGGTGATGAGCTCTATGATGCGAATATGACTCGAGATGATGAATCGTGAGAACCGGACAGCTGCGCCCTTCTCGCAATGATGAATCGAGCGATCAAGCGGTGCCACGCCCCGCTGCTCCACCCCGGTGTTTCCTCGATCCAGTGGCGAGTTTCTAAGGACCCATCCGCCCACTTTCTCTAGCTCCTCGAGCCATTGGGCCTTGAATGGTAGTTACGTTCCATGGAAAGAAGCTCGCTATCACCGTTGTGATGATCGCGAGAAGGTTACATATGCCACTCACCGGCTTGAAGGTACATTGCGAGAATGGTGGAAGAACTATTGTGCCGCCCATGGAAACCAGAGAGTATCACTTGGGCGAGTTTTGAGGAGCTTTCGCCACTCCCATATCCACGATGGAAAGGTGGAAATGAAGAAGAATGAGTTTCGTGAGCTGCGGCAAGGCAACATGTCGGTGAGTGAATATCTTATGATTCACTCGGTTATCCGTTATGCCCGAGGGCGTTGCCACAGATGATGCCGCGAAGCGCTTCAAGAGAGGACTCAACCCGGCTTGAAGGTGCAAGTCATTGGGAATGATTATGCGATTTCCGGCACTTGGTGAACAAGGCCATGCTCATCGAGAATCCCGCCGTAGTGCAAGAATCCCGCAAGAGAAAGATGATGCGGGGCAGTGCCGTCAGTCTCACTCCCGAGAGTCGAATGAATGTGCCGCCTCGCGCGTGTTGCTCCACTGTCACATTGAGCCCTCAGCGACACCTCGCCCGGCGATTCGGTGACGCGGCTTCAGCGGCTCCGGCAACGGCGATCAAGGAATGGCAACCTGCGGTAGGGATCACCTACTTTAAGTGCCATCGGTGGGGCACTTCGCCAATAAGCTGCCCCGAGAGGCAAGGCCCTTCTCTGTTCGTTTCAACATAGGAGCCACCCGACCGGGACCCCACTCCGAGAGTCGCGCGTGGAGCCCTCGGACTCAAGCGCAGCAGTCAAGACTCCTCAGCCTTTTGGAAGAGGTCGTGTGAACCACACCACTGTGGAGGAAGCCCAGACAGCCCCGGATGTCGTGCTGGGTAAGTTCCTTGTCAATTCAGCACCTGCCACTGTTTTGTTTGATTCTGGAGCTTCGCATTCGTTTGTTTCTCGGAATTTTGCTAAAAGACACCAGTTGGAAGTTTTGCCTCTTAAAAGTGTTTTGTTGGTTCAATCTCCCGGTTCGGAATTGAGTACGAACCAAGGTTGCCCTAAGGTTAAAGTGACCATAGAAGGGGTAGAATTCCTTGCTAATCTCATCATCATAGACACCAAGTCTCTTGATGTGATTTTGGGAATGGATTGGCTTGCCAATCACCAAGCCCTCTTGGATTGTGGTGGTAGAAGCATCACTTTGGTCAGTCCGGATGGAACCAAGGTAAAGTTTGAAGTCTCACCAGAGAAGATAGCTGGAGCTTTAGTCTGCAGTGCCAGTGTTGTGTCTTTGAAAGAAGTGCCAGTAGTCAGAGAGTTCCCTGATGTCTTTCCTGATGACCTACCTGGAATGCCACCAGACCGAGACTTGGAGTTTGTCATCAATCTTGTTCCAGGAACGGCGCCTATTTTCAAGAGACCCTACAGATTGCCTGTCAATGATTTAGTTGAGCTGAAGAAGCAAATTGAAGAAATGCAAGAGAAAGGTTTTGTCTGACCTAGTTCTTCACCTTGGGGAGCCCCAGTGATCTTTGTTGCAAAGAAGGATGGCACCCAACGGATGTGTGTGGATTACCGAGCCCTCAATGAGGTCACCATCAAGAACAAGTACCCTCTGCCCAGGATTGATGATCTGTTTGACCAGTTGAAAGGAGCCGGTGTGTTCTCCAAGATAGACTTGAGGTCAGGATACCACCAGCTGAAGATTCGTCCAGAAGACATCCCCAAGATAGCTTTCTCAACCCGGTATGGACTTTATGAGTTCACAGTCATGTCATTTGGATTGACCAATGCCCCTGCTTACTTTATGAACTTGATGAATAAAGTATTCATGGAGTATTTGGATAAGTTCGTCATTGTCTTCATTGACGATATTTTGGTGTATTCCAAGAGTGAAGAAGAGCATGAAGAGCACCTCTGTTTGGTCCTGAATAAGCTTAGAGATCATCAACTCTATGCTAAATTCAGCAAGTGTGAGTTTTGGATGAAAGAAGTTACTTTCTTGGGACATGTCATGTCTGCAGAAGGAGTATCTGTTAACCCTAGCAAGGTTAAGGATGTGCTTAATTGGGAGTCACCCAAGTCAGTGCCTCAGGTCAGAAGTTTTCTTGGAATGGCAGGATACTATCGCCGATTCATAGAAGGATTCTCCAAGATAGCAAGACCCCTCACTCAGCTGTTGAAGAAAGAAAAGAAATTTGCTTGGACAACGGATTGTGAGCAAAGTTTTCAAGAGTTGAAGAAGCGTTTGACCACGGCTCGGTGTTGATTTTGCGGATGTCAGGAAGGATTTTGAGATTTTCGTGATGCATCCGGCAAGGACTTGGTTGTGTCTGATGCAAGAAAGGAAGGTAGTAGCCTATGCTTCCGTCAATTGAGGCCTCATGAAGTGAATTACCCACTCATGACTTGGAGTTAGCTGCCATAGTGCATGCTCTAAAGATATGGCGTCATTACCTTATTGGTAATCATTTGTGAAGTCTATCTGGACCATAAGAGCTTGAAGTACATTTTCACTCAGTGATCTTAATATGAGGCAAAGAAGGTGGTTAGAGTTAATCAAGGATTATGATATTGGAATCCATTACCACCCGAGCAATGCTAATGTTGTGGCGAGATGCCTTGAGTAGAAAAGTCTCTTGCAATACCACGACGATCAAGGAAAATCATGACCCTTCATGAAGAGTTCTGAAGCTCAAGTTAGAGTTGGTTGAGGAAGGTTATCTAGGCGCCTAAGTTCAACCCACTTTGCGGAATCGGATCAAGGAAGCTCAAATTGAAGATGCCAATATTAAGGAAATCAAGAGCAACATGAAGAAGGGTAAAGCCACGAGATTTTCGAAGATGAGCAAGGCACCATTTGGTTTGACAAGCGAATCGTGTTCCAGATCGAGAAAGAGCTTAGCGGTGATACTCAAGGAAGCCCATGAAACTTTGTACTCCATTCACCTGGAAGCACAAAGATGTACCAAGACCTTAAGGAAATGTATTGGTGGCCTAGCATGAAGTGTGAGATTGCGAATATGTAGCTCGAGTGTGATGTCATCGAGTAAAAGCCGAGCATCAAAGACCTCTTTGGACTCCTGCAACCCTTGAGAGTGCCCGAATGGAAGTGGGAAGAAATTGGCATGGATTTTATCCTTTGGTTTGCCAAGGACAAGGTCGGGATATGATTCTATCGGGTAATTGTGGATCGTCTAACCAAAGTTGCTCACTTTCTCCCAGTCAAGACTACTTACTCTGGTGATAGACTGGCAGAATTGTACATGGCAAAGATAGTGTGCTAGCATGGAGTGCCGAAGAAGATCATGTCAGATCGAGGAACCCAGTTCACCTCAAGATTTTGGCAGAAGTTGCACAGTGTTCTGGGTACTAATCTAAATTTCAATCTGACTTATCATCCCAGACGGATGGGCGAGACGAAAGAGTAAATCAAATCCTAGAAGATATGTTAAGGGCTTGTGCCTTAGCAAATCAGACCTGTTGGGATCAAATGCTACCTTATGCAGAGTTTTTCTATAACAACAGTTACCAGTCAAGCCTCCAGATGTCTCCATTTGAAGCTCTTTACGGAAGAAAATGCAGAACACCGTTGTATTGGAATGAAGTTGGCGAAAGACAAGTGTTTGGGCCAGATATTTTGGAAAAAGCCGAAGTGCAAGTTCGATCAATAAGAGAAAGGCCGAAAACAGCACAGACTAGGCAGAAGAGTTATGCTGATAACCGTCGCCGAGATCTAGCATTTGCACCTGGTGATCATGTGTACCTGAAGGTGTCGCCTCTCAAAGGGATGCGTCGTTTGAGTAAGTGGAAAGCTTGCACCAAGGTACATCGGACCTTTCGATTCTAGCCAAGAGGAGAAGTCGCTTACGGTTGGAGCTCGCCTCGGTATCGGATGTGCATAATGTCTTCCACGTGTCTGGCGAAGAAGTGTTTGCGTGTGCAAGAAGCGGATGCAGTGGAAGCAATTGCCTGCAGAAGACCTCACCTACAAGGAGCATCCCATCAAGATCTTGGAAGTAGCGAGCAGTGACAAGAAGCAAGGCCATCCGTTTACGCAAGGTCGATGGAGCAACCACAGAAGAAGAAGCCACTTGGGAGCGAGAAGATGACTTGAAGGTGAGTTTCCCCACCTATTCTCTAGTCAGCCTGAATCTCGGGGTCGAGATTCCCTTTAAGAGGGGTAGGTTTATAGCGTCCCGTTTTTCGGAGTTTTTGAAAATTTTAAAGAGAACCATTTGTTTCTTTTCGTCAAAAGCTTAATTTGGAAATTTGAAATCCATTTGCGGTTTAATATGAGTTAATCAAACTTCAATTAAATTAAAGTTGGTTTAATTGAGTTCTCTGAATTTAAAATCAAAATTATTATTTTAAGAATTTTCTTGGATTTATTGGATTTTAAAAGGGTTTTCCTTTTCCCGAAATTAAAAATTATTTTATTTGTAAAAGAAAAAGCAAATTTAAAGTTAAAAGTATTTTATTAAGTCCATAATAATTCAAGGAATTTACGTGAATTTTCTAGAATTTTGGAGTCTATTTGCTATTTTCTAAATTGCTTTTTGATTTATTTGAATTTCTAAAATCAAAATGAATTTAAAATCCCTTTTCTGTTGGTGGGCGAAACCCCACCGGCCCTGCTGTTTCCCCCTCTCGGCCCATTCCGCGCCCGCCTCGCTCGCCGCCCGCTCCATGGCGCCTCGCTCCCGTAGTTGGATCTCCATCGGCGTCTCTCGTTCTTGCCGCGCCACCCTTCGCCTCCACCGTCCGTCGTCATCGTGTGGCTCGCCTCGCCGCCCGCGTCGCCCTTGCTCTTGGCCGTTGGATCGCGATCCGACGCCATCGCCTTCGCGCGCCCTCCGTCTCCCCACCGTCCGTCGAAATCGGACGGCGCCCGTCATCTTCCTCCGCGCCGTTGGACTTCTCAGCCGTCCGTCGAAATCGGACGGCTCTCCTTGCCCGCGCCCTTCGCTCCCCACCGTCCGTCGAATCGGACGGCGCCCGTCGTCGTCTCCGCGCTGCCGTCTCCGTAGCGCCGCGCCGCCTTCTTTCCCTCTCGCCGACGCCGTCTTCCCAGCTCCGTGCCTGTGCAAGGCCTTTCCGTCTCTCTCTCTCTCTCTCTCTCTCTCTCTCGCCGCGGGCCCGAGCCCATGTGGTCACCACGTGGCGCCACGTCGGTGCCAGCGTCGTGATTTGCCCACGTGGGTGCCACGAGCAGCGTGTCTTGTTGACGTCAAACCGGGATTTTCAATAGAAAAATAATTCCAAAATCCGAAAAACCCTAATTCCATCATTTTATGTGATTTCCAATTTCTTTTGTAGTAACTTTCACATCAGAACTCCGATTTGGGTGATCCAAATTTCTAAATTCATATAAATTCAGCCTCTTTCATTTGGTACTGGTTTTGTAATTTTGGAGTTCATTTGGTGCTGCTTTATTTATTTGTTGCTATTCTCTTGCGTGTAGATTAGGCGTTTGGAAGATTTCTTGACGACAGTGAAGACCCTCTCCTCGTCAACGAAGGCAAGTCGTGAGCCTTTGACCATGTTGAACCCATTTTACAAATGTATATTGTATTAAATTATCATGCATGGCTAGTTTTATTAAAAATGGTTTTGGGAGTAGATAATTACCAAATTGCCTTTATGCCTCCTTGATAAATTGAAAATGAAATGTCTCCTTGAATGACATATATCCTTGGACACCATAGGATGGTTATTACTAGTTGGACATTATTGTATTACCAACTTGGGTGCGTATTATTGCTTAGACATGCTCTAGTTACCCGCGAGACTTTCGATCACATGTTCAATGATTATTGAAATTTGACTAATGGAACTATGGAACAGTGGTGTGAGGCCACTTTTATTAAAGATGTTGTGCCATGGCGAGGATTGCCATTTGGTGGGTATGAACAAAAATGATTTATGCTCGGGCTTGAGGTAGGGAGCTAGAGTGGGTGCGTAATGCACATTGGGTTGTGGTAGACTTGTCTGAGCAGCCAACTAAGGACTTAACTTTGCAAGTCATTGATCTGGGTCACCTCGTGCAACCATAAGTCCGGTATGGGATGGACCTGGCCAATTAATTAGGAAAGTTTTGAGTCGGTTCTGTTGTGGTACATTTATTGGCGCAAGAGGGGCCGTGATGGCGAAACCTTAGCGAGGCGTAACAGAGGCAAAATGGAACTTTGTAAAAGCCTTGTCACGTGCTCTAGACTACTCACCTAAGGAAGTGGCGGTGGTATCGACGGATGCCAAACAAACTAGAGAATTCGTGTCTTGTGGGTAAAGCTGTACAACCTCTGCAGAGTGTCAAAAATCTATTGAATAGCCGTGTCCCGATTACGGACATGCACAGTGATTTCGCGCAAAGGTAGTATTTTCAAAAATGTGGTTTGGTTCGATGGAAGCGTTTGGTTGGAATGGTTGGGAAGTGAGCGGGATGTTCTTTGTTTGATTCAAAAGAACTTGGTTATCTATGTATTATTCTTTTAAAATCACCTTGACAATCTAATTATTCTATTCTTCGTTAAACTTGCTTTACGCAAATTAACCATAAAGCCATCCTTGTTTAAGCTGGCATGAATACTATGTGCATACATTTCTCTACGACTTCTTTGAGTACTTTATGTACTCACGGCTTTATGCCCTTTGTTGATCAGTCCCAGCAGAAGAACCAGGAAATGTTGAGTACTATGAAGAAGGCTACTTTGAAGACTTTGCGAACTAGGTCACGTCCTCCACTCGATTGCCTGTGGGCATGTCGATTGGGCTCCACGTATTTTGAGATTTCCGCTGCCAGATACTATGTTGTTGCTAAGCCCTGTGAGGCGACTTTTGTAAGAACTTGACCATAAGGTCTTCGTTGTTTTAAATAATATTACTTTGTCTGTTTCATTAGTTCGTTGTTGAATGGTTATGAATGCATCATTGTTGCAACTGTGCAAGCTAGCTACTGATCATGGGACTAGCTTGGTATGCACAGAGGGTCTCGGAGTTGTGTGACACCCGGGGTCCGACAGGTAGTGAAGCTGGTAGAATTGAAAATGGGAGCGTGTTGGACCGTAAAGGCGACTAGAGGGGGGGTGAATAGGAGCACGCTCACTTTTTCACAAATTATGAACTCAATACAATTTCACTCCAGTAGCTATTAGAGAGCTATGAAGATCCATATACCAGTACAACGGAAGACTAGTATTGAATCCAATTAAATCCCCTAAGCAAAATAACAAAATCAACTAAGATTGCAAACTCACAAAGACGCAGGCGGTCGTCGATCATTGGACTCAACCGGTCGGACCGATTGCGAGGCGGTCGGCCGGCGTTGTCTTGGCGGTCGGACCGCTCAAAATCGGTCGGCCGGTGATGACGGGCGATCGGACCGGCCGACTCGAAGCGATGCGCAATGATAAAATCGGCCAGATAGCGAAGTTGCAATTAGGTGAAACTTTTGATTCTCAACTCCAATCTTTATGAAACTTTGCACACACCTTCTATATGCTATTGAGGACCTATTCCAATCAAATATTATGATAATTCTTGGAACGATCTTGAGCAATTGCCAATTGATTAACGAAGGTCTAAAGCAGGGCAAGAGCGAAAACTTGATCCTAAAGCTTGTTCGTGAGAGATTGATGATCAAGATGATGCTAGATAGATTCACACATATCACATCAAGCTAATTCACATGAAAGAATCAATCACAAACTCGCGGATCAAAGAAAGCCCTAATAACACGAAATTGAAAGCAAGAACGAAAAGAGACTTATCTCAAGCAAACCTTGCATAGATTGATTTCATGATTGATGCTGGATTACATCCACACCATCATGGATCAGTGGACAATCAAAGATCACGAAATTCACCACAAACCATCAAGAGCCCTAGCCTCCACCTCAACTCCCCTAAAGACAATTAGGGTTTTGAAACATAAAAAGGCGAGAGAGAAAAGAGCTCGGTGGTGCAGCCACCACCTCCCCCTATTTATAGTGGAGGCCTAGACTCCTAGGGTTTGACTCCATTGGGCTCCCGTTAAGGCCCACTAACAAACAGGTCACACACGCACGCTTCGCAAAGCACCGTCTTTAACCTTTTGACCTAAACCGCTTCACCATGCGTCATGGATTTGCCAATAGGTCACCCTTGTCCATCTTGCGTCACGCTTGAGTCATTGACCTCACCCGGCATCGTCGATCGTTCTGGACCTCAACTCTCCAAGTCTAGTCCCGATCCTCCTCGCCGTTGACCGTCGTTGACCACCAAGCAACCTGCACAACCACAGACAAGCAAACATGTATTCGGGAACAAGTTCTTCACAACTTGACCCATGTTAGTCAAAACATGCATCATGCAAATCATATGCCATGAAACCAATGACTTTGACCTAACAAAACAACATCGCCACGAAGTTGGCGGCGTTCAAGTAGAAAGCCGGTCGACCGCTCGGTGAGCGGTCGGACCGCCCTTGGGACTTAGCCGAATTTCAACCCCTGAAAATCCGAAACCCTCTGGAAACTTTAAACCAATAGAACTTTTTACTGGAGACTCCAAAAATCATGAGACCAAGTGCATTGGGATCCCCTCACTTGCCTACAACACCTATTTTTGGCCCAGCTCGTTTTGACCACTTTGGTCACCGCCGTCCGGCCGCCCACATGGCCGGTCCGACCGATTTGGGACCGGTCGGACCGCCGTACAAGGACCGGTCGGACCGCCCCTGTCCAGTAAGCCTGTAACTTTGTCGAAAACACGTGAAACGATAAACCGTAAACGCCATTGCCAATTGTCACATCATCCTAAGATCTGGAACATATCCCCATGAAATCCACAGAGCGGTTAAGCTCAACTTCGTAGAGTCGTCGTATCCTGCGGATGGCCTCTTGTGCTGCATCTTAAATGTCGGCGATGAAGGAATCGCGGAGTACTGGGGCGTCGAAGATGTGCAACGGTGCCTCGCTGAGAGCATCGATGTAAAGTAGCACCTCTACTCTCCACCTCTTCTGGATCCCCACTGTATAAACATATCCTTGGTAAACTGGTCTCTCCTGAAACTCCAGCTGTTGCATAATCTTCCATAGTGATGTTGCGAAGTAGCCAGCGTAAACACCACGGGAAAGGGCCCTGGGTTCTTCGGTCATCTACAATTTTGAATAGACAAGTGTTAGTAAACAATTTTTAGAAAGAAAAGTTGAGTACAGACTCTAAAAAGACAAGCAAAAATATGTTTTATTTATGAAATAAGTCCTTAAGGTTTGTCCGTTCTAGCTAGGGTTGCGACCTACAGTCGATATGGCTGTTTGGGAAAGGAAGAAGAAAATAGGTATAAAAGAGTTGGAGGAGGTATACTGTCAAATGGAAGTGAAAGCCCACGTTGGCTGCATGCATGCATGGGCCTTCATGTTAAGTGAGCTTTGCCATGGAGAAATCTAGGATGGGTGACCGTTTGGGAAGAAAAGAAAATTAATTTTTTTAAAAAAGAGAAGTGCCACAATAAATAAATTGGACCAACATATTGGAACGAATATTTTTCTAGAGATTTGAATTTGCGGAATAAGGAATTTGAATTTGGAAATGGAGTTTTGGAATTTGGGATTTCCTTCGATATTACAAATAAAATCTGAAAAAAGTCCAAATAAAATCCGGACAATTGTAAATAATTAATTTGAAATTAAGTTTTACAGAAAGTGAATTTTGGTATGTTACATGATGATACACTGCTATGGTTGGCAAAATGGCCAAAATTTACAATTGTGACAGGGCAAGGATATGACATAAATGGGTACACATTTTATACGACAGCTCAGGATAGGAGGAACACAGTCCAAAACAGCGGTGTTCGCATAGATGCGTTTCACGAGCAGTTCAATACCGCCGTGGTATGTGGGTTGAACTCCTACTATGGGTTCGTAGAGGAGATCTGGGAGCTCGACTACATACTTTTCAAGATCCCCATGCTTCGATGCCATTGGGTTAAACGTGTTGGATATAAGGACGAATCATTCGTACTCTCTAAGCAAGTTGTTCAAGTTTTTTATGTAACGGACCCGGCAAATAAGAACCGCCACGTAGTCCTTTATGGAAAAAGGATTGACGGAGTTGAGAATGTCGTGGATGAGGAAGAGTGTAATCAATTTGACGAGTTGCCTCTTTTCAGAGACGGCATCAGGCTCAAGGAAGAACTCAGTGAAGAAGCTAGCTATATGCGCGTCGATCATCACGAAGGGCTATATTTTAATTAAGAATTTATTTCATTGTAATTTGATGTTAACGTGGACTTGTCATCTCTGATGTTGATGTCAATGTGGACTTCATTGTAATGTGGAGTATCAAAATTGGTTTCACTTGATTTGGAGTTGAGTTGTATTAGATATGAATTTTTTAAGATAAATGAATTTTCAGTCAAATGATTTGGAATTGTGTCAGGAAGTTATCACGGACGGTTTGTTTATGGAACCGTCTGTGATAAATCATCACAGACGATTCTGTAACATAACCGTCTGTGATATGACACATCACAAACGGTTCCGTTTTGAAACCGTCTGTGATATGACTATATCACAGATGGTTTTGTTATGGAACCATCTGTGATATGAGGGTTTAGAGTTTCTGTGTTAAGTCATCATAGACGGTTCAATAACAGAACCGTTTGTGATATGAAAATATCACAGACGATTTTGTTATGGATCCGTCTGTGATATTTTCATATCACGAGCGGTTACATTGCAGAACCGCTTTGTGATGACTTCTCACAGAAACCCTAAACAACATATCACAGACGGTTCTACTATGGAACCGTCTGTCATGACTTATCACAGACGGTTCTATAGTAGAACTGTCTGTGATATTCTTTATTTAAGAGGAATCGATAGGGTTTGAACAACCTTAACTCATCACTCTCCTTACTCTCGCCCCTTCACCTCCCTTGTGGCCGAAGCATCCTCCCCGACGCCGACCTGCTACTCCCCTGCCTCCCCGACGCCCCTGGTACTCCCGACCTCCTTGACCCCGACGCCCCTGCTGTACTCCCCGCCTCCCCGACACCCCTTCTCCCCGACCCCAACCTCCCTAGCGTCCGAAGCATCCTCCCCCAAGGTTAGACTTTAAGTTGTGTAATAATGAGTGTATGACAGTAGATCCATTGGATTAGGCTGGTGATAAGATGTTCAATATTGTAGATGAGTATATATATACATTTGATTAGAAAGTGAGCAGAGGCAGCTGTTAGTAAGTGTTTTACAAAGTAAATTGCAAAGACAGGTTTGGTTAGAAATTTCCAGTAGCTTGTCATCATCTAGTGAGCAAAGGCAACGATGATTGAGTCAGTTCATAAGTTAGGCCATACAGGCAAATAGAGTTATAGCTAGCAGTTAGCGATTAGATTAATTAATAGATAATTAAAAATAGCTAGAATTTAGGCAAATTAGAGGTCACTTATGAATACCTTGATCTGTTCTGTAGTGAAAAGAATTAGAGATTTAGGCTGTACTATAGTCTTTTTGTGTATACCTTGATTTGTCGTTGTTCTATTAATTTATTATGTCCTTTGTATGGCTATTGATTGCTCCTATGTAGCAACTTTAGAGTTGTCGATTTTCATTTTGTTGGAAATTGGAATAAAATGTGCTCAATGTTAAACTTTAAGTTGCGTAACCCTACTATTGCCGTTCAAGAGTGCTTGTTAATAAATATGCTAACATGGCATATTTATAAGAAAATGCCTCGAATTTTCCACATTTTTTTTAAATGTTACATTATATCTGATGTTGTTTGCTGAGTAAGACTTCTTTGTCATGTGCAATCTATGGTATTGTAAGTAGTCATTATTATTTTTCGGTATTATGTTTGTATCTTTCTATAAATATTATGGATATCAACTTGCAATCCATAAATTTTTAGTTCATTGTGTATGTAACTTATATAGATAGCAAGTAAGCGAGATGGCAGAGACACCGTTTTCGCCGCCATCATCGACGTCGCTGAATGCGTCTGGATCTCTTATCAAAGTGGTACGTAAGCGAGATGGCAGAGGAATATCAAAATTTCCCGCGGGCCGAATTACTATCACAGATGTCAGTGACGCTGGGATCCCTCTGAGTCCCAAGAAAGCAGCAGCGAGATTTCGGACCATCTGCGGGGTACTTGGAAGGGAACAGATCCCCATCACCACACCAAGATGGAAGTCTCTGACGGATGTACAGAGAGGCCAGCTATGGACTAAAATTTCAGGCTCGTTCTTTATCCCAGGAGCAGACCAAGCATGCGTGCAACAGCAGGCGTTGCTCACAATGGGACACGCGTGGAGGACCTTCAAGAGCACGCTTGTCACGAAGTATGTGAACACGAGTCGGACGCCCTTCACGAAGTATCATTTCTTGTCATGAGATATATGGGACGTCTTTGTGCGGATGAAGACGACGGCCGAATTTCAGAAGCAAAGTGCGGCGCACAAAGCTCTCCAGGCACAAAACACTCACCCCACAAACTCGGCACGGCTGGGTACACTGATAAAACCACGCAATGGGAAGCGAAGGACGAGAGCGCTACAAGACCATTTGTTGAGATCTCAGATGATCACGCTCGACCCTGGTTAAGAGTAAGGGCATCAGCCACGTCTTCGGGCGGCATCTCTTTCATAATCCCGGTAGACGAGGCAGTTTCCCAACGTCTGGTAAATATGTCGAACTACGTAGTTGTTAATAAATTCATAACTTCATAGTGTCTATAATAACATGATGACTTCTTGCAGGAAGCATTGACTTCCGCATGTTCCGAAAGTTCCTTCGAAGCGGACAGGGAGAAGGATCTACTATCTACGGCCCTGGGAAACAAGGAGCACCCGGGTCGCACATGACGCGTTGGGCTTTACGTACCTTGGAGGGATGGATTTCGACACGACTCCGACACGTACAGGAGTAGGAAGAGATCCAAGGACAAGCACGACGCCTGGTTGGAATAAGTGCTTACTGAAAAATTTCAGAGAGAGATAACAAGATTGCAGGATCAAATAAATCAACTCCTGATCCAGTCGTAAGCCGCCCCCGTTTTTTTGGGAGCGAGTCCTCCTCAACATCGGAGTACCGTCGCGTCCACACATAATTCTAGAGATGACAACGTCCAATTGCCTATCGACGACATCAAGATAATGTACATCTCTGGAATGCACCAAAGATAGACCTATAGGACACCTTAGCTAATTACGCATCGTTTTGTAGGAGCCGACGCCCTGCAAGCTCCAAGTGAGGATGGTGGGTCCATTCCTATTGAGGCTAAGCGGGGAATGGTTTATCCATACCAGGAAGAGACAGTGCAGCACGGTCCTAGCTGGTGCAGGGTTATGCTAGGGTCCAGGTGGACATGGTACATGATAATTTCATGGCCATCCCACTGGAGATTCGTCCGAACGAAGACATCAGAACACTAGAGGATGCCATGCACACTTTTATCCAGTGGCCCAAGAAGGACATCGCTCTGGACCTTGCAGTGCCGCAATCTCGACACGATCATGCCTCTCCATCAGAACCCTCGATGACTCCACCTCATCCTTCGCTTCAGAAGGTCGCCTCATCAGTTCCTGTAGAGAACACGCCGAAGGAACAAGAACAGCGTGTCACTGTATCAGTTCCTGAGTCGTCTCATGGGAAGACGTGCTGTAGGCAACTTAAGGCCAAATCGAAATCGAAGAACATTAAGGTGCCTCCCAAGCCCCGGAAACACTCACTCGGAAGTTCATTGGCTCCCGACACAGTGCTAGCACGCGCTGGAGTAGTTTGTCAGTCTTTGCATGCCTGGTACATGCAAAAGACCCAACATGAGGGGTATGATACTGGAATAACTGTCAAATACACGAAGGAGTATTTCTTCCATGAGCCGAGCCACTTCGTCGTGGGCTTCGACGACTTATTCGACTTATTCAACCTCGCTGCCCTCGACGCCCCACTTCTACGACGCTGGACACTGTAAGTGTGTACAATCAAGTTCTACACTCACGTAACACCTATAAATATCATAACTCATTGCTTATGTATAGATACATGATGAAACATGTCCATCGACGGAACGAACCGATGGGTTTCCTTGACCCACACGTCATCTCTAAGCAAACCATCAACGACGGGAATGCTTGCTCAGGACGACAAATACTACATAATGGTGTCGTACAACCAGAAGTAAGTGCTTCACTACTTGCTATACAAATTTCATTTGTACTTTATACGCAGCACGAACTTTGGTTTATGACTATAGCGACATATATGAGTAGGTTCCATTGGATCTTATTAGTCCTTATACCAAAGAGGAACAAGATAATATACCTTGATTCCCTACTAAACAAAAACCACGACTTAACCCTTCTGAAAAAAATACTCGACAGGTATGCTCATTTCCTCCATACATAACTCTATTGTAGTCTTCCTTATTTTAAAATGGCCGAGGATAACTTTTTGAAATCATACAGGTCGTTCATCTACTACGTTGCACAGGGATGGCTATACAAAGAATATAGCGCTACACTACAACACAGGACGCGATTTCCTGTACGTGCTACAACACAATAATGCTATATCATACTTTGTAATAATGCGTCTCGAACTGACTGTACCTACATATGTAATTCTATTTTTGCAGTGCCGCCAGCAAAAATAAGATCACCTATGTGCATTCTATGTTTGCCATCATATGCGGCAATTGGTTAGTGCTAAGCTGGAGGATCCCGAAGTTTGTCAATCTCACAATAATTATTTTCTAAATATAAATTTAAAAATATATATACATACTACTTTACTCATACTAGCGACAGGATATGACCATAGATTTAGATGCACTTGCTATGAAAGAGGTCTCAGAGGTTCGAGGGACGCTTTGCGCCTTCATCAAGATGGAGATCGTTAACACCAACGGAGAGTTTCACTCCGTCGACACTGCTGAATGACCTTAAAAATATTGATTCAATTGTAATTGATTATTTTGAGTAGTTGTAATTCAAATGTAAATCTAGCGACAATATATACTTGAACATAATATTTTGTAATTGATTTTGAGTTTTAAATGATCACTTTGAGTTGTGTCAACAATTGATTCATCTGTGTGATGTATCTGATTTTTACTAGCTTGCTAGTTTTTAGAGGGCATGGCTAGAAATTTCTGAGGCTAGCCGAAAAACATCGGTATAAATGAACTATCACATACGGTTTTTGTTTGTAACCGTCTGTGAAGGGGAACTATCACGGATGATTTCAACCAACAACCATCTGTGATACGCGTATATCACAGACGGTTATATTTACAAACCGTCTGTGATATCTTACATATCACAGATAATTCTATTTACAAACCGTCTATGATACGTCAGATATCACAGACGGTTTGTAAATAGAACCATCTGTGATACACTACGTATTACAGACGGTTCTTGGTTGAAACCGTCTATGTTGAGCCTTATCACAGACGGTTCAAAAACCGTATGTGATAACCACAGATATAAAAATTCAGACGGTTCAAAAATCATCTATAATGATGGTTCTGAACCGTCTGTGATGTACTTTTGTGTAGTAGAGGTACATTATAAAAATAATACACACACCTTTTATGGCATTCGAATATAGCTTTCCTTTGCAGCTAGATACCAATGAATCACGATCACAGAGCCATATTATGCTTCTGACATAGATAAGCATGGAACTTTTCACATATATCTATGGCTTGACTTTCACTTGCAAGTGAACAACCACGGTTCAACAAACTTTTTCGAAAGTTATTTTAGAACATTAATTTTCGTATAGATTTCCTTTGCAACTAGATAACAATGCATCACGATCACAAGACCCGTGATGCTTGTCAAATAGATAGCACAAAACTTTCACATATATAGGACCGATTATCGCATGCAAGTGAACCACCTGGTGCAACTTACTATTCAAAAGCTAATTCAAGACATTAACGTGTTGCCTTCCTTTGCACCTAGATATCAATGCATCGTGGTCACAAAGGCCCACGATACTTCCGATATAGATAAACATAAAAACTTCCATGTGCTTGCACCAGGAAATTTTTTTTAAAAAAAGTTAATCTCTCGTAAACTTTATTTTTAATTCTGACCTCTTTGATCACACCACATCCTGTGGCGTTGCCAAAACGACTTATCACGGCACATATAGCGGCATGGCAAAATATGTCACGCAAGCCCTCGTCCACCCGCCGTGCTAGTGTGGAGGTTTGCATGGCAATATTCACGTCACATATAAAGGCGATTGCCGTGCAAAATATATCACGCAAGCCCTCGTCCACCCGCTGTGCTAGTGTGGAGGTTTGCATGGCAATACTCACGTCACATATAAAGGCGTGACACTCCTACCTTGTCACGTCTTTATATGTGATGTGACAAGGTCCGATCGGAGAAGACGTTCGGACCGTCCGATTGGAGGGTCTGTTCGGACCGTCCGATTGGAGGGTCTGTTCGGACCTTCCGAACGTCTTCTCTGATCGGACGGTCCGCACAGATCTGGGCTCTATAAAATTACAAAAAAATCCTAAAATAATTCATGGAGGTTCCTGGGCTGTGCTAATAATTAAATACAATTTGAAACCTAACTGTTCAAGTGTTATTTGCTTAAACTAACTAAATTAAAACCTAGCTTAGGTTGTTGAATAGAGTTTGAATTTTGTGTGGGTTTAATAGAGTTCCTTCGGCCCGCCACAGTAAGTGACGTGATCAAAGTGATCATAATTAGAAATAAAGTTTGCGAGGGATTAATTTTAAAATATTAATAAAAAATTAAATAAAAACAAATTCTACAACCAATCACGGCTCAAGCTTTGGGGCAGAATAACTTTTTTTTTTGCCAAACACAATATGCATGAACTTTTGATTATAGACCTTAGATCGTTGACCCAGCTGCCCGAGGCCAGCTCCGCCGTGGTACAACTTTCAACACAAATAAACAGTCCATTGGTGTCGGAAACCGTCAAACATCAGGAAAAACGTGAACAAATAACCTGGAATCGAAGTCCCTGTGCAGTACGAAAAGCAATGCCACGCATCTTTTATGGTGTTCGAACATAAGCTATGTGAGAGAAATTACACGTTAATTTTAACAGTTAAGCTGCAACTGGCACACACCCATATTATTTATCTCTTTTTTTTTCTAGAAAAATGCATGATGTTTGTTTTAGCATGTCTCACCCATTGGCTCACATGAATATCAAGAGGACTCATGTCCAATTCTAAAATCGACACCCTCTAGCAAGATATTCGTGTATGGCATTGGTATCCAATCCGCAGTAAGCTAAATCCGGTTTAAGAACTCTATGGGACCGCGGCCCCACAGTCAGAGTTTGAATAAAAGTAAACACTGACCTGTCATGTCAAGCTGAATAGAGATCCTCCATTTTAAAAAAAAAGCATAAAGAAATCTATAAAAATAATAATAAAGTAATCACAAAGGTATATAGTACCACACACACTATCTACACCACTCAAAAGTGCATCGAGATTCACACCTCGTTTATTTTGCAATAACACACACACTCTCTCTCTCCTCCTTCCCATCGCCTTCCCCCACTCTCTCTCTCTCTTACCCCTCGTCTTTCCTGTCGGAAAACATCGCTGGAAAACTCATCGAAAACCTCGTGACGCCGGAAATCTCGTTAGAAACCTCTAAACCCCGCCTCCACCATGGGAAGAGGGTTACGTGGCGGGCAGCGGTGAGGCACAGGCACGGCACGGGTATATGCGCAAAAAAACCACACTAAAAAAAAAGAAGAAAACAAATAGTTTCGTATTTAAATGGGAGCCCTGCACGGCACAGGCGTGGTTAGGTGGCGACAAGCCACAAGGCGACGTGCTCCTCCCCCGGAACGGCGCCACCCCATCCAGCCAGCTACACGACGACCGCCGCTGCCGCTTCCGCCGCCTGCGTCCGTCGCCCCGCTCTGACACCACCTTTCTCTTTCCCTCTCCCCTTTTGAATATATTCATTCCCCGGCCCCATCCCATCCCATCCCATCCCTTCTCAGCGCTGCTGCGGAAGCAAGTAGTCGGCAACACGTTGCGACTGAGCTTTGCCTTCTTGCAATATCAAGAAGAAGCTGCTGGTAGGGGAGGTGACCGGAGGATAATGGAGGCGGCGACAGAGACGGCGGCGGAGAGGCACCACAACCACCACGGGTATTTCGCAGTCAGGACGTCGATGCCACCGGGGCCGGGGCCGCGGTGCTCCCATAGCGCCGGCGGCTCCTCGCTGGCTGGATCTTCTGGTGAGGTTCCTTTCCTTCCATTCTTTCTTTCCTTCTAAATTCATTTCCTCCTTCTTCTTTTTGTTCCTTCGTTTTGCCTGTTTGCAATGTATGATGGTTTGGTGCGTAATTGTGTATGGCGCTTGGAGTTTCCTATTTTTCTGTTTTTGTTTTCCCCATGTTTTCTGCTTTTTAGAAAACTTTTTTTGTTCTTGAAGTAGGGAATATTCTCCTCTTTTTCGAATATTGTGTTGTGGCTGCTGGTGACTTTCCATCGATGCTGTTTTTTGCTCTGTTCTTGGATCTCTTTTTTTAACTTCTTTTGAGACTGATATTTTCCTTTCTTTTTTATCACTCTTTTTCCCCTTTCCAGTGTTCTAATCTTGCATTCATCAAGCTCTTCTATGAGAAAAATTCTCTTATTTATCTGTCGTTTTAACATTTTCGCTGTCTTCCGCTGTGTTTATGGTTTTGTGATGTCATTTGGAGTCAATCCATGCGGCCTCAAATTTTTATGTTCCATTTTACATGAAAGTCAGCATTGCAGGTCCCTAGAGAAATCTTATTTAAAAGCACTTCATTATCTCAATTTTGTACTTGCTGGCGCTTTTTGCCATATATTTGTGGCTCAGAGATGTAGCATAATCTCGAGGAACTAATCATTGTTCTTGTCCTTTTTTTCTTTTTCGGTGACCAGAGCCCCAGTTTATGATTATGTCACCACATTGGTGACTACTATGACATTATTGTAGTTTATTAGTCTTGCCTTATTTTGGTGATCTTTTATTATTACTTAGACAGTTTGTTTAGTAAGCGTAGTAATTTGTGTTATTACTTGGTTATCTCTCTCACACACAACAGCAACAAAGGAAGGAAGGAAGACATACAGCTACTTTGCCTCATTTTTTGCTGTTAATAATCTGTAATTATAGTTTACATCCTAGCAATCTTCTAGTTTTAGGTGAGAATTTTTAGGAACTTCAATCAAATCTTGCAATGTTCAATGTGAGTATAATAAGCAATTAATTACCTACTTCCATAATATTTATACTTACTATAGTCTCATGATATCATATCAATATTGTCAATTGTGCTCCACAACTTTAAAGTCGCCAGATTCACTTGTTGTCCTCCACACCCTTTTCGTGCTTATTTCAGTACTAAATGATGGCACCTTTTTCGCTGCTCTTTTGGTTCTAAGATGCATATGACTAGACCACATCAACCAATTGTGATTCTACATTTGCAACAAATGCAGGACCATTAGCTCACCAAAAGGGCATGCCAACAGTTGCTCTTGCTTTCGGGCTTAGTTTTGGATGGGTTCATATGTCTCTTATCTGTGGGGGCAGCTAATTTGGTAGGAAATTTGAACCTTGATAACACCCTTAACAGTCTGTTGAGCAATTAGAGTATGTTTGGTGAGAAACTATAGGGGGATTGGGGTATAACTCAGATTAAGAACATTGTCCTGTAACATCATGTGAGGACTGGTATCAGTTTGGTAGCCTACTAAAATACTTGTCATGTCTTCTCTCATGATAGATCCATTTGCTTATAATAAGCATTAGGCTAGTATTTAAGACAGCATATACCACGCTTTTTGTATCAGTGTCACTAGCCCTCCAGCAGTTTCAGCTCTGCGATGCTGGGGCAGCTTGCATTGTGGTCTAAAATTGCCAGTTCAGTCATCCTCCTATTAGCTCAGCTCTCCTTTTTTTTTTTTTAATCTCCAGCATGCACATGATAATTTCAAGTTTGCAATGTGTATATTGGTGGTTTTGCATCAATTATTTTGAAAAATATGTGATTCTCTTCTTTCAGTTGGTGTGACGTTCTTTGCTTCTTGAGGGCATTTTCTGATGGAATTTGTCTATTCTTGTGCAGATGAGGCGTCATGTGGATCACCAAGATGGATAGGGAAAGGCCTCTCTTGTGTTTGCATCAAGCGAAAAGGGACATACGAGCGAATATGCATGAACCTTACACCAGTGCAGGTCGGTTAGCTAAATCTCAGAATTATGCAAATAATTGGCAACGGCTCATGTCAATGTGAACATTCAGCACCCTTTCTCTGTTTGTAGAATAGGTTTTGATTTGCAAACCACGTTAATCAATACATAGGCCTGCTTTTTGGGTGAAGAAACCACAGATTATTGCAGTGACCACTCAAAAGGACTTCTATAAGTTAAGTTGTTACTCTTAGGTGGCCTAATCTGTGATTTTAATGCACAATCCAACTCTGCGAGAGAGACATAGCAAATTAAGTAGTCCTTTCTTCTAAGATTTTGTCTTTGAATGTGTCAACTTGAATGGGTATTTAGCTGAATAAGATTGAAATCAAAGATCTATTTCAATTGGTGGGTTATATGCAGGAAGAGAGGCTTCAGAGGTTGAGGCATCGCATGAAGGTTTATTTTGATACATCTAGACGAGATCATCAGGTAAAAAATTCTGCTAATAGTGTATCATGGTGTGATCACTTCACGCAGGAGATAAGAATCCACACAGTGGATTAGCGCTGCACTCGTATTCATCTAATGCACGATACAATGAATTTCACAAAATAATTGCTCCATGTACTATTGTTTCTCAACACTTCTAATCTTATAGAGTATCCTATAATGTAACTTATGAATATCAGACAGAACAGGGCAGACTGAATTGTCGCTTAAGCTGTAAACAATCTAGTCCTGCAAAATAGATATCGATAAGCTTCTAGGCATACTACTGGATAATAGCTCACTTTGATACTTTTGGATTTTATGCATAAATATTCATCTTTATGACCTAAAAGGAATGCTACTGCTAGGGTTTGACTTCATTAGTAGTTTGAAATGCACTTAAAGCTTGAATTTTGATGATATTTGTATGTAACAAGTAACAAGTGCCCAATGATTGGAATTGATGACACAATAGAATTTTTTTTTACTACTGAATACTGAGTTTTACAGTAGCATTTGTACCTGGATAGTTATATTTCTGCCTATTCAGTCTATTATCTCCTGAATTCTGACAAGTAGCAATTTATGATAATAGGAAGCCTTGAGAGCTCTTTGGCATGCAACATATCCTGATCAAGAACTGCAAGGTTTGGTTTCTGAACAGTGGAAGGATATGGGCTGGCAAGGAAGAGACCCATCAACAGACTTCAGGTAGAGAACACTAGTCCAAACTAAAACTTGCCAGAGTACCTTAAAAAATATTCAGCTTTGGTGTGAAATTAAGAAGCATTGCACCCCACTTGTTACAGAGGTGCAGGATTCATATCTCTAGAGAATCTTCTATTCTTTGCAAAGACATTCTCTGTAAGCAATACATCACTGTTGCTTTTCATTATCTGAAACTGCTCTCTTGATGAATAGTGACCATCTTTCATGGATTGTCTTTGCAGGCCTCATTCCAGAGGCTACTGAATAAACAATGCGGTAATCGTGCCACTTGGGAGTACCCATTTGCAGTTGCTGGTGTAAATATCACATTCATGATCATGCAGATGCTGGATCTCCAGTCCAGTAAGCACTGTCCCAAATGCCAATCTGTTCAATCTGTAAACTGTAATTTTATTAATTAGATAGTAATATCGACTGCAGCTAAGCCAAGAACGTTTGTCCGAGCTGTTTTTATCCAAATGCTCTCAGGTAGGACCAGTGCAGTAAATATTTTTATCTCTATCTTCCAAATGAATCGTCAGTTTCCAACAAGTTGTCCTTGCTTTTTTTGTGTCCCAGAGGATGAATGGGCATTTGATTTGCTCTACTGTGTCGCGTTCGTTGTCATGGACAAGCAATGGCTAGAGAAGAACGCCTCTTACATGGACTTCAATGTAATACCCTGCCTGGGTACATCGCATCCTTTATCTGCAACTAGTCAGATTGCATGTTTTGATCGATCTTATGATTTTGCTGTCACTCCAGGACATACTGAAGTCGACGCGAGTGCAGCTGGAGAGGGAGCTTCTGCTGGACGATGTGATGCGGATCGAAGACATGCCGTCATACAGCCTGCTTTGCTAGTGGACATGTGTGCTAGAGATCATGATTGAGTTCATGGTCCGACGAGTGTATAGCCCCTTCCCTCCCTTCCTTGATTTATGGGAGGAAAATTTTCGTGACATGTAGGGCGATGGCTTGCTGTTGTCATGCTGAATTTGGCCCTCTGTAAACAACTCATCCGTGTGTCAGCATAATGAATTAGTATTGCTATCACCCGGTGTCAAAGTTAATGATTTTGTGTCAATTATTCCCTTTTTTTCTTTCCAATAGATCGCCTACATATCAACAAATGAAATAGCTAATTAATTAGCAACATGCTTGTAACATCCCAAAAACCTAGTTTTTTTCAAAAAAAAAAATCAAATTTGTGGATTTTAAATTATAGTTTTCCATCTATTTAAATTCCTAGTTCCATAATTCAAATCCAATTTGATCGTCTTAGTTCAAATTATGCGCCAATTCCCGAAATTCAAATTTTGCGATTTGAATTTTTCGTGAAATTTCTCTTTCTTTTCCCTTTTTCTTTTCCCTTTTCCTTCCCTTCCCTTTTCTTTTTCTTTCCTTCTCCTTTCTTTCTTTTCTTCCGTTTCTTCTCCTTTCTTTCGTTTCTTTTTCTTTTTCTTTCTTCCTTCTTCCTTATCCTGGCTGTCAGCTCGTGCGTCCCATGCCAGCTCCCCCATACTTATCCCCATCCCCCCGGAGCCCTACGCTACCCTTCCCACTTTCTTCCCCAAGTCGAGCCACCTCCATTGATCACCCTCTCCGCCCATCTTCTTGCCACGCCACCCACATCATGAGTTGCGCCTCGACCTCCTCTCACGCATCCTCGAAGTGATGTTGCCGGTCTTATTGTAGTTTCGTCGAATCAAGCTCGGGAAGCCGCCACAGCCGAAGCTCTTCGTCGCCGGTTTTCCTCGCCGTCGCTACACCTCCGGCCATGTCGTCACCACCAGCGAGCTCACCCTGTCACGTTCTACGCGCTGCTTCCATCTTCTTCGCCCGAAGGTCACCGCATCACCGCCAACCCTTTCTCCTCCAACTCCAATTGTGCCGCCCTTCGCTCGATCTCTCTATCCAGTGAAGCTCATATCTCCTTAGATGCGTCACCACGCGTTCCCGGTCCTCCTCCACCATTCTCTCACCTCCATTCCTCTTCCCCGCCGCCGAGGACCTCTCCCACTGCCGCCACCTTCTTCTCCACCTCAAGCGCCGTTGTCGCGCCCTCTTGGGCATCCCCGTGCCTCTCCAACCCCGCCAACACATTTACCTCCCCCAGGCGCAGCCCATGCTCACCCTATTTCCCAGAGAGCGCTGCCCCACCGCCATGTCCACCACGCGCCGCGCCACCCACCACCTAATCTCCCGCTCCGGTCAATGTCTTGTAAAACCGTGTGCGTCACATCGCATTCCCGAAACCTCTCTTCCATTCCCCCACCACCTCTCATTCTCTCCCTCGCCGTGAAGCTCTCCCACCGCCGCCACCTTCTTCCCCGCGTCCGGTGCCGTCGCGCCGCCTCCTCAGGCATCCTCCAGCCACCCTGACCCCACCATTGCTTTCCCCTCATCCACGCGCCACCTATGCACCCGCCGCCTATGCTGCTGCGCCACCTGCACAACCACGCTCGAGGGCCGCTACCGCCACCGCCTCTAGCCCAGCCGTCGCCTTAGGTCGCCTCCGGCCGAGCCGCCACCACCTGAAGGTAGAACGTCTCCACAGGATTCCATTTTGGTGGTTCCCCGGTCACCCCGTTGCCTACCTTGCCGGCACTGCCGCCATGGTCATGGAGCTCTAGACTGCTATGTTCTTCCCAGCGAAGAGCTCTGTTGTTTGTTCTCTGTGAAGCCTCTATATTGAGTTCTTGTGTCCTTGACTTGAGGTCCCACTTGTCAATGGTCATTCCAATCATTCATATCATCTCTAGTATTTCACTAGCTAGTGGGCCCATGAGGTAACTCACTCAAATCTTTTGCTCCTGTTATGTTGTCAAACATCAGAATAAGTAAATTCCAGAACAGCCCATTCTCAGGATTTTCTATCATTTTATGTGATCGTTGTCTTCCAGACGTTCGTTCTCTCTCATACGAACTCTGAATCTGTCGATTCTTGTTTCTAAATTCATCTAAATTCATAATCTCTCTTTTGGTACTAATTTTATTATTTTTGGATTTCATTTGATTTTTTATTTATTTGTCTCGCTTCGCGCGTGTAGAGTCCGACATAGCAGACACCGCTTTTGACCAACCGATCAAGAACAACCTCAACCTTCGACGAAGGCGAGTCTCCTTTGACCATTTTGTACCTATGATTTATAAATATTGTTTCAGTTTTTATAAGTATTATGTATTGCTATTTCACATGAAATGATGAGTCCAAGTTGTAGGTTGTTAGTTAACCCTAAAGTTGTTATTGTCTTCCTTTGATAATTGTACCATATACCTTTGTAACCCTAGCATAGTAATTCTACAATATCGAATATAACATTGTGGAATAGTTAAATGCGGTAGAATTGCTTAGACATGCTTTTCAGTTTTGATCAACCCTTGGGAGGAAAAACCATTATTATCATTTATGCTTTATTTGGAGAATGTATGGCATTAGGTAATGTCAGTATTTGGAAAATAGAATAAAATGGTACAAATCTGTTTTAGACTTGGGTGGATGGTAAGAACAGGCGGGTGCAGCTAGAGTATGAGAATTTGTATTGTTGTAAATTCCGCCCAAGTCACATTAAGGATCGACGCTTGTGACTATCAAAACTGAGCAATACCGTACAACCACATGTCCTAAATGGGAAGGATCTAATTGAATAATTTACTAAGTCTAGACATTTAGCCTGCATGCTGTAGATGGTAGGAGTTACCTGGGTAGTGCAGACGATAGTAATTGACGTCCATGTTCGGATAGGTTATCCCTCATAATGGTGAGCTCCGAGTCGATGATAATTGGCATCCATAACTTGGGGTTAAGCTTATCGGGCGGGCCAATGCGAGGATAAAGTATTGTAAAAGTCTTGTGATAATCTCTTAGTCGCACGCCTTCGGAAGTGTGTGAGGATAATATTATAAGTTGATTATCTCGTGTGGTCAAGCTATACAACCTCTGCAGAGTGTAAAACTATTCGAATAGCCATGTCTATGGTCAAAGGCGGGCAAGGTGCGTTTTCATATGGTAGATTTTTTGTTTTGTTTTCAAAAGAGAAAATTTTGGGAACCAGGAGCGGTTGGGACTCTCGGGTAGTTTTCTTATAGCTGGAGCCAGTTGGGCAGCTAGAGCCCTATCCTTTTGAACCTATGCGGCTAGAGCCTTGTCACTAGTGGTTGGTAGCTAGAACCTTCACTAGTGATAAAATTAGTTTAACTATTGAAACCACTTATTGACAAATGTGCTTTATGAAAAATGTTTAAACTTAAAATATTACTTTGTGCAAAAGAACCCCATAACCCTCATTTGTTAAAGCTATGCATGTGCATTTTTCACAAGACTCGCGGAGTACTTTATGTACTGACATTCTACACTCAAAACAAATCTCACAAGCCTTCAATGATGTTGTGGACGACTACGACTACTGCGCATGCGGGTTTGACGAAGGACATTCGGAGTACTAGGCCGCGCTCTCCAATCGAATGCCAGTGGGCAATTTGATGGGCCATCACTCAGAATTTAACTTTTGATGTTTTCGCTGCTGTAAAACTGAATGTCTGTTGATCTCTTTTGTAATAAGTGGGCTTAAAGCCGATACCTTGTTACTTTTATGTTAGTCGTTATTCGAACTTGTTATCAACGATATAACTATATGTACTAGCTACTGATCCAGAGATTAGTGAAAAAAAAATACAAAAGATTCCAGATTCAGAAATACAGGTCCCGACACTGCTGCTGCAAGGTGTGTAGTAAATCCGCATTGACGTGTAGTAAATCCGCATTGACTTCGTCAGGTTTCCAGCATGCTTCTCGAGGACCATTTGATCCACCCAATCTTCCATCGTGTCGCAGCCGATCTTTTCATCAACATCAAACCACCGGCCAATGCTGATTGGTAGGAAATTCTCGCATCTGATACGTTAACACTGAGAAACCAACTAGGACATGCGCCTCCGTTCCCCGCCACGGTCAGCCGTCGCCGCCACCGACGGTGCTTGACCTGTGGATCTTCGAGAGCTGCGCGCCCTTCATCACCTTCCTCAGCCTGTCAACGTCCTGCCACCTCCCAGCATCTGCATGACTGCATATATGTTAGACAACACCACATACACGCCATGGTTGCTGGGGTCCAGTTTCAGCATCATCGATGTCGCCGTGGTTCTTGCAGGCAGCCAGCAGCGCTCCCCAGATCACGGTGTCCGCCGCGCATCGCATGTCATTCCCCGTATCATCTCCTCGGCTTCCGCTAAGAGTCCACTCCGGCCGAGGAGGTCGACCACGCACCCGTAGGCCGTAGTGCTGGATGCCCGGGGTCACCCCATCGCTCTGCATGGACGCGAACACTACGCTGGCCTCGTCGAACAACCCCGCGTGGCAGTAGGTCGACAGACACCCGACGAGCGTGCTCACGTTCGGCGGCACGCCTTCCCGCTGCATCCGCTGGAATAACGTCAATGCACCTCACCATGCCCGTGGTGCGCCAACCCCGAGATAAGGGCGTACCATGTCGCCGTGTGCTGCTCCGGCGTCCCCTCGAGTAAACTAACGAGTAGTACATTTGTTTGAGAGGAAGGACTCAACGCAACTAACCGTGCGAAGCCGAACTCAATATATATGTGTGCACCGGCTATTAACGGACATGATACAGGAAACCGGAAAGGAAATCGAGCAGTATCCAAATACAACACAATACCGAATTGATTACAATGTCAATTACAATCTGAATCATATCTCTTAACATATAGAAATATATATTCTATATTTAACACCCACCCTCTTTTAACACCCGCCCTTGATCTCAACTATCTTAGATTGAGATTGCGACAGTCGAACAAGGAGTGGTTTGCTGAATCCATTTGCAAGTTGATCTTTGGAGGGAATGAATCGAATCTCAAGAGCTTGTGCAACTCTTTCTCTAACAAAAGGAAAATTCACTTCTATATGCTTCGATCGAGCATGAAAAACTAGATTTGCTGATAAATAGGTAGCACCTAAATTGTCACACCAAAGTGAGGGAGCTCCAGACTGAAACACACCAAGCTCACCAAGTAAAGACTGCACCTAAACTATTTCTGATGTAGCATTCACTTAGGACTTGTACTCGGCTTCAGTGCTAGACCGCGAAATGGTAGGTTGTTTGCGTGCACTCCAAGAGATGAGATTAGAACCAAAGAACACTGCAAAACCTCCTGTGGATCGTCTGTCATCTGGACACCCTATCCAATCAGCATCTGAGAAAGCATTAATTAGAGTTGATGGTGACTTGCATATATGTAACCCAACACTTGACGTATACTTCAAATATCTTAGTACTCGTTTTACTGTTGTCCAGTATTGTATAGTTGGAGCATGATGGAACTAGCAAACCTTATTGACTGAATAGGCAATATTAGGACGTGTCAATGTGTGGATATCATGGGGATATGCTCCAGATCTTAGGATGATGTGATATTTGGCAATGGCGTTTACGGTTTATCGTTTCATGTGTTTTCGACAAGTTTGAGCTGTCGGTGATGCAGAATCGGCCCGACCGGTCGTAGCATGGCGGTCAGACCGGTCCCAAATCGGTCCGACCGACCATAGGCGGCGGTCAGACCGGTGAACTTAAATTGTGTTATTTTGAGCTGGGCCAAAAATAGAGTGTGTAGGCAAGAGAGGGAATTCTATTGCACTTGGTCTCATAATTTTTGGAGTCTCCAGTCAAAAGTTATATTGGTTTAAAAATTCCATTAGGTTTCGGTTTTCCAGATAGGAAAAACGGCTAAGTCCCAGCTGGCGGTCTGACCGGCCCATTGGTGGCAATCGGATCAGGTGGGCGGTCGACCAGCCTGAGGCGGTCGACCGTTTTCACTTTGTTCATCGCCCGGTGTGGCGGCGATATTCGTGTGTTAGGTCAAAGTCATGAGTTTCAGGGCATATATGTTGCATGATGCATGTTTTGACTAACATGGGTCAAGTTATAAAGAACTTGTTCCCAAATTCGGTTTGCTTGTCTATTGTTGTGCAGGTTCCTTGGTGGTCAACAACGGTCAACGGCGAGGATGGTCGGGACTAGGCTTGGAGAGCTGAGGTCCAGAACGATCGACGATGCCGGGTGAGGTCAATGTACTCAAGCGTGGTGCAAGATGGACAAGGGTGACCTATTAGCTAATCCGAGGCGCAAGATGGCGCTAGGTGTAGCTAGTTAGGTCAAGAGGAGATAAAGATGGCGTTTTAAAATGGGTGCGTATATGTCCCGTTTGTTTTGGGCCTTAACGGGAGCTCAATAGGATCAAACATCTAGAAGGTCTAAGCCTCCACTATAAATAGGAGAGGGTGGTGGCTGCACCACCTCTAAGCCTCTAGAAGTTTGATCAGTGTTTTGTCTCACTGCGTTCTTTCTCTCTATTTGATGATTTTGGGTCTTTCTTTGATCCGTGAGTTTTTGCTTGGTTTCTTCATGTGATCTAGCTTGCTGTGACGTGTGGGAATCAATCTAGGATCATATTGATCATCAATTACCCACGAGAAAGACCTTTGACCTAGTTTTCGTTTTGACCCGGTTTTGAACCTCTCTTCAATCAAATCGAAAAGGATCGCTATTTTTCTAAGAATTATCACAATCTTCGATTGGAATAGCTTCCTGATATCATAGAGAAGGTGTGTTCCAAGTTTCATCAAGTTTGGATTAGTAGATCAAAAGTTTCATCTATTTTCATCTTCGTCGTCGGGGCTGTTCTTCTGTTCTAGAGGAAATCGGTCAGACCGTCCAAGGCCAGAGGTCAGACCGCCAGGGAATCAGTCAGACCGCCCCAGGTCAGAGGTCAGACAGCCAAGGAATCGGTCAGACCGCCCAAGGCCAGACGTCAAACCGCTAGTGCATTGAATTGTTTCAATCTTTGTTGTTTTTGTCGTATTGCTTAGGGGTTTTAAATTGGATTCAATATTAGTCTTCCGTTGTACTGATATACTGATCTGCATAGCTTCCATAGCTACTGGAGTGAAATATTATTGAATCAATTATTTGTGAAAAAGTCAGCGTGCTCCTATTCACCCCCCCCCCTCTAGTCGCCTTTTCGATCCAACACAATGTCAGACACTGAAGTGCACTAATAATACTCTAGTACCTTGTTGATTCTCATGTCTGAAGTGGTTCACCTACAGCCAATGAGAGCTTTTCTGTGGGTGACAAGGGAGTAGTAAATGGCTTTCACTTTTGCATCCCAACTCAGGACAACAGATCCAAAGTATATTTAGACTGTAACATATGTAGTCCATTATCAACCTTAGCCACCTCAATGCCTTGGAAATAATGAAGGCCCCTAGATCTTTCAGAGCAAATTTAGCCTGAAGATCGCCAAGTAACTTTGTGATTTCTCCATTGACAGATCATGTGATTATTATGTCATCAACATATATATGTAGATATACCACATCATCTCCATTGTTATAAATAAACAATGATGTATCAGCTCGAGATGGCTTGAACCCAGGTTCTTGTAACTTAGAACTTAACCTTGAGTACCATGCACGTGGTGCTTATTTGAACCCATATATTGCTTTATCAAGTTTGCACACATAATTCTAACAGTGCTTATCCTCATAGCCCGGTGGTTGCCTCATATAAACTTTCTCTTCTAGAATGCCATGCAAGAACACATTCTGCACATCGATTTGACGAAGTATCCATCCTCTAGAGACTGCAATAGAAAGAATACGTCGAATGGTAGCCACCTTGACTACCGGACTGAAAGTGTCCTCATAATCAATCCCATAACAATACTTAAATCCTTTCACATCTAGTCGAGCTTTGTACCTATCAATACTCCCATCAGCTTTGCGTCTGATCTTGTAGACCCACTTGTAATCAGTGATGTTTTTTCCCGTTGATGTGGAACCAGGTGCCATGTGCGGTTCTAGACTAATGCATGATGTTCTTCATCCATGGCGCGCCTCCAGCATGGGGTAGCAAGAGCATCAGCGAGGGTAGATGGCTCATCATAGATGCATGAGAAAGCGTAATAAACTTTGGGCATATGAATATTGTTGCATGCCCTTGTTACCATACCAGATGGAACATCCGCAGATATATACGATCTTGACTCCCCTGACTCAATGTCACTCACAGACACAGAAGTGTACGATGCCACAAGAGCTGCCACGACAACTACGACAGAAGCTACCGCAGGGTGAAATGGTTTTGCCGCATGCTGAAACCCGGCAGGTGGTAGATCTTCCACAGGCAAATCCATGAGAGCATCATTTTGCTGATTGGTGACTGGCTACACAGATATGCTAGACAACAAAGAAACAATATACTTATGAGTCAGTAGGTCATCTAAGAGAATGGGTGTGGAGGAGGGGCGACGACCAGCTGAGGTTGAAAGATGAGAGAAAAGAAAATTTTCTTCATCAAAGACAACATCACAAGATATGTAGACACGTTTGGCGGACACATCGAGACACTTATACCCTTTGTGAAAACTACTATACCCTAGGAAAACACATTGTCGAGATCGAAATTGAAGTTTCCGAGTGTTATATGGCCACAAATGTGGCCAACAAGCACACCTGAAAGTTTTGAGAAAAATATAATCTGGTATTTGACCGAATAGGCGTTCAAGGGGGGAAACAAAATTAAGAACCTTGCTAGGCACCCGATTGATAAGAAAAGTAGCGGTCAAGAAGGCCGAATCCCATAATTTTAAAGGTGTGGATCAGTGTGCAACAAGGGCTAAACCAACTTCTACAATGTGACAAAGTTTACGTTCGACCGAACCATTTTGTTGATGGGTGTGAGGGCAGGAAACATGGTGAGTAATACCAATTTTCTTGAAAAACCAATTGAGTTTGCAACATTCTCCACCACAATCAGTTTGAATATGGATAATTTTCTTATTGAGCAAGCGTTCAACATATTTTTGGAACTCAAGAAAAAAGGTGTCACATCAGATTTATTTTTCAGAAGATTGATCCACGAAATTTTGATGTAGTCATCAATAAAGCTAACATATATTTATATCAGAGAAGATAATATCCAAAGGAGTAGAAGGTACACGGTTTGACAACGAGTAGGGTAACTGATGACTCTTAGCCTATTGACAAGCATCATAGACTGAAACTTTATTGGATGTATTTGAATAAGGTAAATTATGACACCTAAGAACTTGTTGAACTACTAAAAACCAAGGATGAATAAAACAACTATGTTATCTCTCTTGAGTGGGGTTTGTGACTGAAAAATCTTGCTTGTTATTGTATTTCTCGTGCTGAGATTGGAGAGGACAGAGCCCCCCTTCACATTTTCCGTGAAGTATAACTTTCTTAGTTTCCTGGTCCTTAACAAGAAAATGATTGGGATGAAATTCAATGAAGACATTATTGTCAGAAGTAAGACGATGAACAGAAATAAGATTTTTTGTTACTTTTGGAATATGGAGAACTCTCTTAAGGTGAAGATCTTGACTAGAGTTGGTACTAATAGATTGACCCATATGACTAATAAACATAACTATTCCGTTCGCAGTCTGAACATGATCATGTCCATTGTATTTCTCCCGCACTGTTAACCTGTCGAGATCACTGGTAATGTGGTTTGCAGCACCAGAATTTATATACTAGTTTGTGTCAACACCATATGAAGTCGTGTGAGCCCAAGCTTCAACTTTTGATTCATCGTTTTGGTAGGCATGATCAAAATGATGCCAACACTTTTGTGCAATGTGTCCCATCTTGCCGTAGAGTTGACATGTGGGATGATTACCTTTGGAGCTGGAGTTGTTCTGGTTTGAGTACTGTCGCTTGCCACCATCTCCTTAATGCTCATGACTGCGTCCTCCTCGGCCACAACCGTTCCCTCCACGGTTACCTCCGTGATCAACGAAGTTCACCGAGGATCCAAAGACTTGACACATGGAGTTTTGCTGATCCAGATGCATCTCAAAGCTAAGGAGGTGTTCATAAACATCACTGATGGTGAGGGCATCAGTTCTGGTTGTGATGGGTGTAACCAGAGGATTATACTCGGCATCAAGACATGCAAGCAAATAAGAGATGCATTCTTCATCTCCAAGAGGATGTCCAATAGAAGCCATCGTATCTGCTAACGTCTTCATCTTGGCAAAGTATGTCGCTGCAGAAAGGTCATTCTTGCGGGTATTGGAGAGTTGCATGCGGATTTGTATCATATGTGGCTTTAACTTGTAACATCCAAAAAATACCTAAATGCAAACATATGGAATTTTTAAAAACTTTTTATGTATTATCTATTGTCGTTCTGTTTGCCTGCATTATTGGAGAGTTATTTGAGTGCATTTTCTCTTTTGATAAGCTCCATTTTATCTATCATCGCGTTGGAATTCCTTGAAGCAAATATCAAAATTTCAGTAAATCTAGAATTTTGTTATTCTGCCTTTTCTCAAATCTTCCTAGTCATTTTCTTTCTTCCTACTTTCCTTTGGCTAAGTATTGTTGGTCTGGTTTTGATCTGGCTCGACTAGCTCCCACGCGTCCCTTTCTCCCTTCTTTTCCAACCAAGCTAGCACAACAATGCCATCATTCGCTCGACATCAACGCATACGGCCGTGCGCACGTGCTCGCCAACTGCTCTTGTCACCACGGCCATCACTTGCCATCACTCAAGCCATCGCATCGTTGCACTGTGCCACCAAACCACGTCAAATCCTCGCCAATGCCAACCCAAGACCATGTGGTGGCTTTGCCCGAGCGCATCGTCGCCCTCAAGCATCTCCGTCCCCTTGCTTATATATATAGCAACCCCGAGCCTCCCAATTGCCTTTCTTCGCCACACCAAACCAACATACATCTTCCCCACTATCAATTGAGTCCGAAGCACATGGTAAGACTAAGCTCCGATTGTCGGTTGTGGCACCACCCCATCGTCGCTGGCGCTCTAGAGGTCCCCAGGATCCTCCACCCTCATCACTCTATGTTCTAGTCTACCAACAGTAAACCCCATCAAGTTGTGATCCATTCGATGCAAGGGGTATCAGGAGATTGAGGCCATCCGTTAACTGAGATAAAATGAGCTTCGTCAATCTACACCAAAAATCCTAACACATAGACCTTAGTATCAGAAGTAACAGAAGCTTAAGAGTATTGCCTTTGAAGAATTACATAAGGTATAAATCCTAGAATCCGAATAATGCTCAAGAGCTAGTTAGAACTGTTCAACAAAATACCATACTAGGATCTATCCAATTCTCCTTTCAATATCTCGAACCCCCTTTCTAGATCCTCTCTTTTTTCCCTTCTGTTGTCCTCCGTCAACCAGCATGGAGCACGGTAGGCCACCAGGGTTGCCACTGATTCCTTCAGTTAGACCGTGGCAGCTTCCTTTTCCCCGTGCACCACCATACCACCTGGATACTTTTCCATAGCCACTGTTCCTCTTACCAGTGTCCAGCCCAATCCAATGTCGTCGAAATCGCACCCTGGTCGTGGACTCCCGAGCAGACCCGAGTCGGTGCGCCAACCAAACCTGGTGCAGAGAGACCGCCCTGTTCATGGTCTTCCGAGTGGGCCCGAGTTGGTGTACCCTCTCCACTCAGCGTTGACACCTGCCGAGTCCGGGCGCCCCGATGTGACATGGCGTGTGCGCTGGCAACCACCGTCGCTCGGTCATTAAGCATCATCGCTCAACCTGTCACTCCGCTGCACTATGTTGCTGACTCTGTCGCTATCGCCAACCACCCCGTGGTACTGCTTAGCGCCAGATGCAGCGTATGCCCCCGGACGACCTCCACCCTCTGTGGCTATAAATAGCAGCCCCAAGCCTTCTCGTTGCCGTTCCGCACCACGAGAGCTAGTTCCTCCCATTCCTCCATTCCTCAAGAGAGCTCGAGCTCCAGGTAAGGCTTGAGCACTCGCTTCGGCCCGACGCCTCCCTGATGTCACCAGCAGCATTGGCACCATCGGAGAAGCCCTCTTCTTATTGTATGCATCAGCTCTTGTTCTCTGATCCCAGAGGCGATTCTCCTCATTTGTTCCTACTCTGTTTTCACACGAGCTGCCGCCGACCTCGTTCTCCCTTCCCTCCGACCAAACTAGCCAAGTAGTCAGATCGACCCCGGCAGCCATCACCGCCACTTTGAGCCCCTTCGACCGTCACAGACTTTCATCGCTAGACCGTCTCCGGCTAACTCGCTTCCTCCGCGTCCTACTGGTACGTTCCTAATGGCCACTAAAGGCTCATTTTCACTATAGATGTGCGAAAGCATTATCGAAATGACGAATGCATTATAGACCCGAGATGTAATCGAACCCCTAGGTCGTCGAACCTCCTCCAACTTGGAGTATAATCAAACCTCTAGAAAGTTGAACTCCTCCCCGCCTAATAATGTGGTCGAACCTATATTTCTGACCAGGTGGTCGAAACTCCATTCGACCGGATGGTCGAAAATCCTTTTGACTAGATGGTCGAAACTCTCTTTGACCGGATGGTCAAAAATCTCTTCAACCAGATGGTCGAAACTCCTTTTGATCGGATGGTCGAAACTCTTTTCAACCGGATGGTCGAAACTCCCTTCGACCGGATGATCGAAACTCTTTTTGGCAGTTGGTCAAAACTCCTTCCGATTAGAAGGTCGAAACTTCTTTCAACCGGATGGTCGAAACTCCCTTCGACCAGATAGTCAAAACTCCCTTCGGCCATGTAGTCGAAACCCATCCCCACCAGTCAGTCGAAACCTCCTTCAACTAGATAGTCGAAACTCCCTTCGACCAGACAGTCAAAACTCTCTTCGACTAGTTAGTTGAAAGCCCCTTCGATCAGATGGTCGAAACTCCCTTCGACCAGATAGTCTAAAACTCATTACGATCAGCTCGTCGAAACTTCTTCGACCAGGTAGTCAAAAATTCCTCCGACCAAATTGTCGAAACTTCTTTCAACCAGTTGGTCGAAACTCCCCTCGATCAAATAGTCGAAAACTCCTTCCGACCAGCTTGTCGAAACACATTCGATCAATAGTTAAAACACCTTCGACCAGGCAACCGAAACTTCTTCGGCTAACTAGTCGAAACTCCTTTGACCAGTAGTCGAAACAATGAGCAATATTCAAAACCATGAACAGTACTCGAAGCCTCCTCAACCCAGTATTCAAAACTCATCCTGACCAAGTGGTCGAAACTATGAACAATACTCGAAAACCTTCTCGACTAAGTATTCGACCATCCCGGCCAAGTGGTCGAAACTATGAATAGAACTCGGAAACATTCTCGACCAAGTATTCGAAACCCTTCCAGACCAAGTGGTCGAAACTGTGAACAGAACTCGAAAGCCCTTTCGACTAGGTATTCGAAACCCATTTCCGACCAAGTGGTCGAAATCTTGAACATTACTCAAGCGATGAGCGAGACTAAAACCCCTTTTTCCGGTTGGCGAAACCCCTCGACCGGTGGTGAAACACCTGAAACGATCAAGCCGAGAGCTTGTACACGGACTAGCCACTATCTCGGAAACAACTTATGATACCTACTTGAATCCTATGTCCAACGTCGAACCCGATAATAAGAACCATAGACTAACTAAAACTGCCCAACTAAACCGAGGACACCCCCATTTGGAGTTCATTTGGATTTTTGAATGTAAGTCGAATTCATTTGGGCATATTCAATTTTTTGGTTGGATTTCGCATATAGAACCTGAAGCTCCCAAAGACCCTCTACCAAACCATGAGTAGGAACAGCAATACCATGACAAAGGCGAGTTAATACTTTGATCATATTACACCCAGTCTTTGCAAATTATGTTACTTTAAATTATAAAATTGCATTGCTATAATTTATACAACTATATTGGTCTAGTTCATAGTTAATGCCTTAATGATAACTAAGTATAACCTTCCAATCCTTGAACTTGGACATTATCATTTGTTACCCTAGACTTAATGGTTTACATACTAGTTACTAAGTCTGTATCTAAAAGTTATGCTTAGTCGTGCTTAGATACATTGTCGCACGGGCATTAAATTGCCTGACACCAATCTTTCCAAATATGAAAACTGGATTTGGGCAGTCGAGGCTGGGAGTTTGGCTGATATGTTGGACTAAAGGTTATTTTCAAAACAAACCAAAACTTGAAAAACTGATTTCGACTTGGGCGGATGGAAAGAATGGCTGGTTCTAGTGATGCATGTCGATGGAGTATGTGGATGCACCTCCCAAGTCAATAAAGGACTGAGTTCTTGTGATGACCTCTCGTGTAAAAACAGTACGACCACAAGTCGATAACACATACGACCTGGATAACAAATTTATTCACCTCGGCGTGGCTTCGACGTTGGTGGATGCGGGTGGATAGTCGGGGAGAAGCGAAGTTACGGGAACCTTGCACGCTAAGGGAAACCTCCCGAGGACAAGCAGGAGAGTCCGAAGGAGGTGATACCTAGCGGTGCGAAGTTGCAAAGAGGTTGGCCATTGTAAAGGCCTTGTGATAATCAACCATTAGCCACACACCTAAGAAAGTGTGTCGAGGTAGTAGAAGTTGATTTATCCCTTGTGGGTAAAGTGTACGAATTATGCAGAGTAAGAAAACTATCTAGATAGTCATGCTCACGGTTAAGAGCGGTGCCGAAAACTCGTTTGAACTAGCTTTCATTTTAATAAAACCATTTGTGTGTGGGTGTGGAATGAAAAGCTGGGGTGGGACCCCAGGGATTTGTGAAGGCCTGGTCGGGGATTAGTGGTAATTATAGGTTAGCCCAAGCATTGGGTGGTTGGAGTCACTCAATGGTGTAGGAGATGGGATCTCCACTAGTACCTTATAAATAATACTCAGTTTATAAAACATGTTATTAAAAATGCTAAGTCTCAGGATGTTCTACTGCATAATCTAATTCAAACTTGGCTTTATGCAAATAAAAGAACTCTGAACCTTCCCTTGACTAGCCTTGCCTCTATAATAGACTGCATTGTGTGTTGGTTCGTGAGTACGGTTGTGTACTCATACTCGCTATTTACATTCCTATAGTCAGTATGCACCAAAGAAGACTACAGGGACAATTATGACTATTAATCAAGACTGAAGATCAAGAATGCCAAAAACTAGGTCGCAAGCCCACAGTTGATTGTCGGTGGGCATATCATGAGGGTTCCACATGTTATACTTTGATTCTTCTTCCGCTGCTGTTCTTTGAAAGTATTTGGCCTATCCGGCCATTCTGCAAGCCAAAAGTCATAAGGTATTTATGTTTTGTTTAATATTATGTAATAACTCTATATTTTTGTGATATGTATTTGAGCCAACAATATAACTGTGTGTGTTATCTACTAATCCAGGGAATGACACAAATATACACAGTAGGTCTCAAGTTCAAAATTTGGGGTCTGACATGACTAAGAGGAGAACATGCGATCTAGGGCCCTCCATACTTCTACCACCGAGTCCAATAGAAGTACCTACAATAGAACCTCAGGTGAAAGTGAGGAGAGTATTGTGTCGAGGATGATTTGATCCTGCTGCTCCCAAATGTGATAATCTGGATTGGGAGCTTGAGTTGTCTCATCTCAAAGTGTTTGTGCCACGGTCATTGCCGGGGCGACACTGGAACCATCGACGAACCCTAGTAACCGTTGACCACGAAGGTAGGGAACGATATGTGCATTCCACAGAAGATAGTTTTCTTGAGACAACTTAATGCTGATTAGTTGCCCAAAAGATGGTGTCGGCAGTAACCCTGTGATGGAGCTAATTGCGCCGCTGGAGTTGGAGATTGTCGCAGCGGACGTCGTTGAGGAATAACTTGAAGAATACATGTTGATGAGGTAGAAGAGGTAGGCTCTAATACCATGTAAACTAACGAGAGGTAGATTGGTTTGAGAGGAAGGACTCAACGCAACTAACTGTGTGAAGCCAAACTTAGTGTGTGTGTGTGTGTGCGTGTGTGTGCGCGCGCGCACTGGCTATTGTCGGACATGCTGTAGGAAACCGGGAAGGAAATCGAGCAGTATCCAAATACAACACAATACCGATGTGATTACAATGTTGGTTACAATCTGAATCATATCTCTAACATATGGAAAGATATATTCTATCTTTAACAGAACACCATCCCGGCCTCCCTGATCGCCCCATTCTCCGCGTACATGTCAACCAGTGTGTGCTGAGGATCACACCCACGTGCGCCATCATTCCACTCCTCTCCATAAGCACACACCGCCCCATCTCGAGCCCACCCATTGCATCCGCAAGACGCGACAAAGATGGGCGCCAAGATCGCGCCAGCTCAAACCCCTCGCCGACCATCTCTTTAAATGCTCGCATGGCATCCTCGTACCACCTGTTCCACGCGTACATAGAGACCATGGTGGTGTACACCGTGTTCCTCTCGGGCAATTCGTCGAACACCTTGAGTGCGATGCGGACGAGGCCCGACACGGAGTAGGCCCGGACGAGGCCATTGGCGATGTAGGCATCGAGGTCGAGATCGTGCTTGATGGCGAGTGCATGGAGCTGCTCAGAGACGCGGAGCAGGAGGCGGGCGGAGGCCTTGAGGAGGAAGGGGAAGGTGTGTCTGCTGAGAAGGAGCTATCGCGGTGGTGGAGGAGGAGGAAAAGGAAGGGGAAGGTGTGTCTGCCGAGAAGGAGCTATCACGGCGGTGAAGGGGGAGGGGAAAGAAGGGGAAGGCGGAGGTGGGGCCGGGGCCGGCGGAGGAGGCGAGGACGCGGAGGGAGGTGTTGAGCATGAAGGAGTTGGGGACGCATGGGAGGGAGGAAAGCAGGTGGAGGACATTGGCGGGAGGGGAGAGGGCGGCGTAGGTGGCGAGGAGGCGCGAGGACGCGAAGGCGTCAGAGGTGAGGCGGTCAGAGACGAGCATGGCGGCGTGAACGGGGGTGCGCGTGCAGAGGGTGGCACAGTGGTCGACGAGGAGGGGGAGGTTGGGCATTTGCGCGAGTTCGAATGGACTCAACCGTGAAAGTATGAAACCTTACATGGTAGGTTGCATGTTCGCGAGTGTATCCCGCACTCCCGTGCCCTCGCCCACCTCCTGTGTATGCAGCTGCAACCGTTTTAAACGTGGTTTAACAAAAGTATTTCTACACGGATGTGAATACTGTGCAAATTCTATTTTCACCAAACTAAGAAGTTTCAAAAAAATCCCATACAATTACCACATGTAGTGGAACCGTGGAGTGTATGCGCTAGATCTCTACAAAATTTAAAGATCAATTTTGATTACAATTGTGATATATGAAAAAGAGAAATTCTTGTTGAAACAATGATACCCTATTTGGATACTATTCTAGACAGAATTTGTCTTTTCTTTTTATCTCGCAAATGTGAATGAGTTTGAACTTGAAATTCTGTAGAGATGTCGAACATATGTTCCACTACATGTGGTAAAAATAATAATTTTTTAAAACTTCTAAGTTTAGTGAAAACCGAAGTTTTCAAATTTTCATTATATTCACATTTTCACCATATACACCCTCTTTCTACGCACTTCACATATTTGAGAATCTTGTGGCGCGGGGAGATTACATAGAAAAATGGGACGGACGCATTGTTGTCATCGTGAGTTCCGTTGTTTGGGTTCACCAGACCCTGACCTCAGATTCTTGGTAAACCAATGGACTGGCATTGGGTGGCAGTAGGGGGACGTCGGCTAGAGCTAGAGGGTCTTGGTGACAATCCTAACTAGTCAAGCTTGTTTTGGTGACGATAGTGAATGCGGCGTGGCAACATGGAAAAAGACAAGGAGAGGCGAGGTAGCAATGGATGTGAGATAGGATCCTGATGAGCAAGTACCAATGACGATGATGCTATGACTTGCGATCCGGGGAGCTGGTTGTGCGTCGAGTTGGCCAACAGCCTCCAATTAGAAGCATCGCTAAGGGCGTGTTTGGTTGCCCGCATCCGGCTGAGCCTGGCCCGCGGGATGCAGCAGGACGGTGTTTGGTTGCCTGTATTCGTGCGTGTTTGGCCTGTGGGGTGCAATGCGAGGCGCGGACCATGGCTCCATAGAAATGAGAAAAGTAGTTGTTTCCTGGGGGCCTGGCTCACGTGGGAGCAGGCACGTGCCTCTACGCGTGCAAGAGGCGAGATGGCGGGTGATTTTTAGGGTTACCGCCCCTGCATGCCACTCGTTCCCCTTATACTTACGCACCACTCTCACTCTCTCTTGCCACTCACTCTCCTCGTCTTCTCCTCTCCCCGTCTTCTCCTGGTAGATCTGGTCTCCTCTCCACTCTCCTTGTTATGATTGTGCAGAGGTAAGGAGGCATGGTTCCTCTCCTATGGCCGTTGCTCCCCTTTCTCTTCCCTCCTGAAATGCCTACCCCCATCTCTCCCTTTCTTCTTGTGCGATTTTGTGGTTTTGATTTGTTCGTACGTGATGGATTTGACTCTTTTGAGGATATGGATGTCAACTTTGTGCTATTTCATGCTAACCATCTCCATACTATCTTGTATTAATGCTTTCACTATAAGCTATTTGTTATGATTTTTTTGTCGTTCAGATCTATGATGTATTCATGATTTTTTGTGGTCCAGATCTATTATGCTATTTGTGGTCCAGATTTATTGCTTGATAAGACTTGTTTTGTGGTGCAAATCTATTGCCTTGTTCAAAAAAAATTATGTGGTCCAGATCTATCATGCAATGAAATCTGAGCATGTTTTTCCATGTTGATGGTATTTCAATGGCACTGGGAGGTGTTTCCTTGTGAAGCAGCAGCTATGGCATTAGAAATCTATAGCCTTTTTTCTTAATATGTTACATATTATACAGTACTTGCAGTTGTGATCACATAAATCTAATAAATGGGTTTTTATTTACTTGTTTAGATGGATATGCAAAGCAGGTGACGCATGCTTATTATTAAGGCATCTGCTCTAGTCACAGTTTTGTATGCTTTCTTTCTGAGCAGGATTAGGCTGTCTCGATAGTCAAAACCTACAATCACATATACCCCAATGTCCGAGAGAGACAGTGGGCACCAAGCAAACCTAAACAAAATATACAATTGTGATGATGTTGAGTTTGTAGACATGCTGCGCATGAGGAGTTCCCCATTTTTTCCACCTACGCAACTTGTTTAGAGAAAGGAATTTGTCGCGAGATAGCATACACAGCTCTGTAGAAGAGCAAGTTGCGATGTTTCTCCTCTCCATGTGGTCGGCCATAACCAAAGATTTTGAATAATCCATCAAACCATTTGGAGGTCTCTAGAGATAGTGAGTCGGTACTTTAGGGAGGTCTTGTATGCCATTAGTGAGCTAGGAAATGAGATTATTAGGCACCCATCCAATGAGACACCACTAAAGATCCAAACGAGTTCAAGATGGCATCCCTATTTTAAGGTACTAAAATTGTCATTTAATATGCTAGGATTGCCTTGTACAAATGGATGTGTAGCATGTAACAATAGTTATTGTTTGTCGTAGGATTGTGTGGCCTCAATCGATGGGACTCATGTGCATGCTAGAGTACCAAAGGAGATTTCTGCAGCCTTTAGGGGTAGGAAGCACTATCTTACTCAAAATGTGTTGGCTATAGTGGACTTTGATATGAGGTTCACCTATATCTTAGCTAGTTGGGAGGGTTCAGCGCATGACGCCCTCATTCTGAAGGGATACAGGTAGGCTACTTTAGCTGATAATTCAAAAATTTCACCATGTAAACCAGAATGTCATGCAAGCAAGCGATCATAGATCGTTACCACCAGACGCGCAGTGAAGCGGAAGAAGAGTTGGAGCAGCCTGATCCAACGAAGAGCGCGTCGATGAAGTGGTCGTAGTCAATCATTCACCATAGTCGATCGTCCAGCGTAGTCAATTGTCCAACGTAGTCTATCGTCCTCAGCAACGACTGTCTCCTCCAGCAACCAATCGAGTTTCTTGCCAAGGTCGCGGATCGTCCTTTAGCGCAACAGCAACTGCAGTAGCACTTCTACGGTATCCACATGTCCAGGGAAGGAACACTGTACACCAGTGTGCTAGCACCAAGCCGCACGGGAAGGCTCTCTCAAGAAGATGGGGGCTAGGGTTTGGAGCAACTCACGTCAACTCGTATCGTGTCTCGTGTATCTCCCAATAGCCTCATGCATCTCCTTATATAGAGCTTGTGATGGATCCCTATATGAACACGTTTGTTCTAACCCGTTAAGTGTGCGACCTGTTAGGTTCTTGCGTAGTCAGTTGTGACTCAGGAACCTTTTTTGATCATGAGTCGTCAGCGGCTCCTAGCAGGACATAATGATTCCTAAATACATACAAGTTATATCGGACGAACCTTAATGCAATATGATCTATGACCAGGTCCTTATCACTAACGACCAACTCATATCTCTATACACCAGCTCATATTTGGTCTCAACCAGTTCATAACTCCTTACGACCAGGTTTCGACTACTTAGTGATCATGTTCGATTAGCCTATGACCAGTTCGTATCTCCAAACGACTAGTCTGTATCTGATCGAACTGAAGATCTGCTTAATGATTACGTATTCTCCCTTTGACTCACGATATTCTGTTGAACTCCAGGTGAGATATTATATCATCCATGTTCTGTTCAAAACTTTCTTGATTAAGTGTCGAATAACTTCACGTGGTCGAACACTTCAACCACTAGTGGCATGGTCATGCACTTTCTTTATCCAGCCACATCGAGGGGTCCAAAGATATCTCTTCTGTTATGGTAGGAGGTGCAAATCTCATATTCGACCAGTCATATTCCTCCGCATATTTCATAGCATACCTAAAAGCTACCTTTATAACTACCCAGTTACAAAGTAGCGTTTAGTAACCTCAAAGTGTACTCTTACACATGTAGGAAACCATGCTGATCTCAGGTCTAAGGATTATATTATACATCATCATTGCTTGAGATCAACTCATGACACATGAAATCATAACAATCTCAACAGTGTCTCAAGGTGGGTCAATCTAACACCATGTTCTATAACATATGTTCACATTATTGATTCGATATCCATATATCCATGATCAGTGAAATATGGTCATCAATCAATACATGTGCTAATCAATAGAGTCACTAGTATTTCGACCAGTGACATTCGACTAGGGATACATTTAGAACAACATCACCATGAGTTAAAAGAGCTTCACCAACAAATCACATACTCGTTAATCTTTATAACCGATGATTCATTCAAGGAACATAATAACACTTATTCAATAACTCATAAACATAGACGTGATACAATCATCTCTATGATTGCCTCTAGAGCATATCACCAACACATTCTTGTCGATGCATTAAAGAGGGAAGAAGGGTTAAGGGTTCCTCCAGGTAAGCAATGTCTTGTGGTAGCCACAAATATTATATCATTGCATAAACCCTAGAACTAATGTATGTGCATAAATTTTTAAGCAAATTCTACCTAGATACTGGATATGCATGTCGCTTGGGGTTCGTTCCTCCTTACCGAGCTACTAGATACCATCTGAGGGAGTGTGGTGGAACAAACTACCCCACTAATCCTAGAGAGTTGTTCAATTTGAGACATTCTAGCCTATGGGTAACAGTTGAGAGGGCTTTTGGGGCATGGGAGAATCGATTTCGCATTCTTGATAACAAACCCTTCCACCCATTCAAGACCCAAGTGAAGTTAGTCCTTGCATGTTGCATTCTGCATAATTGGATACTTGAGCATGGCCAAAACAAGGTCTTTCCTCCAGAGGCAGATTGGGTGCCCAACACCAGTGCCTCCAATGGCCATGGTGTTCCTTTGGATGACAACTCTACCTGGCAGATAAAAGGGACGAGTGGGGTAATGAAATGTGGGAGAATAGAGGCAATTCTCGTGTCTTGCATTATCATTTCCTATCCTTTAATAGTGTATGACACTTTGTTGGTGCCCTTGATGTATGCTATTTTATTATTTCCCCATGTTGACCACTTGCGAGCTGGTACTGTATTAATTTAACTTGTGACTACATGAATGGCATGGCTATGAACTAGAGATAGTGTTCTTTGATTCCTTTGAATGTTTCTTTGGTTTTTCCTGCCTTTGAAATATTGTTTTGGATTCTTGTTGCCTTTTCAAGTCTGATCTGCGTGGTGTTGGGGGTTCTTGCTGCCTTTTCAAGTCTGATCTGGGTGGTGGTGTGGATTATTGCTGCCTTTTCAAGTTTGATCTGGGTTCAACTCTAATTTGGGTGATGTTGTGGGTTCTTATTGCCTTTCATCTGGGTCTACCTTTCATTTGGGTTGCTTACTGGATGTAGGCAATGGCTGAAGAGGTTGTTGATCTTGTGGGAGGCGCCGAGGAGGTTGGGGTGGTGTTGGGTAACGTGGAAGGGGTGCAATGAGATGGACCAATGTCATGTCCTCCTTTGTGCTCCGTCGCATGTGCCAACTCATATCTTCTGGTGTAAGAACTAACAAAGGATTCAAATAAGTCCACTTGAACCAAGTTGCAAAGTATCTTCATGAGTTCACCGGCAATGAGGTCACTGGTACACAGGTGTACAACCACCTACGTAAGTGGCGCCAGAGGTGGGTGAGGGTGAGTAGGCTTAGGGAGTTGAGTGGAGAAATGTGGGATGAGGAAAACCACATGAAAGTGCTGGAGCAAGAGCACTATAAGGGCCACATTAAGGTTTGTGATGCACAATCGTTTGCTTAGATTTTCATTTCCATACCATGCTTCCTGACTTATCCCATTTTGTTACATGTTAGGTGATGAACCACGGAGGTCCTATTTTGGCCCGATCTTCGATGAGAAGGTAAATTCGGTAGAAGTCGCTCATCTCTCACGATCCTGGCTACGAACTTGCAAGGCCCGAAACCACGCAATCGCTGAACTGCTCGACAAGTCGTTATCAACCGTGCACGAACAAGTCGTTATCAACCGTGCACGAATATCCAGATGACCTAATCATGAAGATCAATCCCTACATACACCGAAGAAGCACGCAAGAACAAGGTGAAACACAATTTTATGTATTGCAAATATTGATAAAAGTATTGATAAGGTGGGATTATGAATAAGGATCTTGACCGGGTGGTCTAGTTGACACACGCGAAAGATGCAAGTTGCAACGAAGGAGAACTAAACATAAACGAAATCTGAGTTCTAGCAAAGGGAGGCAGCGGCTCCTATATGGGGAGATGACCAGGGGTGCCGACCAGGGAAGTGCACGCACGCCCCTAGGGTTACAAGGTCCATGGGCCCAAGTGGAGGTGACGCAGCACCCTTTTGACTCGAGCTTAGAAATAGCACCAGATTCTTTTGGAGATTACGGTGCATTCAGAAGGAATTTTGAGGTAGGGTGAGATCCGTTGGAAAGAGGGCGAGATAATATTTCAATCAAGTACTCGTGGACCTCTAATGTACTCCGTATGTGAATGTTATGCATGTTTGAAGTCGGTGTTATCTTCAGAGACCGAATTGGATTGCACATGCTTCCCTTTATGATCAGCTCCTAAGTTCCTGATTAAAATAATATCACATGCATTAGGTAGTAGCATATTCTTATTAGAAACAAAATGTAATCATAGAAACGAAGTTACCTGATAGTTCAATTGACGTGCACGAGCTCTAGTGATTGGACCTTGCAAGTGCATAGGTGCAGCTCTATTATGAGGAGTGTTGGGTGTATGCATGGAAGTGATGTCCTCATCATTAGACACACCCTAAGGATACTGACTACCTAAACAAGCCCATCGAGAACTACGTGTCGATGATGGCCATATTTGGGAGTGGTTTGGCTATTGGGAGGTTTGCTATGAGCTCTAGTGAGTCTCTTGGTTCCCCATCTGACTATGCAGATAGTTGTATGAGGGCTGACACAATTGACATTGAAATTATCAATGTTGAGATCCATGAGGCCACAAAGACAGTTGATGTTGTCAAGCCATTAGAAAACCTTGCCAAGACTTTGCTAAAGACTGCCAAGAACCAAGAAGCTAATAGTGCTTCAGGGGCAAACCACAAGACAAAGAGTACCATGATCAGTGAGGAGGAGAGCCTTGTCCTGACCAACATCATAGATGCAGTAAATAATGTTAATGCTGCCATTCGTGAAACTGTAGTGGATGAGGTGCATCCAGACCTATATGGTGTTGTGATGTGCATGTCTGGCTTTCCTAAGGAAGGTTTGATTGTTGAATTCTCACACTTGGTTGACAACAAGGCTCAGGGTGCTGCATTTGTGGGCATGAATGACCAGCACCATGAGTTGTGGCTCAGGACCTACTTGGCCAAGCACTACTACATATGAGGTTGTTGTCTTGCTAGTTGTTGTACATTTTGTGGGAAGGTGCTAGTGGGACACCTCTTCTTTTGTTGTTCTGATGGGAGCTAGATGAACTCCTCAATTGCCTGATGTCATGCCAGTGGGTGCTGGTTGGTGGGACACCTATTTTTTGCTATGGTGTTGTTTGTGGATGGCAGGATGACATGTTGGCGTAGTGGGTAATTATATGTGATGCTTCTTATAAATTAGTATGATGCATTAGTCATTTAGCTGGTCATATATGTTGTGAGCTAATTCTAAATTTCTGGGTCTATTTACTTGATGAGTGAGCCAATTATGGCTGTATTTACCTGATGAGTGAGCTAATTCTGAATTTCTAGTTTTATTTACCTGATGAGTGAGTCAATTTTGAATACTTTGCTCTATTTATTAGTTGATGAGTGAGCCAATTCTGAATTTCTGACTCTATTTACTTGATGAGTGAACCAATTCTAAATTTCTGTCATTTCTCATGAAAACTGCAATGTCAAGCCAGCATGTTCATCTGCTAAGTTTCATGTTCAGTTGTCATTTGTCATGAAAACTGCAATATTCATGTTTATGTTCATCTGCTAAGTTTCATGTTCATCTATCATTTGTCATGAAAACCGCAGTTTTCTTGTTGATGATCATCTGGTAACTTTCATGTTCATCTGCCATTTGTCATGAAAACTGCAATGACCGTGTTTATGTCATGAAAACTTGGTAGATCAAAACCTGGCGGTATTTCCTGACTGGTCCTTTTTGCATGTGCTTCTAGTTGCCAATATGTTATTTAATGGCATGGTTTGATGATGGTTGGTCATTGATGTTTTTCATAAATTTTAGGTGCACCATTGTGTCGTGACTTGTGAGGAGTCTGAGATATTGGTTGCAAGGAAAGGCATGTGATGATTGTGCACATAATTTATGTCCGATGCACCCTAAACTATAGTCATTTTTTAATGATTCAAAATTTCCTCTTTTTTTGGTTGCCACTCGGAGGTGCCTCCTTATGAGGCAGCAGCCGTGGCATTACCTGTTAAAACCTCAAACAACTTGTCATGATGCAAATGATGCCATACCATCACAACTTGAGGCCTTACTTGTGAACTACTTTCTCAAGGCACTTATATGCACCAAAAAAAATTCTTGGTACTTTTAGTACAACTGATGGTAACCAACTGTTGAGGCCAAATCTGGCAATATTAACTAGCTCATGCCTTTGATTGTGGCCAATGAAAAAATAATGTGGCATGTTCTCTGAATACTTGTGATGAGAACATGACCCCTATGGATACAACCATATTTGCTATGCTTGCTGTTCCAAGTACAAGACCTCGTACGCTTCACTTAAATTATCAGGTGAGCTTGTTTTTAGGAGTGTCTTTATATTATATGAACTATATGATGCTACCTAATGATGAAATATATAGATGTGCAGCACCATATCATTTTTGGTCCAAGACAAGCAAGCAGTTCGAGCTGGACCCGTTTTGGAATCCAGTTCGGCCTCCGGAATCAGCCTGACAGTACCAACTTAAAATAGACATAACTTTTGCAAAAGGGGTCCGATTTGGGTGTTATTGGGCTTGTTGGAAAGCTAACGTTGAGATCTTTCCAACGGATCCAGCCTCACCTCCAAATTCCGTGTGTAGACTTCGGAATCATCAAAAGAAAGTTCTATGTCACTGATTTGGGCCTTGTAATCGTACTGGAATTGGCCCATATGCCGCCGGCCCACCTGGGGCGTGGTTACTGTTTACATGAACAGTATTCGTGACTTTAGTCCCACCCTGCTATTTCTTTTAGATTTGTGGCTCCTCATCCCCTATTTGAGGAGGACGCACCCCCTCTAGTTCCCTTGGATTTTGTTTAGTTAAAAGTTAGCCTTGTTGCAACTTCGTGTATTGGCTTGTGTCGACTAGACCAACCATAATACCGCTTTCGAAATCCCAATTTCAATATTTCAATCTTTATTTGCAATTTCAGATTGCTTTATCTTGTTCTTGCGTGCTTCTTCGGTGTATGCAGGAATCGACTTCGTGGTCAGGTCAACTGGGTATTCGTGCATGGTTGATAACGACTTGTCAATCAGTTCAGCAATTGCGTGATTTCGAGCCTTGCGTGTTCGTAGCCAGGATCGTCAGAGTTGAGCGATGCCTACCGGACTTATCGTTCTCATCGAAAGATCGGGCCAACAATTCAAACCTTAGGGTCTTCGCTACAGCAATCGGTGAGAGTTTCTAGTTTTCTAGCATAGATTTGTTTTTCATACATAGAGTCCAAAATTGCCAAAAGAAAAATTTGCATCTATCATCCATACGAGCCCTTTGAGCCTTTGTAATTTTTTCTTTTCAGTTTGCTTGTTAAATATTTGGTTGCATGTGCTTCTAGTTGCCAATATGTTATTTAATGGCATGGTTTGATGATGGTTGGTCATTGATGTTTTTCCTTTGCATCGCTTAATCGTTTTAGGGTTCTTAGTTTTGCATCTAAAAGCAGAATATTCGTGGGTTAGAACTCCTCTAATCTAAACCAAAAAAAGAACACTTTGATGTATTCGACTTGTGGAAAACCCTAGAGTCGGCAAAAATAGAAGGAGAAAGAGGCCGCCACACAAAACAAAAGCCGTGGTAGAAAAAAAGCAATCTTACACCAAAACCAAGGAAAACTGGTGGAGCCCTTCTAAATATAGCCACAAACTTGCACAAAAATTTCATCAAGATTATCCACGGAATCAAAAGATATAGCATTTAAAGATTGAAACCGAATCGTTTCATCCGAGTACAATTCCGTCGAGAGACCTTCAAGAAAACATAAATTTTGTGCACCATTGTGTCGTGACTTGTGAGGAGTCCGATATTGGTTGGCAAGCTAAAGGCATGTGATACTTTGTGCTTAATACATAATTTATGTCCGATGCACCCTAAATCGGTCATAGTCATTTTTAATTTGATTCATAAATTTCTTTTAGGTTTATGCCATTTTTTTTGTGCTTCGAATATGATGGCATTTAATCTAATGAGGCATTATCTCGTTAAATATTTCAAACGAGTATATATGCCATATAAAACTTTACTTTTTCATCTCTAGACTAACTATTGTTTTTGCTTGAACTAAAGGATTGTTTATGCCGACGTTATTCTAATTTTTGTGCACTACATTGTGTGAACAATCTTGTTCCCTACAAAGGAGTCCGAGATAGTTGGTTAGCCTCTCCTAGCACTTGTTGTGAGGTTTTCCATTGCTTACATCAAGTCACATTTATCTTTGCAGCGCATATACACATCTCTTAGGGGCTTTGATTAGCTAAACTTTGATTAGACTAGGATCAAGAACTTTGACTAGTACTTTGAATAATTTTTCAACTTGCTAATCGATTTGATTATTGCTGATCCTTGCTACCATATTGAAGCCTTCGAGCTCCACTTCCTACTAACTCAACAGTTTCGTTCATTACAATCTGGGCTAATCGCAAGTGAGAATATCACGAACCACCAATCTGGTTGTACCACTTTCTTGCCGCATTGGTAAGAACTAGTAAGAACTTTGTAAGGCGCAGAGAGAGCAACCGAAGAAACCCTAAAACCTAGTAGTTCATAGGAGCATATACATCGTCATTTGTTTCTCGCTTTCTACTAACAATGACACTTACTTGAAGGTGCCTCCTTATGAGGCAAATTACGTGGCATTGACCTCAAAGGTAAACAACTGTCATGATGCATGATGCCACTCACCGAGATACGCACAACTTGATGCCTTACTATGTTGTGAACTACTTTGAAAGGCCTTGATTCTTATGAGAAGATGAGAAGGGAAAGGACTACTTTCGATGATGTTCAACATTGGTGGTCGAATATCGAGTACCACTTCAAAAATTCATGGTAGCATATGAAGAAGAAATTACAACGTCGCTTTGGTAACTCCACCACCCACGGTCACAAGCGAGGTGCAACCTAAGGTAACAAAATGCTAACATTATTTTGCCTCCTACTCCATCTACAGATCCCGCTGAGACGCTTGAAGAGATGAAGGATGATCTCGCGATCTTATGTCATTAGAGGAGAAGTTTGAGGTACCCACAGATTCGAGGAGGACGATAATGACAAAGGTACCGATGTGATGATTGTGCACATAATTTATGTCCGATGCACCCTGTGACTATAGTACCATTTTTAATGCAATATTTCAAAATTTCTTGTTTTGACTTGCCACGAACCAGGTGCCTCCTATGAAGGCAAAGAATTTCATGACGGTCGAATTAATTACCCGTAAGGAAGTACCTCAAACAACTTGTCACTTGATGTGTTGTGTTATATCATGCTTAATGAGCCCGTTAGTTTGGAATGTGCCATGAAGAAAGTTTCTGAACTTTCATCGCTAAATTCTCTATCTAGCACCTACACCTACTATTTTAAATTAGTTGGAGATTATGGTGCAGACAATCAATTTATGGTATATCGAATATGCATAACTTGTGATCACATGGATGAATTGAAGTTTGTTGTTTTAAGCAATAATTCTTGTGTGCTGAATCTTGTTCATTGTGCGAGAAAAATAAAATTTAGTGATCATTCAATCCCTATGTGTTCGTCTTTTATTGCACCATCTAGTATTGACAATGTGCATAATAATGTTGAAGTATGGAAGAACTTTCAAGTCTTTTCACCCTTGCTTGATGAATTTGCTAACGCTCAATTCAAATATGATTATATGAATGAATTTTATTTGATTCCAAAAGTGCTAGATTTGCTCTTATGTGCTATCACTGCAAGTTTACAAATTCAAATATTTGAATTGCATAAATGCTTCACTTACATTTGCAAAACTAGTTGCAATAATTCCTATGTGAGAAATTTTGTTTTGATCATTCGCATATATGATTACTCTTGGGTTAATAATACAATGATCTTTTATAATCGTTGCTATCTTCTAACATTAATTGTGCAACAACGAAGAACCGTTAAAACAGATGACATATACATATACCATGCATACACATTGGCTTCTTTGTTACCCTATTTTCAGCTTATCAAAAGCCGAGGACGGCTTTGTTTTGCAACGTCCCAAATGTGGATTTGTGTTTCAAATGTAAGAAAATGAGAAGAAATTAAAACTTTTCTTGCATCTTGAAATCTTTTGACATTCGTAATTCTTGTAAAGGAATTATGGAAATCAAAATCAAAATCCTCGATTGACTCCAATCAAAACCTCCTTGACAAAGATCTGATGCCATAGCCATGTCACAATTTTTTCGAGGCCTAGGGATGACTTGTGACACCTCTGACTTATCTCATAATTTTCAGAAATTATTTGATAATTTTGGAGGCAAGTCAAACCTTGGTCAAACCCTAATTCACACTTTCTCAAATTTTTGGAGAAAATGCGCAGCATGAAAATCTCTGAAAATTTTATGTGAGCTTCATCCTGCGTTAGCAGCATCCAGCAAAATTTCATGATTTTTGGAGCTGGTTTGCTACCTTAAATAAATTCCTTAAAATCAGTCGCTTAAATTCAAACCTAACCGTTTTCACTGCTCTGGGTTCGACCTGACGCTCGAGCCACTTGATCGGTTCGATCAACTAACGCACCGCCTCGGCCGCTTGGGCGAGCGTTGTGAGTCGTTGGATCGGCATCAAATGGCCCACGATCGCGTGAACGTTCGACCATCCGAAAGGCCGATCCATTTGAGCCGTTGGATTCTAAATCGAGGGCTCACGATCGCGTGAGCGTTCGGACCGTCCGACGCCCGCGAACGTGAACCGTGAGGATCCAAATCAACGGCCCAAGTTTGAGCGACGATCGAATCGTTATGATCACCCGTTCTATTTGAACCGTCGATTTCAATCCAGCGGTGGAAGCGTCGTCTCCTTCCTCGGTCGAGGCGCGTTGAGTCCAAGCAATGGCGTGGCAAGGAGAAGCGCGCGCGTTGAGTCACCTCGTGGTCACCTTTAAGCGGCTATCTCTGCGCATTAAATGCCCGTTGTGCACCGCCTCGAAGTCCATGGTTCAACGCTCCGTCGCTCTCAAGTGCTCTCATGGCGGATTGACCGAGGAGAAATATCGTCATTGCTCACTGCCATTCTCGCTATTTAAGCTCCATTGTTTCACTCTTGGCTTCCTTTAGCACTTCCGCAACTCTAGCTAGCACCCACGGCGTGTTTGAGTCGCAATCACTCGAAATCGTTCAGCGCCATTATTGAGCTTGAGTTTGGTGAAAGCGATGCAGGGCTCTCTCCTTTCAATTCTTGCTCCTCTGCTCCATCTTTACTCTCGGAGCTTAACCCTCACTCAATTTTGTTCATTTCGCTCGGGCTTGGCCGAACTTGGATTTTCCCATTTGTTGAAATCCCCATTTTCTTCACGAGCGAGACTCAACCCTTCTCTGTGCATTTTACGTGCTCGGGTAACTCCTTACTAGTCCCTAGTTGCTTGGCACCCGCTTACTTGGACAGCGAGAGCTCTTTCACATTTTCATTTTCGGCCATTTTCGGCCATTTTGGGTCATCTCTGTCATCTCAACTTGCGGCGTTCTAACTCGCGCACCAAAGCTGTTGGTTCCATTAGGTGCGCCGAGTTGTTAAGAACCCGTTTTGGGCATTTGCTCGCACGCCACGGCCGAGTCGCCGGCGATGAGCCTCCTTCGCCGTCGTTTTGTCGGATGAAATCGGCGCGAGCTTTTGAGCGTGGTTCGTGGGACCGCCGATCGTTAGATCTACGACCCAGTCACGCGAACGGATCGATCGCACGCCTTGATCGGTGGACCGTTGGATCCAAGATCGGCCGTCCCGATTCAGTGAACGTCGACCGTCCGAACGGTTCGATCCGCGTGGATCATTGGATCCAAGATCAACGCTCATGCGTGCGTGAACGTCAACCGCCCGAACGCCCCGATTCACGTGGACCGCTGGATCTAAATCCAACGGTGAGCGTATGTGATTTGTGAGTCGCACGCGCGCGTTATCTCGTGGACTTGGATCGTTGGATTGGTGATCAACGATCCAAGTTCGCCCACGCCGCTTTAATTTTGGATTTTCCGAAAGGATTATTTGTCAATCAAAATGTAATTAACTTGTAAAATGCATAACTATTTCTTTTAATTCCTTTCCGGTTGGTTCAAATTTTGTTAGTTATGTTTTTAATCGAACTTTAATCTAAAATGCTTCTAACCTCATGATATGCACCAAAAATTCTTGGTAAACTTTTAGTACAATGAATCGATGGTAACTAGATCGTTGAGGCCAACCGCAATATTAACTAGCTCATGCCTTTGATTGTGGCCAATGAAAAATAATGTGGTTCTTATTGCGAAATTCTTATAAATCATGCTCTGCTGTGTAAAATTTTCAAAACATTTGGAGAAAGTTTGTGTTGAGTACTTGTGTTTTCTTCGTTCTTATCGGTTCTTTTCGCTCTCGTTAGGTTCAAGAGCACGTTGATAACTTAAGTGATCCTCGCAACATCTTGAACCACAAACAAAAAGGCTGATCATGTTAATCCCAGATTTTTCAAGTCTAATACATTGATTTCAACTTGTATGTATGCATTGCTATGTTGTTGTTAAATTATGGTTAGCATCCTATAGTTGCATAATCAGGAATTAATTATCCTCTACTACCATGAGCCTAAGTTATTTGCTATGATTTGAGTTCGATGGATGAGCTCTTGGCACTTAGTAGATTGCATTGAAATTGCTTAGAAATTCTTGGTACTCAGAGTAATGGGCGATCATCGATGGTAGTCGATAATCGTTGAGGCCAAATCTAATTATTATTCCATTATGTCTAGCTCATGTGCTTTGTTACTTTGTAAAGGCAAAACTGAAAAAATAATGGTTTTAGACTTGGGCACAATGGTATGTTGGTGTGATCTGCTGGTGTGAATGGAATGGTGCCTAGGTCATCAAGGACCGAGTTACTTGTGTCACTAAGCCAAGCGCTTTTGCGTGCTAACCACGCGAGGGATATGGGACCTCTCTTGACTAAATACTTTGGCGTGTATTCCGAGTGCAGAGGGGGGTTGTGTGTGTTGTGTGAAAAAGGGTATGTGTTCTTGTGTTAAGGTGCGGTGGTGGAGACCTAGGCTCTCCACCGAGGGGCGTCAGAGTTGTTCAAGGCTTTACTGATGGGCGCTGACCAGGCTTTACGACATCTGGACAACGTATGGGTTTCTATCCATACAGGCGACTCATGATTAATGCACAATATTGGAAATGTCTCGTAGGACTTAGCCGTGTAGGCATACCTAAGGAAGTGTGCTTAATAGCTTGGCAAAAGGCGATGCGCGTGTGGGTACATTGGTACACCTGCGAGGATTGAATAACCTCGTCCTAGGTTATGGCCATGCTTGGTAAGGTCGTGCAAGAACTAGACTACAACCTTTTATTAAAATTTAACATGGTTGGTATGAATGGGTAATTCATGCTCTTGTTGTGGTGACTATGGGTTTAGTTACTTCGGATTGTTGTTGTCATCATCTCTTGTTATATTGTTGTCATTTACGGTTATTTGAACATTAAAACAGACTTGTCAACTTGCTTTTAAATGTACTATATTATTTCAAATGAAGATTGCTTTGTCTTGAAAATGAAACATATAGCCTCCACTTAAATAAGCTTGCATGTGCATATGTATAGGTCATTTATCCTACACGTAAGTCTTGGAGTACAATTTTTGTACTCATTTGCTTTGCTTAACTATCTGTTGCAGAGGAAGGTGAGCCCCAAGGGCCATGTTCTCACGAATACTTGTGATGAGAACATGACCCTATGGATACAACCATATTTGCTATGCTTGCTGTTCCAAGTACAAGACCTCGTACGCTTCACTTAAATTATCAGGTGAGCTTGTTTTTAGGAGTGTCTTTATATTATATGAACTATATGATGCTACCTAATGATGAAATATATAGATGTGCAGCACCATATCATTTTGGTCCAAGACAAACAAGCGATTCGATTTGGACCCGTTTTGGAATCCAGTTCGGCCTCCGAATCAACTGACAAGTACCAACTTAAAATAGACATAACTTTTGCAAAAGGGGTCCGATTTGGGTGTTATTGGGCTTGTTGGAAAGCTAACGTTGAGATCTTTCCAACGGATCCAGCCTCACCTCCAAATTCCGTGTGTAGACTTCGGAATCATCAAAAGAAAGTTCTATGTCACTGATTTGGGCCTTGTAATCGTACTGGAATTGGCCCATATGCCGCCGGCCCACCTGGGGCGTGGTTACTGTTTACATGAACAGTATTCGTGACTTTAGTCCCACCCTGCTATTTCTTTTAGATTTGTGGCTCCTCATCCCCTATTTGAGGAGGACGCACCCCCTCTAGTTCCCTTGGATTTTGTTTAGTTAAAAGTTAGCCTTGTTGCAACTTCGTGTATTGGCTTGTGTCGACTAGACCAACCATAATACCGCTTTCGAAATCCCAATTTCAATATTTCAATCTTTATTTGCAATTTCAGATTGCTTTATCTTGTTCTTGCGTGCTTCTTCGGTGTATGCAGGAATCGACTTCGTGGTCAGGTCAACTGGGTATTCGTGCATGGTTGATAACGACTTGTCAATCAGTTCAGCAATTGCGTGATTTCGAGCCTTGCGTGTTCGTAGCCAGGATCGTCAGAGTTGAGCGATGCCTACCGGACTTATCGTTCTCATCGAAAGATCGGGCCAACAATTCAAACCTTAGGGGTCTTCAACTTGCCCTATTTTGTCATGTTCAATGATGAAACAATGAATTATTTCTTTTGATTGGCTAGGTCTTCCATGACTTGGTATGTTATCCACCGTGGACGGCAAACCGGGGTGTTTTCTACTTGGGAAGCATGTCATGCAGAAGTCGACGGGTACAAAGAAGCATGCTTCAAATGATATCAATCAAAACAAGAGGCTTTTGCGGCCTACAATCGTGCAATTATGCAAGTCAACGAATCCATGGCCAAACTTGATACCAAGCCACAGAAGAATGGTGCTTTTAGATGCAAAGATGTTATAATTGCAGTTCAGCTTGTGATTATAATAATTTTGCTACATAAATTAATGTTAGTTGCTATTTGAGTATTTGACTATCCATGTGTATCATTGTGACATTAGTTGCTTGTAATAAAAAATTAACTAAAAATCCCATACAGTGGTCTTACATGCCGCACTCCAATGTCTAGGACTCAAGCAAAGAGGGAGGTATTCCCACCACACCCATGAAAGGATGACCACAACTAGGGTTCATGTGGGCAACCAAACAACTTCTCTTGCATCATATTTCATATATACCTTCCCATGCGAACAACCAAACAACTTCTCTATTGAGCCAAGCTACAAGGACACAGACAACCAAACGACATCACATTGCATCCCGCAGACTTGTCTCCTTTGGTATGGACTAGGCTCAATGTATCTGATGACCAAATAAACCCTAAAAGAACCAACAGGGGCACTATAGAGAACAAGACGACTGCGCGAAATCATGAACCATGAGGTGGCGGCGTAGAGAGGAAGGCAAGCATTGTGGCAGTACAAAAGGAGGGAAGGACTAACTGGGCGGGCGCAACGTGGGGAGGAATGCGAGCGATGCGACCGAGGAGGACGAAGCGAGACACTGCAGTGCACGCAAGAGACCAACACGCTCAAGGACGACCCGGCTGCCTGCAGTTGAAGCCAAATGACGCGGCGAGGAGGCGGGAGGAACCACGGTGACCTGACAATGGCGAGCAAGGACCCGATGGCGCGATGGCCCAACAAAGAGCCGACCGAACCGGAGCGCGAGAGCAGCGAAACCTGCCCAAAACGTGGACAGATGGCAGCAGGAGATTGGAGGACTTTCCGTACGAATTGAACATGAAGTCAACATTCTTTGTAGCTATAGATCAGGGAGAGATTCATGTCGTACATGGACAGGCACCGTATTTTCTGTTCTTGTCTCATCCATGAATTCGTGACTGTAACCCTGGCATTGAGTAACGCCAATGAGCTCCTGTTACCAAAAAAGAAAAAGGGAAAGGCTATTCTGTAACATCTATTTATAACTAGTGCAACATCTCGTGTGAGCCTATTCAAGTGATGCGTCACTGAGCATGTATGGTGCTCCATAGAAACTTCGTAAGTAGTGTTAGTTCTATAGAGTTGCCAGTTTTGCTAACGAGGGACATTAGATCATGGGAAAATTGGTTTGGTAGCATCACGTTCAGTCGTATTTAGAGGAATGGTATTTGTTGGTGACGTAGTGGAAAATAACACCGCAAAGACAAGAAGTTATGCCAAATTACATTGTCGTCAGTTACCGTGTTGTTTCGTCACGTTGGACAGGTGAAAAGATGAGTGTACCCTTCCAAAATTGGGGGATCCAGCTACAGAGGTCATGTGAAATGGATCCATCTTTATCCCATGTATAAAGCAAGCGAACCCAATTTTTCATCCATTTCGCTCGTCGTCTCCCTCACCTTTTTTCTCTGCTGCTCTCTCTCCTTGCCTTTGGTTCATTTTTCCTCGCTGAGCTCCAAATCTGTCTCCTTGACTGTGGTTCATTCTCTCTCTTTTCCTCGTTGAGCTCCAAACCCGCCTCCTTGCATTCGGTTCATTCTCTCTCTTTTCCTCCTTAAGCTCCAAATCTGTCTACTTGCCTTCGGTTCATTCTCTCTTTTCCTCGTGGAGCTTCAAATCCGTGGAAATGAGCCAAGGAGGGGACACATCTTTCTCTACTCCATCTGTGAAGTGCCTTAATTGCAATTTGGTGGTGAGGTGCAGGACGTCCAGCTCTCAGAAAAATCCCGGTTGTGGTTACTACAAATGCCCTATGTATTCAGTAAGTACTTTGATTTGGGATCTCTTATGATTTTTTTCCTGTGTGAAGAAATTCAAAATCTGCAGTTGATCTGATGTTCTCCCTATTTTCAAAGGAAACTAGCATTGGGTGTGCATTCTGACGATGGGCAGATGAGGTAGAGTCGGTCCAAGAGGCTACAGACCGTGCGCAACGTGATGAAAGAAGTGGAATGGTGGATGTCGAACACCTAATAGAGAGGGTTGAGATAATGGAGGTCAATGTGGTCGAAAGGTTAGAATACAAGATTAATTGGATGCTTTGTGTAATTTTGCTTCTTGTTGTTATTGTCATTTTGAAACTGTGATGTAATGGGAATATTGAAATTATTGAGAATGAGTCTTGTTGTTATTGTAATGAATGAGCTTGTAGTGTTGCAATGAATGAGCTTGTAGTGTTTCAGTAGGTTTCAGGACAGTGTCCAGAAAATGGGTTCCGAAAAAATTGTGCAAAAAAGTGTCCAAAAAGTTTCCAATAGTAGGTTTCAGAATCAACATCTTAGATCACAATAAGAAGCACGATCATACTAGAACAACAACAGTACAAAGCGTCATCTCAAAATGACATGTTTCATCAGAAAACGTGTTCATAACAGATCATACCACCAGGTTCCATTATTATGATAATAACAGCCACAGTGCAAAGCACCATTGCAAAATAACAGGTTTCAGTACAAAGCATGTTCATAAGAGATCATAACACCAGGTTTCATTACAAAGTCTCATCAAAACAGAGGATCATCATAACATAGCATCATCATATCTTGTATGAGGTCTGTTTGCCTCCTCTCATTCTTGGTGATGTTCTCCTGGTTTGTGAGGAGGCTGTTGGAATTTGAGTGGCTAGGGACCTTCTCATGGCCCTAGTAGTGGGAGCTCGGCTTTCTTCATTAACAGTGATTGATTTTCCCTTGGTAGCCCTTGTTGCTGTTGTCCTGCATACATGATGGTAAAAACTGAAATATATCAAAGGAAAGAAACTGAAATATATCATAGGGAAGAAACTGAAATATATCAAAGGGAAAAATGTAACAATATATCAAAGGGAAATGACCTTTTTGTAGTTGTTCCTGCAGCTAGTAATGCTAGTGCATCTTGCCCCTCTTGTACAGTCTTGTTCTTGCACACTCTTTTCTTGCAGACACTTCATGTAAGCAACAATCCAAACAATTTAGGTGGCAGAATAGTAATGTAAGAAATAACCTTTTATTAGTAGGTGTTTCAGCTGGAGCTTCTTCCCCCACTGATGGTACACTGTTTTTGCACCCCTTCTGGCGATGTCCAAGTTCACCACACCGCTTGCACCATTATCTTGTCCTAAAGGGTTGCTTTAGACTATCCTTGTACCTCTGTGTTTTTGGCCTTTCAGTTGGCCTCTTCAACTTTGGTGGTTAAAGCTTGAAACCAGGGTCAAAACTTTCTCATTGAGACTTGTCATGAATTAGTCTGAATACACCAGCATAGGCAGCCTTGAAACTTATCAACTGTGAAGTAATCATCAACAAACTCCTCAAGATTGCCCCTTGTGTGGCATATGAATGCTACTGCATGATTGCAAGGTTTACAACTAATTTTCCATTGTTTGCAGGAGCACATCTTCTCATCCAACTCCACTGCATATCTTGTGTCTTTTGTTGTTGCTTCCAGAGTGGAAACCTCAGCACCACTAGGGCCACATCTAGTGATCCTGTATCCCTTCAAGCCCCTACTATTGACCTTCTAATTTTCTTGCATTCTTCCCCTTAACTCCATTTTGGCAACCACATATTGTCTAATCCTCTCCAGAAGCTCTACAATTGGAAGTCCTTTGTAAGCATTTATCTTGATGTTGAAGGATTCAGTTATGTTGTTGTTGATGTGGTCAACTTTACACATTCCAATGAACATCCTCTTGTTCCATTTGTGAGGGTGATATGTGTGCAACCGCTGCATGAGCTCTGGACAGGAAGTTGCAATCCAACTCATGTGGCCCTAGAATTTTGTTTGGTTACAAGATCTTGCAGCTGGCCGCATGTTCTTGTCAATGACAGGGCCTCTGAATTTTTTCTTCAGGTTCCTCCAAAGATATAGCATGCACTCCCTGTGCTCAACTCCTTCTGTGAACACATTGTTGATAGCTGTCTCAAGCCCCTTGCAAGCATCAGTATGAATTGCCAAGCCAGATGGTATACCAATGGCTACCTTCAACTTCTCCATGAACCATTCCCAATTTTGTAGTGTTTGAGAGTCGAATATGGCCCAACAAACTGGAAAAATCCAGTTATGGTCATCTACTATAGTTGCGGATGCTAACTGACCCTTATACTTCCCTCCCAAATGTGTGGAGTCCACTCCCAGGTAAGGTCTACAGCCATTCAAGAACCCATCAATGCAGGGCTTGAGTGCAACAAACACTCTGTTGAAGAGATGCCTCCCTTTCACCTGCGTGTACTCTATGTCAACTATACTGCCAGGACACTTCTTCTCAACCTCTGCTTTGAAGTTGTACAATAGGTTGAAACTATCATCCCAGGAGCCTTGGATTTCCTCTAATGCAGCCCAAACTTTGAAGTATCTGACATCAACATGAAACTTCTCTTAGAGTCTCATTTTCAATTCTTTGGGACCAAGAGATGGATCCTCAATCAGCCAGTCCTTGATATGCCCCCACACACCATTTGTATGAGGTCGTCTTGTCCCCCACAAAACCTGTGGTGAAGAAAGTATGTTGTGCTACAATTACCTTCACCTACAAAAGAACCAAAGTTTCATCAAATTTCGAAAGTAAGATTGAAGTAGTATGAAATCTACTTGCAATTGTCCATACCTTGTAAGTTTTGTCATCCTGCAACCTTGATGCATAAATTCTCCAATTGCAATCTGGATGGGTACAAATGCTCCAAACCTCTTCTGCTCACTATAGTCAACGTTATACTCAAAACTTATTTAAAATTGCATAATGTCTAAGAGCTTGTTTAAAAGTACTTTAGTCAGCAAATATAGAATCCACTTGTACTTCTTTATTATTAAGGTCAGACATAGGGAGAGGCTCCAATAGAGCTTCATCATTAACCCCTTCTTCAAGCTGCCTCTCATCATCAGCATGATCATATTCAAACACATTGTCATCTGTGTTAGAAGGGTTGTACATGCCCTCATCATCCACTCCAACATGATCCTCTTCCTCACTTTCTGGCTCACTCACATTATCTGGTTCACTCTCATTATCTTGCTCACTCACATGGATCGTTAATGGCATCGTTCCAACAGGACACAGAGAGATATTGCCGACCTCCCCACTTGAATTATGAGCACAAGAAGGCAATCAAATCCTCCTTTTTCAAATTCCCTGAGTCTATTACCTTCTGCACCCACTTAGCCTTGTTGTATTCGATCCTATCCCTATCAGGTTTTGTCATGTACAAGCCGACTCTAACACTTACCTGTATAGCCTTGGTAGGATTCATCCTATCAAATACATTGCAAGAAATAAATAAAGCATCGTCTACCGTAAATAATGCAATTAAACGTGATAAATCAATAATACCCTTTTCCCCAATAGTAGGCACGATTCACAAATCCGAAATCCTAATTCCACAAATCAGAAACCTTAATTCCACCCCCCCCCCCCTTCCCCAAATATTAAGCAAGATTCAGAAATCTGAAACTAATTCCACCCATTCCCCCAATATAAAGTACGATTTAGAAATCCTTACCCGTCTGGCACACACGAAGCCGAACTTGTCACGTCTTCAGGGAACCTTTCCACCACGGTCTTGGCTGAACTCCTCAATCCGGGTTTGCCCAGACTCATCTCGCTCCAACTCGATCTACTCATCGCAACATGCTTCACTTCTCAGGAGAGGAAGATGCTACAAAGGAGCTAGTGGTGGAGTGGACTACTTCACTTCTCGAAAGGGAAGGATGCTGCAGAGGAACACCGGTGGCGGATTGGAGTGGCGGTAGCGCCCGAACAAGGTCATCGTGGTGGTGGAGTGAAGTAACGACGGTCTAGTGGGGAGAAAGGAGAAGGGAAAAGTGGCGGATTGATCAGGACCAATCTAGTCGGGATTAGGTTAACAACAAAGATGCTAGAAGGGGCATTACTATCATTTCCTTTTTCCCTCACAACCAATCCAATGTGAACTAACGGCAATGTCATTCGATATAATTTCTTATCTTCGCGATGCTATTTTGCACTGCGTCTCCAACGGAATATCATTCCTCTAAATACGGCTAAACATGATGGTACTAAACCAATTTTCACTTAGATCAATGGTAGGATAGGGGTAGAAAGTAAATAAAATACACACAACCTGCACATGAAAAGCATAACAATGATTATTCTCTGATCGCAGAGGAGCTAGAAAACCATCAACGGATGGCATACAAATACACAACAGGCGCGCATTTACAAGCTTATTTTGCCATTCCGAATTTCCAGTTTATTGCGTTGTTCTGCCCTGCTAGCTGCTATACTGTTGTTGCAGGAATTGATCCAGGGGCTGTAGCCCACATAGCTGGCTCGGACATTCCACACACCCAGGCAGATCCGAACCCTTCATGTTGGTCAGATCTCGCTGAAAGAGTTGATAGTCCGAAAGCCATGATTCTCAGGAAGTAGTGCATTTCCCGGGCGAATGGAGATTATTACCTCGAAACCTGAAAGAGACAATGTTAGATAAACAATTATACATATCTTCTTCCAAAAAAAAGATATTAAAGACAGAAGCACGTATACAACGGCAATAATGAGTTACAGTAAGGACTGCCTCAGTTTTGCGCCTATCTCACAATGGCATACGAACCTATAACTACAATGTTAACATGACATGATCACATGATTAGAACGATATCTATTGGTTAAAGTTGAAGCATCCTATGCACCAAAAAACACATTAACATTACGAAGTACATGGGCAGTATATTTACAGAATTTGTCTACAAAGGTCCCAAGAATATTGAGTGGAATTAGTCATCACCTGCATCTTTTGCAGCAACTGCTTCTTGAAAAACATCAGTTATAAATAAGATTTGAGACGGATTGTCCACCCCAAGTGATTGCGAGATCTCAAAATAACTCCTTGCTTCTCTTTTGTTTCTGTTTATACGAGAGATGAAAATCATAATTGCACACTCACTTTTCAATATATGGATAGCAAAGACAAATGGGACAAGAAATCCAGATCTTACCCGGTTGCGGTGTCAAAAAACCCACATATGTATTGTCGCAGATCACCGTAGGCTGTATTGCAAAATAGAAGCCTCTGTGCCTCTCTGCTGCCACTTGAGTATATGTAGACCTGTTGACAAGTACATATAATCTTGTATCAAGTCATCAAATGATTGAACACTCTTTACAAATTTTAGGAATACATATTGGGGTACTTCCAAAGATGCCTTCAATATCACCTTGTACGTGACCCATAACTTGAGGTAATATTTTGTAGGTTTAACTTAACTATCATTTATATTTTACAACCCTGTCACATGACTACTAATTTTACAATATTTTCTTTTTTAAGTATGACACAGCTCACCTCAGTTATATCTACCATCTTCCAACTAATTAAAATCTAGACTATCATCCTTTTCTTCTATTACAAACCATTTTGATGTGCTTTCTTTCATGCTTCACTACATTTGGTAGCACATTTGGCAACCTATCAACAGCAAAACAATTTTATTTCTTAGTATTGTGGAGCATCAAATTTTGTAGCATTGATTTTCTGTATTTAAATCTGTATTGCTTGCATGCATCAATCCTTCTAAATATGGAAGTAAAACAATGAAGCAAGTGAATGTTTGATGGCGATTATAGTAGCTGAACACGTTGCAGAAGTGCACAATTTTTTCTATGAATGATTTACACAGTTTTGCAATGGATATTGTTTCAACGCTCTCAAGGGTCAACTTTCTTGACCTAAGTTGCTCAGCAATAAGTATGAATAATAAACACATCTTAGGAGAAAAGATTCTGTAATGCCAGAAAAGTCTAAAGTTCACACTTCACAGGAGTTTGTGAAATAGATACCTTTGTGCCGCTAGCATGCCAGTTCTTTAGCGCCTCGGGAACATCCTCAAAGACAACTCCTAGCAGTTCTTTCCTTTCAAATCCTGTCCTCCATATATGACCCTGGAGACAGCCATTAAAAAAAGTTGAACTCCACTGAAGCAAAAGGAAATATGCTTGCATCACTGGAAAAGAATGTGAAGTAAGGTACCTGAAGTTGTTTCAATGATGTAATCTTCCGGTCTGCTTTAATCATTGATTCAACATTAGCAACTAATGAATTGATAACCTCTTCTTTGCCGGCATCATCGGATGGAATTGGAACAGACCCAACAATTCCATTTCTCAGGTCTTCCTCAACCTGAATAATTGGTCGCTAGTCTGTTAGAACTTAAGTAAAACAAACTAATTTGTGCAAGAACAGTTAAATATTGGGACTTAAATATCATCATTCATCAACAGTGATTCTTAGACGATACGAGATCTACAGCTTCACAGGACACGCTAAATTCCTTTATCATAACTTACTTGGATGCGTAATAGTTTGATGTCTTCTTTGGTTTCTTCATAATCATATGTAGAATTCAGATGCTTTCGCACATTATCACGGGCATAAGGAAACATGACATCAGTCACAAATGATATTGGAGTTGTTGTTCCCTCAATGTCAAGTACAACACAATGCTGCAAGTGGAACAAAAATGTTTAGTACTGATATTCAAGAAAAAGGTCAGATGATAAATTGACCAGACATAGCAATCACAAAGCAGTTAAGGAAGCACGCAAACAATAATACCCACAGTTGCAAAATGAGACATTATATGATCTATAAGTACCACATGAGAGGTCGAATGCCTACATTACTAGGAACAGAAAATTGACCTTTGATGATATGGCAGCATGACATCCATTAGGAATGCCAGGGCTTAAAACACTGCGCGGTCTTTTGGCACTGTTTATTGGACCATGTTCAGGAGAAGTCCAATCAATACCCAATTGATAGAGCTTGATGGCAGCATCAAAAAGATAATGATAGCATTCAGCCTGAAAAGCAAGACCATAACAATGAAGTAAATATCTGCCCTGACATAAATTTTAGGAACCGCAAGAATTATCCTCAACATAGCATACGTAACTACAACATCTATAAGAGACTATCATCACAAAACTCTCATCAAATAGCAGGTTTGATATGAACATTTAAGAACGATGTGCCCTTCGTTTTGATTGAGGTGGGATCCAGTTCAAGACATTTTGGATTTCATTTGAATGAAGTTCTTAGGTTGGTAATCACAAGTAGCAAAAGCACATGTAGCACTGAGGGATTCATCAAAATCATCAAAACAAATTCATAGCATTAAAGATCCTCCTTCATTCCATTGCGGATCCTACTAACTAGATCCAAATTGGCAAGGAACTCAAATGTTGAGCAACAACATGCACCTTATCAGTTTGCAACCATGTTAAGATGTATATTTTATAGACTATGGCTTTTCAACATGTAAATGGACGTCCATGTAATGGTAATTATGAAATTTAAATTTAGAATAATGCAAATATTAATGGGAAAATGTTTCAAGATGTACATAAAAAGTCATCCTTGGTTGCTTCACTCTCAGAGCGATCCTCTCGTCCAAGTATTCTAAAGCATGTAACACAATAAAAACATAAGCTAATGATAATGAGCGATAGCTTGACTAGCATACAAAAACAATAATGAGAAGTAATTCATACCAATACATTGTCGAAACGCTGAAGGTTGTGCAATGTAGTCGTTGTTATCATAGAGTATAAGTCCTTCAAATTGTGCTAGGTGAGCCTTGTATTGATCCCAAGTGTGTGTTTCGTGTGCATATTGTAACCAATGATTGTAAAGTTGTTGGTAATATGTGGGTTCGACCAGTAGCGTTCGCATTGGTATTGAAGGACACAAGGCCGTAATGGAAACTAGGATCGGAAGAGACGTCCGACAAATGAGAATCATCTCCGAAGGCAATAGATTGACATCTCGGCGTCCATAAGTCCGAGTGGATCTTGAGCTAGCATGTGATTCATAGGAAGAAGAGTCATGTGGTGAGATTGATCTTTTGGCGACCCTTACCCTCGTGTAGGTCTTATGATATTGTTTTGAAGCATGAGAACCGTGGTCTTCATCCCGAGTAGCATGCGTGAAGTTTTGCTCGCATGTGAATTCCAATGGTTGGTCTTGCCTCGCATCATGAGCATCCCACCATCAGCACCATCATCGGACGACGAGAGCTACTATCACGGACTCTTGTCTGGACTTCATCGGATGGCGGACTTTCTGTTTCTTATCGCTTGCCACAATATCCTCCTCAATGGTCTTTTTCTTCTTCCGTCGGCACTTGTTTCCTGTTTGTGTAAGTGAGGCAAAGTCTTGACCAATTTTTGATTGGTTGGCTACAATATTTCCTTTTCCCAAGATGACTCTTGCCAATATTTTTCTTTGCCCACGCTTCAATGGTTCATCATCTAGTGCTTTATTCAATTCCTTTCGGGATAGCATCAACTACAATGAGATGGCATGGGGCTCACCTTCCTCGTCTAGTAGGGGCTCTGATTGTATCATGGAGCTATCAAGCCACTCGTGGATTGGGTTCTCTCGTCTGCAGAGTGGCATTGATTAGATCGCCAAAAGGATCTACATCCCTATCTTCATTTCTAGTCTCATGCTCTTGCAAGCGAGCCTCAGTTGTAGTGGACATACGAGTTTATGTAGTTTCTTGTATCCAAGACGGTTCCTCAATTGTGTATGTACCAATGCAAATGTGCTCCAATTTCGTTCACATCCACTGGACGAAACACATTGCGAGACAATCCTAAGGCATATTTTGTTAATGTCGGTTCTGCGCTCCAAGCGTCATCCACCATGTAGCTACAAGTAACATAAAATTTGTGTTAAACTAATAGTGATGGGTCATTTTCCATGTATATGTATGGTCATAACAACCTACCTGCAGAATGACGACTAGCACTCATGTGAGCCTCATTGGAAGCAAATAAACCTCGTCGATTACGGTATTGTTCTAGCTCGCCTAGAGCACCGCTGCGTCATCGGTGTATCGGCTAGTCTTTGAATCGCCAATGTCGGAAGCGGCGAGTGGATTCTTCCCCATTATAGAAGCGGTTGCGGGTTCGAGAACGATCTTGTGCAAACAAACACACTTAGAGAGTTAGAAAAAATATACAACAAATATGTGATATTTATTTTGATTTAGGAAACTATGAACTTGCCTGGAACTATGTACGTGCGGTCCTTCATCATTGCAATTCTCCTATTAACAATCTTTATGACACGACAATAAGTGGCATCATCTTCTTCGATCGCTCTTGAAGTTGAAATTGAGTTCGTACGTCTTTTCAACCATCCACCCATGCTATTGCGAGTTTACGTTGGTCGACATATCGAGTAGTCGGTAAATTGGTTCTACCAATTTTATGACCCAATCCATCTTGGACCACCATTGTCTACTTGTGAAGCTGGAATACATATATTCTCCTTCCTCGGTCGTGCTCAAATGGTTGGAGCTCCATACATCTGACACCATCCACTTCGTGAACTTTGCTTTTCTATCCCTAAAACTTTTCAAGAAAATGAATGTGGTTCCAAACCTTGTGGCGTTTGGACGAACTATCTCCCCTCCAATTTGTTGGCGCATTTCATTATGGAGGCGATGTGGTTGTATAAGGCAAACAAATCCTCTTAGCGCTTGACAACTGCATCAACCTCCTCGACGACCAATATCCTTCAACATGAGGTTGGCGGTGTCGCGCACATGGTGCCAGACTAAAGTTGGGTACTCTTCAATTACCGGTTGGCATGCTTTCTTATAGTTCGCACCATTGTCGGTCTCAATGCATGACATGTTTAACTCCAACTTCTTCCACAACTCTACGAATCTCACGATACAAAAAGTCGACATTTTGTATGTCACGATTGCATTCAGACTTATGGAAAAACATTCTTCCATTGCGTACAACATGAAGTTAACGATACTCATTTGTGTAGGCCCAGTCCAAGAATCACACATAATAGAGACTCCATATACATCCCGTCTTCTTTGAAGCTGTGATACGTACTCCTTGACCTCTTGTTCGTTGGCATCAAGATATGTCCCATCGATTTCATGCCCTCTTGGTAGCGGAACCCCTTGGCCAAGTTCTTGTGTCTCTTTGATGGCGACGAAAATAAGGACACTCGGCCTTAACTCCAGCAATGTCATTACTATGGAACCACTTTGACCAAATTTTCCCAAGTTTTGACTTTGCTTCTCCAGAGTGTTGTATCAATGCGGGTTGGGCGGTGCCCGATTCGCAAAATATCGGATCAACTCTCATGGTGTGACACGCCAAACATCCTTGAAAAGCATTGCTTCTGTACCTACCTCTGCCACTTCCACTTCCTTTCCACTCCACTTCCGTACACTTCCACTACCCCACCATGTTCAACGTCGCCTGGCTCTAGCTCTTTGTTGCATCGATGTAACTCTATCGACTCCGACGAGCCCATTCCATTTGCATTTCCTCGTTATCATCAAATGCATCTTCATATGATGGACCACGAGCTCATGAGCTCTCTTGCGGCTTCCTCCATTCGCGATCGTTCATCTTGAAGAGATTTCTTTCTTGCCTTCGCTTCTTCAAGACTTGCAGGCATGAGCCTTGGACTTCACGGAACCCATTGCAAGCAACAACATCTCCGTGTCTCCGGCAAGATGTTGTTTTAGCTGAGTGACACCTCACTTTGATTTTGTTAGATTGCAATATCTGCACTTCCAACCAGCCTCCTAGTCTTTCTCCATGGTCCCAAACATTGATGGATTTAGAAGTCATCACCTACAATAATCGACGGGATGAAAATTGTTAGTCATGGATCATATTGACAAGTGATTTCATCTTCAGTACATGGATATATGCTATGCAGAGTTCTGAAGGCATATATGTTGTTTTGTGAATGGATAGCATTCGTAGTCTTGCATACACGATACACAACATGCAATCACCACCATCAAATGTGCGTTAAGACTCAAGATTGATGCAAACTTTCAAATTTCAAACCACTATCCAATTTTATTGTCCTTTGCCTGAATCATGAGGCACTTTGAAGAGCTAAGTAGTATGTGGACGTTCATATACATGTGGAGTTGCTTTTCTCAAATGTCATAGATTTTACTGCCAGGGATACAAAGAAGTCTGAACACAAGGTAACAAAGAGAAGTTAATAATAGAGGAAACTTAGGCACACAAAACTTTTAGATGGCATCTAAATATCTAATCATGTCGCAACATATGCTAAAATATTAACTATTCCCTTGTTCTTTTTAAAATAATGTTATTGACTTTTCACAGTGTCCGAGGTGTGACTTTGAACTGTACTCTTTATTATTTTATAAAGATCAAATCAATATTATAATATTATAAAAGTGATTTTAACAACAAAAAAAATAGTGATATAGCCTTCGTATGACCAATCTAGATAGTTTTGAACATATTGATGATCAAATTTCAGAAAGGTTGACCGCACAAATTGTAAAATGTCATTTAAAAGACAATGAGGGAGTAGTGTATGGAGACCAAACTAAGAACTTATATTGAAAGAACTGATAATCTAAAATGAAGAAACAAATGAAGTTACAGTGAGAGGTCATGAGAACACACCTGTGTCTTAGCATTGATCCAGGAGTCACCCCACACATAAATTCCATGGTTCCGTACAAGAACAGCGGTTGCCTTTGGGTATGCTGCAATCTGTTAAATAAGTTAGCATCAGTTACCTAGATTCATCCAAAATATTGCTAATAACCACTTTGTAATCAGCATCCTATGGCACTTGCTCAAACTCTCCATACTCCAAAGGAATTAAGCATGTCCTTTAATCAGCTTGATTATAAAGTAAAGCCTAGATGACCAGATGAATCAATGGGATGGTGCTATTGATTGCTTTGCTGCCTAATTCTGTTGCTGGAACTATATTTATAGTTTTATACCTAAAGAACGGATTCTTGAGGATTGAGATAATTGAAACTCGAAAGAAAAGACATTAGTAGCATAGTAGCATACCGCTTCACTTAGTGAGTCGGTGAGCTCATACTCATAAGGAGTATTCTCAATTATAGGAATCACCAATTCATCATGGTAGCCGTGGCCTTTGATTCCTTTAATCATTTCCATATGTGTTATCTGCAGTAAGGTCAGCGGAGCAGTATATGGTCAAATAAGAAATTTCCATACAGCAGTTACTTTAGTGATTGATCAAAATTAAACCAATTAAAATGAGAGAACTACAGATCTACTACCGCTGTCAGTGTGAACCCTGGCAACACAAATAAAATTTCATGTAGTGTGTGCTACTTACCTATTAGCCTATTACAACCAGTATGTCAGTGTCATCTTGAAAACTCTATGGCATTTTAGTTTGTTTTGAATTTTGTTTTAGCCCATACAATGGGTGTGGTGTTGATATAGCACCGGTGTGTTGGGTATACTATGAGACATGCCAGTATATCTGTTGTGGTCTTTGGCTAGGTATGGGTCCGAGGACGAGGGTAGGGCACTCGCTCTCATCTAGCCACCGGCAGGGCTCTTCACTGTCGAGGTAGCGAGACTCTAAGGCTTGATTAGTCAGGGAGGCGAGGGATCGCCCTTCAAGCACGGTCGGGACTCTTCCCGACGAACAAGGAGGCTCTGATCTTTAGCCAACCGGTTATGGATTGATTTTGTTTATTTTTTGCTTGATTGGTAATGGATACATGCTATCAATTTTATAGAGACGACCCGACTTGGCCCCTAAGAAATAATCTATAAGGAAACTATCTCTAACAATAACTTACCTAACTAATAGATAATAAAAAACACTTAGCAGGTAAATTCCTAAATAATAAATCATGCCTAATACTTGCGCACATTACTGTTCACACAGTGCTACAGCACGCGCGCTGCAGTGCTCACCTGGATATTGGACCATAACATTACACCCCTCGCGACGAGGCAGCTCGTCCTCGAGATGCGGTGGTGACCACGGTTGAAGTCCTTGGTGGCCTCATGTTGATGAGGGAGTACGATGACGACATCGCGTCATGTGGACGAGCATCGACGAAGCTCCAATGGGCAATAGTCATGTTGTCGAGTAAGATCTACTCTTCGTTGTTAGCCTTCAACTTCTCCAAGAGAGATGATGCGGCATCAGAAGGTGAGTGGCTCTAATACTAAATATTGTGGTCGTTGGTTGGGTACGAGTCCGAGGACCGAGGGTAGAGCATTCGCCCTCATCTAATCGCCGACAGGGCTCTTCCTTGCCGAGGTAGCGAGACTCTAAGGCTTGATTAGACAGGGAGGCGAGGGATCGCCCTCCAAGCTTGACCAGGACTCTTCCCAAGGAACAAGGAGGCACTGATCTTTAGTCAACTGGTTAGGTACTAACTTTGATTACTTTTGTGCTTATTGATAATGGATACATGTTATCCCTTTTATAGGGATGACGACTTACCCCTAAGAAATAATCTACAAGGAAACTTATCTCTAACAATCCTATCTAATAATGACTTGCCTAACTAATAGATAATATCAAACACCTAATTGATAGATTCCTAAATAATAAATCATGCCTAATACTTGCATGCATTATTGTTCACGCGTAGTCTTAGTAGTGCTCGCGTTACTCTGATCACACGTCTTTGCGATGCTACTTTGAATCTTGGACCATATACCAATATCATTGATTTTCAAGGCATATTTATTGGAGACAAAATTTATATGACATATTTATTAGTAGTTGTGTTTACCTTCTACATTCAACACATAAGCCAAAACATACAACCCACGCTCCAGCACAAAACTTCGCGATCAATGTACTATTAGGGAAAATTTTGTGCAATATCGATTTTGTCACTCTTCCTTTGCTCATTTCGTTTGTGCCACTCTTACATTAGTGCACATTATGTTTTTACCACTCTCAATTTTCCATGAAGTCAACATATTTGGCCAGTTAATAATAAGCAAAATATCATAAAAATACCAAAAAATCATAGAAAAGCAGAAAATCAAGACAAATACAAACAATATAGAAAATTTAAGGATAACTTTCGAACAGTTTTTCTATTTAAAAATTCAAAAAAATACGCTACGAAAATTTCTCAAAAAAATTACAATATGGACAATGTTTCAATCTTCCTCAACTTTTATGGAACATCGCTGAAATTTTCCCGATGTAAAACTTTTGTGCAATTTTAAATTTCTGTGGTCCCTGAAGTTTCTATATTGTTCTGGTATTTTCTTTTTAAAAAAACATTTTTTGTATTTTTTTAAATATTTTTGCATATTTCTTAATGGTCAAACACGTCGACTTGATGGAAAATTGGACGAAGTGGCAAAAACAAAATGAGCAAAAAGGAAGAGTGGCAAAACAGATACTGCACATATTTTCAATGGCAATAACAAAATTTTCCCTATCTACTATTGTCAGGATCTTGGATTGCAGCAGATGATATTGATCGGAGGTTGTAGTTGTGCACAGGACCTGGACGTAGCCCAGAGCCTCGGCGTCGCGGCGAGGGCGCCGTGGTGGTCGCGACCACGCTTGGTGAACTCGGAGTAGAAGCCGAACGGAAGGCAATGAGAATAGAAAGCGAGAGATGAGGCGGTTTTCTCGTTTTTCTCATTGCTGTAAACAAAGTGCTTCTCTCCTTTAAATAGAGAGCTCCTAACAATTTAGACTATGAATCAAACTCGAATACGAACTAAGCTATTACAGATTGTCAAAACTATCTCCGAAACCGAAAGGAAACTAAACTGAAAAAGGAAACAAACTATTCCAAATGCAAAACATCACAACTGGATGAAGTAGCCGAGCAGGACTCTTTTGGAGCAACGTCCAGCGCTGTCTTGCTTCTTCGCTTGTACGTAATGCCCCACATGACATCTCTCCCCTCCTTTGAAAACAGCTCGTCCTCGAGCTTAAATAAAGGGTATAACTTCTGAAATTGCTCCAAATCTTCCCATGAAGCACTAGTTTCTGGTGCATTCTCCCATTGAACTAAAATCTGTAGGCGGTCGCGAGCTCGACTAGATGTGAGAACTTTGGCTGGCAAAGGACAAACCCGCCCATGTAAAAGTGTCGGCAGTGGCGGTGGTGATGACGGTGACGGGCCAATAAATGGTTTTAACAAACTAACATGAAACACATCATGAATCTTTGCACGAGCTGGTAATTGTAAACGATATGCCACAGAACCCACTTTCTGAATAATTTGATATGGCCCAAAATAACGGGGCCCCAATTTTCCTCTGGTAGACATGGGCAAAGATGCAGTAGGTCGATTATGTAGACGAAGCCAAACCCACTGGCCTGCTGAAAAGTCAAGCTCACGATGATTTTTGTCATAATGCCGTTTATAAACTTGTTGGGCGAGAAGTAAACGGTCCGCAATTTCAATCAAAAATTATCTCGCTCTGAAGAAGTTGATCCATCGCTGCAATCGTGTGGAACTTGGTTGATAGGCGCAAAGTCGGTGGTTCCGACCATAAACCACTTTAAATGGTGAAATCACGGGCGATGTGTGAAAAGATGTATTATAACAATATTATTAAGGTAACCAACGGAGCCATTGTTTAGGCGGTCTCACTGTAAGGCAGCGGAGATACATAACAATGATCTTGTTAACTACTTCCGATCGTCCATCTGATTGTGGATGAAAAGCAGAACTGAGGTTAAGCTTAACACCGGCCAAACGAAAAAGTTCCGACCAAAAAGAGCTTGTGAAAACTGTATCGCGGTCACTGACAATAGATGTCGGAATACCATGGAGACGAACAATCTCACTAAAAAACACTTGAGCCACCGAATATGCCGTATAGGGATGAGCCAAAGGCAAAAAATGGGCATATTTGGAAAAGCGATCCACAGCAGTTAAGATGTTTGTTTTACCATGAATCGCGGAAGACCTTCAATGAAGTCCATGGATATATCCCGCCCTTGCACCGTAGAAGGTACCTCTAATGGTTGAAGTAAAGCCGTAGGATGCAATTGTTCTCCTTTATTGCGCTGACATATATCACAAGCTCGGATATAATCTTGAACAACAGCCTTGGCATGCGGCACATGAAAATCAGCCCGGAGACGATGAAGCGTTTTCTGAATACCTTCATGTCTCGTACCATGGGCTTGCTGGACAATGGACGGTAATCTTTACGGCGATGTTGGAATGTACACGCGATTATTGAATGTAATGAGATCATCAACGAGAGCCCATGAAGCATGCTGGTGGCCTTCCTTAATAGCAGCACGTAAAGCTTGCATGGTTGGGTCAGCTTGGAGACTAATGCGGAGCTCCTTAAACAACGAAAATTGTGGTGCAGATAGGGCACAAGCAAGCGGCTGGCTGTCAGAATTTTGCCGCGACAAAGAAGTTGTGACCAGAAGTGCAGAATCTCGCCGTGACAAGGAATCGGCTACAACATTAGTGCTGTCGGGCTTGTATTCAACAGCAAAATCATAACCCAAGAGTTTACTAACCCAATGATGTTGTGGAATTGTCGAAAGACGTTGATCTAGCAAAAACTTTAAACTGTAGTGGTCAGTACGTACCAAAAACTGACGTCCCCACAAATAAGGACGCCAATGTCGAACCGCTTGTACAAGGCCGATTAATTCTCTTTCATAGGCTGCTAATGAAGCATGGCGGGGAGCAATCGGTCGACTAAAAAAAGCCATCGCACTGTCCCATGATGTAACCAAAGACCAAAGCGAACACGAAGCATCACACTCGACAATAAAATCACTCTGAAGTTCGGTAATTGTAATATGGGAGCTGAGTTAATCTTGATTTGAGGCAAAGAAAGGCATCCCGAGCTTGGATGTCCATAAAAAGCCTCCTCTTGAGCAACTTAGTCAATGGAGCCGCAATAATACCAAAATTACGTATGAACTTTGGTAGTATCCGCTAACCCAAGAAAACCACGGAGCGCCGTCTTGTGAAGGAGTTGGCCATGTAGATATCGTGCGATTTTGGTGTCGATCAGCGGCCACACCCTCATTGTAAAACAACATGGCCCAAATATGCCACCGAGGTTTCGCCAAAGGAGCATTTAGAACGCTTCAAAAATAAACAATGGTGTTGAAAGATATGTGAATACCGTGCGAAGATGTTGTAAATGTGTTGACCAAGTAGAATTTGTAAATTAGAATATCATCAAAGAAAACCAAGACATAGCGACGAAGAAAATCACGGAGCACGGTATTCATAAGAGCACGGAATGTCGCAGCGCATTGGTAAGACCAAAAGGCATGACAAGAAATTCAAAGAGACCACGATGCGTGCGAAAGCGGTCTTGGCAATGTCGAGGAATGCATTAACACTTGATGATATCCGAGCGTAAGTCTAATTTTGTGAAAAATTTGGCACCACGAAGCTCATCGAGTAACTCATCAACAATCGGAATAGAAACTTATCTTTGATTATGCGGTCGTTGAGATTACGATAATCCCATAAAAGCGCCAAGAACCATCCGCTTCTTGACCAATAAAGCGGAGATGAAAAGAAGATGAGCTTGGCGGATGGTCCTTGGTGTAGCATCTCAAACACATTGGCGTTCTAACTCATCCTTTTGTAATCGTGCATAGCGGTATGGTCGAGCGGTAATGGATTAGTCCCTTTTTTAAGTGAATATGGTGGGAGATCTCGGACGGGTGGAAGACCATGTGGTTCCGTAGAGAAATCTTGAACTCGTCTAGAAGGTCCTCCGAGTAAGTTGTCGGCGAACGGACAAGCGCATGGCCCGGCGTGGCGCATGGGTAGACCGGTCCATGTGATTCTTCTACCGACGCATAAAAGACATTGTTACGTTAGAAAAGTCCCATGTGATGGGGCGAGGTACCGAGCCATTGGACTCCTAAGATCACATCGAATCAGTCAAGTGGCATGGCGTAGCAATCGGCGCAAATTCCTCGGTGCCAATTCGGATGGTCATGGCAGCGCACAAACCCAAGCTAGTGACCTTGTCTCCGTTGGCCACCGTGATGCTCAATCCGAGCGGTCTCATGGTGATGCGGTGGTAGACACGACATCATTGGCGATGAAATTATGTGTGGACCCGAGTCGAGCAACGCCACGAAATCTTGTTGCCAATCTCGACACGAGTCTCATAGTGTGTCGAGCGTGGTTGAATGCGGTTATCATTGCCAAAGAAATCTCGGGTCACTGCGCTTTCTTTGGAGCTCATCGTCACTCTCGGACTCATTGTACGCCGATGACGAAGAGGCGCTTGCCGGTGGCCGGCCACATACTTTTCATCACGGCGATAACACAAGCCTTGGGCATGGCGTCGTTCCAACTCTGCTTTGGAGATAGAGTGCGTCGTGGTATGGTAGCCGCGAGGGACAATTGCGCGCCTCTGCGTCATTGGGTGTGCTAGAATCGAGCCGCTGGGGTAGGCGTGCCACTAAGGCGCCATGGCGCGCCTGCCGGCGATGGGAGGCGACTAGTGCTAGGCGCGACGACGCTCATATGCTTGAGCCAAGCTCATGGCCGACTCCAATGACTGTGGTGCTTGTAGTTCGACGTCCGTTTGCAATGGTTGTCCTAACCCAGCGGTAAACAACTGTATTTGTTGGCGTTAGTCAAAGGGTCGGCCAGCGGCACGGGAGGATAGAAATTGGTCGGAGAAAGCGCGGACGGAACCTTGCTTGCGGAGGAAGTGAGTTCGCCAGGCGTTGCTACGCAAGGGAGGCGGCGCGTGTTGACCAATTCGACAAATCGGCGCCATGACGGTTTTCTGTGTCGCGCTCAAGCGGTGGTACCATAAGCGGCCGAGCCGGTCATATGGAGCGTTCTTAACCATACTTTATCCTCCTCCGTGTGTCGCCTGCGGAAGAATTGGTCACAACGATTTAGCCATGGTAATGGATCGTCCATCCATCAAACATGGGAAAATTCGGTTTGTGATATCGCGCACTTCTTATTGCGGCCGGGGTAATGATCGGCCGGTGGCGAGGAACAATCGCGCGTCCGGTCGACCATAGCGCCGATCTATCACGAGGTAGTGGCGATCCCATCGGTGACGTCGAGGGCTTGGTAGCGATCCATCGTTTGCGCGAGGCGGCGTCGTGATGGAGTCGTGGTGCGCTTCATCACGGCATGGTGTGTCCTTGCTCCGATCGCGAAATCGCTAGATGATGAGCACGTTGTTGCAAGTCGATGTCGTGGATTGTGCCGGCGAGGCTATCAATCTTCTCGTGGAGTTGAAGCTGTTTGCCTCCATCTATTTGAATGAGTGCATCGAGCTTCTCGCTAATCGGCCGACATTGCCGCTCTCGGACATAATGGATGGCGCGGCGTGTTCTCTGGATACCAAGTTGTCGGGATCTTGGATTGCGCAGATGATATTGATCGGAGGTTGTAGTTGTGCACGGGACTGGGCGTAGCCCGAGCCTCGGCGTCGCGCGCGAGGCGCCAGTGGTGGTCGCGACCACGCACCGAACTCTGGAGTAGAAGCCGAACGGAAGGCGAGAGAAGAGAAGCGAGAGATGAGGCGGTTTTCTCGTTTTTCTCATTGCTGTAAACAAAGTGCTTCTCTCCTTTAAATAGAGAGCTCCTAACAATTTAGACTATGAATCAAACTCGAATACGAACTAAGCTATTACAGATTGTCAAAACTATCTCCGAAACCGAAAGGAAACTAAACTGAAAAGGAAACAAACTATTCCAAATCTGGCAAAACATCACAACGGACTGAAGTAGCCGAACCGGACTCTTTTGGAGCAACGTCCAGCGTTGTCTTGCTTCTTCGCTTGTACGTAATGCCCCACATGACAACTATGTACCGTACACATTTCTAAACATTGGATTCCATGATATGGAGAATTTAGGGAATCTGTATAAAATCATTGTACGGATCACTGGTACAACTAGCTCATGCATATCTGTATGAAATCACCGATGGACCAAAAGTACGCAAAATCATGTGCATGACACACAAAAGAAATGCAGTGCAAATATAAAGTACAAATTATTGAATCGTTTGACAACATCTAGAAAGTTCAGCACATAAATGTTAATAACCCTTGAAGTTCTTGCAATGGAAATGGAAATTTGAAAATATAAATGATGATCCTTTTCAGTTCCACACATTTGATCAGATAGAAAATGTGTCCATAATACGGTACGCTTGACTTGTATTATAAGCAATGCATCGGGTTAACAATTTGTGAACCTTACCTACATAAAAAATGATGTGTTTGCTTTATACTACTGCATCACTGGAGAGCATTGCAGCTAAATTTCATGGAAAACATAAAGTACAGTTGGAGCATTAGCTAAATGCCTAAATTTCATGGAAAAGATAAAGGAGATTAGGACAAGAGGATTCACCCTGAACTCCTTTGCACCAGGATCGAGCATGGTTGCAATGCAAGACTCCATCCCATGGCTATGAATGACAGCCCCAGCTCCTCTCATCAGATAAGCCTGCAAAACCCCAAATTAAATTAGACTATTCAGTTCAAAACAATTTGAAGCAATCACACAAATTAAACAATGGATAGCATTAACAACCTTCATGAACAGAGGTGCACAATCCGTACACTTTGGAGGCTTGTGCGGCCATGGCTTTGCTACTGGCACAAAGAGCACTTTCCCATCCGCCGACAGCACATACATGTCTTCTGCCACCATCCTCTCCTTCTGCACACCTAAAAAAGGTAAACAACATTGTCACTAAAATTCCGATAGTAACTAATTATTCTCAAATCTCAAGCTCACTGTTGACAGAATATCTGGTAGACTTGTATAAAATCATGTTTTATTTTAGTATTTCAAGTTTCAACAATCAACGTTGCATTTCATCCCTATGATTGGCTCAAGGTGTTCGACAACAACACTACTGTATTTTTGCATCTATAAGCATGCCAAAAATAATATTTTGAAGATTAAAAAAAAAACATTTGATGGCTTTGTGGCTGCCCTAAAGCACAAAGAGATTAAGATTTAAGGTAGTCCTAAAATGGACATTCCAAATAGATGTTTCAAAAGTATTTTAAGAGTACAACCATAAAGAACTTCCAATGCACCATCCACTCATGCTTGGACCACATTATCTATAAGCATAATATGTACACTTCAAAAACTAAAACTTTTGTAAGCTATCAGTTTGTGAACGAAACTCAAGTTGGCTTCGTAGCAACTTATCATGGTCATAAGCCTTTTCAACGCACCGGATTTTTGTTTTTGTTTTTTTGTTTTTGTAGCAGTTTCTGAATTTTTGGGCAGATTTATTTCTAGCCTCTAACTTTGAATAGGACATTTGGCCTTCCATCTTTCAGATTGTTCATTCTTGTTGGCCCATTTCCTGACTTTCAAAAAACATTTGAAAATATTTCAGGCTATTGGTCCTATTTGGATAAATAAAGTTGTTCCTAAAGTTTAACCACTACTGTGGTACTCTTTTCTTTGAAAAGAAAACCATGATTACGCCATTTCACGACAACTAAAAACATATGAGCAGAATATGCCAATACTTTTGTACCCTATTAGACAACAACATTGGATGTGGTTTTTGCACATATGCATGGAATAGCATGCATTATCTACACCACTCAAAGTGCACCGAGATTCGTGCCTCTCTCTTCCCCTCCAACCCGTCCATTTTGCAACAACAAAAAAAACTCCCTTTCTCTTCCTTCTCTTCTCCTCCCCCCTCTCTTCTCTCCCAACTCCGGCGTGGCGGCCTGGCGAGCTGGCGAGGGCCGACAAGCGGCGCGGCTAGTGGTGCGACAGCCCGGACAAAGAAGACAGCCACTGGATCCAGGCTCCCTGTCACGGGCATCGCCAACGAGGCAACGGGCGGCGCAGCTCGGGCCGCAGTCTATGGCGCGGTGGCTGAAGCCGGGAGTGAAGAGAGGGGAAGGAAGAAAAAGGGAATTTGTTTTTTGCGAAATGGGACAGTTGGAGGGGAGAGATGTGAATCTCAGTGCACTTTGAGTGATGTAGATAGTGAATGTGGTTCCATGTACAATCAGTTTTGCTTTTTCGAACAACATTGTAGCTTTTTCTCTCAATGTTCCCCAATATACAGCTTCATCTGCCAATATTTAGGGAGAAATTCACCAAAGAACTTAGAGCAGTACATTGTATCACAAACAAAATAAACTTTGCTTTACTACATATGCATATGGCAATCACACGTCATGAGATAAGCACCTAACATCCTACATGGTTAAGTCCATCCAAAATGACGGACAGGCAGCTTATATAGGAGTGATAAACTCGACTGCAAGTCACTAAGTCTATTAAGTAACAAGCTCAAGTGACCCCCGACTAAGCTTCTTTGGTACACCCTGCTCAAGCTAAGCTTCTTTGGTACACCCTGCTCAAGCATCGAATTTACGTGCATTTGGGTTATGATAATTTCCCAACATGATTGAGCACCGCCAAACACAGCATTCAACTACGCATAACAAGAGAAAATTCCATACACTGGTTCCAATTCGTCATTTAATCAAATAGGCGCTCCCATTGCGAGCTATATGAAATGTGGTTCTGTTGGTATCATCAACTTAGGACTAATTAGGTAAACAAAAACAATAAGAGCTCACGGAGACACACAAGAGCCAGACGCGCCAAGTCAATGACATTAAAAAAACATCGTTTGACCGATCGCACACGCATCAAAAGCTCATGTACCCAACACCTGAGTGAAAGGGGCAAGTGGCGACCTCGATTCACGCGGCAACAACATCCACCCTAAGTTCCTCACCAACTGGGAATTCGCAACCCACTGCGACAATTCACCGAACAGGTGGGGGTGGCGATGGCCTCGAGAGAGAGGCGAGGGGAAACAGGGAGCGGAACGGGGTAGCTCTAGTTACCGGAGGGGGACATGACGATGAGCTGGTCGGCGAGGGGCACGGCGTGGTCGTTGGCCTTGACGGTGATGCTGCCGCCGGTGCCGGTGACCCACCCCTGCGCGTAGAAGTGGCGGCACAGCTCCGCCACCAGCTCCCGCGCTTCCCGTACCGCGTCGCCCGCCAGGTACGCCTCCGACTCCATCGCCGCCGCAGCCTCACCACCGCCGCTCGCCATGCCCCTCGCCTCCGCCTCCTTTCTTGCGGGGATTCGAGTTGTGGGTGTGTGGTGTGTGGTGGCTTTGAACTTTTGGTCTTATGCTCCGCTTGTTGCTACTTCGGTGGTCGCGTTACAAACTTACAATAGGCGGCTCGATTAGTGCCTGCGCTTTGCTAATCAATTGCGTAATTTCGTGAGCATGGCCCACATGTCAGTGGCGTATTTGTAGGGAATCGGAAACCCATTGGTACGGGACGGGGAATAATAAACGTTTATTTTCTCTTTCTCCGAGCACCCACTTTGTGGTGCGCCAGCAGGCAGGGTCTTGGGAGTGACGGCCCACATGTCAGTGGAGAAATACCAGGCGTTAACTGTGCGCGGTGGGACCAAGGTCGTCTGTCACGGGGAGACGGCAAGACGAGGGAGGCTGCTTTCTCTGATAAAGCTCGTGGCAGGTGAGATTCCGTCAAACCGTCAGAGGGCGGCGGCATACTTCGTGGTGGCCATCTGACATTTTGTGCTTCTTTATTTTTTTTTTATTACGTGTATTTATTTTTCCTCTCTTTGTTTTGCCGTGTTTGGTGTATCTCTCTTGTTTATCTGATAGCCGGATGTGTTTCTTTTCTTTCCTCGAGACAGAAATGACTCGTAGTGTCATGTATTAGAAACTGATATCCGTCGTTCGATCGAAAAGCAAAGATCCAGATTAATCGTTACAATGTTTTGCTACAGCATTTGCTCGCTATGGTAGAATCGTTACGTATGTATTCCACTATTTCTATAATATTTGCTGCAGTATCAGTGCTGAATAATGTTCACTTGAGACTGTCATAGTTCACAACTTGTACTATGAAAACCCGAAAAAAAAAAATCTGAAACGACCTATTCAACATGTAGGCTAGCCAGTGATATTTGAGTTCTAGCATTTAGTTATGCAGCCTAAATACATACGGACGAGTAAAAAAGAAATGATATATGTGTTAAGATAGAGAGAGAGTTGTTTATTTGGTGGTTGTTTCCCTAAGGATTTCAGTTATATCTTGTAGATATGGTAGATCATAATCCAATTACTTTCGGCTGTAACAGGGTTTGTGTCATTCTCGTGTACTATTCATATCCAACACAGACACAACCAATGCTCTGTGAATATATATTCAATGCCCGACATCGTTAAGATGTGCGTAAGATTCATCAAATACTTTTAAATGGTATCAGAGCCTCCTCTTCTGCCATGACGTTGTCGAGCTTAGTCTCCTCAAGTTCAGGCGTCGTAACATCTCAGAACGACGGCGTCGTAACATCTCAGAACGACGCAATCAACACCGCCGAGATGTTTCTGTCGTTGGCCTCCTTTGGTTATCTTGTCAATGTCAAATTAGAGCGAGACAACTACCTTCTCTGGAAGGCCTAGCTCCTTCCGTTCCTTCAAGGCAAACAAGTGTTGGGTTTTGTCGATGGATCAAAAATGGCTCATGCGGCGATGATTACTCAAACATTAGATTCTGGCGCATCTCAAATTCTGAACCCGGAATACTTCATCTGGTTACAGCAAGACAAGATGGTCCTCAGCACACTTCTCTCCTCATTATCACCGGAAGTATTATCTCAAGTATTGTTTCTGGGATCGGTTGTAGAAGCCTGAACGGTGCTTGAACGCATATTCGCTTCACAATCCATAGTGAGAAACAAATTAGGCGACAACTCACCACCATACAGAAGAAAGATCTCTCCATTATTGACTACTTCAACAAAGTGAAAAGTCTAGCCAACGCTCTTACTGCTGTCGGCGTCCTCTCAAAGAAGAAGAAGAAATTGTCATCTACATACTTTGCGAACTGGACGCTGATTATGATCCACTGGTCGCATCACTCTCCACACGAACAGATCCGATTGGGTTCAGCGATTTATATGCACATATGTTGAATTATGAGCTACGACAAGAGCACACTAATGCAACATATCAGATTGGAGGCTCAACAAGATCGCTGATCAACGCAGCGTCACACGAAGGAAGTTTTCGGGGGCAAGGCCATGGTCGTTGTGGTGGTGGTCAGAACTACAACAACGACAATAGAAATCAGCACTTCTCCAACAACAACAACAACAAGCCTGCAGGAAATCGGTCGCCATGCCATAGAAATCAGCACTTCTCCAACAACAACAACAAGCCTGCAGGAAATCGGTCGCCATGCCAAGTCAGTAGGAAAGTTGGACATGTAGCGCCCAAATGCTACCATCGATTTGATCACTCCTATCAATCTGAAGATCATCGTGTTGCAGCAGCGGTTACAGCTAGATCATACTCAGTCGATCCATCCTGGTATACAGACACTGGAGCTACAGATCATATAACAGTTGAACTAGACAAGCTTGTTGTTCATGAAAAGTATTTCGGCAAGGATCAAGTCCACGCTGCAAATGGTTCAGGTATGCCGATAGCTCATATTGTCCATTCCCAAATTCATACTCTATACAATTCTTTTGGTCCTAAGAAATATCCTTCACATTCCAAAAACTCACAAAAAACCTTTTTTCTGTCAATCGTCTTGCCACTGACAATAACGTCTTCCTTGATTTTCATCATGATTTATTTCTTATTAAGAGGCAATGTACTCGAGTCATCTCCGTGAATGATCATATCATCAACGTCATGAAGAAGAAGAGTCCAACCACGAGCGAGTGTCGACAAAGAGCGCAGATCATGATCACTTCAAAAGCCGCCAGCAGTGACCACAGAGAGAAGCGCCAAACCAGCACGAGGGCTTGTTTAAGGCCATAGAGAAGCGCAAGGCGACGACCATGCCCTCGAGACAGAATACCCGGTGGCGGATGCATGTAGACCTCCTCACGCAACTCGCCATTAAGAAAGGCATTCTTGACATCAAGCCGAGAAATGCAGCCATGGCGAAGCAGCGCCACCGAAAGAAGAGTGCGGACAGTGGTCATGTGGGCCACAGGAGCAAAAGTCTCGTCGTAGTCACGACCATGCTCCTGCTGGAAGCCACGAGCAACAAGACGCGCTTTATAGCGCTCAAGAGAGCCATCAGAGCGAGTCTTAATCTTATAGACCTACTTACATGTGATGGGACGAGTGAGATGGAAAAGGAACAAGATCCCAAGTACCGATGCGCTCGAGGCGCAATCTCCTCGGCCATGGCATCGCCACTCGGGATGAGTAACGACATCCGGTAGGAGCGAGCTCACAAGTAGTGCACGGCAAAGGCAAAACGTCGCGGGGCGAATCGACTGGCGATCGCGGAGGCGTAGCGAGGAAGACGGCCCATCAAGGGAAGATGAAGCATCGAAGAAGATGAAACATCGGAGAAGTTGGCTCATCCGGAAGATCCTCATCGAGGTCGCGAGTGTAGAGCGAATGTAGTGGGGAGCCGAGGAGCCGCAGGAGACAAAGCAGCGCGACAATGGCGGAGAGGCCACAGGAGAAATATGTGGAGACTCGGTGGGGCCGGTGGACAAGGGCAAGCAGAGATAGGTGTATCGAAAAATTCAAAAAGACAGAGACTCCACGAGGAAGCCGAAGGAGAGCAGGGCGTGGGTAGAAGGGCGAGACTGCGTCGAAAGTGGCGTCCAGAAATCCGCATCCGTCGACCACAGATCCAGCCGATAGCCCTTGTGCTCGACCTGTATCCCGAAAGACACACTCAACGATGAGCGATTAGTTTGGTGCGTTCTCGAGGCGAGGAGAAGCGTAGCAAGCACAAGCACGAAGGGCGAGTAGTCGGAGGAGACCACAGAGAGCGCTCAATAGGGATTGCCCAAGAAGCGAAGAAAGTGGATGTTGGCGAGATAGGTGGCGGTGGAAGCGACCTCCGCCCAAAAGTGAGGTGGAATAGGCGGCAATCATCAAGGCACGAGTGATTCAAGAAGGTGACGATGCTTGCGCCGAGAACACCATTCGAGCATGAGCACCGAGACAAGAGACGGCGAGTGCCCTCGCAGAAGGAAACTGCGTGAGGTGATGAGAGAGGTACTCGCCACGAGTCGACCGAAAAACACGAATAGGAGTGGAGAAGCGTAGCAACCATGGTGGCAAACTGTTTATAGATGGACAAGACCTCACTACAGAAGACATGAAATATATCCAAGTGTAGCGAGAAATCATCTATAAATATGATATAGTATCGATGACCCTTTAAACGAAGGGAGCGGACCCCAAACATCGAATGAACAAGATCAAAAGGAGCCGAGACACGACTCACTATGAGGATAAGGAAGTCGAATCATGTTTGCCTAACTTACTACTCGACAATCTAAAGAGACGTCACCGAGCAGATCCGAAGACCACGACGAACTAAGGATGAGACGAGATCCACACGATGACCAAGACGGTGATGCCACTGCTTTGGAAAGAACCGTGACGAGTAGCAAGCAGAGCGCGGCTATGGGGCGGAAGGAAGGTGAAGCGTCAAGCTCCAGAGATTGTGAGTCAAGGCGCCGAGGGCTAGAACCAACAGGGCTCTGTGTGGCGGTCGAACACAACAAGAGTCGAGTCGAGAATGACCCGATAACCAAGGTCGATGCTCCGCAGAAGAAGTCGCATGGTTAGGCGAGGAACATGAGCAATGAAGGAACATGAAAAGATGAGTTGCTAAGAGGTCCTCACTGCAGACAGAAGAGAGGTACCATCGCAGTAGTACACGCAGGGAATCAAGAGGTGTAACAAAAGATAGAGTGGAAGAATCAAGTCATGGAAGGATGCTCCTAATCAAGGATCCACGGAGGTACTGATGTAGGAGGTGGTTTCTGCGTTCAAGAGTCGGCCGCGAACTGCAGAACGCCGAGAAGAACTGAGCGCAGCGCGAAGTCGCTATCTCCGCCTGGAGAGAAAACGTGAAGTAGTCGATGCGACGCCGATGTAGAAGTACGCGCTGCTAGGAGAAGAACGACGGAAATATGCCATTGTTTCTTGTAGCACCAGACTCAATGTGGCCGATCTTGTCGCAAGAGGACGATGACCACCGCCAGATGGAGGGCGGCCACCACCACCGTCGGCCACGGAGGAGGCGAGTAACGGCGTGAAGTAGTCGATGTAGCGTGTACGGACGGCAAGCACGGAGGAGTGGCATCGACAGAGACCACTCGGACGAGTCTCCTCGCACGTATCCGTACCCATTGGTAGGCGCTGGACGCGGCGATTAGACCCGTTTTTCATTGAAGTCACCAGACGTTAAAATGAGACGTCACGGAAACCTAGTTTTCCTCGCCGCGCCGCCACAGGGGTCTTCTCAGGCGACCGAGCCGCCACCTGGCATTCGGCGATCTTCACGGGCGAGGCTGGCGGAGGCGGGCGCGCTCAAGCGCAAACGTCGGCGACGACCGGAGAAGCGTCGACGGCGGGAGCGCTGGCGGAGCGCGGCGGCGGTAGGCGTAGGCGTATGAACACTCCGGAGGAGGCGCAAGCTGGCAGGACAGCACGACGCGCCGGCGCCGGACTCGGAGGAGGCGCGCGCGGGAGGACCGAGGCGCTCGAGAAGGAGCCGCCGAGCGACGGCGAACGGATGGAGCTCTGGCACGCGCAGCGGAGATCGAACGGTCATGACAACGTGAGTCGTAAAGATGACGACGAGGCGACTTCCGATCGGATCCAGGATAGAGTCACGAAGAAGGTTCTTCTTCAAGGACCCAGTAAGGCGGTCTATATCCTTTGACATCTCCTAGAGAGTCAAGTACAAAGAAGGCTTTGTTAGTCATCAAACCTAGTAGAGAGTAGTTGCATTGCCGGTTGGATCATCCTTCCTAGTAGTAGATCAAGTGCTTCAAGCTTATAGTTGACCTTGTTCTAGTTACTCCAATAAAGGAACTGTCTGTGATGCTTGTCAACAAGGCAAAAGGCATCAAATACCTTATTTTCATTCAAAACATGTGTCATCATCTCCCTTAGATCGTATCTTCTCTGGTGTTTAGGGGCATGTGTGCATCTCAGCTGGAGGTTATAGGTATGATGTAAGTTTTATAGATGATTTCATCAAATTTACTTGGATTTATCTTATTGAGAACAAGTCCAAAGTTGAAAAATGTTTTATTCAGTTTCAAACTCATGTAGAGAGGTTACTCAATAGGAAGATCATCCATGTTCAATCCGATTGGGCGAGGAGTATTAGAAATTACACTCTTTGTTTCAGTGTATTGGTATATCCCACAATGTCTCATGTCCTCACACACATCAAAAACACATAGGCACATAGTCGAAGTAGGATTATCTTTGCTAGCCCAAGCATTTATGCCCATACGATTTTGGGACAAAGCGTTTCAAACCGCATGTTTTCTCATCAATAGACTACCTAGCAAAGTGATAAAACTTGCTAGGTGCAAAACCAGACTACACTTTTTTGAAAAGCTTCGGTTGTGCATGTTGGTCATGCCTTTGTCCCTACAATGAACGAAAACTTCGGTTTCGATATAAGCGATGTGTGTTTCTTGGATATAGTAGTCATCATAAAGGGTATAAGTGTCTCTATCCTCCCACTGGTCGAGTCTACATCTCTTGAGATGTTATTTTTTATGAGAATGTTTCCCTTTTTCCGATTTGTCAAAATTGTCTAAAAAACGGTATCTTTTAGGCCAAGTTATTCTTCCACCTCTATCCACTTCGTCGTCTTTTCCAAGTATGGATAGTGTGGATGATGGGGGTGACCATATAGCTAGGCATATCCACCTGGTAATGCTGTTTTGCCTACTGATCCTGTGTTGGAAGCTATTCAGCTTGATTTACAGGAAGGTGTTCCTTCTCCGGTTCCAGCGATATCACCCGTGTTGTCAGCAACATATGACATGAACAGCTACAGTAGCAGCACGCTTGATGGCAGCAATACTGCGATTGTTGAACAGGTGTTGTCACAGTGAAATCCTATGCAAACACGTTTGAAGGACGGTGTCCGACAATTGAAAGAGTTCAAAGATGGTACTATTTGGTATGATATGACTAGGAGAAGCCACGCAATTCTGGTTATAGTGGAGCCTACATCTCATGTTGAAGCTCTGGAAGAACAATGCTGGAAAAATACAATGGATCAAGAGTTCATGGCTCTATTAAAGAGCAAGACCTAGCATCTTGCTCCTCCTGATCATAGCCAAAATATTATCGACTACAAGTGGGTGTTCAAATTAAAGAGAAAGGAAGATGGGACGGTTGATCAACACAAGGCTCGACTAGTAGCAAAAGGATTCGAACAGGGACTCGTCGTTGACTATAAAGATACTTTCAGTACAGTGATGTGTCAATTGCTATCTCTCGTCAGTGGTGCTTGCGAGAATTAAATGTACATAATGTGTTTCTACATGGCATTCTAGAAGAGGATGTGTTCATGAGGCAACCACCTAGGTACGAGCTTCCGCAATTGCCAAATTACTTGTGCACACTTGATAAAGCGTTATATGGTTTTAAGTAGTCACCCCGGGCATGGTATTCGAGATTAAGCTCAAAATTACAAGAGCTAGATGTTATACCATTCCATGCTGATACTTCATTATTAAACTATAATCATGGAGGAAAAATCATATATATGCTAATCTATGTGGATAATATCATGGTCACAGGATCACCAGACTAGGCAATGAAGGAGCTTATACAAGAATTACAAGTTGAATTTGCTTTGAAGGATCTAATTGATCTCCATAATTTCTTGGGGCAATTCCCTACATGTCACTGAATAACTTTATTTATTCTTTATATGCCATTGATGTCTTACTGATATGTGGGTTCAAGGTCCACATGTCAGTCTCACAATGAGCGGCATATAAGAAGTCATGTAGTTTGTTAGTATCATGTAGGGAATTAATCCTTATTTCTTGGGCATTGAAATCAAGCGATCTAATACAGGTTCGGTCTTGTCACAGATGAAATATACTTCAGAGTTAATATCTTGAGCCGGGATGGAAAAGTGTAAGTCTGTTGCTTCACCAATGTCGACATCTGAAAAATTATCAAGAACAGAAGGGAAAGTGTTTTCAACGCCATAAATAACAAAATATAGAAGTATAGTTAGAGTGTTGCAATACTTAATAATGACTTGACCAGATATATCATATGTTGTTAATAAAGTATGTTAGTTTTTGCAATCTCCAACTGATCGACATTGGATGGCTGTTAAAAGGATTATGCGATATCTCAAACATACATCAGGAGTTGGGTTGAAGATCCAGAAGTCTGTGTCAACGCTGATTAGTGCATTTTCTGATGCAGATTTGCATTGGATGTACAGATGATAGACGATCTACCGGCAACTTTCTTGTGTTCTTTGGATCAAATCTTATATCATGGATCTCGAGGAAACAAGCTATAGTCTCTAGATCAAGTACCGAGTCTGAATACAAGGCGTTAGCTAATGCAATGACATAAATTGTTTGGATTCAGTCTCTCTTAGGAGAACTTGGAATCTTTCAAAACAAGGCATCGGTTCTTTGGTGTGATAATCTCAGGGCGACATATTTTTCAGTGAATCCAGTATTTCATGCTAGAACAAAACACATCGAAGTTGATTTTCACTTTGTTAATGAGAGAGTAGCTCAAAAATCTTTAGAAATCAAGTTCATTTCATCTCAAGATCAACTCGATGATGGTCTGACCAAACCGTTGGGAATACAACAACTTAAAGCATTACGACACAAATCTCAATATGTTGATTTGTGAGAGGGAGGGGGGGTGTTAAGATAGAGAGACAATTGTATATTTGGTAGTTGTTTCCCTAAGGACTTCGGTTATATCTTGTAGATATGGTAGATCACAATCCAATGCCTTTCAGTTGTAATAGAGTTTGTGTCGTTCTCGATTACTATTCATTATCCAACATAGTCACAAACTCTCACGTAATGTCCAATGCTCTGTGAATATATATTCAATGCCTGACATCATTAAGATGTGTGGGAGATTCATCAAATACTTTTACAATCTGTATAGCAACTTCATGGTAGAAAAGAGCTTATCTTGAATACGGACGAGTAAAGTGCCCCTCCCTCAAAAACCACTTGTGTTTGTTTTCCTGACAAGCACTAGATCATGTGACAACTTACAAATGAGATATGTATAATCTATATGTAACAATAATCTGGAAGTTGATACATGCTAATAAGTATGGCTTCATGAAATGACAAAGACTAGATCATGTGACAACTTACAAATGAGATCTGTATAATCTATATGTAACAATAATTCGGAAGTTGATACATGCTAATAAGTATGGCTTCATGAAATCTAGAGCAATTCAAGATTGTCTAGCCTGGGCATTTGAGTATCTCCACCAGTGTCATAAATCAAAGCAAGAAATTATTGTTCTCAGGCTGGATTTTGAGAAAGCCTTTGAAAAAATTGAGCATCAAGTAATTCTAGATATACTACAGCATAAAGGTTTTGGTGATAAATGGATTCACTAGATACAATCTATTTTAGCTTATGGGACATCAGCACTACTACTCAGTAGAGTGTCAGGGAAAAAAATCCCACTGTAAATGTGGGGTTAGGCAGGGTGATCCCCTCTCACCCTTGATCTTTGTTCTTGTAAGTTATTTGTTTCAGTCTTTACAGAATAAAGGCAATGAACAAAGAACTTCTTCAGCTCCCTATAGATTCAGTTGCTTGTCCTGATTTCCCAGTCATTCAATATGTTGATGACACTCTTGTGGTGATGCCTACTTGTGCCAATCAACTGTTCTGCCTCAAAACAATGGGAGACTTAGTACAAAATGATGCACTGTTGTTGAAAAGCTTACATAAATTTTTTAACAGGGCTAATTTGCTTTTAGTGAACCTCATCTGGTCAGCCTATTATTAGGACAATAAGCTTCCTTCACAATATGTGGAAGGATCTTTCTGGTGGAAAGATAATCTCAAGCTTTTTATCTTTTACCAGGGTATTGCTAATTGTACTATAGAAGATGGCAAATGTGCTTTATTCTAGCAAGATTTTTGGAATAATAACTTACTTGCTTTACAAAATCTAGAACTTTTCTCCTTTGCTAAAGCAAGTGACCTGCCAATTAGACAAGTATTTAACACAAAGGAGTTTCAAGATCTATTTAACCTACCACTCTCAGTTCAGGCCTACAATCAATTTTGTCATCTGGAAACGATATGGCAACAGTCGGGGGCAGACTCATGTAAGGCTGAGTTGGGCACTCAATTTTGGCCCGTAATGGCACTAGACTAATTCCCACCATTGATGCCCTGGCTCAAAAACCATTACATCGGTACATGATGTTATTTAGACTTTCAACTATGTAACTTAACTTGCTTGTATGCATGATGCTCCTACTCAGTTTTTGTCATGGGTCCACCCCTAGCAAAAATTGATTCTCACTGAAGAATATGATGTTGAACTTGGGTGGCTATGGAAAATTATGTCAAAGCGTACAAAATTCTCATAGGCTCGCAACCCTGTCATGCACTTTTTAGGTGGCTAGGGAAAATCTCATGTCAAACTTGACGTTTTTTCGGGTTACTTTTAGGATAGTCTGAATACAAGAAACCTGCTTCAAAGGAAAACTATAATTCTTCAAGATTATACATGTGTGCTTTGTCAGCAAGGCATTGAGGAAACCTTGCATCATCTGTTTTACCGACGCCACTTTGCAAGACAATGTTGGGATGAAATCTGTCCTAATCATAATTATGATTTGTCTACATTGGAAGCTTTGGAAAACATCAAAGATTACCTTAATTTCCCTTTTTCTACGGAGATCATGATTCTGGTTTGATGGAGTATATGGATAGTAAGGAATAACAAAGTGTTTGAGCACATTGATCATTCATTGATGAGTTGGAGCCTGGAGGCAAAAACTGGAGATGGAATTGCCATGGTTATCCATAGAGGTGGGCATTGGGCCGGGCCGGTCGGGCCCACCGTGCTTCGGGCCGCGTCGTGCCGTGCCAGCTCGGCCCGGTCACGCCACCGTGCCATGCCGTGCCGCCCACCTCGCCTCAGTCGGTCGGGCATGGTCCAAAGCCGTTGTCTTGGGGTCGTGCCATGCCACCAAGCCCATCCCTAAATAACTATAGGCAGCGAAAGCGGTGATGGCGGCGGACCGCCATATACATTCCTCTCGCACCGTCTCATTAAAAACCTAGTTAAAATTGAATTAATTGGTAAAAACATAGGCACGTAAATTATTTCAGGAAAAAATTAAATTTTTCTTGATATTTTACAGATACAATGTTACTGCCTCGTTAAAAACCTTACGCCCCAGAGTGGGGTTCCCCGAGTAAGGAAAAGAGTATAGTAACAACATGCGTACATAATAACTACTCATCAATATCGAGATCGTTCATGCGTTCAAGGTCAGCGTACACCTGCACGATCTCAAGATCCTCCAGTTGATGTTATTGCCGCTCTTTAGCCAATTCCCAGTCCTTGGCGCATGTGATTGCCTCCACCATCCTAGGCGTGAGTGATGATCTTCTTTCTTCAATTATTCTCCCTGCCATGCTGAACGTTGCTTCTGAAGAGACAGTGGACACCGGCTGATGAGGACATCCCTCCTTTAGATACACGCACGACACAAGACCCTCCAGATCTGGGTGCTGAACTACACGGTCCTATGACAAGAGCTAGAGCACGTCACTTAATCGATCAGGTAAAGTCGTTTCTAGGGCTGAGTGTATTATTTGAGAACTCTATGATGCTGCCTAATGGAGATGATTTACTTGTACTCAGGAATCTAGGACTACGACCAGTTCAATAAGGTTTACGACCACTACAAGAAGATCTACGACCACTACAAGAAGACCTACGACTAGTTGATTCGATTGGACACAATCTACGACCAAAGATAGCATGGAATCCTCAAGACCACCCTAGGACCAGTCCTACGACCAGATCTTCGACCAGAAATACGCAACACAAGGTCTTTGCGTCACCGCTTTGAAACTAATAAGACTTTGTAAACGTAACGAGATCGGAGTCCGGTTGTGTACACTTAATCCCACGGCGCACAACCCTAGGTCGACCTCCTCACGTTCCCTATATATATGCGAGAGCGCCATAGTTTAGAAGGGGTTTTCTTAGATTATTACGCCAATTGCGGTTCGCGACTATCGGTTTGAGGAACCCCACTTGTAAACTTCATCCATATCCGCAATACAATTGATTGCATCTACCTTGTTCTTGTGAGTTACTTGATTGCTTGCAGGAACACTAACCTTCGTGGTAAGGTCGATCGCGTGCAAGCGTGGTCGATAACGACAGGCGTGCGGGTGTAGCGAATTGCGAGGTGACGATCTGTTGGTCGGAAGCCTCAAAGCGTCAACGTCCTCACGACGAACCAAATCGAACCTATCGGAAGATCGGGCCGCCGTGACTCATCACCGGCACCAGCAGAACATTCCGTGCGAAATGTGACAACACAGGAAATATCCGCTTATTGTTCTTCCACCACTCGAGTAAGTCTATCTTCCATCGGAAATATCAAGATCGATGTTTGCAAAATCATGCTCCAGGTAGTGGTTTAGCTCTGAAACAGAATTTCATAAGGGGGTTGCCTAAGTTTGAGAGGATGAAGAACTGGACTTGCCCTTTAGTTTCTTCCACAAGTGGGATGTCAGCTTTTCTTTCCTTGTTGCATCTGTTGTGAGGCCTCCGATCTCACGCTGCTGCCGAATTTGTCATGATACATGCGGAAAACACACAAAAAAAACTCCTCTTTGACATGTGCGAAAGCTTCCGAGTAATCAAGATAGAGGCATTCACCTATTCCCTCCAAACCGATCTGCAAACCTGTCAACTTTTTTGTAGGATCGAAAATGATAGCAAAGCAATACACGTGTGAAATAGAACCAAAATATTTAATAAATTTTTCCTCTATTAGTGCGACAGCATGACCTAAAAGGAGATCCTTCCTAGATTTGGCAATCTTATCTGCAATTTACCAAATAAATTATATAACTAAGGGAGAGGTGGGTAATAAACACCAGATAACATCTTTGTTGCTTTATAAAAAGGTTTTAAAAACTCTCGAAAATGACTAGCAATCTGCTAATCTGAATTAGTAACTACCAATTCATTGTCTTGAGAGTTAGCATTGATTAAAACGGATATGACATGTTCGTACCCTTGCAACTTCTTTAACATGATATAGGTTGAGTTCCACCTCACCTTCATGTCAAGAACGAATTTTCTTGGTTCCTTCCCATTGGCCGCGCAATACTCCGCGAACTTGGCTGCCACTTGTGGGGAATTTGTGAGGTAGCGAACGGCGTCGCGGACATTGTTCAAAAATCCGCCAATCGCTTACATACCATCTTGAACAACAAGGTTCAAGATATGGCATACACATCTCTGGTGGAGAACATAACCACCAATATACGTCTGCAATCTTAGGGTGAGGATGTTCATAGCATCGTGTTTGCTGATGCGTTATCAAGAGTTATAGAAGCAATCTTATTATCTATCTTAAAATCATCAAGTAGGCGTAGTATACGCTCGGCAATGGCCTCTCCCGTGCGTGATTCGTTAATTAACTTAAACCCTATAACTCTCTTGTTTAGCTTGTAATTGTCGTCTAAATAATGGGCTACAACACTAAGGTATGCACTTCTCTGGTGTGATGATGTCCAAATGTCTGAAGTTATAGCAAAAGAGAATTGAACTTGTAGGAATAGTTCTTTTAGCTCTGCTAGTTCCTTATGGTACATCCGTAAAATATCAGATGTAGTGCTTCTCCTACTAACATGTTGGTGCTTGTGGGCAAAAACCGCGTTGGATCATTCTTTCGAGCGCGTGACTTTCACCCATCCTAATAGGTTGATCTTCGCAACAATATATCTAGCAATTTCCTCACGGACAGAAAGCGGGTTGTATACCCAAGTACTTACAGAGCCATCGGCCTCGAAGTTTAGCTGCGTTTGTACTCCTCCCCCTCAGCTCTGCACCCCGATCTTGCGCAAGTATGATTTGTAGTGCCGGTTCAATTGCCATGTCCTTGCAACTGCACGAACAGATAATTTAGCTTGACAATAATTACAGGTTGCAATATCTACCGTTTGGCCGTCTTGGATTTTCTGGCTCCAGTCATGTGCTTCTAGCAATTCGCCCTTCGTCCAGACCCGCCAATGTTGTCGTCCGTGGACGCGGGAGAGAACTATGGAGCCCCCATTGGCTCCGGACCGCCCTGGTACTCCTTGTAGCCCTCCGTACCATCCATATGACGGTCATCCATGCTGTAGTCTCCCATGATTGGCGAGAACTGGTGAGCATCAATGGGAGTCGGAGCCGGAGGACTAGGGGAGCGACGGTGAGAGCTTACACTAAGTTGCCCTGCTGCCCTTTTTGTGCTCTGACTCCTCGGTAGCATACTGCTTGGGAGCTCCTTGGTGCTCCGACTCCTTGGTAGCATAATGGATGGATAGCGAATAAATGAGGAGATTATATGGATGTTGAAGAAATAAGGAGAGTAAATGGATGATGAAGAAATGAGAGTGGATGAATGGTGAAGAAATGAGGCACGGTGAGTTGATTTTTATAGTTGCTCAACGTTCGGGAGAACGTCGCTCAACATTCTCCCGTGAGCAACGGTTACTCACCAGTCCTTGGTCTCGCGACTTCACGAATCACGAGTCACCACTCACCACCATAGAATCTTCTCTCTCTCTCTCCACCCCTCGGCCTTATCCCCCGGTCCCCGGCCTTATCTCCCCTCCCCTCCCCGAGGCCCCTTCCCCCTGACCTTATCTCCCCCGGGCCTCGGCTCTCTCTCTCCCCCTTATCTCTTCCCTCCCGGGCTCCGGCTCCCGCCGTCCGCGGCTCTCTCGGTCTCTCCCGGACCGCGAACCCTCCCCTCATCTCCTCCTCCCACCGTCCGCGGCTCCTCCCTCCGCTGTCCTGCGGCTCCCTACCACCACTACCGTGACCCGCGAGGCGACGAGGCCGAGGCGGGAGTTGCGATTAGGCGGCGGCGTGAGTCGCGAGGAGGCAGGCTGCGGCGGGAGGTGATGAGGAGGCGACGGCCGGAGTTGCCAGGAGGGTGTTGCGGGAGTTCCGAGGAGGCGGCTGCGGGAGTTCCGAGGAGGCAATCGGCGGCGGGACCGCAGGAGGCGACGAGGAGGCGGCGGCATGCTATGGCGGTTCTCGCCGCCTCCTCGACGCGGCCTCGCCTCGGCGCTTCAGCTGCCGCCGGCTCGGCCTCCGGCCACGGCCGCTTTCGGCGTCGTGCCGAGCGTCTTTGAGGCGGGTTGGCGTCTTGGCCGCCGAGCACGCACGACGCCACACCGAGCCGTGCCATGCCCCGCCGTGCCGTCTTCCTGAGCCCACCGAGCCGCCGTTCGTCTTTGTGCGGCCCGCCCGCCACGTGGTGTGCTTGGGCCGTCTTGGCCAGCGAGGCCTCGGCGAACGGAATGGCCCGGCTCGACTCCCACCTCTGGTTATCCATATGTTAAAGTAGAAATAATTTGCCAAAATCCAGAAGTGGTTTGATAATTTCTTTGTTTTCTTTTCGTAATTAAAATCTTTTCATTTAATTAATAAGAATAATAAGTCAATTTCGCCCCTGAACTATTACGTTTGTCTACCTACAACTACAAAACCGAATAACCGACGGCCATCAACTGTTAAAACCGGGTATATTGCCCCCTAGATATTGTTCCTGTGGATATCGTGGGGATATGTGCATGATCTTAGAGTGATGAGTCAATTGGCAATGGCATTGTTGGTTTGACGAATCTCACATTTTTGGAAAACTTCAGTGTTGTCAGGTCATTGGCGGTTCGACCGGCCAAGCCGCCGGTCAGACCGGCCGTGTGGCAGTCCGACCGGCAATGCTTGCCGGTCCGACCGGCCACAGTTCAAAGTGGAATTTGGGGCTAAGCCAAAAATAGGTTGTGTAGGCATGAGAGGAGAGTCTCCTGGATGTGGTCACATAATTTTTGGAGCTCCCAGTCAAAAGTTCTATCCATTGGAAAATTCCAGAGAGCTTGCGGATTTTCAAGTTGAAATTTGGCTAAGTCTTTTGGGGCGGTCCGACCGCCGTTATGGAATCGGTCCGACCGCTGGGAAATCGGTCCGACGGCATGGTAGGGCGGTCCGATCGGCTTCCACTTGGACTTCGGCCATTTTGGCATTGTTGTGTTTTCGTTGTGTTTAATGCATGAGTTTCAATGCTTTATTGTTGCATATTGCTTTCTTGAGCTAATGTGGGTCAAATTGTGAAGAACTTGTTCGGAGACGATTTCTTTGTCTATTCTTTGTGCGGTGGCTTGCATGTCAACGACGGCGTCAGCGGTGAGGTGGATCGGGACTAAGCTTGGAGAGCTGAGGTCCAGAACGATCATGGATGTCGGGTGAGGTCGTGTGACTCAAGCATGGTGCAGAATGGACAAGATGGTTCGAACAGAGAGTTCATTGCAGCTGGTTGGATCAAGCGGCGCGGGGGTCGGTGCAAGTGCCTTTGAGGTTCCGATGGGATTCGGACGGGAGAGACTTGCTGACATGATGAGAGCCGCTGATCAACCTACACGTGGCGAAGCAGACGATTGCTTCAACAGATGTGTGTGTGTATCCCATTTGTGTTGGGCCTTAATAGGAGCCCATGAGAGAAACCCTAGGCCTTCCTATAAATAGAAAGGGGGAGATGGAAAAGCCCTCCAAGCATTTATTTAGAAAAACTCCAACTTTTCTAGGGTTTGGAGAGGAGAGGCTAGGGTTTAGAGAGAAATTTGTTTGTGTGCTCTTTGATTGAGCTCTTATCCTCCTTGAGGGAGTGGCTTTGTCAAGCAATATCTTGAATCAATCAATCTATGGATGTTTGTTCAAGGATGAACTCTCATATGTTTTCTTCTCTCTTTTGATGATTTTAGTGCTTCCTTGATCCGGTTGTTTTTGGTTGGTCTCTTGACCTCATTTACATTGCTTTGATGTGTGGGAATACTCCTAGAATCATCTAAATCTTCAATCCCCCACAAGCAAGTTTTGGATCAAGTTTATCATATTTCTAGGTTTTGGACACTCATTTGGTAAAACCTAAAGAGATCGATTCTTTGAAGTGGATCTGGACTATCGTCGCTAGAAATAGGTCTCAGATATCCTTTGGGAGGTGTGCTCCAAATTTAACCAAGTTTCATCAGTTGAATCAAAAGTTGGACCAATTTTCGTTTTGAATTTGGGCATTGCGCAGTGCTATTGGACTAAATCCGTCCGACCGATTTTATACCGGCGGTCAGACCGCCAGCCATTCGGACCGTCATTGGCGCGGTCGGACGCCCGACTTTTAGACCGCCATTTTACCGACGGTCAGACCGGTCCAGTGAGATCAATTCTACATTGTTGAATCTTGTGTTTAAAGGTGAAATTGGATTCAGCACAAAGCTTCCTCTGTGCATTTACTGATCTTCTTGGCTTTCATAGCTATTGAAGAAAAGTACGTGTTGAATTAATTAAAGTCGAAAAATCGAGAAAGCGTCTATTCACCCCCCTCTAGTCGCCTTTCCGGTCCTACAGTTCCACACTAGTTTTGGGCTGACATGGCGGTGGTTTTCAGTGGTGGCATCCAACTCAGCAAAAATAAACAAACGTGGCTATGTACCTCTACTAATTCAACAAATAAATTACAAAAATAATCCTGCCCTCCTGAGCTCTCCCCCTCCCTCAAGTCTCATCCCCATTAGCCATGGCCGATTTCACCTCCACCCCGACCTACTCCTCGACACCAGCACCGCCTCCCAGTCGACTCCAACACACACTTCGGGGACATCAACGAAGGGGAAGGCGCACGCACCACGAGCAGCTCGGCCGACATGCAGTCGGACACACGAGTCTGAAATGGACCCGACTGCCGTGGAGCGCACCCACGAGGATGCGCGGGATGAGGGGCGCCAGCGCCGCGTGAGTGGGAGGCGGCAACAAGCGTAAGTAGGCGTGGCGGTGGAGCGGTGTCTCTCGGTGAGGCGCGAGTCGAACACCGCAGAACGAAGGTCGGGTGCTCGTCCGCGGCCCCTCCTCTCCTTCCACTACAGCCTCACCACATGCTTCGCGCCATCAACTCCATGCTCGCCGCGTGTCCTTAATCTGACGCACCATTCATCCCCGGTCCTCACAAACAGCGGCAGCCCCAATCATCATCGCATGCATCAAATCCAACCAAAATAGCTGGAACAAGAGCTACCGCAACATGTATGTTCCTGGATTGCTTCCGTGTGATGAGGGGCAGAAGCGGCACGGGGTTGCCGATAGCTTGCTTAACTCGGTCTCCTACAACGCGTCTACCAGTGGCGTTGAATAGTGTCACTTAAAAAACGGCGTCCCAAGAAATATCACTCCAAACATTACGGCTCAGAAAATATTACCACAAAGAGTGTTCGCTTCAAGGAAATACCGTTACCTACTTTTTTTTGGGGGTCATTTTCCATCCTTTTTACACCCAGAACACTGTTCAAAATGACCAATTTGCATTGGTGCTGTTTACTTGGTATTGATTAAGACCTTGTTAGTTTGCTAGCCAAAGTAGTGATTTTGAACATCTTAGTCGCCGTAACTAAGAAAATGTGCGAAGAAACTTCAACTGAGACAAGATAATGCAACACCATAATAAAAGGGTCAGACCAGGCTCGGGTTCAGGCAGCGTATATCTTACATTCCGCATGGCGCATTGGAGTATACTAGTCCGGTGTTCGTACTTTGCTACGAATCTAAAAAATTATATCTCGTCAACCGTCGTCATACTCAGTCTACAATGCAAGTAATCCACCGACAACCCGTTTTTGAAAAGATCGATGGAATATTTGGGCTTCTTGCGCACCAGTTTGGGTAGTTGGAGTGTGGGGAGTGAAGAGGAGGTTATGGGTGGCCAACCGTACGCACGGGAGGAACCGAGAAAGAACGAGATCCAACAGCTCACATTTCACGAAGAAAGATAAATCTAATGGCTCACATCGTATGAGAGAGGATGGACCACCACCAATTCTTTCCTTTAAGTAGTTCTGGAAAATTGAAGTTACACGCAATGCCATACGGGGTTCATTTCAAATAAATATATGGTACTCAGCGAAACGGGCTTTCCCTAAACATCAAGCCCAAATCAAAAGGCCCAACTCAGCTCAGAGCAGCCCACCGGCCTGATCCCTCACCGGGCTGGCACGTAAACTTTAGCCTACCGATATTTATACTATGTGAGCTAACTAACTACAGAGGAAATCCGGGTCCCATGCAGTGCCACGCGGGGTTCATTTGTCCTTAGCGAATTAGGCTTTCCTTAAACACCAAGCCCAAATCAATAGGCCCAACCCAGCTCAGAGCAGCCCACCGGCCACCGCGGCTTGCCTTCTGCGCGGGAAGCCGCTGCCCGTTCGCGCCAACTTTTCCCGCCATTCCCGCACCCACCACTCAGCGCCGCCTCCATCTTTAACACCACTCTCCCCGTCTCCGCTCTCCCTTCCTCCCTCCCTCCCGAGAGCAACCCTAGCCACCCGCGCGCCTCCTCCCCCGGAGCCTTGCAGAACCATCTCGACCCCCCGCGAATGGTAAACAAGCAAGCGCCCCCCCTCCACTGCCAGAACCGCGCCACCCGTCTCCGGATCTGACGTGTTTTCGCCGGGTTGTTTGCTTTCCCAGGATGACTCGGAGAACAACGCGCCGTCGACGCCCGGCTCGCCGGGGTTCAGTACCGACCGGCTGCCGCCCAACACCACCACCAGCCGCGGCGCCACTGACCCGTCCTCGTACTCTGACGACGACGGCGAGGCGGAGGTCGACCCCAACGTGCTTCCCGAAGACGACGGCGCCGTCGCCGTCGCCGACGAGGAGGACGAGGAGGGGGAGGACCTCTTCAACGACAACTACCTCGAGTAAGCCAAACAAGACCGAGCTAGAGATTTCCAAGATCTGATGTTTAGCGGTTTCCAGTGGTTGACAGTTTAGGCTGTGAGATCTGGTAAATTGGTAGTTGACTGGATAATTCAATGGTTTTTGGTTCGTGGTTTGATCAGAGATTGGGGGATTTAGTGTTTGCGGTGAAGGTTGACCTCAGGAGTAGGCAAATTGGGCACTCAGATACGACGGAATGGTCAAATGCTTATCTGGATTCTGCTTTTGTGTCAAAATTGTTGCTTTGTTGGACTACCATGTATTCTGTGAACTTTATAACGTAGCTTCGGTATTGATAGTGTTGCAGCAATCAAATCTTAACCCAACTTGCACTATCGTAGCGACGTGACTGCTAACTTGTTTTTGTTGAATAATTGAAAATGATCTAGCCCATTATTTAAGCTCGGTATTTTGTTGGATACTTGGATTTTCTCCAAAGTTACCAACTTCGGTGGCTTCTGTGAATTAGTTGCTAACTTCTCTTTTCCTCTTCGAGGAGTTAATTGTTTTGTGAGGGATTTGTCGATCAGCTGCCTGCTGTCTTGATGCATATTAGTGTTCATTTACATACTGTTGCCAAAATAAACATATCCAGTATATTCGCCAGTAAATTTGCTAATGTATTTTCTATTTTGTGGATTGGCTGCTTTTTTGGGAACTGGGGCTTGTGATTAACATTCTAGTTTGCTACAGAAGTCGCTGTTTTGTTTAGTTCACTACAGAGGGGTTGTATTTTTTTAGTATGTTCATGAAATAAGCCATAACTCTAAAACCAACACAAACACATCAGATATTGCGAAGTCCTTGCCAATTCTATTAGTTTTGATTAATAAGCATTCCCTCTTTTTCTCTCTCTCCCATTTTGTAGTGATTACCGACAGATGGATGAGCAGGACCAGTATGAGTCGGTTGGGTTAGATGACTCAATAGAGGATGAGAGGAACCTGGATGAGATCATGGCCGATCGAAGGGCTGCAGAAGCGGAACTTGATTTAAGGGATGTGAGGACTGGTGGAGCCGCTGATCGGAAATTGCCTCAGATGCTGCATGATCAAGGTAATGACATAGTAGAATGTTTTAATTTTCACGAATATTAAAACGAACCTTACCTTTTGTCTTTGTACTAGTAGAATGTTTTAATTTTTCCGGAATATTAAAATGAACATTACCTTTTGTCTTTGTACTTGCACTCCTGTAGCTTGAGCATTTGTGATATGTTCATTTTTTACATGTTTAGTTGTGGCAAAATCATCTGCTTTTAGTTCTATCGGAAACTCGAGGTACCTAAGGTTTTGTCTTCCAGTTGCATGAGCATCTGCTTCTTGTATATGTGGTTTCATGTTAGGTTGGGCTTTAACGATGGATTTTGTTACAATCTCAATATGGAGCATCACATTTTATCTTGAATGTGTTATCGATAGTCTCAATTTGTCAAATGCTATAATGTTCCTTAGAACATAAGATACTTCTTTTCATGCAAAAGATAAGCGGGTTTTTTAACATTTGTGTTGGGCGTGATTGTTGGAAATTATACCAGTGGGCGCACACTTTCACAGTGAGGAGACAAACTCACGAAGAGGAAGAATACACAGAAGATTTTGCGTAGCACTGCAACTGCCTAGCGCTACTTTTCTTGACTCTTTTCCGTTCTTCTCTCTTTTTTGTTTGGCTCAAACTCTCCTCAAGGACTCAACAACTTATATCTAAGTACATGATCAACTCCATAGCTAACTGATCCAGCTGAGTCTTTATGCTCACTAATGACACAACGTGCACATGCACAACTAACTCCTGACCTCTTCTTACGCCACTAACAAATTGACCAACTCAACTAATGCATAACGTACATGCAAAACACCAATGCACCATGCAAATGACCCACTAACACACTACTAATGCATGCACTCACGCACTACTAACACACGCACACTTGATTATTCCTAATAATCTCTCCCTAATCAAGATGATTTCACAGCAGTGTTGGTTCATCGTCGGCATCTGCCTCCATGAGATGCGTCTGTTCCTCCTTATGGCATTCGGAAGCAAAATGCCTATAGTTGTTGCAGTTGTAGCATCTTACTTTAGCCTTGTCGAATTTTCGATTCTTGCTGAGCCAGAGCCGCCTTCTTGTTCTTAGCCCTGAACTCCATTTGGCGCGGGTGAGCAGCAGATGCTCACCTTCCTCCTCACTAAACATGTGGCGCTCCTCGAACGCTTTTAGCCGTCCGAACATTTCTTCGACGGACATCACATCCAAGTCCTCGAGGTTCTCGAGAGTGCAAACGGTCGGCAGAAACTTCGGTGTCAAGACCCGAAGCACCTTATCCACCACACAAGAGTCTTCAACCCTCTCTCCCAGCGTTCGCATCTTGCTGAGAGCGAGGGTGACCCTCATGGCAAATGCATCGATTCACTCACCTTTGCGCATATGAAGTTTGTCAAATTATTTCTTGGCGGTTTAAACCTTAGCCCTTTTCACGCGCTCAACTCCAACACACATGGACTTGAGAGTCGCCCATGCCTCCTTCGTCGTCCTCTTGCCGCTGAGAGCAAGAAGGGTCTCCTCGCTCACACCATGGTAGATGGCCGCAAGTGCCTTCTTATCTTGGCGCCTCTCGACGTCGTCTTCTTCAATGACATCCCACACTCCTTGCCCCTCTATGTACACTTGCATCTTCATTGACCATGCAACATAGTTGCTATTAGTCAACAACGGGTACTGGAGCGTGACGCTCTCCTCCTTCCCGACTCACGCCAACGGCCTATCGCGAGCCACCTACTCGTTGCCGCTAGCCACCTCCTTTAAGCCACCAGCGACACGCCTTGACGTCAATGGAGTCAACGACCTCGCCATCCTCACTATCACAACACCGGCTCTGATATCGATTGTTGGAAATTATACCCGTGGACGCACACTTTCACGGGTGAGGGAGACGAACTCACGAAGAGGAAGAACACAGAAGATTTTGTGTAGCACTGCAACTGTCGGGGTTTTTTTTTTGCGTAGCACTGCGCTACTTTTCTTGATTCTTTTTTGTTTGGCTCAAACTCTCCTCAAGGACTCAACAACTTAAATCTAAGTACATGATCAACTCCACAGCTAACTGACTCAGCTGAGTCTTTATGCTCACTAATAACACGACGTGCACATGCACAACTAACTCCTGACCTCTTCTTATGCCACTAACAAACTGACCAACTCAGCTAATGCATAACGTACATGCAAAACACTAATGCACCATGCAAATGACCCACTAACACACTACTAACGCACGCACTCACGCACTACTAACGCACACACACTTGATTATTCCTCATAGTGATGGCAACATATGAGCATGAAAAAATGCACTTTTCCATGAATCTTTTTCATGCAAGTATTGGTAGCATTCCAATGATGGAAATCGTTTTGTTTGGGTTTTCTCTAAGTTGACACGAGTAAGCTATTCAAACTTTTATATGGATTGGTGTCCAAGAACATCTCAAGAAGTGATGGTGATGGCGATGGCAACATCCTTAGTTCACCTGGAAGGTACTCTCAGCAGTGGAATGTATTCTGGTGGCGATGTGCCTATGACTGATCCAAACTGATGTATGCATCGAAGTATTGACAATCTTTAATGAAAATTAGCTTATGCTGGTTTCTTTACGAAGTTTCCAGCTGATTCCATTCAAAGAAATTCATGTTTAGAAGGTGTAGATAGTTGTTCTGGTGTCAAATGATCATCCTTTTATGCAGGATGAATTTGATGAAGAAGATGAGATGAACATGTACCGTGTGCAAGGAACACTTAGAGAGTGGGTCACAAGAGATGAAGTCCGGCTTCATTGCAAAGAAATTTAAAGAGTTCCTTCTTACATATGTAAACCCTAAGAATGAACAAGGAGAGTTTGAGTATGTCCGACTAATTAATGAGATGGTTTTAGGTATTGTTTTCCCTGTACTTTTCCAGTTTACATGAAAAGAAGGGCCACGTCTTAGTGGTTTGTAAGAAATGATTGCTTGTCTAACCTTTGCTTGCATATTTTGCAGCTAACAAGTGTAGTTTAGAGATAGACTACAAGCAATTTATTTATATACATCCAAACATTGCCATCTGGTTGGCTGATGCACCTCAGTCGGTGCTGGAAGTTATGGAGGAAGTTGCCAAAAATGTTGTTTTTGATCTTCACAAGAATTATAGGAACATCCATCAAAAAATATATGTCCGAATAACCAACCTTCCTGTCTACGATCAAATACGCAATATCAGGTAAAGACCATATTTTCCTTAGCATGTTATTTCTTAGCGCTCAAATTAATTGTCTGTACTTATATCCTACTTGCCATTGTTCAGACAAATCCATCTTAACACGATGATTCGAATTGGGGGTGTTGTTACTCGACGATCGGGTGTGTTCCCTCAGCTGCAGCAGGTCAAGTATGACTGCAGCAAATGTGGAACTGTCTTGGGCCCTTTCTTCCAGAACTCTTACACTGAAGTGAAGGTTGGATCCTGCCCGAATGCCAGTCCAAAGGACCATTCACCATCAATGTTGAGCAAGTAAGTGGCCTGAAACAATGACACTTTTTTCATTTTTTCTATTTTCTTGTTACGTGGTACATAACAGTCTTCCTGTACGGGGTACTTATTTGTTCCTTCTAATAATCGAACTATTTCGCCTCACAGACCATATATAGGAACTACCAGAAACTCACTCTTCAGGAAAGCCCAGGAATTGTTCCTGCTGGCAGGCTTCCCAGATACAAGGAAGTAATACTTCTGAATGATCTGATTGACTGTGCTCGTCCAGGAGAGGAAATTGTAATTTTTCTCCATGTACCCTTTTTCTTTCCATATATTTAATTGCAGAAATCAGACCCTGATTTTCACTACGTTTCCATTTTCAGGAGGTCACCGGGATATACACGAACAATTTTGACTTGTCTTTAAATACAAAGAATGGTTTCCCAGTTTTTGCCACTGTAGTGGAGGCAAACTATGTGGCCAAAAAACAGGATCTGTTCTCTGCATACAAATTAACCGACGAGGACAAGGCAGAGATTGAGAAGTTGGCAAAAGATCCTCGGATTGCTGAAAGGGTTTGTCACTCAATTCTTCAATCTCTTGCAGTAATTATTGTTAGGAATAACAACTTATATTCTCAGGGGGTCAATGGGTCAGTATATATAGACAAATACAGGAGGTAAATATGTAAATAACCCCTCATAACAATAGGGAATAACACAACTATACATATATCTCTAAACCCCCCCCTCAAACTCATGGTGGATCAACAACACTGAGTTTGGAAAGATAGAAGCTGTGTTGTGCTCGAGTCGGCTTTGTGAAGAAATCCGCTATCCAAGCTCGTAAGGCACATATCAAGAGCAATCACCGATCATGCACACAAGACCTCATGAAGAAAGCATCAACACTAATATGCTTAGTGAGTTCATGCTTCACAGGGTCACAGGCAATACTGATGGCACCTGTACTGTCTCAAGAGAGGAGTTGGTGTAGTGACAGAAACACCAAAATCCTCAAGTAACCACCGTAGCCATGTAATCTCTGGCACAGAGAGCCATAGCTCGAACTCACCTCTGACTGAACGGGATACTGCATGCTTTTTCGCCTTCCACAATGAGAGAACCACCAAGAAAAACAAGAAGCAGAGATAGACCGCGTCGGATGGATCACCGCCTAAGTAGCATCCGAATAAGCTCAAATCAGAACGATGGAGGGTAGGAAGAAGAGAACGAGAGATAGTCCACGAAGGTATCACGAACTCAAGAAGGTGGTGTAGTGGACTGAGTGGGAGCAGACGAACGACTCGTAATGTGGATTCGGATAAGTGATATCCGGACGAGTAACAATAAGGTAGACAAGACTCCCAACAAGATGACGATAGCGAGTCGGATCAGAAAGAGGCTCGCCATCAGAGGGTCGGAGATGAACGTTGAGCTCCATGGGAGTCTCAACAAAGACTGATCGTGAGAGAAGCGCGATCAAGAAGATCTCGAATATACTTCTCTTGGGACATAAAGAAACCATCCGAGTGGAAGTAACCTCAATCCCAAGGAAGTAACGAAGAGGATCAAGATCCGACATAAGGAACCGCTCACTGACTGAGCCTTGATAAAGGCAATGTACTCAGAATCATCTCCGTGATGATTATATCATCAACATATAGAAGAAGAGTCCACCACAGACGAAGTGTGGACAAAAAGAGCAGGATCATGATCACTAGCCGAGAAGCCAGCAAAGTGACCACGAGGAGAAGCGCCAAACCAAGCACGAGGGGCTTGTTTAAGGCCATGAGAGAGCGAGAAGACGCATGACTATGCCCTTAGGAATGAATACCTGTAGCTGATACATGTAGACCTCACGCAACTCGCTATTAAGAAAGACATTCTTGACATCAAGCTGAGAAACGGACTAATGGCGAACAGACGCTACTGAAAGAAGAGTGCGAACAGTGGTCATGTAGGCCACAGGAGCAAAAGTCTCGTCGTAGTCACGACCATGCTCCTGCTGGAAGCCACGAGCAACAAGACGCGCTTTATAGCGCTCAAGAGAGCCATCAGAGCGAGTCTTAATCTTATAAACCCACTTACACGTGATGAAACGAGAGTGAGATGGAAAAGGAACAAGATTCCAAGTACCACTACGCTCGAGAACAACAATCTCGGTCATGGCATGCTGCCACTCAGGGTGAGTAACAACATCCGTAGGAGACGACTCATGGGTAGTCGCACAAAGAAACCAAAACAGGCAGTGCAATCGATCGACGATCGCGGAGACCGTAGCGAGGAGATGATGACCCATAAGGGGAAGATGTAGCATCAGGAGAAGATGAAACATCAGGAGAAGATGGCTCATCTGGAAGAGCCTCAATACGAGGTTGACGAGTGTAAAAGAGAGTGGGAGGAGCCGAGGCAGGCAAGGGCAGCATAACGGCGAGAGGCCTCAGGAGGTATATATGGAGACTCAGTGGGATGGGTGGACGAGGGCAAGCCAGAGATGGGTGTATCTGGAAAAGTAAAAAAAAACAGAAACTCCACAGAGGAAACCGAAGGAGAGGCAGGACGTGGGTAGAAGGGATGAGACTCGTCAAAAGTCACATCCCGAGAAATCCGCATTCGTCGACCAACAGGTCCCAAAGACGATAGCCCTTGTGCTCGATCGATCCCGTAAAAACACACTCAACAGATTGAACAGTCAGTTTGGTGTGTTCTCGAGGTGCAAGGAGAACGTAGCAAAAGCAGCCAAACAGACGAAGGGCAAAGTAGTCAGGAGAAAGATCACAGAGACGTTCAACCGGGATCTCACCCTGAAGAGCAGAAGAGGGCTGAATGTTGACGAGATAGGTGGTAGTGGAAACGGCCTTAGCCCAAAAGTGAGGTGGAATAGAGGCGACAATCATCAGGGTACGACCGTCTCAAGGAGGTGACGATGCTTGCGCTCAGAGACACCATTCTGAGCATGAGCACCGGACAAGAGAACAGAGCGAGGTGCCTCGCAGAAGAAAGTTACGCAGTAACGGAGAGGTACTCGCCCAGAGTCACCACGAAAGACACGAATAGGAGTGGAAACGTAGCGAACCATAGTAGCAAATTGTTTATAGATAGACAAGGCCTCACTAGAAGAATAAAATATATTCAAGTGTGGCGAGGAGTCATCTATAAAATAATATAATATGATGGCCCTTTCGAAGGAAGGAGCCGACCCAAACATCTTAATGAATAAGATCAAATGGTCGTTGAGACACGACTCACTATGGGAATAGGAAGTTGAATCGCTTTCCTAACTTATAACCGACAATCTAAAGACAGTCTCCGAGATGCACCTTAAGACCACGACGGACTAAAGATGACAAATGAGATCCACACATATGACCAAGACGGTGATGCCACAGCTGAAAGAGTGGTAGACGGCGGCGTAGCTGAAAGATCTAGCGGCGCGTGGCTGGAAGGAAGATGAAGCGCAAGCTCCCGAGAGACATGTGAGTCAAGGCGCCGAGGGCGTAACCAACCGAGCCCATGTGGCGGTCTGAACACAACAAGAGTCGAGTCAAGAATGACCCAACAACCAAGGTCAATAATCTATCCAGCAGAAAGAAGCTGCATGGTTAGGCGAGGAACATGAAAAATGAGTTGCTAAGAGGTCCTCGACAGAGAAAAAGAGGTACCATCGCAGAAGAAACCGACAGGGAATCAAAAGGTGTAATGAAAGACAAAGTGGAAGAATCAGAAGTCATGTGAAATGATGTTCCTGAATCAAGAATCCATGGGGAGGTACCTGACTGTGTAGGAGGTGGTTTCTCATTACCCAAGAGTCGAGCGAACCAGAACTTGTCGAGGAGAACCAGCGGCAAGTAGGCGCAAAGTCCGGCTATCTCTGCGAGGAGAGAAACGCTAAAGGAGTCGATGCGACGCCGATGTAGAAGACGGTGCGCTGTTAGAAGAACACATGAAAGATGCCGCTTCTTATAGCATGGACTTAACATGGCCGACTTTGTCGCAGAGGGCAGCGAGGACGGCCACCGCCAGATGGAGGCGCCACCACCACCTGTGGCACCTGGAGGAGGTAGTGTATCAAACGTGGAGCGCTGGTAGCGAGGACGAGCAATGAGCACGGAGGGATGGCATCGCATCAAAGACCACTTAGATGAGTCTCCTCTCAGCGTATCTCGGTAAGAGCCTCCAAAAGAGTGACGAGGGTGGCGGCAAGAAGCGGGCACACTCTGCTCGAACTCGGACGAAGACGAGTAAGGAACTCGAAACACGTTGAAACTCTAGGTCAAGACGCATGTACCAGCAGCATGAACAGGAGCAACAACGACAGAATACGAAGGAGTTCCCGGCCGGAATCGAACTCGAGCGTAGAAGGCGCGATCAATGTGAGCATCACCTCAAGAGAGTGCCTGCGAACCACGATGTAGAGCATCTCGAGGGTTCGAGCGCTAACGAGGTGAGTTCACACCGCAGCCGGAGGAGTCCCATAATCTCGTAAGAAACGAGGTTGACATCGGCGATGAAGAGAGCGCTCGAGCGCGCCACTCTTCAGGAAAGCCCAGGAATTGTTCCTGCTGGCAGGCTTCCCAGATACAAGGAAGTAATACTTCTGAATGATCTGATTGACTGTGCTCGTCCAGGAGAGGAAATTGTAATTTTTCTCCATGTACCCTTTTTCTTTCCATATATTTAATTGCAGAAATCAGACCCTGATTTTCACTACGTTTCCATTTTCAGGAGGTCACCGGGATATACACGAACAATTTTGACTTGTCTTTAAATACAAAGAATGGTTTCCCAGTTTTTGCCACTGTAGTGGAGGCAAACTATGTGGCCAAAAAACAGGATCTGTTCTCTGCATACAAATTAACCGACGAGGACAAGGCAGAGATTGAGAAGTTGGCAAAAGATCCTCGGATTGCTGAAAGGGTTTGTCACTAAATTCTTCAATCTCTTGCAGTAATTATTGTTAGGAATAGCAACTTATATTCTCAGGGGGTCAATGGGTCAGTATATATAGACAAATACAGGAGGTAAATATGCAAATAACCCCTTATAACAATGGGGAATAACACAACTATACATATATCTCTAAACCCACCTTCCCCCTTAAACTCATGGTGGATCAATAACACTGAGTTTGGAAAGGTAGAAGCTGTGTTGTGCTCGAGTCTGGGCCTTCTTGAAGAAATCCGCTATCTGAAGCTCAGAAGACACATACTGAAGAGCAATCACCTGATCATGCACACAAGACCTCATGAAGAAAGCATCAACACCAATATGCTTGGTGAGCTCATGCTTCACAGGGTCACGGGCAATACTGATGACACCTGTACTGTCTGACAAGACAGGAGTTGATGTAGTGACAAAAACATCAAAATCCTTAAGTAACCACCGTAGCCATGTAATCTCTGCTGTCAAGAGAGCCATAGCTCGTAACTCAGCCTCTGCACTCGAACGGGATACTGCAGTCTGTTTTTTCGTCTTCCCGTCAATGAGAGAACCACCAAGAAAAACACAGCAAGCAGAGATAGACCGGCGATCAGATGGATCGCTGGCCCAAGTAGCATCCGAATAAGCCTGAAATTGTAACGAGCTGGAGTGTGGGAAGAAGAGATAGCGAGAGATAGTCCCACGAAGGTATCCGCGAACTTCGAAGAAGGTGGTTGTAGTGGACTGAGTGGGAGCGACGATCGACTCGAGAATGTGGGTGGATAAGTGATATCCGGACAAGTGTGACCAAGGTAGACAAGATATCGGACAAATGGACAAGGTAGACAAGACTCCCAACAAGATAACGATAGCGAGTCGGATCAGAAAGAGGCTCGCCATCAGGAGGCCGGAGATGAACATTGAGCTCCATGGGAGTCTCAGCGATCTGTTGTCGATGAGAGAAGCGCGATCAAGAAGATTCGAATATACTTCTCTTGGGACATAAAGAAACCATCCGGAGTGGAAGTAACCTCAATCCCAAAGAAGTAACGAAGAGGACCAAGATCCGACATAAGGCGCTCACTTAGATGAGCCTTGACAAAGGCAATGTACTCGAGAATCATCTTGGTGATGATTATATCATCAACATATAAAGAAGAGTCCGACCACGAGGCGAAGTGTGGACAAAAAGCGGGATCATGATCACTAGGTGAGAAGCGGCGGCGGTGACCACGAGAGGAGAAGCGCTCAAACCAAGCACGAGGGCTTGTTTAAGGCCATAGAGAAGCGATGAAGGCGGCGGACCATGCCCTCGAGGCAGAATACCCGGTGGTGATGCATGTAGACCTCACGCAACTTCGCCATTAAGAAAGACATTCTTGGCATCAAGTGAAAGCGGACCAATGACGAGCAGCCCTTTGAAAGAAGAGTGCGGACGGTGGTCATGTAGGCCACAGAGCAAAAGTCTCGTCGTAGTCACGGCCATGCTCTGCTTTGGAAGCCACGAGCAACAAGGCGCACTTTATAGCGCTCAAGAGAGCCATCGAGGCGAGTTTTAATCTTATAGACCCACTTACACGTGATGGAGCGAGTGAGATGGAAAGGAACAAGATTTCAAGTACCACTCGCTCAAGAGCAACAATCTCTCGACCATGGCATGCCGCCACTCGGGGTGATATGACATTCCGTTGGGAGGAGAGCAGACTCATGGGTATTGCACAGCCAAAACCAAAAGCAGGCGGTGGCGAATCGTGACGACCGCGGAGGCCGTAGCGAGGAGATGATGACCCATCGAGGAAGATGTAGCATCGGAGAAGATGAAACATCAGGAGAAGATGGCTCATCTGGAAGAGCCTCAATCTGAGGTTGACGAGTGTAAAAGAGAGTGGGAGGAGCCGCGAGCGGCAAGCGGCAGCAACGGCGAGAGGCTTGAGGAGGTATATATGGAGACTCGATGGGATGGGTGGGCGAGGGCAAGCGAGAGATGGGTGTATCTGGAAAAGTAAAAAAGCGAGGACTCCACGGAGGAAGCGAAGGAGAGGCGGGGCGTGGGTAGAAGGGACGAGACTCGTCAAAAGTCACATCCCGAGAAATCCGCATCCGTCGACCAACAGGGTCCCAGCATCGATAGCCCTTGTGCTCGGCACTGTATCCCAGAAAAACACACTCAACAAACTGAGTAGTCAGTTTGGTGCGTTCTCGAGGTGCAAGGAGAACGTAGCAAAAGTAGCAAAACAGACGAAGGGCAGAGTAGTCAGGAGAAAGATCACATTGACGTTCAACCGGGATCTCACCCTGAAGAGCAGAAGATGGCTGAATGTTGACGAGATAGGTGGCAGTGGAAACGGCCTCGGCCCAAAAGTGAGGTGGAATAGAGGCGACAATCATCAGGGTACGACCGTCTCAAGGAGGTGACGATGCTTGCGCTCAGCGACACCATTCTAAGCATGAGCACCAGGACAAGAGAACTAAACGAGGTGCCTCGGCCAAGAAAGTTCTGCAGTAACGAGAGAGGTACTCGCCGGTGAGTCGACCACGAAGACACGAATATGAGTGGAAAACTGTGTGCGAACCATAGTAGCAAATTGTTTATAGATAGACAAGGCCGCACTACGAGAAGATATAAAATATATTCAAGTGTGGCGAGGGAAGTCATCTATAAAAGTAATATAATATTGATGACCCCCTTTCGAAAGGAAGGGAGCCGGACCCCAAACATCTGAATGAATAAGATCAAATGGTCGCTGAGACACAGACTCACTATGGGAATAGGGAAGCTGAATCTGTTTTCCTAACTTACAACCTTGACAATCTAAAGACACGTCTCCTGAGACAGACCCCAGAAGACCACGACGGACTAAAGATGACAAATGAGATCCACACATATGACCAAGACGGTGATGCCACTACTGGAAAGAGTTGGTAGACGAAGTGGCAGAAGCGGAAAGACTGGCGGCGACGGTGGCAGCAGAAGGAAGATGAAGTCAGTCAAGCTCCCAGAGACGCTGTGAGTCAAGGCGCCGAGGGCCAGAACCAACCAGAGTCCCCGTGTGGCGGTCTTGAACACAACAAGAGTCAGAGTCAAGAATGACCCAACAACCAAGGTCAATAATCTGTCCAGCAGAAAGAAGCTGCATGGTTAGGCGAGGAACATGAAAATATGAGTTGCTAAGAGGTCCTCGACCAGAGACAAAAAAAGAGGTACCATCAGCAGTAAGAACACTGACAGGGGAATCAAAAGGTGTAATGAAAGACAAAGTGGAAGAATCAGAAGTCATGTGAAATGATGTTCCTGAATCAAGAATCCATGGGGAGGTACCTGTTGTGTAGGAGGTGGTTTCTCATTACAGAAAGTCGATGAGAACACTGTTGAGGAGAACACAGGCGGCAAGCGGCGTCGAAGTCGGCTATCTCTGCGTAGTGAGCTAGCTGAAGAGTCGATCTGACGTCAATGTAGAAGCACCGGTGCCACCGCTAGAAGAACGACATGAAAGATGCCGCTGCTTCTTATAGCATTGGGACTCAACATGGCCGACCTTGTCGCAGTAGGAGCAGCGAGGACGGCCACCGCCGAGATGGGGCGGCCACCACCACCAATGGCGGCCCGGGGAGGAAGCGATGTCTTGAAAGCGTGGAAGCGATCGGTGTAGCGGTGGGCGGCGGCGAGCACGGAGGAGTGGCATCGGACCGGCACCACTCGGACAAGTCTCCTCTGCGCGTATCTCGGTAAAGCCTCCAAAAGAGTGCGAGGTGGCGTGCAGAAGGCGGGCACACCTGCGCTCGAACTTCGGGGCGAAGATGAGTAAGGAACTCGTAAACACGTTGAAGCTCGAGTCGGCCGCGTCTGATCGAGCATCATGAGCAGGAAGCGACAACCCGATGGTCTGAAAGAAGGCGGTCCTCGGCGGAGGAGGCGGCAGGCGGCGAGAGGCGGATCGAATGGTTGAGGCCGGGATGGCGGCCCAGCGGCGGAGCGGAAGCGGCGGCGGCGGCCGGGGCGTCGAGTGGGCGCGCGCCGAGAGGAAGGCACCAGCGGTCGGGCCGGTGGGGCCGTGGTAGCGCGCGTTGGCCCCGTGAGCGGCCCGGTGGAAACAGCGGTGACCCGGCGGCAATGGCGGACCTCGGCAATGGAAGACAACGGCCTTGCCGGGGCGGCCAGGAGACCAGCAGCGATGGCGTCGGTAGTGGAAGACCGGCAGAGGCAGCGCGAGGCGTGGGCGGGAAGGTCGCCGCGGGCAACGGCGGCGGAAGAGGAGGAAGAAGCCGGCGGCGTGAGCGAACACGGAGGAAGCCGGGCGTGGCAGCTAGAGGCGAGGAGGGCGAGTTGCGCGTCTGGGAGAGGTAACCCTAATGAGCTCTGATACCATGTTAAGAATAACAACTTATATTCTCAGGGGTGGGCCAGTATATATAGACAAATACATGAGGTAAATATACAAATAACCCCTCATAACAATGGGAAATAACACAACTATACATATATCTCTAACAATTATAATAAGCTAACCAGTATTATCTGACTTCAGAACTTTGAATTTACAGATTGTCAAATCAATTGCACCATCCATTTATGGTCATGAAGATATTAAGACTGCCATTGCACTAGCTATGTTCGGGGGACAAGAGAAGAATGTGAAGGGAAAGCATCGCCTAAGAGGTGATATTAATGTCCTCCTCTTAGGTGATCCAGGCACAGCAAAGTCTCAATTTCTCAAGTAAGGACAAAATTTTAACATTCATTTTCGTCAGTTCCTTGAGGATATGCCCCACCAACTCACCACTCTGCAGGTATATTGAGAAAACGGGACACAGAGCGGTATACACTACTGGAAAAGGAGCTTCCGCTGTTGGACTCACCGCAGCTGTTCACAAGGATCCAGTAACACGGGAATGGACGCTTGAGGGCGGCGCACTAGTTCTTGCTGATAGAGGCATATGCCTTATTGATGAATTTGATAAGATGAATGATCAAGACAGGTATGAAATACCCTTTGGATCTTGTGTGCTATTAGCATTTAGATCTCCACAGTACTAACATATATTCCTCATCTCAGGGTAAGTATTCATGAAGCCATGGAGCAACAAAGTATCAGTATATCAAAGGCAGGAATTGTCACATCCCTTCAAGCTCGTTGCAGTGTTATTGCTGCAGCAAACCCAGTAGGAGGAAGGTAACTTGAATTACTTGCATGCTATGTCATACTGGGCCTCTTATTAAGCAAGGTATTGAATTTTAGCATGCTCAATTTTGCAGATATGATTCATCAAAGACATTCACTCAGAATGTTGAACTGACGGATCCCATTATTTCACGTTTTGATGTCCTTTGTGTTGTTAGGGTTTGTAACTGATCTTCATGTGTGATATATTTATCCAGTGCTCCGTTGTCTATCAGTACTGAATTTTCTTGCGAAATGCAGGATATTGTTGATCCATTCTGGATGAAATGCTTGCAAGGTTTGTTGTAGATAGCCATGCCCGATCGCAACCCAAGGGTGCTAACCTTGAAGATAGGGTTGCAACTGATGTGGAGGATGATCCATTGGCTGCTGCCAGACAAGCTGACCCAGATGTACTTATCCTTTATACTTAACTGTAAGAAGATAAGCTTTTACTAAACTTTGTAATTCTAACAAAATCCTATGTTTTCAGATCCTTTCTCAAGACATGCTGAAGAAGTACATAACATATGCCAAGTTGAATGTATTTCCCAAAATACATGATGCTGATCTGGACAAGATTAGCCATGTTTATGCCGAACTTCGACGCGAGTCATCTGTAAGATATCACCTAGTTCTATCAGCCCTGTCTAAGGCTTCTCATGGACAAATATTTGTAATTGATACCCTTGAAAACCAGAAAGCAATGTAGTTTCCAACTGTTTTTTGCAGCATGGTCAAGGAGTCCCAATTGCAGTAAGGCATATAGAATCGATTATTCGAATGTCAGAGGCACATGCAAGGATGCATTTGAGGAGTTACGTGTCTCAGGAAGATGTGGACATGGCCATCCGTGTTTTGCTGGACTCATTTATTTCAACCCAGAAATTTGGTGTCCAGAAAGCACTTCAAAAGGTATATTTGTAAATGTCGCGCTGTTATATTGCCAGTATATCGTTTTCCAACTGATGTCTAAAGCGCATGTCAGTTCAAACTGACGAAGCATACCTAATTCTGTTTTGTTAGTAAATACGACATTCCTTCGCATTGCTTCGGACATCTATCTTATATCCTTGGCATAGATTCTCTGGTACACCATATTTGTTGCAAACTCTAATGGAAATTTGTGCTGTCTATGCAGAATTTCAGGAAATACATGACATATAAGAAGGATTACAACGAGTTGCTTCTTCTCCTTCTGCGCACACTAGTCAAGGATGCGCTGCACTTCGAAGAAATCGTGTCAGGATCAACCACGCGCCTCACTCACATGGAGGTTAAAGTGGAGGACCTCCGGAACAAGGTAAGATGCTTCACCCACGCTTCTTCCTTACCCGAGCGTATTGTGCAATTGCATCCACCTCAACATTGATCTGCACTCTGACCTGTTGCATCTGTTGATGCAGGCCCAAGAGTACGAGATCTATGACCTGAAGCCGTTCTTCTCCAGTGCACACTTCAGGGACAACAGCTTCGTCCTGGACGAAGGGCATGGGATCATCAGACATCCACTGGCAGCGTAACAAACTAACCTGACTCTTGCCTACTACCGATCTTCATTGGTGGCCACCTCAGGATGAACAGCAGCAACCTCCTGGATGAAGAGCGGGGGATAATCAACAAATGACAGCTTCTGTGTGCTTTATTACAGGGATTCAGAGATTGGTGTATGCTATTTAGACTTAAACCTTTAGCGGCATTTAGAGATGGGTGTACCGTGTGTAAGTGTCTTAACATCCTAGTTGTGAAGCATTGTAAAGAGTGATTTTCGCTTGTACTCGGCTACCTCTTCTTGTGTCGTTTTGGTCCATGTAAGATGATTATCTGTGCTCTTTTGTTGATGATTTCAGCATTTGATGCGATTTCCTTACCTTCACAGAACAAGAAGCTATGCTCGTGGGTCTTTTAAGGCTTCCACCCTCTTTGGATCATCCAAAATAATCCGATGCGGAAGCAATCACGGCCGTCGAGATTTCATAAACGAAGGGGTATCTTGAGATCGCAGCCCTTGAAATCTTCACTACCAATATCTTCAGACTCGATTAGACGACAACCAATGTACAGTCTGGTGGTCTCTCTCTCAGGGGAGTTACAAGAGGACACAAAGTTACTACAAGAGGACGGCGTCACTGCGCCCTCGCCGGAGTAGAAGACGGCGACGAAAATGTCTGGCCAGCGGCGTGGCGCACTAGACAGCGAACTAATTGACTAATGTATATGGTGTGCATGCCAATTTAGTAATAATTTTTTTGAGACGCAATTGACTCAGAAGTTGACACAATTTAGTAATATTTTTTTTGAGACGCAATTGACTCAGAAGTTGACAATCACAGGATTTCATAATCAAATGAATTACAGAATTTCATTTCAAAGGTCATAACTAAAATTGGAGATTGCGACTGCCTTCAATTCGTAGCATCACAATCAAAAGAGTATATAATAAATGTACAGATTTGCAACTAAATCCTACACTATGCTCACTGAATCGGCGACCAAAAAACTGGCTGAAACAGTGCAAATAATCTTAAGCACATCACTGATACGTTGACTAGACTAACACACTACTCCGCTACCGCTGGACGGCTGGAGCATCCTCCATGGCAAACCATGGCATCTGGAGCGCAGCCGCGGCGGTGAGCCTCTTCGTGGCGTCGTACTCCAGCAGGCCGCGCAGGACGTCGAAGCCCGCTTGCGACAGCCGCTCCTCCGGCACCATGCCCCGCAGCTGGTTCGGCGCCCTGAAGTCGAACGGTAGCCCAGACACGTCGTCGGGCACTCCGAGCTTGTCGGCGATCAAGCACACCTGCAGGTACTCATTCTCCTCTTCGAAGAGCGGCTTCCCGGCGACGAGCTCTCCCATAACGCACCCGAGCGACCAGAGGTCCACGGGCGCGCCGTACTCCGTACCTCCCATCAGCTGCTCCGGCGCCATGTACCAGACGGTTCCGGTCAGCTGCGTGTGCGGCGGCGGCTTCGTCACGGCCTTGCCGAGGCCGAAATCACAAATCTTCACCCGGCCGTTCTCGCCGATGAGCAAGTTTCCGGGCTTGAGGTCGCGGTGGATGACGCCCCGCGCTTGCATCATCTCCACCCCGCGCAGTAGCTGCCTCATCACGCGGCGCGTCTCCGACTCCGAGAACTCTAGGTGGCGCCGGCGGCGGTAGCTCATGAAATCGAGCAGGCTTGGCCCGACGAACTCTATGACGAGGTAAAACCTGCTGCTTTCCGAGTCGCGAACCACTCCCGGAGCTCCACAACGGCGGGGTTGCCGCTGCACAGCGCGAGCAACCCGGCCTCCCGCAGCAGCGCCTCGTCACCGCCGCCCTCGAGGACGGACTTGATGGCGACGACCTCGCCGGTGCGGAGGTTCCGCGCCTTGGAGACTTCGCCGAAGGCGCCCGCGCCGATCTCCTTGAGCTGCTCGTACGAGTGGATGCTCCCGAAGCGCACCCCGCTGCTTCTTGCGGCCGCGGCCGAGTCCGACGAGATTTCGCGTGGGTCGCACGCAACCTCGGCAGCGGCGGGTGGCTTCGCGGCGGAGGGAGATCTCTCCGCAGGTGGTCCAGCCGCGGCGGAGGCCGCGCTTTGCCCGCGCCGCTTGGCGGCAAAGGGGCCGCCTACTGCACATGTCGCCTGCCGCTTCAGCACGCCCATGACGAACTAGGGATCGCGCACTGCGTCGACGGCGGCGGCCGCGGAGGGTGTCTAGGGATCGCGCACTGCATCGACGGCGGCGGCCGCGGAGGGTGTCTAGGGTTCACGTGGGACAACCGCGACGGCGGCGGCCCTAGGGTTTCGCAGCTCTCTGGCGGCGGAGGAGGCGGGAGCAGATCAAGAAAGCGGAGGAGGGTATAGCGATCTGGGTCTGACTAGCAAGCCCCACCAGTCATTGAAACACAATCCGACCCCGATGCGGATTACGTGGAGGCGGCGGAGAACTATCCGCACGCGGGGACGCCGCGTCGTAGCCGTCGGATAGCGATCCGACGGATATGCCACCGCCTATAGAACCAAATCAGACTCCGGCTCGGATAAGGGGTGCTGTGGCCCACCCGTCGGTGAACCTGGCACCAGCCACTTGATGGTGGGCCCCCTTGAGCAGGCCTCAACCTAGTCGGATACCGCACAACCACCAGCTGACATGTGGGGTACTGGAACCAGCTGGTCAAATCAAGTCAAACGAGAGACGCCTCCTCGATCTCGCCCGGCCCGGTACTCGTCTTCCTCGCTTCCCCACCGCCGCGAGAAACCATGGTTTCCTCGCGACCTCGCGACCGGCGCCGCCGCACGATCCCCTAAGTATGGATCTTCGTCGTCGTGCTGAAGGGGCTCCGCCGGCGTGGCCATAGCCACGAAGGCGCTACGCGCGGCCGAGGGTGGGTGCGGCGGCGAGAGGCCTGACCACGGCGCGCTCACGAGGGATGCCAGTGTCGACGGCGGCGTGCAGAGGCTTTCCCTCCGTCGTAGAGATCGTAGAGGCAGTGTGCGGCTCCACGTACCGCGGGTCTCGTTCTGTCTTGTCTAGCTGTAGTCTGTTCGTACCGGCCGGCGTCGTCCGCGCCGCGCATGAGCACCGCGCGCGTTCACGCAGCTAACTCCACACACAAGCATGTTGCGTGGGCTTGGTAAATCACCAGACATCAGTCAGTGCGGCCCCATTCATGCAGCTTCCTGCAAAATGTTTGTGTCGCTCCAACTTGTGAGATACTCCCGCATAATAGTTTGCCTCTGCAGACTAATATTCATCGAAATAATCTGTGTTGTCGGCTGTGTGAAGATGGAGGTCATGTGTGCAAAATGGCAAAAAAGTGCTGGCGCAACCTGCAGATGGAGGAATTCAGAACTTCTCTGTTGGGAGTGTTCTTCGCCTAAGGAAGCACTACTTACTAAGATGTTGGAGTTTACCTGTAACTGATCAGTGATCGGAACCGGGTTATTACTCTCTTGAGGGTTCTGTGGACTGCAAGAAATGGAGTGAACGCTGGCGACCCACCGAAAACCATCTCTAAAAAATCTGCTACCTGGCACAGCACAACACTATACCGAAGAGTTCAGCACTCATTACCTTCCGTAAGATATTGGTAAAAATCCAACGTGGAAACAATCATGGCCTTCGAGATTTCATAAACGAAGGGGTATCTTCTGATCACAACCAATATCTTCAGACTTGCTACGAAACGACCCATGTAGTCAGGGTCTCTCTCTCTCTCTCAGGGGAGTTATGCCCTAACACCTAGTGGCACCCCCTTTTCACTTGAAACACATAATGATCTATCGCTTTTTAATACATATACGCCTGTGAAATAGAAAATTGGACCTCTGTACAAATTATTAACATGCTACGTATGCTGCTAAGGGTGAATTTATATTTAGGAACGCACTAGAGAAGGTGAAACGCTTGGGTAGAATCACTATTGAATATGTCAATACAAAATGCCATGCCGCAGATAAAAATCTGAGGTATCTTAGCATTTCAGAACCGGAATGTTAAACACTTCTTGAGGCTATTTCAAATATTTGGAGACTACAAACTCTGCATGTAACATTTCGTTGGTGTCTTCGTAACCTGAATCCATTGGTAAGCTGCAGAAGTTGAGAACACAAAACATGTCATACCGTTACAATCTAAAGAGGTCACCATGACTTTGTTTGTGATTGTTGCATGTCCCCCCCCTCACTTGAAACACTTAATGATGCATTAATTTTTTTCAATACATATATTAACACATAGTCCATTGATTTATCCTTCTCTTAATTTTTGTTCAAGCTCGGTCACCGGACACGAGGTCTCCAGAAAAGGACGGTGTCTGGCCGGAGTAGACGGCGGCGACAAAGATGTCCAGAGGAAGCGGGAGCAGAGCAAAAACAGAGGAGGGTGATCATTGAGAGTATGAGATCGAATCAGACTCCAGCTCGGATTACGTGGCGGTCAAGGATATCCTCGCTTCGTAGCCGTCGGATCGTTTTCGTGTCGTAGCCATCAGACGGACATGCCGTCGCCTATACTCCAGGTCAGATAAGGGTGCGCGGACGCGGACCCACAGGGAGCTGAACTGTGGGCCCCTTGACCAATACGAAAAACAAGTCGTATTGCCACATCAACTGACACGCGGGGTACTGATGCCAGATGGTCAGGTCAGGTCAGGTCAGATTTGAGACCTCATCTGCGCCCCTGCGAAGGTTTCATCTCTCGGGAGCACCGACGACCGCGATGTGACCGTGGCCATCAAGGCGCTGATGATAGGGGGCGGCGGCGACGGGCTATTGGCCTAGCCACGACGCACTCATGAGGGGGTTCCGTGTTGACGGCGGCGTGCAGTGGACTTCTCGTTATCGTCGATGTCGAGATTTGAATATGTAAATTTTGATTATTTGTGTATTATGTACTAATTCAAGATTATATTAGTATACGCAGTGGTAATATCGATTAAACATCAACTATTTAATGAAATAACTATAAAAGTATCTAAATTTTATTGAATTATAGCAATAAACCTTATAGTCAATATTTACATAATGTGTCACACGTGGTCTAAAAGACAAATGAATGCTCTTACAGCGGAAGTGGAAAAGTCATGGTAGCCATCCGACATACCCATAGACAATTGAGTGGGGAGTACATTCTAGTTCGCGTAGTCTTCAAAGTACTACTACTTGCAGAACTCAGAGTTTCTGGGCTCTTCCTCAGCGACTAATCAACAATATATATAGCCGTAAGTACATAGAGTACTCACCAGGTCGTAGGGGGCATAATGCAATTAATATTCATGAAAGGCTTAACAAGGAATAATTGTATGATTATTTTGCAGAAAGCAAATATTACCAGTAAATAGATTGTAAAATGTAATTGGAAAGATATAGTACATAAACTAACCAATTGCTTTGAAATAATTAGTGAACTACTCGTTCACTTCCCAACCATTCCACTATCCAAAGTTTTATGAAAACTCTATATCTCATGTGAAATCCCCACGCATTATCCATAACCGAAGACACGAATGTTCAAACAGTTTTAACACTCTGCAGATGTTGAACAATTTTACCCATAAGAGATAATCGACTTATAATATCGGCCAAGACACACTTTCGTAGGCGTGCGACTAAGTGATTATCGTAAATTTTTTCACAAAGTTCTATCTTAACCCAGTTCTACATGCTAAGGTTTCACCACCGAGTCAAGGACCCCCTCTTGCGCCATGTGGATCTACCCATCTAGCCCGGAACCCACACCACACATGATAGAACCAAAGTCAAGATATTGCAAATTAATCAGCTAGGTCCATTCCATATTGGACATGTGATTGCATGATATAACCTAATTCAATGACGCACAAGATTAAGTCCTTAGTGATCACCCAAGCGAGACTACCCTATTCCAATGTGCACGCGATACCCCCTTTTACTGCACGATCATTCGCTTGAGTATGCAACCATTTTGTTTAACCAATGCCAATGGCATCCCCTACTATGACACAATAAATTTTACAACAGCGGCGTACCACAATTTCATATATCATTAAGTCAAGTTTAATCTTGTGAATATGAGCTCATCGTATAACTAAGCATGAATAAGCATAGCTACGTCAACCCATGTTGGTAGTACAATTATATCCAACTAATATGAACCCAACCTACGGTGACAAAAGATTCATGACATCCAAGCTTAAACAAGGTGGCATAATGTCAAATTGGTGAATAGCTATTCCTATAAAACTGTTGATATAAAGGCGGAATGCATGTTAATATAAAGCAATATATTTTTGCAAAATAGGTACAATATGTGCAAAGGTTACGACTTGCCTCGGCCTTGCTCATTTACCACACCTTGATCCTCAAATCAGTTCATGCTCCTTGGAATTCATTGTCTAAACGAGAGAGAAAACAAGAAAACACGACTAAATTAAAATAAAACCCAAAATTAATAAAACAATAGTGGATTAAAGAGCTTGATTTTATATGAATTTAGAAAAAAGAATATGATCAATCGGAGTTCGGATGAGGGAGAACGAGCTTTCAAAATATTTAATTCAAGGAAAAATGATAGAGAAAATACTATTTATGAAAATTTCAAGATTTTTGGAATTTTATTTCTAAAGGAAATTATGGATTATTATGTCGGCATGATGTTAGTGGAGATTTTGAATTTTGCACGAAATTATTTTTCTAAAGAAAAATAACTCGAGTCACTGGCATGTGGGCCTAGGTCCATGGATCGGGTCCACAGTGTAAGATCGAGGTGGCCGACTAGAGGGGGGTGAATAGGCGGTTTTAAAAATCTTTAGCGCTAAAATCAATTAATAATGCAGAAGCTAATAACAAATTGGTTTTACACAATTAAAACATAAATCAACTAGGTTTCCCTAAGTGCACCAACAATATGAATACAACACAATGAGAGCAATCATACAATGATATATAAACAATTAAAACATGTAATGAAAATTGCTCAAAGTAAAGTACAAGATAAAACAAGATGACACGATTATGTTTTACCGTGGTGTTCGGAGACTTGCCGGTCTCCTCTATACCACGTTGAGTTAAGCCCAACCACGTTATACCGACTCCACTAATTAGGCCAACACCTCCGAGGTAAGTCCAACCACTTGGACCGGTTCCAACACGAACCAACACCTCGCTCCACTAAGATTGCCCTTCCTCCTCTCCGGAGATGGCGAGCACCAAACCACTCACAACCACACTGGGCCTTCTCACAAGTTTCTTTGAGAAGATCACTGGGCACGACACCTCCACGCCGTCTAGGTGTTGGCAAACACCAAGAGAAACAAATCTCAACCTTCACTTGAACTAATAAATTGTTAACGCTCAAGTGGATACACAATCCACTACCTAAGGCAACACATGTACTTAGAGTTTGCTCTCCAATCTCACTAAGTGCAACACATGCACAAAAGAGGATGAGAGGCTTGCTCTTAGCTCAAGAGGCTCAATAGATATTCACAATGACATCAGCAACCATCCTCAACCGGCCAAGGTGAGTATTTATAGCCCACACATAAAAACTAGCAGTTGGGGAGGAAGATTCCCTCGAAATAGTGCAGGGCCGGTCTGACCGCCAACTAATAGCCGGTCGGACCGCCCATGCCCCAACGGCTATAAAACTAGCCGTTGGGCCTTCGGCCGGTCGAACCGCCAACTAATGGCGGTCGTGCCCTTCATCGATCGAACCGCCAAAGGTGGCGGTCCGACCGCCCGAGGAAAATCACCCCGCACCAAAATGGTGCTTCTCTAGAAAATACGTCCCACAACAAGTCCGGTACTTCCGCACCACAGTAGTACCGTATATCAATAGCGGTACTTCCGCACACAAGAACAATTCAAAGGGAAATCGGTCGGACCGCCCAACACATGGCGGTCGGACCGATTTGCCACCGGTCATACCGGTGACCCCTGGCTGTCAGACCGCCAGGCTCCAAAGAGATCTTGCACTTTCACTTCGCTTAAATGGCAAAACACATTTGCCCATTTGAGTGCAAGTCCAATAAGATTCAAAGATGATATTCTCAGCAAGTTGAAAACCACATTTGTCAACCTTTACAATACTCATCACAAGAAATAAGGTACATGGATTTACACCATTTGCAAAACACATTTGCAAACTTAAGTCACATGCTACAAGAAATCAAATATGAGCATCAACTATTTGCAAAACACATTCGCAAATAACAACATCATGCCACAAGGCTAAGGTGCATGAACTTCAACCATTTGCAAAACACATTTGTAAAATATAGTCCCATACTACAAAGATTAAATGCATGAGCATCAATTATTCGCAAAACACATTCGCAAATAATAGCTCCATGCATAGATGAGCTAGAGCAAACATAATGAGCTATCAACATATGACTAACTCATGCTACTAGTCAAGACCCCTCTTAATAGTACGATAATCCTATACTAGCAATCCGGTCTTCCATCCAAACACCAAGACCGGTAAAAGACTAGTAACACATCCTTAGCCCTAGCTAGTCATACCTTTGCCTTGCATCTTCTTGAAGCTTGATGACGCACATCAACACTTCAAATCTGGGTCCTTGACTTGACAATCATCAACACATGATAATCTCTTCACTTCGGGATCTTCTCTTGAACATCATTAACACATGATGATTTCTTCATCCTGAGTCTTTACATGCATCAACATGATGGGTCTTTCTTGTCTTGATGTGCATCAATACATGATGCATCTTTTTATTCAAGTCTTCATATGCATCAACACATGATACATATTTCACTTGAATCTTGATTTGATGATCAACTCATGATCATCCCAAGTCTTCATCATCTTGGAACATAACCTATACATCCAACTCATGGAAAAAGTTAGTTCCACAATATGATTATCATTAATTACCACATCATACTATTAACACATAATGGTGGGAGAAGATACTTCAATCTTTCTCTCTTTGGTAATTGATGATAACCATTTCAATCACACATAAATTGAATTGAGGTAAAAGTAACATGATATGAGTATATATATAAACTACACAAGTCATATATATACTCACACCATGAGTATGCGAGAACTACACAAGTTCTACATACTCAAAACATGAGTATACGAGAACTACACAAGTTCTATATACTCACAACATGAATATACAAAAACTACACAAATTTTATATATTCGAAACATGAGTATACAAGAACTACACAAGTTCTATATACTCAAAATGTTGGACCGAAAAGGCGACTAAGGGGGGGGAGGGGTGAATAGGAGCACGCTCACTTTTTCACAAATTATGAATTCAACACAATCTCACTCCAATAGCTATGATGAAGCTATGAAGATCAATATACCGATCTGTTGGAAGACTAGTATTGAATTCAATTGAACCCCCAAAGTAAAGCAACAAAATCAACTAAGATTAAAACAACACAGTGTACTGGCGATCTGATCTCTGGACTTGACCGGTCGGACCGATTGCCGGGCGGTCGGACCATTGTTATCTGCGTGGTCGGACCACTGCCAAATCGGTCGGATTTGGTGGTGAGGCGGTCGGACCGCGAGACTCGAACAGTCTGAAGCGATAAAAGCGGCCAGATGCGAAGTTGCAATTAGGTCTAACTTTTGATTCTCAACTCCAAACTTCACGAAACTTTGCACACACCTTCTCTATGCTATTGAGGACCTATTCCAATCGAATATTATGATAATTCTTGGCTAGATCCTGAACAGTTGTCAATTGAGTAAGAGAGAGTTTAAAACCGAGCAAGAACGAAAACTTGATCCTAATGCTTGTTCGTGAGTGATTGATGATCAAGATGATCCTAGATAGGTTCACACATATCACAGCAAGCTAATTCACGTGAAGAAATCAATCAAAACTTCGCGGATCAAAGAAAGCCCTAAAATCACGAAATTGAAAGCAAGAACGAAAAGAGACTTATCTCAAGCAAACCTTGCATAGATTAAATTCGTGATTGATGCTGGATTACACCCACTCCATCAAAGAACAGTGGTCAATCCAAGATCACGAAAATCACCTCAAACCATCAAGAGCCCTAGCCTCCACCTCAACTCCCCCTAAGCCAATTAGGGTTTTGAAACATAAAAGAGGCGAGAGAGACGATGCAGCCACCACCTCCTTCTATTTATAGTGGAGACCTAGAACTTCTAGGGTTTGACTCTATTGGGCTCCCGTTAAGGCCCACTAACAAGCGGGTCACACACGCACGCGCCATAAGCGCCGTCTTTAACCTTTTGACCTAAGCGACTTCACCTAGCACCATCCTTGCGCCTCAGTTTGCTAATAGGTCACCCTTGTCCATCTTACGTCACGCTTGAGTCATTGACCTCACCGGCATCGTCGATCGTTCGGACCTCAACTCTCCAAGTCTAGTCCGATCATCCTCGTCGTTGACCGTCGTTGACCACCAAGCAACTTTGCACAACCATAGACAAGCAAAATCGAATTCGGGAACAAGTTCTTCACAACTTGACCCATGTTAGTCAAAACATGCATCATGCAATACATATGCCATGATACCAATGAACTTGACCTAACAAAACAACATCACCACAAAGTTGGTGGCGTTCATAAGTGGAAATCGGTCAGACCATCACAGCTCGGCTTTGTGAGCGGTCGGACCATAAAAGACTTAGCCGAATTTCAAGCCACGAAATTCCGAAACCTTCTAGAAATTTAAAACGAATAGAACTTTTGCTTGGGAACTCCAAAAATTATGAGACCAAGTGCATTGGGATCCCCTCACTTGCCTACACCCTCTATTTTTGGCCCAACATATTTTGACACTCTTTGGTCACGGTAGGTCCGAGCCGCACATGGGGTCCAGATAGATTGGGACCTGTCGGATGCCATGCTATGGCGGTCGGACCGCCCACATTGAAAGCTTTGAACTTTGTCGAAAACCCTGTGAAACGACAAACCATAAATTCCATTGCCAATTGTCACATCATCATAAGATCTGGAGCATATCCCCATGATATCCACACAAAACATAAGTATACAAAAACTACACAAGTTTTGTATACTCATACGGATATGTTTCAAAGTAAAGATTCTAAATATATGTGGTAAAGGGAATATGGATCAATACTAGTGAAACCACAAAATATAGAATGAGCTCCCCCTAAATGTGTAAATAAAACATATGCACATATTCAATGATATACTTATGGTGGAGTTCAACCTATATTTTGGATCCGAGGAATGCAACAATATAAAAGAGTATAAGTCGAATGCATACCTCATTGAATTTCACCTTTATATCCAAATAAGACCACACACTAGATATAGCAATAGAAATGTTAGTCTCACAATTAGATTTGTCATTAATCACCAAAACACTCCATTAACTCATAATGGCGGGTCTAGATTCTTCACACAGGACAGCTCCGGTCCACGGTGGACCGGGCTCTTGGCATAGCGTGTCCCTCAGGACGACGACAACTCGCACGGGACCGATGGTCCCAGCGAGCGACAGCGCGACGACGGTCGGTGAAGGGCTCACCAGAGAGAAGGAGTTGCGGGGAGCATTTCTACCTCACATGGGTGGCCAGAGGTGGAGGGAGGCGACCGGTGGCGGGGAGAGAGCGGCGACACGGTTCAGCTCACGGCGGTGACGATACTCCGGCGATGATCCAGCGGCAGCGAGGTGCGCACGGCGTAGAATGCAGAGATGTGATTCCATCGGAGTGGATGATGGCGGTAGAGACCCTTCGACGGCGGCACGCTTGCGGACAGGCGAGGAAGAAGCTTCAACTCCAGCGAGAGGAGAGGGAGAGAGGAGCTAGGTTTCAGGGAAGAGAATGAGTGGGATGAGGGGCACCCGGTGCTCCCTTTTATAGGGGTGGAGGAGGACGGGGTAGGGAGATCGATTGGCGGCTGTTTCTCGTTGGCACAGGCGGCGACGCAATTGCGGTTTAAGGCGAGTTAAGGGGAATGAATGGCCGGAAGGAGTGTTTGGGTGAGTGGGGTCTTCATTTTCCTTTAATGCATGAGAAAAGCGGAAGAAACAGACGACATTCACGAGCTTTTGGGTGCGGCCATGGTAGACGAGGGCATGGCTGGCGTGAGGAAGAAGGTGGGGAGGAGGAAGGATTGACGGATGGTCCTGGCGGTAGTAAGAGAGGGGGGCTAACGGGTAGGGCCCAGGTGGTAGCCGGAGAGAGAGAGAGAGGCAGGTGGGCGGTAGGAAGCGGGCTAAGTGCGGAGGTGGTAAGCGGGGAAGAAGAAAAGGGAAAGGCGAGGCCAAGCTTGGCCCGAAAAATAATGGGCCATGGAGATAAAGGAAAATCGGCCCGAGGGAAATATGAGAATTTAAAATACAACAACTCAAAAAGAGCTCAAATGAATAGCAAAATGACTTAGAAAAATACAAGAACATTCTAGAAAAGAAAATCCAAGAACATTCTAGAAAATTCCTTGAAACCTAAGGAACTGAAACAAAATAGTTTTGAATTTAATCGAAGTTTGGTTTAATCATATTAAATTATTTTTATTTCTAAAAATTCAAATTAAACTTTGAATAATTCAATAAAATTCAAATGATTCCTTTTAAAATTGAAAATAATAATAAAAAGACACTCAAATTGGGATATTACAGTCGAGATCACCGAGGTGGTGTCCGACTGCACTGCACGCAGGTCCCATTCTGTCCTACCTCAGAGCCTGTACATACCGGCGGCGTGCATCCGTGCATGAGGACCGTGGGCTACATGTATGGCTCCGGAACCTCTATTGAGAGCTCTCGACGTTGACGGGGTTGCAACTGCTGTTCCCCGAAACACTGAGATGGAGCAGCTGTGCGGGGTGGCCGCCAGAGGCCTCGCCGATCGACTGAAAGGAAGAAAGAGACTTTGACGGACTCCTCATCCTGACTGCGTTCGGTCGGTGGTGTCACGTACCCCTGTCGAAAACACCGTTGTGGGTTAATGGCTTAGATCACATGATACCGATCCGAGTTACGAGGATCTTGTGGCTGCTAGATGTTTTGGCCTGGTTATGGAGATCCAATGCTCAGGCATACAAGATACCCCTTCGTGAAGATCCAACGGTCGAAATCAATTACTCTTTTACTTTGCCATATTTGTTTGAGTTTTTAGTTGGGCTTAAAAGCGGGGGTTGGTAAAGACCAAACAAAGTGGTGGCTTTTCTAGCGAATTTTTTAAAAAGCTTAAGCCACCCATATAACTATAAATTAAATTTCTTATGAGGGGTGTTTTTAAGCATTTGCGGGATGGAGTAGATCTTTGCCACTAAACTTCGAAAAAATTACCTACACCGTACTAGGTATATAAGCTTCCATCGCAGCCTTCCCCACTCAATTTTTCCTCTCCCATATTGGGTCCCTGCGTCTAATGCCCTCAACCTCCGTCGATCGCCCGCGATCTCCATTGTGGGATCCCCAAGTCGTCGGTCCCTCTCCCACCCCTAGGCCCCTCTTCCCCCCTAGGCCGCTATCATCCTCCCCGCACCCAACGTCATCTCCCTCTGGCTGTCGGGTCCTCTTGGCATATGTCGTCATCTTAGGATCCTAGTCGCGTTCTCCTCCATGTCATCCCGCGCTGATGCCCTCAACCTCTGCCCGCCGCCCACGATCTTGACTGTGGGATACCTAAATCATCGATCCTCGTTGTAACATCCCAAATTTCGTTTTCTCTAAAATTTAATTTCAAATTAATTATTTAAAATTGTCTGGAATTTATTTGGATCTTATTTGTATTTTTTTGTAGTCTTGGAAGGAAGTCTCAAATTCCAAAACTACATGTCAATCTTAATTTCAAAAATTCAAATTTAAATCTCTAGAAAAATATTCGTTCTAATCTCTTGATCCAATCTATCTATTTATTTATTTATTTATTTTCCCTTCTTTCTTTTTCTTAAAAAACAAAATAAAAATCAGGATTCCGTCGGTCACCCATCTTTCCCTTGCAGTCTGCAGAGCCCTAACAACAAGCCATTTACTTTGTCTTGATTAGTACTCCCTCCCTTCTATTTATTTCTACTTTCTAGTCTTCTTCTTCCTCTAGCCGATCGGCATGCTCTCTGTACTCTATTTCCTTCTCGTGTGCAACCATGGCGTAGGCGCGCCACCCATGCCAACCTCATGTGACCACCCATTTGGCCCCCCACCTCGCCGCCCCTTCCGGTTCGGCCACGCGCCATTGCCCTATGGCCAGTAGCCATGAGAGCTAGCTCAAGCTCCATTAATGGCCGCCACATTCTTTCTCTCTGTTCTCCTCACTCAAATCATTAAAGTTGATTAAATGCGAGCGAAAGCGTTAGCATTAATCTCACGCTCGTTACCATGCTATCAATTTTACGTTTTCTCCACTCAATGCAATCAATTTTTAGTTTCTTCTATTCATTTGCAAATGAAATCGAAGTATTTTTCCGGCGTTACTCGTCGACTCGGGCATCTTCCACTCGGTTTAAAGAGCACCGCGTGTCCTCGCCCCCTTACGATTCGCCTCAAACCCCAACCTCTATTCCCCTTCGTTTGTCCGAATTTGCGTCGGCGGCCGTGCGTCGCCGAATCACTGCTCGCCGGAATTCGTCACCATCTAAGGTTCTCTCTCCATTCCATCACCACCCTAGGGTTCGCATCGTCGCGTTCTACATCATGCCCTCGCCCTGCGCGATCTCCCGGAATCGGAGAGTCGCCTTGCGCCGGTGCTCTGGATCGCGCCGCCGCCGCCGCCTCGAGCGATCGTTGGCGAGCCGTGCTTCTCATGTCTTACAGGGTTCCTCGACTCATTTTGCTAGTTGGCTAAGCCCCATGCGCCCTCGCCAAGCAAATCCGAGTCGAGAGCGCCATGGTGGAGCTCTGCTCCGTTCGGTTTGTTGCCGATTGAAAAATCTCTTTGCTAAATTTGCAAATATTTGTGCTTTGGTTATAGTCACAAAAGAACAATTACTCGGTTGGTTAGAGGAGGTGCGCCCTCGTACTGCGCGTTAGGTCCCACGTTCGAACCCGGTGGCCAACCTTTTCACCATTTTGATTCCTTTGAGTTGTAGTTCGAATAGTGTTTTTTTAATTTTATCATTTCATGTGTTAATCAATTTTTGGATGTCCGTTAGGTCCGAGTTGAACCAGTTGCCAACCTTTTCACCATTTTGGATTCCTTTGAGTTGTAATTCTGAGAATAGTGTTTTTTAATTTTATCATTTCATGTGTTAATCAATCTTCGGATGTCCGTTCTCATTCGGACGAACTCCAAATCGTCGATTCTTGATCCTAAATTCATATAAATTCATTCTCTTTCTTCGATATTTATTTTGTAATTTATTTGATTTTATGTTATTTATTTGTATCATTTGCGTGTATAGAATCAAGCGCCATCGATGCGATTTGGACCAACCGAACATGGCGGCTACAACCTACGTTGAAGCGAGTCTCCTTTGACCACTTTGAACCTATAATTTGTAAATTATGCTTTCGGTTTTAAATTATTATGCATTGCTAATTTATTTAAATGATAAGTTAAATTGTAGGTTGTTAGTTAAAAACCTAAAGTTTGCTATTATCATCCTTGATATTTGATATCCTGCACCTTTGTAACCCTAGTATAGGAAAGTCTACATTATTGAATACAATTTTGTAGAATAGTTTTGTGGATATCATGGGGATATGCTCGGATCTTAGGATGATGTGACAATTGGCAATGGCGTTAACGGTTTGTCGTTTCACGGGTTTCGACAAAGCTCGAGATCTGTTGGGCATTACGGGCGAGGCGGTCCGGCCGGCCATAGCATGGCGAGTCCGACCGGTCCCAAATCGATCGGGCCGGCCATGTGCGGCGTCGGGCCGTAGCGTGATAAAATGGTCGAGAATGAAATTTGGGCCAAAAATAGGTGTTGTAGACAAGTGAGGATCCTAATACACTTGGTCTCATAATTTTGGAGTTCCCAAGCAAAAGTTCTATTGGTTTAAAGTTTCCGGTGGGTTTGGATTTTGGGGTTGAATATTGGCTAAGTCCCTACTGGTGATCGGCCGGCCTTGTGGCGGTGATCGGCCGGTGTTGGCGGTCAGGCCGACGAGAGCGATCGACGGTTCTATCTTGTTCATCGGCCAACCGTGGCGATGATGTTTTGTTGAGTCAAAGTCATGGGTTTGATGCATATGTGTTGCATGATGCATGTTTTGACTAACGTGGGTCAAGTTGTGAAGAACTTGTTCGGATTCGATTTGCTTGTTTATTGTTGTGCGGGTTGCTTGGTGGTCAGCGACGGTCAGCGGCGAGGATGATCGGGACTAGGCTTGGAAGTGAGGTCGAGCGATCGGCGATGCGGGTGAGTCAATGAACTCAAGTGTGGTGCGAATAGACAAGGATGACCGACAGGCGATTCGGTCGCCCCAGTTGGATCAAGCGGCGGGGTCGGTGCAAGTGCCATGGTGGTTACGGTGGGAGCGGATGGGAGAGACTTGCCGACATGTTGAGGCCGTTGATCAACCTACACGTGGCGAAGCATGGGACGTGCTTCACAAAGATGGGACTCGGTCTTTGCAAAAGATCGAGAAGGGGTATTTAGTAATTATACCAAATACCGCCTTGGTGACTTTTGACGACTCGCGGCGCAAGATGGCGTGGAGAAGCGGAGTAGGTCAGAGGAGATGAAGGCGGCGCCGAGATGCGTGCGTGTGTGACCGTTTGTTTTGGGCCTTAACGGGGCCCATTAGGGTTACTCTTCTAGAAGGTTTAAGTCTCCACTATAAATAGAGGAGGAGGTGGTTGCACCTTCAACCCTTTCATGTTTGAAACCCTAGTTTTGGCTTAAGTGCTTAGGGAAGGTTTAGTGGAGATTAGGGTTCTAGAGAGAGAGATGTTTTGATCTTGTGTCCATGCGTATCCGTATGAGTGGGTATGTCGATACATTATCAAATCAATCCAAAGAAGAGTTCTCTTCAAGATGAGTTCATTTGCCCTTCTTCTCTCTATTTGGTGATTTTGAGTCTTTCTTTGATTCGCATGTTTTGATTGATTTCTTTGCATGATTTAGCTTGCGTGACATGTGGGAACACATCTAAGATCATCTTGATCATCAATCACCCACGAGCAAGTTTTTCGATATAGTTTCGTTTGACTCGGTTTCAAACCTTCCACCTCTCAAACTGAAAAAGGTCTGAACTTTTCCAAAGATCTTCACGATCTTGATTGGAATAGGTTCTGACATCCTAGAGAAGGTGTGTACCAAGTTTCATCAAGTTTGGAGTTGTAGATCAAAAGTTACATCTATTTGCAACCGTTTTTGAGGTGATTTCACTTTGTTCATCGGTGGAGTTCGGACCGCCCCTCATCAGTCGGACCGCCCATAGGACCAGTCGGACCGCCCTTGAATAGAGTCGAGACCCTGCACTTAGGAAATTCGATTTGATTGTTTTGGTTGTTTTGCTTGGGGTTTTGATTGGATTCAATCCTAGTCTTCATTTGTCTTGGTATATCGATCTTCATAGCTTCTATAGCTATTGGAGTGAAATTTGTGTTGAATCTAATCAAGGTTGAAAAAGTGGCGTGCTCTATTCACCCCCTCTAGTAGCCTTTTCGGTCCAACAAGTGGTATCGAGCCAGTTAGTTCAATCTTGATCTTAGCAGGTCCTTTGAACTGGCGATGGATAAGTACTCGACAAAGCGCATGTCTTCAATGGGCTCGACTATGCCTATTGGAAGAATGCATGCGAGTCTTCCTTGAGCGAAGGACAAGCTATATGGGAGGTTGTTCGAGCTCAGCTCGTTTACTGAGATTGCCACATAAGCTTGGCAATACTTTTGGCTAACAACAACAAGGCAAAGAATCTCTATATCTTTGGGCTTGGTAGACAAGAGTATGGCAGGATTTGCAATCTTACGACCGCGCATGAAATTTGGCACACCTCGAAACTTACCATGAGGATCGTCCCAGTTAAACAAGTCGCGGACGGTCTATAAGCGAGAGTACAACAAATTCGAGATGCGTCTGGCGAGCATCGATGGCGTTTTACTCGCTTTAACAAGGTTGTCAATCGGATGAAAAGTGTTGACATTGAGTACTCTCAATCACGAGAATGCCACTCACCTCTTGGTGCAATCAACACCAAGGAGTGGGAGATGAAGGCTCTTGCCATAGAGGAGAAGCGTCGATCTCTCTACTCTCACCTTGAGGTGCTTTATAGTAAGCTCAAGACTCATGAGATCAAGAGGTAGTCTTCCTAAGAAGGATAGCATGGCTTTGGTAGGTGATCCTCTTTCAAGAGCTTCGATGGTTTTTAAGAGTCCTCTTGGGTTTTCTCTTGCTGTTTATCCACAATTCGTGAAGAGGATTTTGAGAGTCTTCTGAGCCCGATCTAGCCCTCATAGTCAAGAAAGTCTGCGGGCTTACAACAATGTGAGAAACAAAGAGAGGTGGCCTGTGACTTGCTACAGTGTGGTGAGCTTTACCATATTGGGACTAAGCGCCCAAGTGAAGGTAAGGGTAACCATAAGGAGGAAAGCGACTTGGAAGAAGCCTCAAGGAACAAATCAAGGTTTGATCTTGCCAAGGTGATGAAGGCTGCTCACGGGTCCTTGCAGCTTTGGAGATCAATCCTTGAGCGATGTGGACTGCGGGGCGAGGAGGACAAGGAGGAGGAGGAGCCACCTCAAGACAAGAAAGGAAGGCCAAGGACTTCACCGGCATGTGCTTCATGGTGACTCGTCGGCGTCGATGATGATGATGAGGTATCCTATCTTATGATGTCCTTTACGCTAGATGCGAGAACATGTATGAGCAATTGCTTAGTCGGGATAAGGCTTTAAAATTCATCATGGTTAAGAACAAGGATCTAGAGTCACAAGTTGAAAATTTGACATTAGAACTTGTGAATGCTAAAAGTCTAGGCGTTGATGAATGTTCATCTTGCCATGCTTTGCACTCAGCTATCTAAGCGCAATCTGCTCTTAATCTTGCTTTACATCAACTTGAAAATGCTAGGCAGGCTAGTTGAGGTCAAATCTGCTCCATGTCTTAAATGCTTAGAGTCTAGCAAGTTGGATGTTTGAACAGATAGAGTCTCGCTCTTGCTCGTTGCTTAGAACATGAGCGTGAAATTAAAGACATTTTAAAAGCGACTAGAGAGAAATATGCCAAGCTTAAGGGACGAGTATTAATTACTAATTGTACTTTATGTCTGCTCTTAAGCTTGAAATTGCTAATTATAAGGAGAAGCTTGCAAAGGTTAATAAACCTAAAATTTGTCAATCATGTGTTGATCTTAGGAAAGATAATGTTTATCTAGAGAACACCTTTGCAAAAATTCTCTAGTGGAAAAACAATTAAACATGATTCTTGACAAGTCTAGAACTCCTTCTAGAAGCAAGGCTTAGGATACAACTCTGCCCAGAACAAATCCAAGACTAAGGTCATTGAGGTCTTGGAAAATGGCTTAGTTGAATTCAAAACCCAACTGCAATTGCTTTCAAACTGCGGAGTTCATCCAACCTTCTTTTGAGTCAAAAGGTGCTTCTCGATGGTACAAAATACCATTGCACCTATTGCGAGAAGAGTGGACATTAGTTGAGTTCTGTTGGCGTAGGTTGAAAAATGCTAATCATGCTAGAACTTTATTTCATCAACCTAGAGCTTGTGTGAAACATGGTCATGAAAGAAGAAGAAACCGGTCTAGGATATACTATACATGCTTATCATCATCATGTTCCTAGGCGGAATGCATCTCATGTGTTTGTAACCATTGCTCATGATAGGACTTCAACTAGGATCAAGGACACTCATTCCTCTTTGCATACTACTCGCGAGACATGTGTCTCGATCTTTGGGTTCCCAAGTCTATTTTAACTAACTTGATGTTGAGACACATCGATCTTTGTGCCTTGATTTTCGGGATCGTCGCGGAAGGAGGAAGAACACGTGGCTCGTCGACTCACATTCATTCGCCACATGGATGGGAGACTCTAGATGGTTCACTTCCTTCCGCGAGCGACGGTGATGACTTCATCACCCGGAGATGATTCACAGAGGCGGATCGAAGGGCTGGATCGTCGGGGTGAGCAGCGGGTTCATTCTCAAGGATGTCGCTCTTGTGTCCAAGCTAAGGTACAATCTCCTACGTCTCTGACTTCTTGATGATGGCTATGAGACTAGATTTAAGAAGAACGCTTGTCGGGTGCTTGATTCTTTTGGTGAGCTCATTTTGGAATTTCTAGAGTTGGTAGAATATTTGGGTGATTTTTGAATCTCTTGCGGATCTCTCAAATGTTTAGTTGCATCTTCTTACGATGTCGGCTTTGGCAGCGGCAGGGCACATTGGTTTTGATCATCGACCGAGTTAGCGGCCTTGATCTCATGAGAGGCTTGCCTAAACTCAAAGTATCAAAGATCTTTATGTGCTCCTGTAGGCATGGCAAGCAAGTTGCCGCCTCACACCCTTCATTGACTATGGTCATGGTGTGGTGAAGGACGATTGCTTCATATGGATCTTGTTGGTCTGCTAGGGTTCGATCGATCGGTGGCAATTGGTACATTCTTGTCATAGTCGATGATTTTTGAGATATTCTTGGGTGTTCTTTCTTGCTTGAAGGATGAGGTCTTTGATCATTATCATGATCTTGTTCTTCGTTTGGCTTACGAACTTCACGGTGCCTTGAGAGCAATCGCGGTGACAATGGCACGGAGTTCAAGAATGCCTCGTTGCCTCTTTTTGTCTTGGCGCGGTATTGAGCATCAGTTCTCTTCTCCACACGTCCCTCAACAAAATGGCGTTGTGGAAAGGAAGAACAGGACCTTAGTCTCGATGGCTAGGGCGATGCTAGATGAGTATAGCACAGGAGGTTTTGGGCGAAGCTATTGCTCTGACTTGCCATATTTCAAATCGTGTCTTTACGAGACCGTCTTTGGGCAAGACTTCTTATGAGCTTCGTTTTGGTGAAAACCCTCGGTTTCGCACTTCGAGTCTTTGGATCGAAGTGTTTTATTCTCAAGACAGGAACCTAGATAAATTTGAATCAAGAACTTGTGATGGTTTATTTCTAGGTTATCCTGCTCATTCGAGGGGTTTCGGGTTTTAATGTTGAAACTAACATTGTCCGGAGACATGCAATGTCACTTTTGATGAGACTAGCCTGCTGGCTAGATCCGATGTTTGGTGACTTCTGGTGTGAGAGCATATTTGTTGAGGAAGATGAGGATGAAATTGATGATGCTCCTCCACTTCTGCTAATGCTCGATTCGGCTCAGGAACACCTTTCTGGCTTCACCTCAATTGAGGCTCTGCTGCATCTTCTTCATCGTGATACTGCGGAGGTTGAGGAGATACTATCTCCCAGCGCTCCTTTGCACATCGAGCGGCACCCTTGGATCGGATGATTGGTAGTCTCCATGGCGAGTCACTCGCTCGGTATCATGATCAAGTCTTTTCTCTCACTCTGCATTTGTAGCGTCTTTTGAACCCAAAGATATATCACATGCTTTATCGATGCTAGTTGGGTCAATGCCATGCATGAGGAGTTAGAGAACTTTGAAAGAAATAAAATCTGGAACCTTGTAGAACCTCCTAGTGGTCATAATGTAATTGGTACCGTTGGGTATTTAAAATAAACAAAATGAGGATGGTTACGTGGTTAGAAACAAGGCTAGGTTGGTAGCTCGGGGTTTTAGCGAGGTTGAGGGTTAGATTTTGATGAGACCTTCGCTCTGTTGCTAGATTAGAAGCCATTAGCATCATGCTTGCATTATTTGCATCTAAAGGTTTTAGGTTGCATCAAATGGATGTTAAGAGTGCTTTTGAATGGTTTTATAGAGGAGGAAGTGTATGTTAGGCAACCCCACGGGTTTGAGGATCCCAAGAACCACGATCGTGTCTTTAAGCTATCAAAGCCTTGTATGGTCTTAAGCAAGCCCCTAGAGCACAGTATGATAGACTTAAGACCTTTACGCTTAGAATGATTTTAAAATGGGAAAAGTTGATAAGACTCTATTCATTCTTAGGCATGGCAATGACTTCTGCTTGTTGATTCGTTGATGATATTATCTTTGGTGGTTCCTCTCATGCTCTTGTTTCAGTTTTTACGAGACCATGTCGAGGAATTTGAGATGAGTATGATGGGTGAGCTCAACTACTTTACAGAGTACGCAAATCAAGCAATGCAAGGAAGGATCTTCATCCATCAAGCGAAGTACACCAGGATCTTCTCAAGCGTTTTGATATGGGTGGGCGCAAGCGATCGCCACTCCCATGGCGACATTTGCTTTGGATCGAGATGAGGAAGGGAAGCCGTGGATCAGCGATACCGCGGCATGATCGGCTCCCTCACATGCTGGCGGCCTCAAGACCGGACATCCCGCCAGCGATGCGCCTCTGAGAGTTTGAGCGTCACGAGGACTTCACATCGCCGTTAAGCGCATCTTGGTATTTACATTCTACTCTCGGTATGGCATTTGGTATTCTTGCTCTTCTTATTTGTCCATTCGGGGTTTTACGATTACGATTTTGCGAGTGTAGGCTAGATAGGAAGAGCACTTACGGTACATGTCATTTCTTAGGCACGTCTCTTGTCTCTTGGTCTTCTAGAAGCGGTCTTACATTGCACAATCCCTTCTTGAAGATTGAATATGTAGGCTTCTTGCTATTCTTTGTAGTCGATTTTGTGGATGGTGTCCACTCTTAAGGACTTTGGGTTAAATTTTGCTAGTGTTCCTCTTTTACGTGATAACATACGCTATTAACATTGCTAAGAACCACATGCAACACTCTAGGACCAAGCACATAGACATTCGCTATCACTTCCTTAGAGACCATGTCGAGAAGGGTGATATTGTCTTTGCATTTTGTAGAGTCAGGGTCAATTGGTGATATCCTCACCAAACCTTTAGACCCAACTAGGTTTGCCACCTTGAGAAGTGAGTTAGGGGTAATTTATCCTATGGGTTGGTTTGAGGAGTTCGATCTTTTAGATCTTACCTTGTTCTTTTGATCTTTTATTGTTCTTTTGAACTTATTGATCTTTTGAACTTTTTAGGTTTTAGGCTTTTTATTGCATCTCATTGTATCATATTGCATTCATATGAAAAATACATCAAGTGGTATGAAAAATCCAAAAAGATGCATTGTAATATAAGATCTTCTGCTTATCTTTTAAAATTGATGAAGCTTTGCCTATTACCCTTTGGAGCTTTAGTATTTCAATTCTTGCTCAATGCCATGTCTAGTTCTTTGACTTGCTAGAATTATCATGCTTTTACATGTGTAGTTAAGTCTTTGCTATATGAGCTAGAACTTTAAAACAACTCGAACTAAGAAATTGCAATTTGTGGATGTTTTAGCGAGTTGCGCAATTAGTGCTCCTTTTGTGACATTGGCCCTGTCAGAATTGCTTTGTGAGCTCTTGAATCTAAAATTGTCCATTACTTGAGCTTTTGTGTTCTTGAGATTCTAAAACTGCTCTTGTGAAAAAAATGATGAAAAATCAAGATTGTCTTATGCTTAAAATGTGCCAAACTATTCTTACGAGGCCTTGTCAAATGACATGAACTTGGAGATAGTTTGATGATCGAGACGATCTCATAGGGATTGCTTGTCGAAATGACATGAACCTCAAGATTTGTCGCCCGGTAGAAGCTTAGAAAGAGTTTGTGGATGGCTCCTAGTCAGGATCTTCTTTACTAAGATATACCTTTAATCAACCACAGTGAAGCTTAGGATGAGTTTGTGGATGGCTCCTAGTCGGGGATCTTGTCACTAAGTTAGATCATTAGTCAACTTCAAATATTCAATGCATATGTGAAAGCTGTTGACAAATGGGCTTTTAAGAAATCTTGAGCAAAATAATTCAATACAGGACTGATTGACTCTTAATGTGGTCTTTGTTAGATTTTGATCTTACTTTGACATTTGACATGGCCAATTTCATTTTAGGATCCTGTTGATGAACTTCTTTGAATTTGAAGCTTTGCTTAAATTGATCAAATCCATTGCTTTACTTTTGAGCCTTTATGCTTAGCTTTGTTATATATGTCTTACCATGATCTTGCTAGCTTTTCTCGGGCTTGATATGTTGTTTGTGCAATATTAGAAATCTTGACTTGCTCTTTTGGGTAATCTTCAAAGCTTCTTGTAATCAAAATTGAAAAATACAAAAATGAAGCCACTCCATTGCATTTCATGCATACTTCTTCTTTTGCTTCTTTCTTCATTCATAAATTGCTATCTCGGATGAGAGGAAGGCGTGATTCCTTGATGACTCCATTGTCAAAGGGAGAAGATATTTTCAATGTTGGGGAAGTTTATACAAAGGAGAAAGTTGAAGAATTTGAAATTTTAAAATCAGAGGATCATAGTGAGGGGAGTTTTGAATTGCATTCTTATTGCCTTATTGACTCTTACGAACTTGAATTGCATTTATTACACCTCACAATGATCAAAGGTCAATTGAACAATTGTTCTTTCATATGGACCTTAAGTGAGATTTTGACTTTTAAAATCAAAGTTTTTATGCTTTCTTTTGCCTTAGCTTACTTGTCTATGCTATTACGATGCGACTTGGTCATTTCCATTGCTTTCTCTTGCTTATGGACCAAGTTGTGCCTTTGTCAGCGAAAGTATTTTACTTTTCAAACCTTCAAATTACATTTTACGGATTATTGCCAATGTGTTCATCAAGGGAGATTGTGGATATCATGGGGATATGCTCGGATCTTAGGATGATGTGACAATTGGCAATGGCGTTAACGGTTTGTCGTTTCACGGGTTTCGACAAAGTCTCGGATCTGTTCGGGCATTACGGGCGGGCGGTCCGGCCAAGCCATAGCATGATCCAAGCCAGGTCCCAAATCGATCGGGCCGGCCATGTCTGTGATCGGGCCGTGCGTGATAAAATAGTCGAGAATAAATTTGGAGCCAAAAATAGGTGTTGTAGACAAGTGAGGGATCCTAATACACTTGGTCTCATAATTTTGGAGTTCCCAAGCAAAAGTTCTATTGGTTTAAAGTTTCCGATGGGTTTGGATTTTCGGGGTTGAATATTGGCTAAGTCCTGGTGATCGGCCGGCCTTGTGGTGGCGATCGGGCCGGTCGTTGGTGGTCGGGCCAAACCACGATGATCGGCCGGTTCTGTCTTGTTCATCGGCCAACCGTGGCGATGATGTTTTATTAGGTCAAAGTCATGGGTTTGATGCATATGTGTTGCATGATGCATGTTTTGACTAACGTGGGTCAAGTTGTGAAGAACTTGTTCCGGATTCGATTTGCTTGTTTATTGTTGTGCGAGGTTGCTTGGTGGTCAGCGACGGTCAGCGGCGAGGATGATTGGGACTAGGCTTGGAGGCGAGGTCGAGCGATCGGCGATGCGGGTGAGTCAATGAACTCAAGTGTGGTGCGAGAATAGACAAGGATGACCCGAGCAGGCGATTGGTCGGTGGGTTGGATCAAGCGGCGCGAGGTCGGTGCAAGTGCCATGGTGGTTACGGTGGGGCCGGATGGGAGAGACTTGCAGACATGTTGAGGCCGTTGATCAACCTACACGTGGCGAAGCATGGGGCGTGCTTCACAAAGATGGGACTCGGTCTTTGCAAAAGATCGAGAAGGGTATTTAGTAATTATACCAAATCATGCCTTAGTGACTTTTGGCGACTTCATGGCGCAAGATGGCGTGGAGAAGCGGAGTAGGTCAAGAGGAGATGAAGGCGGTAGCCGAGATGCGTGCGTGTGTGACCCGTTTGTTTTGGGCCTTGGGGGGCCCATTAGGGTTACTCTTCTAGAAGGTTTAAGTCTCCACTATAAATAGAGGAGGAGGTGGTGCACCTTCAACCCTTTCATGTTTGAAACCCTAGTTTTGGCTTAAGTGCTTAGGGAAGGTTTAGTGGAGATTAGGGTTCTAGAGAGAGAGATGTTTTGATCTTGTGTCCATGCGTATCCGTATGAGTGGTGTAATCGATACATTATCAAATCAATCCAAGAAGAGTTCTCTTCAAGATGAGTTCATTTGCCCTTCTTCTCTCTATTTGGTGATTTTGAGTCTTTCTTTGATTCGCATGTTTTGATTGATTTCTTTGCATGATCTAGCTTCTTTGTGACATGTGGAACACATCTAAGATCATCTTGATCATCAATCACCCACGAGCAAGTTTTCGATATAGTTTTCGTTTGACTCGGTTTCAAACCTTCCACCTCTCAAACTGAAAAGGTCTGAACTTTTCCAAAGATCTTCACGATCTTGATTGGAATAGGTTCTGACATCCTAGAGAAGGTGTGTACCAAGTTTCATCAAGTTTGGAGTTGTAGATCAAAGTTACATCTATTTGCAACCGTTTTTGGTGATTTCCTTGTTGTTCATCGGTGGAGGTCGGACCGCCCCTCATCAGTCGGACCGCCCATAGGACGGTCGGACCGCCCTTGAATAAGTCGGACCGCCCCACATAGGAAATTCAGTTTCGATTGTTTTTGGTTGTTTTGCTTGGGTTTGATTGGATTCAATCCTAGTCTTCCATTTGTCTTGGTATATCGATCTTCATAGCTTCTATAGCTATTGGAGTGAAATTTGTGTTGAATCTAATCAAGGTTGAAAAAGTGGCGTGCTCCTATTCACCCCCTCTAGTCGCCTTTCGGTCCAACAAGTTTGATCTGGTAGAATTGTTTAGGCGTGCTTTGTTCTGTTTAACCTTTGGGAAGAAAAACACATAGTATTTGTTGTGCTTTAAATTTTAAAAAATATTTGACATTAAGTAATGTCAATATTTGGAAACAAAATAAAGTTGGTGGAAAATATTTTAGACTAGGGTGAGTGACATGAGTGCAGTTTGTCTCACCACAGTCGATTAGACCGAAACACTTGTATTTATTCAAACCAATCATCACCAGTACAACCACATGTTCTAATGGGAAGGACAATTTGAATAATTTACTATGTTCTAGCATTATGCATGCAGTGTAGATGGTAGTTTTTACACAGTTATCTGACGATGATAATTGGCGTCCATGTGCATCGGGGCTTGTTCGGATGTTGGTAAAAAGCGTCCAAGTCCGGCGAGTTATCCTCACAGCGGTGAGCTCGGATCGATGGTAAATGGCGTCTATGACTTGGGTTAAACTCATCGGGCGGGCTAGTGTTAGGATAAAGTATTGTAAAAGCCGTGTGACAATCGCTTAGTCGCACACCTTTGGAAGTGTGTAAGCGGACAGTATAAGTTGATTACCTCGTGTGGGTCAAACTGTACAACCTTTGCAGAGTGTTAAAAACTATTCGAATAGCCGTGCTAACTGTCAAAGTAAGCGAGTGCTCTTGGTATTACCGTCCTAAATCTTGCTCCCAAGGCTGTCGCCGTCCTCCCCACGCCCAAAGCCATCTCCCCCTGGCCGCCAGGTCCTCTTGGTCGTTGTTGTCCCCCGGATCCCCAGTCGCCGTCCTCTTCCACATCCTCTGCGCGCCCAACATCGTTCCCCCTAGACCGTCAGCTGCTCTTCCTGCTCCCACAGGCCGCTGCAGTCGTCTGGATCTCCAGCCACCGCCATCCTCCATGTCCTCACCTCCACTAGCTCAGTGATTTAGCAGTGCAGCTCCAGATCTAGATTCAATCACATGGAGCATCAAATGTTTGTATGGCTCAAGAAATCAATGAACTTCAGATGTTACTGTTAGCATTGTGCTCTTCTTCTAAGAAAACTGTTAGCATTATGAACAAACAATCCGTACTGTTAACACTACGAACACATAATTCGGACGTCCTCTTGTCGGCAGTCAAGCAAATTAAGCCAAGAATCGAGTACAATTAATCGTCACAGGAGCAGACCACCGTCAAAGAATATCCATTTTCCAAACAAAGTCTTGACATTTATACACCTGATTCATACTATCTGCTAGGTACACTTTTATTGCTAAACCTCTCTAATCTTCCTTTAAACATAATGCATCCTCTGTTCGCAAGAAAGATAAATAAGGATGCACAATGCAAAACACAAAAGAAGAGCCCTCGCACACCACACCTCATCTCTGTATACAACATATACCGCCCACTCCAAAAACAATTCTGTAAACATTGCAGGCCTCAATTCCTGCAAAATCTATTCTCCCAGCAAACGAGATGTCTAACCGCAACCCAACCGGTGGTCTGGTGTCGCCTTGGTTCGCTTCCTTCCTTCGCTGTATCAACCCTTGTGCAGAATTGATCTCTTTCGTACCTACAAATCATGTACTAACCAAAATAGCACAACGAGGGCACTGCGGGTCACGTCATTTTGCTTTGGATTTGCCTGTGCACGTGCACCAGGAACTCAACGTGGGAAAGGCCCCCAGGTGCCTTGTCCTCTACCAAAAATGAACGGAAGAAATCACCTGCAGATGCATCAAATGTTCCTTTAGGAAAACTACATGGTAAACTACGGTGAAAACTCAAAAATTGTTTTCATAAGACTAACCAGATGGTTCGCCCCTTCTGCATAGTCTCAACCTGCAAAACAAGCTCAAGGCATCAGCGCCTGACACACGAACTGCTAAAGAAGAAACCAGAAAGCGCTTAACATACCTCAAGTAAGAACATCTCTGGCGTCTTATTTCATTTACCACTTCATTTACCTTCCTCGATAGTTCATTGTCAAATTGCTCCAATATCAACTGCAATTCAAATCATTTGTCAGCTCTATTAGGAAGAAATGATTTAATATGAAGCACACACATTAAATTTGTCAGATAGCTAAAAATAATCCTCTTGGAAATGTTCCAGATGTGCAATGCAGTGACATGCATCAGCTTCAAACAAAGAAAGAGATATAGTTAATAGACCGACCTGGCTTGGTAATGCGACCGAAGAAGACACACCAAATATTTGTTCGAGGATGGCAGGGTTTACTACATTTCCTACATAGATTAGACCATCTTCTCCATTTTCCAATAAATAGACTCCATCCTCGCGTACATTTTCACTATTGAGCATAAGGGGACTAGGTATAAGGGAATCGTCTCCCTGAAAAAATGTGTAAAAAATTGAAAGTTCATCCCTCTCATTAAAGAAGTTAAAAATTCATGCAGTGGCTTTAGATATTGTAGCAAAAAAATAAGATTAGCTATAATTATTGTAGCAAAAATCTAAGACTGAACTTGTACCCTTGATGTGAGATCATGGATTGGAATCAATCTAGGAAACACCAACGGAACAGCTAACAAAACAGAAATTGAGGAGATGAGAGACATCCAATAGGAGCGATCATCAATCTCCCCTCAGTTCGCAAGCCTCGCTTTTAATCAGAGCTGCAAAAGAAAATAAACAATCAGTAGAGTCAATGCACATGAAAGAAACAAAGGAATAGCACACTTCATGGAAGTTAACATACCTAAAGTATATAAGGGGAGGAGTTTGAGAGCCTCTGGGAGAATCAACTGCCCAGATGAGGTTACAGATGCACAACATTTACAGTAGGACTGGAGAATATTTATACATGTATTTGTTACTTCCTCCCGAAGATGGGGTAGTGGAGCTGTTGGAATGCCATTAGCAGCTGTACAATACAACAACGTCAATCTCTACCAGAACATTTCAAACAACGAGAATTTAACAAGATTGTTTCATTTCAGGTTGTCTTGCTCATGAGTTTTGTTTTCACTAAGCTGAGTAATTACAAAGATATATGAAAAGTGTTAGGAATAGCAATTTGTATTTCCGGGAGGTCAAAGGGCCAACATATATAGACAAAGTCTGGAAGGTAAATATGCAAATAACCCCTCATAACAATAGGGAATAACAACTATATATATATCTCTAACACCCCTCAAACTCATGGTGGATCAACCTTTGAGTTTGGAGAGTGCTCAGTCTGGGCCTTCGTGAAGAAATCCGCTATCCGAAGTTGAAGGCACATACTAAAGAGCAATCACACGATCATGCACACAAGACCTCATGAAGGAAGCATCAACACCAATATGCTTAGTAAGCTCATGCTTCGTAGGGTCACGAGCAATCGATAGCACTGTCTTGTCGACAAAGAGAGTCGGTGTAGTGCGAAACACCAAAATCCTCAAGTAACCACCGTAGCCAAGTAATCTCTGCTTTGTCAAGAGAGCAATAGCTCGCAACTCGACCTCTGCACTCGAGCGGGATCTGCTGATCTGTTTCTTCGTCTTCCGAACAGAGAGAACCACCAAGAAAAACACGATGTGAGAGATAGGCCGGCTATCGGAGGATGTTGGCCCAAGTAGCATCAGAATAAGCATAAAGGCATGCAGTTTGAGTCACGAAAAAAGACGGTGAGAGATAGTCCCACGAAGGTATCGCGAGAACTTGGCAGTGGTGTAGTGGAGGTGAGTAGGAGCGAGAGAAGAAGCGACTCGAGAATGTAGGCTGGATAAGTGATATCGGACGAGTAACAACAAGGTAGACAAGACTCCCAACAAGATGGCGATATCAGTCGGATCGGAAGAGGCTCGCCATCGGAGGGCCAGGAGATGAACATTGAGCTCTATGGGAGTCTCAAAGTACCTTGATCGATGAGAGAGGCGCAATCAAGAAGATCTGAATATACTTCTCTTGGGACATAAAGAAACCATCGGAGTGGAAGTAACCTCAATCCCAAGGAAGTAAAGAAGAGGACCAAGATCCGACATAACAGGCTGCTCACTCAAGCGAGCCTTTACAAAGGCAATGTACTCAGAATCATCTTGGTGATGATCATATCATCAACATCTGAGAAGAAGAAGAGTCGAGACCACGAGGCGAAGTGTGGACAAAGAGCGATATCATGATCACTAGGTGAGAAGCCATCGGTAGTGACCACGGAGAGAAGCGCTCAAACCAAGCACGAGGGCTTGTTTAAGGCCATAGAGAGCGGCGAAGGCGACATACCATGCCCTCAAGAACAAAATACCCGGTGGCGGATGCATATAGACCTCACGCCTTCGCTATTAAGAAAGACATTCTTGACATCAAGGTGAAAGCAGACCGATGGTGAGCAGACCACCCAAAGAAGAGTGCGGACGGTGGTCATGTGGGCCACGAGAGCAAAAAGTCTCGTCGTAGTCACGACCATGCTCTCTTTGGAAACCACGAGCAACAAGGCGCGACTTATAGCGCTCAAGAGAACCATCAGGCGAGTCTTAATCATATAGACCCACTTACACGTGATGGGACAAGAGTGAGATGGAAAGGAACAAGATCTCAAGTACCCGATGCGCTCGAGGCGCGATCTCCTCGGCCATGGCATCTTGCCACTCGGGGTGAAATAATGACATCCGGTGGGAGACAAGCTCATGGGTAGCTACACAGCAAAACCAAAATGGGCGGGAGGCGAATCGGTGACGATCGCGGAGGCGTAGCGAGGAGATGATGACCATCGGGGAAGATGGAGCATCGGGAGAAGATGAAACATCGAGGGAAGATGACTCATCTGGAAGATCCTCAATCTGAGGTCGGCGAGTGTAGAAAGAGTGGGAGGATCACGAGGAGCGCGAGGAGGCAAGCGGCGCGACAAGGCGGAGAGGCCTCGGGAGACTCGGTCGATCCGTGTAGGAATCGAGCCTCTTGGTAGGCGAGACAGTGCATCATCGGCAAAGCGGCGGCCTCGATAGCATCCTTGCCGGTGTCGGGAGCGATCACGGCGGCGTAAACTCCGTCGAAGGAGTAGGGCAAAGCGGGCGGTGAAATCGCGAGGGCGCTTGAGGCGAAGACCACGCATGTGAGGCAGCAAGTCGGTGTAATTAACACCATCGAAGATCACGAGCGTGAGGAGAAGCGGTGCCCATTGGTAGGCGGCGCTGGAGGCTCGGCGACTTGGATCGGGCGGCGGTGGAGAGGGAAGCCGGCACTAGGGAAGAAGCGTGGCGGCGGCGAAGGAGGGCGAGTTGCGTGTCTGGAGAGGTAACCCAATGGGCTCACGATACTATGTTAAGAATAGCAACTTGTATTTCCAGGAGGCCAAATGGTCAATATATATAGACTTTACAGGAGGTAAATATGCAAATAACCCCTAATAACAATAGGGAATAACAACTATACATATATCTCTAACAAAAAGGATCACTGTTTTACCTTGCTTCAGGAAGCATGTAAATTGTGTTTCCAAATCAGCATATCGGAAAAGATTGCTGAGCATACTTGTGCATGGAAGTGAGAGGTTTATGACTCGTATCCTTCTTTGCCCATATATAGTAGTGTAGAGAAGGGCACACCGAAAGATACCAGAATAGCATTTCAGTAAAGTTTTATAATGATAAAAGTGATGAATGGAACAAGTAATCATATAGAAAATCCATACATCATGCTAGATGATTCATATCATCAGCATACACACAAGTGAGATGGGGCAAGTGATATAGTCTTGCAGACTGAAAAGTGCTCAGTTTGAAATCCTACCAGTATTTCTAAAAACCAGGCATACAATCGCATTTTATGATAAACATGCAAAATCCAAGACGGGCACCTGACAAGTTGACACCAGTAACCACAGTTATCAAGACAGACCTGGACATGACCTGGGCAATGCAACATCTAACAAACAGTTCATTGGAATATTGGTCAGACAAGTGAGTCACCAGTCAACTCAAGCCCGCACTACTATTAACTAAAGGCCTATTCAATATTCATATTAGTTTAGTTTCCATTACTAAAATTTCAACAAGAATACATTCTAGTTACAATTTGAGCACTCATTCCAAACAAAACATCTTTTTAAAGAGGACAAATGCAAACTAAAGTTTGATTGGCATCTTTAATCCTACCATCAAGAAAATTTAGGTTATGGCAAGGATCAAAATCTCGGATCAGGGAGTTTCAAGGCGTCGGTGATCACCGTGCTTAGATTCTGGAGTCGATTCTGAAATTTCAAAAAAAAAAGCGGTCGCAATTCAAATTTCAAATTTTGAATCCGTCTTTTCTTAGGACCGTGCTTAGTAAAACAAGCAAAAAAGCGGAAAAACCAAAAAATGGTGAAAATGGTAATTATCAAATTTATATTTGAAATAATGCAAATATTAATGAGAAAATGTTTCAAGTTGTACATAAAAAGTCCTTCTTGGTTGCTGCACTCTCTAGAGCAGTCCTCTCGTCCCGTCCAAGTGTTCTAAAGCATATAACATAATAAAAAACATAAGTTAATGATAATGAACAATAGCTTGACTAGCATACGAAAAACAATAATGAGAAGTAATTCATACCAATACATTGTCGAAGCGAAGGTTGTGCAATGTAGTCATTGTTATCATAGAGTATAAGTCCTTCAAATTGTGCTAGGTGAGCCTTGTATTGATCCCAAATGTGTGTTTATTGGGCATATTGTAGCCAATGATTGTAAAGTTGTTGGTAATATATGGGTTCGACCAGCAGTAAACATTTACGGCATTGGTATTGAAGGACACAAGACCGTAATGGGAACTAGGATCGAGAAGAGATGTTGGACAAATGAGAGTCATCTCCAAAGGCAATAGATTGGCATCTCGGCGTCCATAAGTCAGAGTGCATCTAGAGCTAGCATGGGATTCATAAGAAGAAGAGTCATGTGGGTGATATTGATCTTTTGGTGACCCTTACCTCGTGTAGGTCTAACCAAATAGTTTTGAAGCATGACAACCATGGCCTTGGTAGAAGTAGCATGCGTGAAGTTTTGCTCATGTGAATTCCAATGGTTGGTCTTGTCTGCATCATGGTCATCCCGCATCGGCACCATCATCGGACGACGGAGAGCTACTATCACGGACTCTTGGTATTGGACTTCATCGGATAGCGGACTTTTGTTTCGTCGTCGCTTCCATAATATCCTCATCAATGGCCTTTTCTTCTTCTTATCGGGCACTTGTTTCCTTGTTTGTGTAAGTGAGGCAAAGTCTATAGTCAATTTTGATGGGTTACAATATTTCCTTTTCCCAAGATGACTCTTGCCAATATTTTTCTTTGTCCATTGCTTCAATGGTTCAACATCTAGTGCTTTATTCAATTTCTTTTGAGGATGGCATCAACTTCTGGCAATAAATGGCATGGGGCTCACCTTCCTCGTCGGGTAGGGGCTCTGATTGTATCATGGAGCTATCAAGCTATTCATGGATTGTGTTCTCTCTGTAAATGCAGTGGCATTGATTAGATCGCCAAAGGATCTACATCCCTATCTTCATTTCTAATCTCAAGCTCTTGCAATCGTAGCCTTAGATTGTAGTGGACATACGAGTTTATGTAGTTTCTTGTACCCAAGATGGTTCCTCAATTGTGTATGTACCAATGCAAATGTGCTCCAATTTCGTTCATATCCTTTGGATGAAACACATTGCGAGACAATCCATAAGGCATATTTTGTTAATGTCGGTGTCTGCGCTCCAAGCGTCATCCACCATGTAGCTACAAGTAACATAAAATTTGTGTTAAACTAATAGTGATGGGTCATTTTCCATGTATATGTAAGTTCGTAACAACCTACCTGCATAATGACGATTAGCACTCATGTGAGTCTCATTTGAAGCAAAAAAACCTCGTCGATTACGGTATTGTTCTAGCTCGCCTAGAGCCTGCACTGCGTCGTCGGGTGTATCGGCTATTCTTTGAATCGCCATTGTCGAAGCGGCGAGGTTGGATTCTTCCCGCATTATAGAAGCGGCTCTGCGGGTTTTAGCGATCTTTGTGCAAACAAACACACTTAGAATGTTAGAAAAAATACAACAAATATGTGATATTTATTTGGATTTAGGAAACTATGAACTTGACTGGAACTATGTACGTGCGGTCCTTCATCATTGCAATTCTTCTATTAACAATCTTTATGACACGACCATAAGTGGCATCATCTTCTTCGATGCGTCTTGAAGTTGAAATTGAGTTAAATACGTCTTTCCAACCATTCACCTTGCCTTTATTGCGGGTTTCTATTGGTCGACATATCTGAGTAGTCGGTAAATTGGTTCTACCAATTTTATGACCCAATCCATACTCGACCACCATTGTCTACTTGTGAGGCAGGAATACATGTATTCTTCTTCCTCGGTCGTGCTCAAATGGTTGGAGCCCCATACATCTAACACCATCCACTTCGTGAACTTTGCTTTCCTATCCCAAAAACATTTCAAGAAAATGAATGTGGTTCCAAACCTTGTGGCGTTTGGGCGAACTATCTCCCTCCAATTTGTTGGCGCATTCGTGGTTGTATAGGAGCAGACAAATCCTCTTAGCGCCTTGACAAGCGCATCAACCTCCTCGAAGCCGACCAATATCCTTTAACATGAGGTCGACGGTGTGCGTTGCATATAGTTTGCCGGACTAAAGTTGGATACTCTTCAATTACGGTTGGCATGCTTTCTTATAGTTCGCACCATTGTCGGTCACAATCGCATGACATGTTTAACTCAACTTCTTCCACAACTCTCACGAATCTCACGATACAAAAAATCGGCATTTTGTAAGTCACGATTGCATTCAGCGACTTACGGAAAAACATTCTTCCATTGCGATTACAACATGAAGTTAATGATACTCATTTGTGTAGGCCCGATCCAGAATCACACATAATAGAGACTCCATATATATCCCGGTCTTCTTTGAAGCGTACTCGTACTCCTTTAGCTCTTGTTCGTTGGCATCAAGATATGTCCCATCGATTTCATGCCCTCTTGGTGGCGGAACCCCTTGGCCAAGTTCTTGTGTCTCTTTGATGGCGACACGAAAATAAGGACACTCCTTAAGCTGCGCAAAATATCGGGATCAACTCTCATACCTTTGTGACACGCCAAACATCCTCGAAAAAGCATTGCTTCCTGTACCACTACCTCTGCCACTTTCACTTCCCCTTCCACTTCCACTTCACGTACCACTTCCACTACCACCACCATGTTCAACCGCACGCCCTGGCTCTAGCCCTTTGTTGCATCTGATGTAACTCTAACGACTCGAGCGAGCCCATTCTATTTGCATTTCCTCGTTATCATCGAAGGCATCTTCATATGATGGACCACGAGCTCTGAGGATCTCTTGCGGCTTCCTCCATTCGCAGTCGTTCATCTTTAAGATATTTCTTTCTTGCCTTCGCTTCTTCAAGACTTACCAGCATGAGCCTTCGACTTCCGCCGGAACCCCATTGCAAGCAACAACATCTCCGTGTCTCCCGGCAAGATGTTGTTTTAGGCTGGTGACACTGTTAAGAGTATTGTATATTCTACAATTTTTTACGAGAAAATAATCACTTTGAAGAGATGTAGAATATACAATACTCTTCTGTTCTATCCGCTTGATTTTGTTAGATTACAATATCTGCACTTCCAACCAGCACCTCCTAGTCTCTCTCCATGGTCTCAAACATTAATGGATTTAGAAGCCATCACCTACAATAATCCATACAGAAAATTGTTAGTGCATCTTGTGTCATGTCCTCACCCCTAGTCTAGTGTGGTGGTTTACTTACACTCATTTGCATGTTAAATAATTTCAGATTTATTATCACTGCATACTAAGTAGAAATCAGCTAGGTTACGGTTTGCTATTACATTTTTGGGTACATTTTATCCATACTTCACAAAGAACTTCATTGCAACAAATGATTACGTACCCTTAGTTCATTGTATTGGACTATAATTACTCTAGTATTTCACCCTTGGTCCAAATGTGCAACCCTCCACAAATGCATTTAAGATGGTTTCCTACACTACGATCTCTCCTTCGTCCCTACAAACAATGAACTCAACTGGATCTTTCCCTCTGGATGGAGGAGGAGGGTCCTTTGACATTGCCAAGCGCTTGTTCGGCATAGCTCACGGGAAGACAATCAAAGGATCAAACAAGGAATAATAGATAATAAACTTATGAATATACAATGGTGCCATTTTGACATGCTCTGCAGACGGCGATCATTCTTGCATCCTGGCGGTCGGTGCCCACGAGGCGGTCCGTCGCCGTTGTGGCGGCGCGGTCGGTGCCACGTGAGAGGCAGTCCATTGCCGTGTGGGCCGGTCGAGCCATTGGTTACAAAACGATGAACAAAAATTTGTGATTTTCACAAGTTTTCATCATTCATGCAATGGCATCAAGTACATTCATTTGTCTATTCACAAACTACTTGCGGGACAAAGCTTTGCCACAAAATCTAGTATACAAGGTAGGATTTTGACAAACCCTAGAATTTGGGGCAAATAACAAAATGAGGATAATGCAAGTAGATTGAGGATGCTTACGGCTCTAATGAAGAGGAGTAACACAGGATGCCTCCTTGAAGAAAGGAGAGCCAAAAATCCGAAAGTTGCAAGTTCTTCCTCACTAGGGTTCCAAAATGTGGGAGAGATAGGCAATCAATCCACAAAGTAATTGGAGGAATGGAAGAGGAGATGAGGAGAGCAAAAGATACCTTGAATCCCCAAATGAATGGCGGAGGAGGAGATCAGAAGGAGGAGGCTATTTGGCGGCTTTGAGGAAGGAGAGAAGAAGAAAGGCTCGGTTTGGGGAGAAAGGTGGAGTGAGAGAAGAGCTCTCGGGTGAAGGGTTTTTATGCCTTTCACGCAAAACCGAGTCTGTGCTTGAGCCAGCAGAGTCGGGCCGGTGGGGTTTCTGTCGGACCTCAGATGGAAATTTGGTCGGACCGGTTAGCTCTGGTGACAAGCGTTTGAGAGAAGAGATGAGAAAAAGAGAAATTTGTTGTATTTTACTCCAAATCTTTGCACAATCAATCAAATAAACATCTTTGGAGTATTTCCAACTTATATATCCCATAAAAATAAAATTTGAAATAGTTTTTATAAATTAAGCTTTTGGTTTTTCGGAAATGAAACATATTTCCAAGAAGTTTCAATCAAAACATGCAAAATGAGCAAATGACGAAATTTAGAGCATCCAAAAGCATGTATGAGTCATAAATACCATTATGAACTTAATCATGTGCAGAATTTTGGTTCATGTGGCAAAACTAACTTAAGTGCTAGAAAGTGACCATTTAGGTCAAGGTAGTATTTTGGACGAGTTTGAAAATCAAATATCTTTTTCTAGATTGGTCTTTTGAAAATCCTTTGACTACCAAAAATGTTTAGAATAACCAACTCTAGGATTTTCCTTTTGGCAAGATTTTCAAATTCCTTTTAGAATATATTTTACACAAAAATCTAGTTTATGTCAAAAACAAGATACTATAATGTAGGATTTTGGCTAGAAATGCATTTTTACTTAAAATAGGTTTTTCTAACGCCAAAACTTTTGGTAAACCTTTGAAAAGCATTTGTATACCTTTTGCAACTAGTTTTTCAAAGAATTACTAATAATTATGAAATTTTTTGACTTTTGGCTAAAAGGCTTATTTTTTGAAAAACAATAGTAGCACTTAATTTAATTGGGCACACTTAGGGATGTGAAATACATGATAATGATTTAGCACTCCCCCTTAATGTGCCACATCCATCTTGCTCAAGATATTAATTATGAACAATAAGAACATAGAGCAAGAGCACCCCTTTTAAAATGATTTTCATGAAATGCAACCTACACAAGGCATAAGGGGTTAGATACTTCAATGTAAATACTTATTCTAGAGATGGCATTGGTTCTTGATGTGAAGTGATAATCCTCAAGCTTGGCTCCAATTTGATATATGATGAAATCCATCTTTATATGAATAAGCCAAGCCTCCAATGCCTCCCCAAGTACCTATTAAGCATTTAAGCGCATTTTGGTACCCAAAACTTGGTTGGGTCCACGAATATTAGTCACAATGGATTTGGGCACCCAAATGGCCCTAGCATTAGTTTTATGTGAACTAACTATTCTAGCAAACACATTGCCATTAATATCCTTCCTAAGCAAATATTGATCATTATAAATAATAGGCCTAGGGTGATACCTTTGGGACAATTCTTACTAAAATGTCCCTTTTCAACAATTGTAGCAAGTTGGGACTTTGCTTCCCTTGCTTGTCTTTATCTCTTGCTTCTTGGCTTGCCTCAATTTTGAATGTGTTGTCTTGACATCCTTTTGATTAGGGCACACCAGAGGCATAGTGGCCCTTTAGTTGCATCCATGACACTTGACATATTTCTTCGTATGTCTCGCATTGTGCCTTGTCTTGCTATTCTCCTTTTCTTGGGAGTGAAGCAGATTCCACTCTTAACTTGCAAGCGTTTTGCTTGCTCAATATTCGTCAAGAGTGGCCTTCCTTTTAGGCTTATTTCAAGTCATTCTTCAAATTTTTGACTTGGGCCTTGAGCACATTGGTTTCCTCTACAATGTTAGTATTGACAACCATAGAGGAAATAGGAGCATCTACTTTTGAGCTACAAGGCATATCAATTAAATCCTCACATGAGGTGGATACACTAACCTTAGATGAAATGCATGAGATAGAAGCTATACATGGCAAATCATCTAATAAATTACATTCAATGCCTATATCCACCTTAGAGCTATTTTGATTATTTAGGAGGAGAGCTTCATGTTCATCTTTTAAAACATCATAATCATTTTGAAGAGAGGCATATTCTTTCTTCAAAACTTTGAATCTTAATTTCTCCTTTCCTAAATATTCATTTAGCTCTTCTAGCATATCCATCAACTCATCATATGAAGGCTCATCGTTATCATTTACCTCATTATTACCTTTAGCCATAAAACATTGAGTTGATGAGAATGGAGTTGAGAGTCCTCATTTTCGTTGTCGGAGCTTGAAGTTGAGCATTCTTCTTGAGCATCCATTCTTGTGTGCAATCGTCACTAGTTGAAGTGGACAATTCATATTGATCTTGAATATATGTCCACATCTCATGAGCTCTCTTGAGATTGCATATCTTATCAAATATATCTCGCTCAAAGCACTAAATAAGGCGTTAGTAGCTTGGCGTCGAGATGTAAGCATTTCTCTTCCTCAATGGTTGGAGCAAAATAATCCAATGGAGGAGAAAAGCCTACATCTACAATCCGCCATATTTTGGACTCATGGTCCTAAAATAACAAGACATCTGATTTTCATTGAGCATAATTTGTGCCATCAAATAGAGGTGCTTCGCTAGGTGCACTAAATCTCTAGTTGACATCTTTTACTCTCTAGGCGGTTAAGTCTAATAAATGAGAGACCAAGCTACGATACCACTTGTAAGATCGAGGTGGCCGACTAGAGGGTGAATAGGCGGTTTAAAAATCTTTCGCGCTAAACCAATATATAAATGGAAGCTAATAGCGAATTGGTTTTGCTCAATTAAAACCTAAATCAACTAGGCTCAACTAAGTTGCAGACAATATGAACACAATACAATATGAGCAATCATACAAGATATATAAGCAATTAAAGCAAGAATGTAAATTGCTCAAAGTAAAGTACAAGTAAAAACAAGATGACACGATTATGTTTTACAGTGGTGTTCGGAGACTTCTTGGTGGGGGTGAATAGGCGGTTTAAAAATCTTTCGCTAAACCAATATATAAATCACGAAGCTAATAGCGAATTGGTTTTGCTCAATTAAAACCTAAATCAACTAGGCTCAACTAAGTGCAAACAATATGAACACAATACAATATGAGCAATCATACAAGATATATAAGCAATTAAAGCAAGAATGTAAATTGCTCAAAGTAAAGCACAAGTAAAAACAAGATGACACGATTATGTTTCTGAAGTGGTGTTCGGAGACTTCTGGGTCTCCCTAATCCACGTTGAGGTTAGCCCAAACAAATTGGATGGCTCCACTAATTAAGCCAATACCTCAGGTAAGTCCAAACACTTGGACCGGTTCCTAATCGAACCAACACCTCGCTCAACTATGGTTGCTCTTCCTCGCTCCGGATATGGTGAGCACCAAACCACTCCAAACCGCATGGGTCTTCTCACAAGTTTTTGAGAATATCACGCGCACGGCGCCTCCACGCGAGTCTAGGTGTCGGCAAACACCAAGAGTAACAAATCAAACTTTCACTTGAACTAATCAAGTGTCTAAGCTCAAGTGGATACACAATCCACTACCTAAGGCAACACATGCACTTAGGGTTTACTCTCTAATCTCACCAAGTGCAACACATGCACATAAGAGAGGAGATGCTTGCTCTTAGCTCAAGAGGCTCACAAGAGTTCACAATAGTACCGGCAACCTCTCCCGGCCAAGCCAAGGTGGCTATATATAGCCCACACAAAAACTAGCCGTTGGGAGAAGATTCCATCAAAGCGACCCGGGGCGGTCGATCAGCCAACCAATGGCGGTCGGACCCCATCTGTCGCCAACGGCTAGAAAAATAGTCGTTGGGCCTTGGTCAGCCGCCATGCCTGCGGCCGTCGGACCGCCGATCATCGGTCGGCCGCCCGTCTTTGCGGTCAGGCGCCCGTCGCGAGTCGGCTAAGTCCCAAAGGCTCTCGGAAAAAAACGATCCGCTCGATCTCGGAACTTCCTCGCGCGGAAGTTAGATTTTTAGCGGAACTTCCGCAAAGAAATCGGATTAAGTGAAACCGGTCGGCCGCGCGTAGCGTTGCCGTCGAGACGATTTGCTGCCGGTCCGACCATTGACCCCTTCTTGTCACCGGCCGTGACTCTGACCAAATCAATTGCTCCCTTCAAATGGCAAAACACATTCGCTCATTTGAATGCAATTTTCGACAAGGTTTCAAAGATGATATTCTCAGTAGGTTACAAAACACATTTGCTAACCCTTAGAATACTCATCACAAGGAATAAGGTACATGGACTTACACTATTTGCAAAGCGCATTTGCAAACTTAAGTCACATGCTACAAGGGTTATGCATGAGCCTCGATTATTTGCAAAACACATTCGCAAATAAATAGCATCATGCCTAGATGAGCTAGAGCAAACACAATGAGCTATCAACACATGACTAACTCATGCTACTAGTCAAGACCCCTCTTAATAGTACGGCAAACCTATACTAGCAATCCGGTCTATCAACCAAACAGAGGCCAGGTAAAAGACTAGGAACACATCCTTAGCCCTAGCTAGTCATACCTTTGCCTTGCATCTTCTTGAAGCTTGATGGCGCACATCAACACTTCAAGTCGGGTCCTTGACTTTGACAATCATCAACACATGATGATTTTTTCGCCGGGATCTTGTCTTGAACATCATCAACAAATGATGATTTCTTCATCCGATTCTTCACATGCATCAACGCATGATGCATTCCTTCACTTGACCTCCATCAACACATGATGGGTCTTCTCTTGTCTTGATGATCAACTCATGATCATCTCTTCTTGATAAGCATCAACTCATGATGCATCATTTACACCAAGCTCTTGACTTGATGATCAACTCATGACCATCCCAAGCCTTCATCATCCTGGAACATAACCTATATATCCAACTCATGGAAAATGTTAGTTCCACAATGTGATTATCATTAATTACCACACCATACCATTAACTCATAATGGTGGGACAAGATACCTCAATCTTTCCCTCTTTGGTAATTGATGATAACCACTTAATTTCTCATAAATTTAATGATGATAAATGAGAGAACAAATGAGTATATATAAACTACACAAGTTATATGTACTCTAACATGAGTATACAAGAACTACACAAATTTTGTATACTCAAACGGATTTGTTTCAAAGTAAAGATCCCAAATATATGTGAAGAATGGAATATGGATCAATAGTAATGAAACCACAAAGTATAGGATAAAACTCCCCCTAAATGTGTGCATACACAAATGTGTAATAAGATCATATGCACATATTCAAGTTTAACTTATGGTTGAGCTCAATCCTATATTTTGGATCCGAGAAATGCAACAATATATAAGATTGAGATGTCGATTGCATACCTCGTTGTGTTTCACATTTATATCCAAATGAGACTGCACAAAGATAATACTTGACAAGAGAATTAGTCTCATATTTGGATTTGTCATTAATCACCAAAACACTCCATTAACTCATAATGGCGGGTCTAGATCTTTCAAACAGTGCCCATTGGTAGGCAGCGCGGGACGACGCGGCGACCAAGGTAACGAAGTCTAACAGGCGGCGTTGGGCGGTGGCGGCGGTTAGACCACGTTTTTCGGCGGCTCAAATATCCGTCGGCCTTTTCAAAAGCCCAAAGCCCCAGCGGCACCCCGCATGACCGCGCTAAGGTTCCCTCTCGGCGGTCTGGATTGCGAAGCAGCGATTCCGTCTGCAGCGGCGGCGCAAGCCCGATGCACGCAGGCGACCCACTGAGGCGGTGCTGCAGCCCGTGAGGCGGCACCAAGCGGCGGATCACGCGAAGGCAAGCCGGCGGATCGCGGGAGGTGGGCGCGGGATGTGTGGCGGCGGATCACCGGCGGCCGCGTCCGGTTTGTGGGCGTGGCCGTGTGGCAGCAGCGTTGTCTCGGCGTCGGCAAAGCGAACCGTCGGCGAACTGGGCGTCGGGAGAGATGTCGTCGTTGTCGGGAGCCGTTTGGTGGCGATGGTGATGCGGAACAGCGGCGAACTGGGCGTCGAGGCGATGGTGGCGGCATGATGCAGGCGGCGAGATGGCAGCGATGGCAGCGACAGCGGGAAGCCGGTGGCGGCAAGGAGGAAGCGCCGCCGTGCTAGAGCGGAAGAAAGCGAGTTGCGGCGTCGGGAGGTACTAATGGGCTCTGATACCATGTTAGGAATAGCAACTTATATTCCCAGGAGGCCAAAAGGCCAGTATATATAGACAAAGTATAGGAGGTGAATATGCAAATAACCCCTCATAACAAAGGGGAATAACAAACTATACATATATCTTTAACAGGTAGAACGACGATCAATGGTTTGGTTGTTGTTTTCTTTATTATTCATTGCCATGATGTTATTTATGTCGTTACGTTGCTTATTTACACATCTTAAGTATGACTATGGTATTGCTATTGAGAATAATGATAAGGTATGTTGATATGGAATTGTTGATGAGTAGTGAGTTTAAATTGAATTCTTGCATCATGTGCATCATCATTGCATGAAAGAGAAATGGTCATGGTGACCACATGATATCTATCTCGTTGGTAGAGGCTCCACGAGAGTAGAAAGATCACTGGTCCTTTTGAGAACGGGCTCAAGGAAGAGTGAACACCGTCGCGGGTGTTCACTCATACTATACAGATATAAGCGAAGAAATGAGCATATAGCATAGAGTTGCATTGCATGAATGAAAAGAAGATGATATGTTTATTTGAGTATGAGCATGGAGATAAATGAATTAATGATGTCAATGATAATATTGATAATGGTTATTGAATTGTTGATTATTGTTTTATTATGTTCTTCTTGGTAGTGGGCTCACCCTTGCTCTATTGTTGCCAAGTTGAACTCGGAAAGCGTGGAAATCTCGGTGGCTAGTTGAAAGCGATGCCGTAGGTTCTGCAAATCCGGAAAAATCCGGATGAAGTTATACCGAAATTTGAATTTTCTTAAAAGCGGCGAAATTAAAATGAAATTTGAATTTGCTAAACCGAGGAAAAAGCCCGATTTTGTGATTCCGATCCCCACTTGATAAGGCCAGGTTCTGTGATAGCCGTGAGTTTTTTCCTTGTTTGCTATAGGTGGGCGTTGACTACATCTTGCATGGGAAGAATAGCTCACATGCACTTAACAATTATTTGATTCACTTTGTCGTGAGATCTTACAATCTAGTGTGACGATAGTTCCTTGAGGATTTAATAGACTTGATAAATTCTAGATGATTGGTTTGATGCTTGATTTATTTATACTCGTTATGGGTATTTATTAATTATAGGTTCATTATTGACATTGCTATCTAGTACTTTGATTCTTATGATTATTATGTCGCGTTTAGTGCTTTTATTATGACCGATGGACGAGTTTTATTATTTAAGTGTTTCTTGGAAATTGATATATTATATTGTTAAAATTAGTAGTTAGTGTAGTTTGGTGGCATTTACGGCTCGGTGTTGACTCGGGTGTTACATATGTCATCGACATATGGGCCCTAGGCCAGCATGTCAACCTCGCAATGAGTGATATATTGTGAATTTTCTCATAAATAAATATATAAACACCCAAAGCGCACATCTTCTACCAAAAAGGTACATAATGACATGGTTGTCACGGCGTCGCTGGGCATCTGGCGATGAGGAGGGCCTTGTGAGCCTCGCCTCGCCTTGAGTTCTTCAAAGTCTGAACTCCGATTTGTCATCTCCTTGTTTTTCTTGAGTTTTTCTTTCTCTTACTCCGATTTGTCTTCCTCTTCCTCTTCCTTCTACTACCTACTTCTTTTCTTTGTTCCTCTCCGATTTGCACCTCTGCTCATCCTTCTTTCTTCTTTGCTTGTCGTATCTCGCCTTGAGGGTGCCTTATCTCGCCTTGAGGCGCCGTGTAGTGTCATGCAAGGATCGAAATACTGGTTCTGAATTTGAATCCGTGAGGTAGGAGCACGATAGCAGGTTTCGGGAAAAACCGGTTGAATTCGTTTAAATTTGCTTAAAAATCAGCGAAATTCGAAATTTGAATTTACAAACTCTGGAAAAACCGGCTAGGATTTCGTTTCCAGCCTTGCCGGTAAAGTAGGATTCTTATGTACACCGTGTAGCCGTAGGATTTCTATCCACAGCTTCATGGCATCTCTCGGGCCGTAGTGGTCACCAAATCTGTAGTGACAACCATGCATAACAGCTTCTAAACACATGTTTCACACTCAAATCTTGATAAATTACCATAAATCAGCCTGGTTCCGATTTTCTCTAGTTTAGAGATCTGAACCTGCATCTAAACTCCTTAACATAGGACTGCCATCCCAATCTGATAGTAATAACAGCAAGATATTTTATAAACCAGATTGTGGATATGTGTGCTATTTCCTTAACCAGATTGTGGGTATGTTCACCATTACAAATGCAATAGCCATAAAATCAAATTCCAACCAAATGAAAATGAAGCTCACTAATTATGTGAGCATGTGTCTAAATCACAAATCCCCAAGCAAACAAAGGGATCAGCTACAAGAGTCTGTGCAAATGCATTTTGAAACTTTATGGTATACCTGACTGAAAAACAAGTAGCTTTCCACCAGTAGATTTCATAGCCAGGAAGCCAGCCTACAGAAATAGAATAATCAGAGCTGTCCCATCAACCATGTGATCGCTATGATGTGAAGACAAATAAAATACCACAGATAAAAGTGTTTACAATAAAATGATGAATTTGGTGAATACCTAGATAAGACATGATGTCAAATAGAAATAATACAAGAAAGCCAAAAAAGAAAGATCAGACTAGTACTTTCATAGCAGCTCCGAAAGCAGAATCAGCAACCCTGTTATTCTCAAACATGTCCGGGATGCTTTCCAGCAGCTGCTCCAGATTCTCACGGCACTAAAAAAAGAGATTTAGAAATGTATTCAAGCACAAATAACTGCAAATTTTATCTGTTTGAATGCAAACCTCAGAAACTGGAAGAATCAGGTCCGTTTGATGAGGTGTATATACGTCTTGCACATCAGGACGATAAGCATCAAAGGCTGCAAGGGAAAGAAGGTTGAATGGGTGGTTTACATGTTTCATATTTTTTTAAAGGTCAAATATATAATATGATTCACGCAGAAGAAAACTGTCAAGAATAACTTAAAAAAGTTTATTTGGTAAGCTTGAACTGCATTAAAAAAGAGGCAATAACAGATGACATAAAAGAAAAGAAAAAATTAACCATATTATACATTTCTATATGTATATTACACTGACTCTTCAAATATCAAATATAACGCATCCAAAGTCAAAGATGCTCAAATGGCGAAAACAACTACTGTCAAATTCAATCAGTTTGGATCCTGAAAATTAGAAAAGAAAACAGGAAGAAGAAATTCACATTCCACTATTTTAATCCGAAGCCGATAACAAGTTTAAGGAAAGCGTAAGCTATAAGTAGAACTCTCATCCGCCAAAGTTCAAAGCCTTTGTTCATGGATATTAAGGCGTGTGGCGGCGCCGCTTAGGCGGTCGGCGATTAAGCGGTGTCGCCTCGCCGTCGCTTGCCAAGAAATGCCTAAGGCGTCCACCTCAAGACAAGCGTCGCCATGGCGTCGAGAAGGCGGCATATGGCGTCGGGAAGCTCAAGGCGGCGCCATAAGAAGGGTGGAGGAGATAAAATGTAATACCTCATAAATCGGCTAGTTCGCATAGTTTGGAATTTAGTCGAAAATGTGATTTATTAGTTTTGAATCGCATTGATAAAAGAAAGAAGTCGAGGAGAAAAAGAAATAGTTTTTGTCGAAAATTCTATTTAGAGGGTTATCATAATTTTAAGCAACTTTGGGCGCGATCTGCGACCAGGAGGCCCAAGTGGCCAGGCCCATGAAGGCGCGGCCATAAAAGCGCCATCACACAGCCCTAGCCGCCTTTCCTCCCTCCGCCAAGCCGCCACCCCCTCTCTCCATCCTCTTTGGCCAGCGCCTCCTCCACTGGTTGGCGCAGTCTCCTCTCCTAAGTGGCCGGCCATTGGTGCTCCGAGTTGGTCTCCAAGATCCCGGACGCTTCCTCCGATCTGTCCTCCGTGGTCGTTTAAATCGCTTGATGGTTATTTGTGGTGTGGCCAAGCCAAGAAGAAGAGAGACCGTCGGGAGTGGTTCTTCGTCGTGCTCACGGGTCTTCAAGGGTAACGAGCACCCGGTTATTTGTTTGATCAAGTTTTGTTGCGGTAGAGATCATTTGAGTCACGTCGGTTTAGAGTTCGAATTCTGAAATTGATCAGTTGTTTGCGGCTTGTTTGTTATTTTAGAGGCCGAATTTGGGGTTTTGCCCTTCTAGAGATTTGTTCTGGTTTCGTTAGCTTTCTTTTGGCACCAAGATGAGCAAAATCCGACCCGATAGTTTGAGAGTTATGAATTTTGAATGCGAACTGTCCAATCTGTCTACAAATCATGTAGTCGTAGTTTTGTCCCTCGTTTTTGTTCAAAATAGAGGCGAATCGGAAGACTCCCCAACTAAGTTATTGTAGATCTTGAAATTATCTTTCCAAGTTGATAAAGATCATTCCATTTGGATCAGTGGGTAAAAGTTACACTATTTTCTTTCTTTGCTGATCTGTTTTCGGACTGTTGTAGATGGGTTAGGTTTAGCGATTAATTACCCCTACTGTTTTGGCGAATCGGAAGATTCCGCCAACTAAGTTTTTAGCTTTGATCGCTTAAGAATCGGTGAGCACTTGGTTTGTGTCGTTTAGAGTTCTGAGATAATTAATGGCGAATTTTCTTGTGCAACTTTGCGTAGAGCGATAATCTGGACTCTTGGTGTAGATGTCAAATTGAACCCTTGGGATGAGTAGGTTGATTAGAGAGCATTGTAGTACACTTGTATTTGTGCCATATTCGATTATCCGAAGTAATACGTGGTAATACTTGTGTAGGCGGTGAGGCGGTGGGTGGAAGGACACCTTCGTTGTTTCACAACACGTCACCACGCGGAGGCAAGTGCAAATGTTTAATTCGTGTGAATTCATTGATTTCATGTTAACTTGGTAAATTATGAATATTCATGTGATTTGAGTATGATGTGGTAGAGTCCAATACCTTATTCGATGATACATTGAGTTGAATGCCAAGTTATGTTTTTCATTTCATTCATACATAATTGATTGATGTCCACGGGTGGAAACTTGTTTAAGTCCCATTAATTCCAATATGGGCATGTAAGACCTACCATTCCAATGTAGGCATTTTGGACATTCCGTATGAAACGTTCTTCATACGGACTTAGATCCCGCTCTTGGTTAAGAGCGGGCTTAAGTGAACACCGACAGGTGTGTCACTAGTTATCTGAGTATAAACATGTGGAAAGTCCATTCTCCTTCAATGCATTCATTCATTCATATCATGCTTTCTTAAATTCATGAAGTAAATGATTTAATTGGTAGCTTGATTCAATTCGATGTTCTATGTGAATGTATATGTTGTGCTTCTTTGAGTTTCGACTCACTCTTGCTTTTATTTATTTTTAGGTGAATTCCATTGAAAGCAGGATTGATGAAGCGGGAGGGTGTAGTCCACGTACGTTCCTTGCACATGAATAAAATAATCATTCGTTAAAAGTTCTATTTACATATCTTGATTTTATTTATCATGTAATGGATTGTAATAATTAACATTTGAAGGTTCATTATTATCGCTTTGAATAAATTCTCGTTTGAATTTATAGATGAACTATGATTACGCCTAGATAGTTATCTTGGTTAATCGTTTCTTTAGCATTGAATGCGTTGTTAAACTTATGAAATGAATAGTAGATTGTCTTGTTAGGTGACATCTTGTCTTCGGATAGACCAGGGTGTTACATAAAAGAGACGGGATGAGGGGGCAGCAGGAAAAACACAGCGCGCCGCGTGCATGGCCGAACGGCCAAAGCCCTAGTCGCCTCCATCCCCATCGCGGCCTCCATCCCTGAATCGGCGCGCCAGCGACCATCTACTGCGCACCGCCTCCAACCCCATCCGTGGCGTCGCCTCTGCGCTCCAGATCTAGGTTTGCTCCATCCTCTCCTCCCGGTCTCCTCCACCTCCACTCCTCCTGGTCTCCCACCCCACCTCCTCCCCGGCTCCCCCTCCCTGCCGGACTCCCCCTCCCTCCTCCCCTCCCTCCCTTCTCCCGGCTACGACCCGGACTCCCCCTCCCTGCCGGCCTCCCCCTCAGACATATGGAAGAGGCGGGAGGAGAGGAGGCGAGACCGGATGTGGAGAGAAAGCGAAAATCGCCGGCGTGGCGGAGAGAAGGCCGAGTGAAGGGAAGCGGCGAGCGAAGAGATAAACGGCAGTGAGGGGCGAGCGATCTTGCCGATCGTGAAGCGAGCTCGGTAAGGGATCTTCGTAACCGAGCGGCCGTTGTCGGGATTTTCGCGGCCTTCGGTCTGCTGCTCGCCTTTGTCGCCTTAAGTTCCTAAGGTGTCGCCTTGCCTCGCGCCTTACTACCTTAATAACC